>NC_069407.1:83805099-83926429 GCF_026875155.1 Cherax quadricarinatus
TGTTTTTTTGTGTGTGTGTTTGTGTTTTGTGTGTGTGTTGTTTTGGTGTGTGTGTGTTTGTTGTGTGCATGTTTTTTCTGTGTGTGTGTGTGTGTGTGGTGGGTGTTTTGGTGTGTTTGTGTGTGTTTTCTGTGTTGTGTGGTGTGTTTTGTTGTGTGTGTGTTTGGTGTGTGGTGTGTGTGGTGTGGTGTGTGTGTGTGTGTGGTGGTGTGTGGGGTGTGTTTTCTGTTGTGTTGTGTGTGTGTTTTGGTTGTGTGTGTGTGTGTTGTTGTGGTGTTTTCTGTGTGTGTGTGTGTTTGTGTGTTGGGTGTGTGATTTTTATACTTTCGCTCCCTATTGAAAATTTCCCGGGAAGTCATCGACACCGCGGCCTGCTTCCAGAAAGGTTTCCCGCTTGAGGCCTGATCAGTCAAGCTGTTCTTTCAAAACCCAACCCAAAAGTAATTAAGAGCTTAGCCGGGAGGAACTTTGTCAGGTTTGGGGTTTATTGGTGATTTTATGGTTTTTTATTTGGGCATTCACAACTAAAAAATTTTTTGGGTCCGTTTTTGTAAAATCTCCCTTATTGTCCAAGTGAAAATTTGTTTCTTTTCTGCGTGTTCCAGGGAGTACAGTGTAAATTTTTCTGTTTATAAATCCGAAAATGTCGGAAATATTCCCCAAAATTGTAAATTCCCCTTCCCGTAAAGTAACGTTGTGTACAGCAATGTATTTAGTTAGTGGAACGGTTCAAAAATGTTTTTGGTATCTTGGTTTTAAGGTTCCAGTGAAAATTTTCTTTTTTGTTGTGTTCTTTGAGCTAATTATTTATTATCGTAACTTTAAGTCCTTTACGTTCGTCATCCACCTACGGAATTGTTTTTATTTTTGCTCTCAGTTTTTTTTTTTTCTTCAAGTTTATTAGGATAGAATTTATATGTGGTCATCCTTTAAAACAAATTGATCCCAAAAATGATATGGAACAAGGGTTCAATGGGCCACAAAAACAAACCCATTTTTCTGTGTGCGAAATTAAATTCCTCCCCTTTGCAAAAAAAAGAGGAAAAAAATGGAACGGGGTACAGAACAGGTGTACCCCTCAAGACTAAAAATAGATTTTTTACGAGTGACAAAATCGAAGCTCTGGCGTTTAAAAATCCCCAGTCTCAAAAGAAAGATTGGTTGGACAAATTGCGCCTCCTAACAAAAGGGTGCCAAAAAAAGACAACTTTTTTTGTAAGTTTTTTTTCTTTGACTAGAATTTCCCGGTCACTAAGAGCCTCTTTTTAAATTAGGGAATCAAAGGTCCCGGAAAAAAGTCATAAAACCTTCAAGCATTAAATTATTTGGTTTTTTTTAAGTCTTTCACGTATTCCATGAAAATAAAAGAACAGTACGTTTTAATTTTACCTGAACAACAAAACGGAGACATTTTCCAAAACTCACATTAAAAGTGTTGCTTATGAAGACGCAAACTCCAGGTGGAGCAAAAAACCCCCAGTGGAACAAAAATAATTTACTATTTCCCCAGTGAGAAACAAAGTAATTACTACATACCCTCATGAGAAGTAAAGTAAATTTCTAATACCTCATGGAAGTAAAAATTTATTACCCCCAGGGGAAGTAAAGTAAAATTTCTATTTTCCCCCATGAGAAATAAAGTTTTTATATATCCCCCCGGGAAGTAAAAATAATTACTATTACCCTCAGTGAGAAGAAAAATAATTACTATATACCCTCAGTGAGAAGCAAAGTAATTACTAATACCCTCAGTGAGAAGCAAAGTAATTACTATATACCCTCAGTGAAGTAAAGTAATTACTATATACCCTCAGTGAGAAGCAAAAGTAATTACTATATCCCCTCAGTGAGAAGCAAAGTAATTCTATATCCCCTCAGTGAGAAGCAAAGAAATTACTTATACCCTCAGTGAGAAGCAAAGTAATTACTACATACCCTCAGTGAGAAGCAAAGTAATTACTATATATCCTCAGTGAGAAGTAAAGTAATTACTATATCCCCTCAGTGAGAAGCAAAGTAATTACTATAAACCCTCAGTGAGAAGTTAAAGTAATTACTACATACCTCAGTGAGAAGCAAGTAATTACTATATACCCTCGTGAGAAGTAAAGAATTATTTACATACCCTCAGTAAGAAGCAAAGTAATTACTACATACCTCAGTGAGAAGCAAAGTAATTATACATCCCCAGAAAGAAGCAAAGTAATTACTACATACCCTCAGTAAGAAGCAAAGTAATTACTACATACCCTCAGTGAGAAGCAAAGTAATTTACTACATACCCTCAGAAAGAAGCAAAGTAATTATACATACCCTCAGTAAGAAGCAAAGTAATTACTACCATACCCTCAGTAAGAAGAAAAGTAATTACTACTACCTCAGTAAGAAGAAAAGTATTACTAATTACCCTCAGTAAGAAGTAAAGTAATTTACTACATACCCTCAGTAAGAAGTAAAGTAATTACTACATACCCTCAGTAAGAAGCAAGTAATTACTACATACCCTCAGTGAGAAGCAAAGTAATTACTACATACCCTCAGTAGAAGCAAAGTAATTACTACAAAACCCTCAGTAAGAAGCAAAGTAATTACTACATACCCTCAGTAAGAAGCAAAGTAATTACTACATACCCTCAGTAAGAAGTAAAGTAAATTACTAAAAGAACGACCCTCCCCCCCCCTAACGTTCTTTAAGAGGGATTGTGTAAGTTTTCAAGTTCTTATATCCTGTTGTAGTGCCTTGTCCCTCAGGGGCGTTCCTTGATGCTGGTGAGAGGCTCTTTTATTTAGGGAATTATATCTGTGCTCCAGTTCCCTGAATTGAACCTGGGTACCTTCCATTCACCCCCCCCCCAAAATGACGTATAATCCTATGGGTTTAGCGCTCCCCTATGGGTTACAATAATAATGTAGTGCCTTGTTTACGATGCTTGCACCCAGTACGAACAGCCTTTATTGATCAGATTTTCAACTAGGAGGCTTGGTCTGGTACAGGGCCGCTGGAGCAGTGAAATCCTGGGAAACATTTACGGATAACCGACAGGGAAAAATGATCTGTGATAATTAAAACATGTGCAACACTTGGATATCAAAAGGCTTCATCAGTTTAAGACAAAGAAGAATGATGAAAATCAGAAGGAGTTTAGGTAATCAGTCCCTCAAGATTTATTAGTATGATTTAATCAACTCCAGGCTTAGGGATGATTACCTGAAAACTCCTGATCTTCAACCTTCTTCCCTGTATTGGACTGAAGAAGCCACGTGTGGCGAAACGTTTCCACAGGGCAAGATACCCAAGTGTTACACGTGTGTCTAAATTTATCAGTTTGTCGGTTCCCTGAACCATTTACGTATAATAATAATAATAATAGTAATTTAAAAATAATAATAAAAATAATAATTTAAAAATAATAATATCAATAATAATTTTCTATTTACTACCATGACATCAGTGACATACTATATATAGAAAGCCGCTTGTTATACAGAACATTTCCCGCAAAATTTTGGTCAGTTTTGTCCCAGGATGCGGACCCCCACCAGTCCACGACACCCAGGTACCCATTTTTACTGATGGGTGAACATAGACAACCGGTGTAAGGAAACACGTCCGATGTTTCCATCCCTTCACGGGAATCGAACCCGGACCCTCACCGGTGAAGCGGTGCCACCAGGCCACGGGCCACCGTCATTGCATAATGATCTTCCAGTGATGTTTTAAGGTGTAATGTTTTGTTTTAAACCCCTTTTTACTCTGTGTTAATATTGTAATTCATTGCTCTTAACAGTCATCTTAACATTCAAAGTTTAACATTCAAAGTTTAACATTCAAAGTTTAACATTCAAAGTTTAACATTCAAGGTTTTTGATGTGTGATGTTAGCGCTGTCGGTTCAAAGTTTTTTTAATTGCTTTACTGACGTCCTTATTGAGCTCATATGTTTTTGTTTTGGTAATTTTCTGATAATACCTAAATCTAAAATATTTCCATAGGATATTTTAAGCATGTGGTAAGTTTTTTTTTTCAGATTTGGATATATATATAGAATTCCAAGAATTTTGGGCAGAGTTCATGGACATTCTGTCAATGACTTTTTCGAAGTCAAGTGGAGTAAGAATTATGTCAGGAATTTTAGTGTGGCATTCAGGTAAAAAACTCATTTGGGCTGTCAGTCTTCGGTCTGATTTACGACTCAGTGAACACAGATTCGTATTGAGACTTCAGCATATCGCTCATTACTTGCCATTAGTGAAAATTTCATGGACCCTAAGCAAGGAAGTTTTTGGCCTGTGTTTTGCATTCGAAGAGGAAATTATATTTAGGATTACTCTGAGAGTCACTGATGTCTCTGTGATCTCTATCTCTCCTGGGTTGTGTGATGTTTTCACCTCAGCTCTTAGCTCCTTTTATTTGTGCCCCTTTTTATCCTTGAGGAAGTCTGGAACCTTCTTGACATACCTTTGATATACCTTCGAAGAATTTCGAGAGTATATCTACTCTCTGAGCCCGGCCATGGGCCAGGCTCGTCTGGTGCTTGCCTGGTCAACCAGGCTGTTATTCTTCTTTTTTCACGGTTTTTGTAATTCTCCAGTCTTTTTAATTTTTGGTGGTTGTAATATTTATTAACATCTCTTGTTACATGTGCCTTTGTGAACAAAAAATTATTTTTCAAAATACTTTATTCTCCTGCTAAAAATTCTTCTTAAATAGCGAAGATAAGACACACGTTACTGGAACATTGTTTTATTCTGTGAAGAACTTGATCAGGTTCTTAATAAAAGCTTTAAACAAAAGCGAAATGTTGTGCTTATAAAAGTTTGTTGCAAAACTTGTGTTTCTGCAGCAGGTGAAAACCGTGACAAGAAACGGTATAAAATACCGATCTGTATTTTACGTGGGTTACCTGGAGTTGCTTCCGGAGGTTGTCGCCCCCGCGACGCGGTCCCAGACCAAACCTCCTGGTTGCTGGCCTGATCGTTCAAGCTGTTAGTGCCTTCCACTCGCAATCTAACATATGCACCACAACCCGTTTGATCAGGAATTGTTTTGAGAAATATGTCGAGTTACCTCTTGAAGTCAGCTAGGTGTCTGCAGTCCTACATATGTATGAAAGGAGACTGTTTTAGTCCTGCTTTACGTTGGAGGATGTCCTGTACCATCATCCAAGCCTCTTGTGTTCATAAGTAGTAATTTCGGTGTGCAGGTTTGGTACCAATCCTTCTAGTATCTTCCAAGTGTACGTTATGATATATCTTTCTCGCCTAGGTTCTAAGAAGTACAGTTCTAGGGACTTCAACTTCTCCAAGTAATTTAGGTGCTTGACTGAATTTATAAGATCTGTGAAGGTTCTCTGTACATTTTCCAGCTCAGCAGTTTTGCCTCTGCCTTGAAGGTAATCGTTAGTACACAGCAATACTCCAGCCTAGATAGAGCGAGTGACCGGAAGTGTATCATCATTGGATTGACATCAATTGTTTTGAAAGATCTTGTTTTCCAACCTATCATTTTTATTGCATCTGCAATAATAACATTGTTGTTCTCTTTGAAAGATATGTCTTCTGACATTAACAACAAAGACCAACATGCTACGGTTACAAAGGGTCCAGAATAGAGCTCTTCGCTTTATTACCGATACCAGGAGGAGAGACAGAGTTAAAATGGCAGATTTACACATACAACAAGATATTACTGCCATAAATGTACGCCTTGACACCCTAAAAAAGAAACAACTTTATACAATGCAAGAACTATACATGCCAGATAGAGAACATCCTATACAAGTGATAAATACCACCGATTACACCATCAATACTCCGCCTCACAGGACTCAAAGAATGACTCTCCCACAGAGGGTTCGTCGTTTTATTCATAAAGATGATTACCCTCGACCCATGATTTTGAGTAACTTACCTGATGAAGAAGATTGGATACTACCAGAACCCTTCTATGTATACTGAGAACATCATCGCCCCCAATTAGGGAGACATCTTAAATAACTTTCTAATGTAAAATTATGCTATTGACTATTGTTGGACACCACCATTAAGAAGCTATTGTCACGAACTTATAAACTGGCCAGAAAATTATTGCCTTTCTTGTCGTATAAATATCCGTTGTGCAATCGCGAAAAAAAAAAAAAAAAAAAAAAAAAAAAAAAAAGCAATTGCAACTTGTATAATTACTACCAATTCAGAGTCATGTACTTATATACCTATTATATCTATGTGACTCTGATGGGTTAGTATTATACCCCTTAAAGAATATCTTATTAATTCACATACACTTTTTAAATTGCACCAAAGTGGTTGGGCCACTTACCTTTATATCCTTCCTCTCCCCCCCCCTCCCACCCTTTTCCAATATTTCCATCCTTACCCATCCTTCTTCCTTACCCATCTTACCAAAGCTCTGGTCATCAGAACTCGAACTCGTCTTCTGACATTATTACTCCCAGGTCTCTCACTTGACTTACGTTTCGTTATGTGTTCTGATATTGTTTTTCATTTATTTAATTTTTCCGTAGCCTGTTAATTGAAATTTGTACTTGTTGAATAAGAGATTGTTGTCTCTTGCTCACTGGAAGACTTGGTTTATATCAGCTTGAAAGCTTGCTTAGCCTTCTATGGATGCCGCTATTATACAAATTCTAGCACAGCCTGGAAAAAATGATGTCCCTGTCTTTGTGAGATCTGAGAATGGGACGAGCACTGTGCCTTGGGGGACAACTTTTCTCTGTGGCAGCTCCTGATTTCACTCTGTTTACAATTATTTTTGGGGTTCTTTTTGTTGGGAAGTTAAATATTCTTCTGCCCATCTTCCGGGCTCTTTTTTGCATACATGGAAAGAAGCACAAGCGTAGTAAAATGCGATCTTTTACAAACGTTTTAACTACTATGCAGGCGAAACGTCGTCAATAAAGAATCACAAACTGCATTTGTCTCTTTTTTTGTATGAAAGAGCAGCACCTGATCTACAGGTGATTAATTTGTGCACCTGTAGGATTTCCCAATATAAATTATAATGTATCTTTTCCGCCTGCATTCCAGGGAGTACCAGTCAGGGAACTTCAAATCATTTACCAAATTTACAAGTGAAGGTTCTCTGTACCTTCTCATGGTCTGCAATTTTGCCTGCCTTTAAAAAGAGGCTGCTAATTTACAGAAGTATTCCAGCGTTGAGAACAGATAACTTAATAGGATCATCGTTGACTTGATATATCTGGTTTGAAGGTTCTCATTATCCATTCTATCATTTTCCTATATTGTTGTTACCTTGAAGGTGAGATTCACTATCATTATTACACCTAAGTCCTTAGTTTTGGGCTCTATTATGTGGTTAGAGTTAGTTTTATGCAAACACTTCCGTGATTTCTTACATTATCAGTTCTCACGTTTTTAGATCATTGATAATGTAAGAAATTACGAAAGTTCTTGAAATTTCACTGTTTTTCTCAGTGGTTGTTCTGCATATATATAGATTGTTTGTGGTGGTGATTGATGTAAATTGCTGAATATATTACATTATTATCTTGATGAGGAAGTTACACTAGGTGTTGTGGTTGTCATTATGTTAGTGTTTAGGGTATACTAGTAATTGTGGTTTACAAGCCTGTCAGCCATGCGGGTTTATCAACACTCGCTCACTGTAAAGGTATTTAGTTGTTGCAAAACAATCCTACTCCCTGAAGAATATACTTGTGGCTAAACGTTTCCTTAATAAACGTCTTGAGCAGTGCATACCTGTCTCTACCTGATCATATGTCGTCTGGGGAACGAAAGGTAATCAGGTGCGATTGAAGGAGGTAGAGGGGTAGCTCAGATTTCTTGAGCACACATGGAAGCAATACTTGATAGCTCAGGGGAAGCGTGCTTACCTCACAACCCAGTGAACCCGGATCGAGCCTTGAGCGTGGAGAAAAGCGTGAGCAAGTCTCCTAACATCTACTGTCTGTATATCACTTGCATTTAGACAAGATAATTACTTAGACACTTGTGCATCATCTGGGTATCTTGTAGATGTTTCGCCATCCAGTTCCTTTATCAGTATAATACAGAGACATAATCCGAAGGCTGTAGAAATAAATTAATAAGACAGTGGAAGGCGAGGTAATGAGGCCCTCAGTGTAGGAGCAGGTGACGAGCACCGTCGTCTTCACTACTGTACCCAAGTGACACCAACATTGTTGTGATCCTTGACCCCTCAAGGGAGGTTCCTTGAAGCAGGTGAGGGGCTCTTGATCTAGGGAATTAGATCTGTGCTCCAGTTCCCTGAATTAAGCCTGAATACCTTCCCCCCCCCTTCAACATGCGCTGAATAATCCTACGGGTTTAGCGCGCCCCCATGATTATAACGTGATCCTTGAATGTGTGAGTGTCTGGAGTCACTGATTTGAATGTTTCGTGTTTGTCCTGTACTCCACTTACGTCTTTATCCCGTCCAGTCTTCCACAGCAGAGCACTTTAAACATCACGTTGGTGTCTGAGGTCTACTGGAAGACACGATACATATCCGGCTGAAGATTCGGTGTGTTTTCGACGGACGACATTGTTGTAGAGATTTTGGCGTCAACGACACAGAACGATACAGTGATGTGATTTGTATCCTTGTCTGTACTCATCTCACCTAGTTGTACTCACCTAGTTGAGGTTGCAGGGGTCGAGTCCTAGCTCCTGGCCCCGCCTCTTCACTGGTCGCTACAAGGTCACTCTCCCTGAACCGTGAGCTTTATCATACTTCTGCTTAAAGCTATGTATGGATTCTGCCTCCACTACATCGCTTCCCAAACTATTCCACTTCCTGACTACTCTGTGGCTGAAGAAATACTTCCTAACATCCCTGTGATTTATCTGTGTCTTCAACTTCCAACTGTGTCCCCTTGTTGCTGTGTCCCATCTCTGGAACATCCTGTCTTTGTCCACCTTGTCAATTCCTCTCAGTATTTTGTATGTCGTTATCATGTCCCCCCTATCTCTCCTGTCCTCCAGTGTCGTCAGGTCGATTTCCCTTAACCTCTCCTCGTAGGACATACCTCTTAGCTCTGGGACTAGTCTTGTTACAAACCTTTGCACTTTCTCTAGTTTTTTTACGTGCTTGGCTAGGTGTGGGTTCCAAACTGGTGTCGCATACTCCAATATGGGCCTAACGTACACGGTGTACAGGGTCCTGAACGATTCCTTATTAAGATGTCGGAATGCTGTTCTGAGGTTTGCTAGGCGCCCATATGCTGCAGCAGTTATTTGGTTGATGTGCGCTTCAGGAGATGTGCCTGGTGTTATACTCACCCCAAGATCTTTTTCCTTGAGTGAGGTTTGTAGTCTCTGGCCCCCTAGACTGTACTCCGTCTGCGGTCTTCTTTGCCGTTCCCAATCTTCATGACTTTGCACTTGGTGGGGTTGAACTCCAGGAGCTAATTTGCTGGACCAGGTCTGCAGCCTGTCCAGATCCCTTTGTAGTTCTGCCTGGTCTTCGATCGAATGAACTCTTCTCATCAACTTCACGTCATCTGCAAACAGGGACACTTCGGAGTCTATTCCTTCCGTCATGTCGTTCACAAATACCAGAAACAGCACTGGTCCTAGGACTGACCCCTGTGGGACCCCGCTGGTCACAGGTGACCACTCTGACACCTCGCCATGTACCATGACTCGCTGCTGTCTTCCTGACAAGTATTCCCTGATCCATTGTAGTGCCTTCCCTGTTATCCCTGCTTGGTCCTCTGTGTATATATTCATGAGAGTATGTATTCTCATGTGTGTATATGTGTATCAGCGAATACTTGTGAATATTTATTCGTAATATGTGCATAGGTGAATGTGTACTTAAGTATATATGTGCTTATCTTTGTCTGTACAGTATATATACTTTTGTATATGTGTGTACATATATATGTGAGTGCATATGTGTGCATACCTGTCGTTTATACAAGTGTGTCCTTATGCTCACACACTTGCGTAAACATGTGCACATGTGGTATGCGCACACATGTGCATAAACTGGTTAAATGTATATAGATAATTCCTGATTTGAAGCGGAGCGGTTTGTCTGCCTTCTGTGAAAGACAGATTCAGTGCTGAAGGTTTGAAGCCAATCGGAAGAGACATTATTCTCGATCGAAAACCGATATAACGGTTTCCCCAATTTCATTAAAGAAGTGTGAAAAATTTGAGACCACATAGTCTAATATTCGTTTAAAATTTGTTTAAGGTTTGAAGTCGATCGGAAAGGCAATTATTGCATGGAAGGGGTGATTGTGGTTGTGGTGGTGGTGGGGGAGGTTGTGGGTGTGGTTATAGTGGTGCAGGTTGTTAGTGATTGTGATGAAGGGGGTGGTGGTGATGGTGGTGATTGTTATAGTGTAAGTGCTAGTGGTGGTGATTGTTGTAATGTAAATGCTAGTGGTGGTGGTAATTGTTGTAATGTAAATGCTAGTGGTGGTGATTGTTGTAATGTAAATGCTAGTGGTGGTGGTGATTGTTGTAATGTAAATGCTAGTGGTGGTGATTGTTGTAATGTAAATGCTAGTGGTGGTGGTGATTGTTGTAATGTAAATGCTAGTGGTGGTGATTGTTGTAAGTGCTAGTGGTGGTGGTGGTGATTGTTGTAGTGTAAGTGCTAGTGGTGGTGGTGATTGTTGTAGTGTAAGTGCTAGTGGTGGTGGTGATTGTTTTAGTGTGCTAGTGGTGGTGGTGATTGTTGTAATGTGCTAGTGGTGGTGATTGTTGTAGTGTGCTAGTGGTGGTGGTGATTGTTTTAGTGTAAGTGCTAGTGGTGGTGGTGATTGTTGTAGTGTGTTAGTGGTGGAGGTGGTGATTGTAATGTGTTAGTGGTGGTGGTGATTGTTGCAGTGTAAGTGCTAGTGGTGGTGGTGATTGTTATAATGTAAATGCTAGTGGTGGTGGTGATTGTTGTAGTGTAAATGCTAGTGGTGGTGGTAGTGATTGTTGTAGTGTGTTAGTGGTGGAGGTGGTGATTGTAGTGTTAGTGGTGGTGGTGATTGTTGCAGTGTAAGTGGTGGTGGTGATTGTTGCAGTGTAAGTGGTGGTGGTGATTGTAGTGTTAGTGGTGGTGGTGATTGTTGCAGTGTAAGTGGTGGTGGTGATTGTTATAATGTAAGAGCTAGTGGTGGTGGTGATTGTAGTGTTAGTGGTGGTGGTGATTGTTATAGTGTAAGAGCTAGTGGTGGTGGTGATTGTTTTAGTGTTATAGTTGTGGTGGTGATTGTTGTAGCGTGTTAGTGGTGGTAGTGTAAGTGCTAGTGGTGGTGGTGATTGTTTTAGTGTAAGTGCTAGTGGTGGTGGTGATTGTTGTAGTGTAAGTGCTAGTGGTGGTGATTGTTTTAGTGTAAGTGCTAGTGGTGGTGATTGTTTTAGTGTAAGTGCTAGTGGTGGTGGTGATTGTTGTAGTGTAAGTGCTAGTGGTGGTGGTGATTGTTGTAGTGTAAGTGCTAGTGGTGGTAATTGTTGTAGTGTAAGTGCTAGTGGTGGTGGTGATTGTTGTAGTGTAAGTGCTAGTGGTGGTGGTGATTGTTGTAGTGTAAGTGCTAGTGGTGGTGGTGATTGTTTTAGTGTAAGTGCTAGTGGTGGTGGTGATTGTTTTAGTGTAAGTGCTAGTGGTGGTGGTGATTGTTGTAGTGTAAGTGCTAGTGGTGGTGGTGATTGTTGTAGTGTAAGTGCTAGTGGTGGTGGTGATTGTTGTAGTGTAAGTGCTAGTGGTGGTGATTGTTTTAGTGTAAGTGCTAGTGGTGGTGATGGTGATTGTTGTAGTGTAAGTGCTAGTGGTGGTGGTGATTGTTGTAGTGCAAGTGGTAGTTGTGGTGGTGGTGATTGTAGTGTGTTAGTGGTGGTGGTGATTGTAGTGTTTTAGTGGTGGTGGTGATTGTAGTGTGTTAGTGGTGGTGGTGATTGTTTTAGTGTGCTAGTGGTGGTGGTGATTGTAGTGTGCTAGTAGTGGTGGTGATTGTTGTAGTGCAAGTGATAGTGGTGGCGGTGGTGACTGTTGTAGTGTAAGTGATAGTGGTGATTGTTGTAGTGTAAGTGCTAGTGGTGATTGTTTTAGTGTAAGTGCTAGTAGTGGTGGTGATTGTTGTAGTGTAAGTGCTAGTGGTGGTGGCGATTGTTGTAGTGTAAGTGTTAGTGGTGGTGGTGATTGTTTTAGTGTAAGTGCTAGTAGTGGTGGTGGTGGTGGTGGTGACTGTTGTAGTATAAGTGCTAGTTGTTTTGGTGGTAGTGTAGGTGGTGATTGTGGTAGTATAGATGGTGATTGTGGTAACAGAGGCGGTGTTTGTCGTAGCGTAGGTGGTGTAGGTGGTAATTGTGGTTGTTCCTAGCAGTCTGTGACCTTTTCTTGCCTCAGCTAAACCTTAAAGGTCATAGCTTCAATATATCACTGGTCGGACGATAGGTGAGTGTGTCAGGTACTGAGAGTCAGGTACTGAGGGCCAGGTACTGAGAGTCATGTGCTAGTGTCAGGTAGTGGTGTCAGGTACTGAGGGTCAGGTACTGAGTGTCAGGCACTGAGGGTCAGCTACTGAGGTTCAGGTACTGGGGTCAGGTATGGAGGGTCAAGTACTGGTGTTAGGTAGTGAGGGTCAGGTACTGGTGTTAGGTACTGAGGGTCAGGTACTGGTGTTAGGTACTGAGGGCCATATACTGGTGTCAGGTACTGAGGGTCAGGTACTGGTGCCAGGTACTGAGAGGTAATGAGGGTCAGGTACTGGTGTCAGGTGCTGAGGGTCAAGTACTGGTGTTAGATACTAAGGGTCAGGTCCTGGTGTTAGATACTGAGGGTCAGGTACTGGTGTTAGGTACTGAGGGTCAGGTACTGGTGTTAGGTACTGAGGGTCAGGTACTGGTGTCAGGTACTGAGGGTCAGGTACTGGTGTCAGGTGCTGAGGGTCAAGTACTGGTGTCAGGTACTGAGAGTCAGGTACTGAGGGTCAGGTACTGAGGGTCAGGTACTGAGGTCAGGTACTGAGGGTCAGGTTCTGAGGGTTAGGTACTGAGGGTCAGGTATTGAGGGTCAGGTACTGAGAGTCAGGCACCTAGGGTCAGGCACCGAGGTCAGGTACAAAGGTCAGGTACTGAGGGTCAGATACTAAGGGTCATTTACTGAGGTCAGGTACTGAAGGTCAGGTACTGAGGTCAGGTACTGAGATCATTTACTGAGGGTCAGGTACTGAGGTCAACTGAGGGTGAGATACCGAGGGTCAGGTGCCGGGGTCAGGTACTAAGGGTCAGGTACTGAGGTCAGGTCACCTGCTAGGTCACCAGGTCATGGTAAGTAACGAGATTCTCTCTCCTTTGCTCGTTCAGTACACGTCTACCCCTCGTTTAACAAATCCACACTTCGCTTAACACAATCTTTCCCCATTTATCACATCTTTCTCTCGTTAGACACATGTCTGCCCTCGTTTAACACACATCTTCCTCTCGTTTAACAGCCTTGCTTCATATTAAAGACTAGGGTATAGCCTCGTTGCCTGTACACCTGCTCATAGCACGATTAACCAGAACAGCAGTGAGGAACGATCAAAAGTCAGTAGTGATGGTGTTTACTGTGCTGGTATAGAGTCACTGGTAGTGGTGGTGTAGTCACCTGGTAGTGATGGTGTAGTCACCTGGTAGTGATGGTGTAGTCACCTGGTAGTGGTGGTGTAGCCACCTGGTAGTGATGGTGTAGTCACCTGGTAGTGATGGTGTAGTCATCTGGTAGTGATGGTGTAGTCACCTGGTAGTGATAGTGTAGTCACCTGGTAGTGATGGTGTAGTCACCTGGTAGTGATGGTGTAGTCACCTGGTAGTCATAGTGTAGTCACGTGGTAGTGATGGTGTAGTCACCTGGTAGTGATAGTGTAGTCACCTGGTAGTGATGGTGTAGTCACCTGGTAGTGATGGTGTAGTCACCTGGTAGTGGTGGTGTAGTCACCTGGTAGTGATGGTGTAGTCACCTGGTAGTGATAGTGTAGTCACCTGGTAGTGATGGTGTAGTCACTGGTAATGATGGTGTAGTCACCTGGTAGTGGTGGTGTAGTCACCTGGTAGTGATGGTGTAGTCACCTGGTAGTGATGGTGTAGTCACTGGTAATGATGGTGTAGTCACCTGGTTGTGGTGGTGTAGTCACCTGGTAGTGATAGTGTAGTCACCTGGTAGTGATGGTGTAGTCACCTGGTAGTGATGGTGTAGTCACCTGGTAGTGATGGTGTAGTCACCTGGTAGTGATGGTGTAGTCACCTGGTTGTGGTGGTGTAGTCACCTGGTAGTGATGGTGTAGTCACCTGGTTGTGGTGGTGTAATCACTGGTAGTGATGGTGTAGTCACCTGGTAGTGGTGGTGTAATCACTGGTAGTGGTGGTGTAGTCACCTAGTAGTGATGGTGTAGTCACCTGGTAGTGATGGTGTAGTCACCTGGTAGTAATGGTGTAGTCACCTGGTAGTGATGGTGTAGTCACCTGGTAGTGATGGTGTAATCACTGGTAGTGATGGTGTAGTCACCTGGTAGTGGTGGTGTAGTCACCTGGTAGTGATGGTGTAGTCACTGGTAATGATGGTGTAGTCACCTGGTTGTGGTGGTGTAGTCACCTGGTAGTGATAGTGTAGTCACCTGGTAGTGATGGTGTAGTCACCTGGTAGTGATGGTGTAGTCACCTGGTAGTGATGGTGTAGTCACCTGGTAGTGATGGTGTAGTCACCTGGTTGTGGTGGTGTAGTCACCTGGTAGTGATGGTGTAGTCACCTGGTTGTGGTGGTGTAGTCACCTGGTAGTGATGGTGTAGTCACCTGGTAGTGATGGTGTAATCACTGGTAGTGATGGTGTAGTCACCTGGTAGTGGTGGTGTAATCACTGGTAGTGGTGGTGTAGTCACCTGGTAGTGATGGTGTAGTCACCTGGTAGTGATGGTGTAGTCACCTGGTAGTAATGGTGTAGTCACTTGGTAGTGATGGTGTAGTCACTGGTAGTGATGGTGTAGTCACTGGTAGTGATGGTGTAGTCACTGGTAGTGATGGTGTAGTCACCTTGTAGTGATGGTGTAGTCACTGGTAGTGATGGTGTAGTCACCTGGTTGTGGTGGTGTAGTCACCTGGTAGTGATGGTGTAGTCACCTGGTTGTGGTGGTGTAATCACTGGTAGTGATGGTGTAGTCACCTGGTAGTGGTGGTGTAATCACTGGTAGTGGTGGTGTAGTCACCTAGTAGTGATGGTGTAGTCACCTGGTAGTGATGGTGTAGTCACCTGGTAGTAATGGTGTAGTCACCTGGTAGTGATGGTGTAGTCACCTGGTAGTGATGGTGTAGTCACCTGGTAGTGATGGTGTAGTCACCTGGTAGTAATGGTGTAGTCACTTGGTAGTGATGGTGTAGTCACTGGTAGTGATGGTGTAGTCACTGGTAGTGATGGTGTAGTCACTGGTAGTGATGGTGTAGTCACCTTGTAGTGATGGTGTAGTCACTGGTAGTGATGGTGTAGTCACCTGGTTGTGGTGGTGTAGTCACCTGGTAGTGATGGTGTAGTCACCTGGTTGTGGTGGTGTAATCACTGGTAGTGATGGTGTAGTCACCTGGTAGTGGTGGTGTAATCACTGGTAGTGGTGGTGTAGTCACCTAGTAGTGATGGTGTAGTCACCTGGTAGTGATGGTGTAGTCACCTGGTAGTAATGGTGTAGTCACCTGGTAGTGATGGTGTAGTCACCTGGTAGTGATGGTGTAATCACTGGTAGTGATGGTGTAGTCACCTGGTAGTGGTGGTGTAATCACTGGTAGTGGTGGTGTAGTCACCTAGTAGTGATGGTGTAGTCACCTGGTAGTGGTGGTGTAATCACTGGTAGTGGTGGTGT
Source organism: Cherax quadricarinatus (assembly GCF_026875155.1). NCBI lineage: Eukaryota > Metazoa > Arthropoda > Malacostraca > Decapoda > Parastacidae > Cherax > Cherax quadricarinatus. The sequence continues at coordinate 83,820,930 of NC_069407.1, forward strand.
AGTCACCTGGTAGTGATGGTGTAGTCACCTGGTAGTGATGGTGTAGTCACCTGGTAGTAATGGTGTAGTCACTTGGTAGTGATGGTGTAGTCACTGGTAGTGATGGTGTAGTCACTGGTAGTGATGGTGTAGTCACTGGTAGTGATGGTGTAGTCACCTTGTAGTGATGGTGTAGTCACTGGTAGTGATGGTGTAGTCACCTGGTTGTGGTGGTGTAGTCACCTGGTAGTGATGGTGTAGTCACCTGGTTGTGGTGGTGTAATCACTGGTAGTGATGGTGTAGTCACCTGGTAGTGGTGGTGTAATCACTGGTAGTGGTGGTGTAGTCACCTAGTAGTGATGGTGTAGTCACCTGGTAGTGATGGTGTAGTCACCTGGTAGTAATGGTGTAGTCACCTGGTAGTGATGGTGTAGTCACCTGGTAGTGATGGTGTAGTCACCTGGTAGTGGTGGTGTAGTCACCTGGTAGTGATGGTGTAGTCACCTGGTAGTGATAGTGTAGTCACCTGGTAGTGATGGTGTAGTCACTGGTAATGATGGTGTAGTCACCTGGTAGTGGTGGTGTAGTCACCTGGTAGTGATGGTGTAGTCACCTGGTAGTGATGGTGTAGTCACTGGTAATGATGGTGTAGTCACCTGGTTGTGGTGGTGTAGTCACCTGGTAGTGATGGTGTAGTCACCTGGTAGTGATGGTGTAGTCACTGGTAATGATGGTGTAGTCACCTGGTTGTGATGGTGTAGTCACCTGGTAGTAATGGTGTAGTCACCTGGTAGTGATGGTGTAGTCACCTAGTAGTGATGGTGTAGTCACCTGGTAGTGATGGTGTAGTCACCTGGTAGTAATGGTGTAGTCACCTGGTAGTGATGGTGTAGTCACCTGGTAGTGATGGTGTAATCACTGGTAGTGATGGTGTAGTCACCTGGTAGTGGTGGTGTAGTCACCTGGTAGTGATGGTGTAGTCACCTGGTAGTGATGGTGTAGTCACTGGTAATGATGGTGTAGTCACCTGGTTGTGGTGGTGTAGTCACCTGGTAGTGATAGTGTAGTCACCTGGTAGTGATGGTGTAGTCACCTGGTAGTGATGGTGTAATCACTGGTAGTGATGGTGTAGTCACCTGGTAGTGGTGGTGTAGTCACCTGGTAGTGATGGTGTAGTCACCTGGTAGTGATGGTGTAGTCACTGGTAATGATGGTGTAGTCACCTGGTTGTGGTGGTGTAGTCACCTGGTAGTGATAGTGTAGTCACCTGGTAGTGATGGTGTAGTCACCTGGTAGTGATGGTGTAGTCACCTGGTAGTGATGGTGTAGTCACCTGGTAGTGATGGTGTAGTCACCTGGTTGTGGTGGTGTAGTCACCTGGTAGTGATGGTGTAGTCACCTGGTTGTGGTGGTGTAGTCACCTGGTAGTGATGGTGTAGTCACCTGGTAGTGATGGTGTAATCACTGGTAGTGATGGTGTAGTCACCTGGTAGTGGTGGTGTAATCACTGGTAGTGGTGGTGTAGTCACCTGGTAGTGATGGTGTAGTCACCTGGTAGTGATGGTGTAGTCACCTGGTAGTAATGGTGTAGTCACTTGGTAGTGATGGTGTAGTCACTGGTAGTGATGGTGTAGTCACTGGTAGTGATGGTGTAGTCACTGGTAGTGATGGTGTAGTCACCTTGTAGTGATGGTGTAGTCACTGGTAGTGATGGTGTAGTCACTGGTAGTGATGGTGTAGTCACTGGTAGTGATGGTGTAGTCACTGGTAGTGATGGTGTAGTCACCTGGTAGTGGTGGTGTAGTCACCTGGTAGTGATGGTGTAGTCACCTGGTAGTGATGGTGTAGTCACCTGGTAGTGGTAGTGTAGTCACCTGGTAGTGGTGGTGTAGTCACTGGTAGTGATGGTGTAGTCACTGGTAGTGATGGTGTAGTCACCTGGTAGTGGTGGTGTAGTCACCTGGTAGTGGTGGTGTAGTCACCTGATAGTGATGGTGTAGTCACCTGGTAGTGGTGGTGTAGTCACCTGGTAGTGATGGTGTAGTCACCTGGTAGTGGTAGTGTAGTCACCTGGTAGTGATGGTGTAGCCACCTGGTAGTGATGGTGTAGTCACCTGGTAGTGATGGTGTAGTCACCTGGTAGTGGTAGTGTAGTCACCTGGTAGTGATGGTGTAGCCACCTGGTAGTGATGGTGTAGTCACCTGGTAGTGGTGGTGTAGTCACCTGGTAGCGGTGGTGTTCAATGTCTTCGTACACCCTCACCAACCTCATTGGTGACATCGATGACGGGTGGTGAGGGTGCCACCATGGTGCCACCAATGAGGAGTGGTGATGGTGCCACCAATGAGGAGTGGTGATTGTGCCACCAGTGAGGAGTGGGGATGGTGTCACCAATGAGGAGTGAGGATAGTGAGGGTGCCACCATGGTGCCACCAATGAGGAATGGTGATGGTGCCACCATGGTGCCACCATGAGGGGTGAGGGTGCCACCATGGTGCCACCAATGTGCTCTTGTATTTTTTCCTGTACCACTGTTTTCTTTTTACTGGGAAAATTAGAGAGAGACAGAGAGTGAGAGAGGGAGGGAGGGAGGAAGGGAGTTTCATTCTCTTCACTCACTGTGTCACGGTACAATGTAATATTCTCTTCACTCACTGTGTCACGGTACAATGTAATATTCTCTTCACTCACTGTGTCACGGTACAATGTAATATTCTCTTCACTCACTGTGTCACGGTACAATGTAATATTCTCTTCACTCACTGTGTCACGGTACAATGTAATATTCTCTTCACTCACTGTGTCACGGTACAATGTAATATTCTCTTCACTCACTGTGTCACGGTACAATGTAATATTCTCTTCACTCACTGTGTCACGGTACAATGTAATATTCTCTTCACTCACTGTGTCACGGTACAATGTAATATTCTCTTCACTCACTGTGTCACGGTACAATGTAATATTCTCTTCACTCACTGTGTCACGGTACAATGTAATATTCTCTTCACTCACTGTGTCACGGTACAATGTAATATTCTCTTCACTCACTGTGTCACGGTACAATGTAATATTCTCTTCACTCACTGTGTCACGGTACAATGTAATATTCTCTTCACTCACTGTGTCACGGTACAATGTAATATTCTCTTCACTCACTGTGTCACGGTACAATGTAATATTCTCTTCACTCACTGTGTCACGGTACAATGTAATATTCTCTTCACTCACTGTGTCACGGTACAATGTAATATTCTCTTCACTCACTGTGTCACGGTACAATGTAATATTCTCTTCACTCACTGTGTCACGGTACAATGTAATATTCTCTTCACTCACTGTGTCACGGTACAATGTAATATTCTCTTCACTCACTGTGTCACGGTACAATGTAATATTCTCTTCACTCACTGTGTCACGGTACAATGTAATATTCTCTTCACTCACTGTGTCACGGTACAATGTAATATTCTCTTCACTCACTGTGTCACGGTACAATGTAATATTCTCTTCACTCACTGTGTCACGGTACAATGTAATATTCTCTTCACTCACTGTGTCACGGTACAATGTAATATTCTTTTCACTCACTGTGTCACGGTACAATGTAATATTCTCTTCACTCACTGTGTCACGGTACAATGTAATATTCTCTTCACTCACTGTGTCACGGTACAATGTAATATTCTCTTCACTCACTGTGTCACGGTACAATGTAATATTCTCTTCACTCACTGTGTCACGGTACAATGTAATATTCTCTTCACTCACTGTGTCACGGTACAATGTAATATTCTCTTCACTCACTGTGTCACGGTACAATATAATGGAAAATCTAAATTTCACTTCAAAAGAAAATCGATGTATATTAATGCAAAATTAGAGAACAATGTCTATCTCCATTTCACCCGTTGTCACTTCCGAAGGTCACCTCCTTCGTAGCCTATTACCAGACCAGGCCTCCTCCTGTTTGCTGGCCTGTTTAATTATGCAAGGTTTTGTGTTATTCTATGGCTTAGTTGCTGTTGTGCTTCGTTATCACCTGAAACTGTGGCAGCAGTTTCGCCACACAGTGGCTTCATCAGTCCAATACAGAACAGAAAGGGGAAAGGAGAGGAGGAGTTTAAAGTAATCAGTCTCTCAGCCTGGAATCGATATGTTCAGTCCATCAGTCTTGTAGAAAGTACAGCATATGGTCGGAGAAGTGGTTTATATACTGTAGTCAGGTGAGTGGCAGCAGGAGGAGGCGGGATCACAGTGGAACCATCCACTAGTGTAAGTAGGTCTTCATCCAGAGGTTGGACAAATGTTGAAGAATTCCTTGTATCAAGATCCCATCATGTTGCAGTGTCTGACATTGTGATAAATAGTTTGAAGACAAGTTTTCAAAACCATTAATCTGTTTTTAAAAGCATTTATCACAGGAAATTCTTAGTTCATCAAGTCGCAAAACAATTAACCAATAACTTGCCGGCCTTACTTGCACGATCCACGGGTATTTATCAGTACTGTCCATTCTAAGTCGGCATGCAAATACAGTGGACCCCCGGTTAACGAAGTTTTTTCATTTCAGTAGTATGTTCAGGTGCCAGTACTGACCGAATTTTTTCCCATAAGGAATATTGTGAAGTAGATTAGTCCATTTCAGACCCCCAAACATACACGTACAAACGCACTTACATAAATACACTTACATAATTGGTCGCATTTGGAGGTGATCGTTAAGCGGGGGTCCACTATTTAGTATCGTGATAAATATGGAATAAAATTCCTAAGATTTGTTTGCCTTGAGCCTTTGTCTGAAATTGGTGGTACTGTAGCAGGCGAGTCTTACTGACCTGCTGTAGTGTGTTCAGTCGTAGATTCTTCACGTTTTAACTATGACTGTTGATAATTTGTATATCGCTCATTAAGGGTTAGTTCATTTAGTCACTATTTTTTCAGCAGTTAATTCATTTTTAAAAGAGTGGATGGGTAAGCCAGCTAAAGGACTCAGTCATATGACCAAAAGCCCTAGTTATGGGTCATTATATGACTAAAGACCCGCGTCAGGAAACACTTGTCCTATTTCCTGACGAATTTTCTCTAACCTCACCTCACGTGGTTACACACAGGTCTTCAGAGGAACAGGAAGAAGAGGCAAGAGAAGCATATTTGATTACCAAGTGAGGTGACACCTCACTCAGAGAAGGTGACAACCCAGTAACACGTTTTATTGTGATTTCTTCCATAACCGCAGGTAGAAAGAGAGAGAACAGTAGGACTTTCCCCTCCGTGTGGAGGAGTTGTGGAGACACAGGACTCTTCTGTGTTGTAGTCTGTACAGAGTTCACAGAATTCTATGAGTTTGTTTCTTTGTCAAACAATCTATATATCCCAGTTGTCTCTCAAAATGTTTCTCTTTATTCCCCCAGTTAATACCTTGTTATTGTCCCAGTATTAAGTTTACGTAATTTGTGTACTCAGTTCTCTTCAGAATTAGTATCAATAAAGAGTATGTGTACTCAGTTCTCTTCAGAATTAGTATCAATAAAGAGTATGTGTACTCAGTTCTCTTCAGTACTATTATCAATAAACAATTTTGTATTTTCTTTTATTGAGGATAGGATTTATACTTGAGAAATTATATTTCTTGAGAAATTTCATTTCTCAATATCCTTAATAAGTAGTTTACCAAACGTTTAAGTGATTAAATGGTGGAAATATTGAATTTATATTTACGTATTATTTCCAGTAAACTCTTACGCCATGTTTAACATTGGTGCTACAACGATGATGATTTTACATTGACTAGTGTAACACTCTGCCTAGTAGGGTTATTGAAGCTAAAACCTTGGGTAGCTTCAAAATTAAAAAGGTCAACAAACCTTATTGCTTGGGTAGCACTGAAAATGGGTTCGACAAACATTTTTGTAAGTTGGAGTTGAGAAGAACTTACCAGTATGGGCCAGTAGGCCTCTTGTTATGTTCCTCCTTATGTTCTTATGTCACATATGTGGATTTAAACTTACATGTCTAGGCTTGTGTCTCAAGTTGCTGAGATATCTCTGATAAAGGGAATCGTTTTTATCTTAAATTATTTTTTCATCTTGTCTGGTGATGGATGCCTGGAAAATCCTGCTGTTTTAACAAATAATTTTAGAATTCATTGAATTATTTTGGAAGATTAATGGTTGTGTGATCTCTTTTTTTTTTTTTTTTTTGTCTTCCTCCAATGTTTTCATTTTTCTTTGGCTCATAACTCGTAAACGCCTCGTCCAATGGGCTTCATTTTTTTTAATGCTTGTTCAGTAGAACACATTTCCAGCATCGTGCAACTGCTCACATAACTTCCAAAACCCTGAGAGTGCCAGCTTAGTACCAGGAGAGTGCCATTTTAGTACCAGGAGAATGCCAGCTTAGTACCAGGAGAATGCAATCTTAATACCAGGAGAATGCCATCTTAATACCAGGAGAGTGCCATCTTAGTACCAGGAGAATGCCATCTTAGTACCAGGAGAATGCAATCTTAATACCAGGAGAATGCCATCTTAATACCAGGAGAGTGCCATCTTAGTACCAGGAGAATGCCATCTTAGTACCAGGAGAATGCCATCTTAATACCAGGAGAGTGCCATCTTAGTACCAGGAAAATGCCATCTTAATACTAGGAGAGTGCCATCTTAGTACCAGGAGAATGTCATCTTAGTACTAGGAGAGCGCCATCTTAGTACCAGAAGAATGCAATCTTAGTACCAGGAGAGTGGCATCTTAGTACCAGAAGAATGCCATCTTAGTGCCAGGAGAATGCCATCTAAGTACCAGGAAAGTGCCATCTTAGTACCAGGAGAATGCAATCTTAGTACCAGGAGAATTCCATCTTAGTACCAGGAGAATGCCATCTTAATACCAGGAGAGTGCCATCTTAGTGCCAGGAGAATGCCATCTTAGTACCAGGAGAGTGCCATCTTAGTACCAGAAGAATGCCATCTTAGTATCAGGAGAGTGCCATCTTATTACCAGGAGAATGCCATCTTAGTATCAGTAGAGTGCCATCTTAGTACCAGGAGAATGCCATCTTAGTACCAGGAGAGTGCCATCTTAGTACCAGGAGAATGCCATCTTAGTACCAGGAGAGTGCCATCTTAGTACCAGGAGAGTGCCATATTAGCACCAGGAGAATGCCATCTTAGTACCAGGAGAGCGCCATCTTAGTACCAGGAGAATGCAATCTTAGTACCAGGAGAATTCCATCTTAGTACCAGAAGAATGCCATCTTAATACCAGGAGAGTGCCATCTTAGTACCAGGAGAATGCCATCTTAGTGCCAGGAGAATGCCATCTTAGTACCAGGAGAGTGCTATCTTAGTACCAGGAGAATGCAATCTTAGTACCAGGAGAATTCCATCTTAGTACCAGGAGAATGCCATCTTAATACCAGGAGAGTGCCATCTTAGTGAAAGGAGAATACCATCTTAGTACCGGGAGGGTGCCATCTTAGTACCAGGAGAATGCCATCTTAGTATCAGGAGAGTGCCATCTTAGTACCAGGAGAATGCCATCTTAGTATCAGTAGAGTGCCATCTTAGTACCAGGAGAGTGCCATCTTAGTACCAGAAGAATGCCATCTTAGTACCAGGAGAATGCCTTCTTAGTACCAGGAGAGTGCCATCTTAGTACTAGGAGAGTGCCATCTTAGCACCAGGAGAGTGCCATCTTAGTGCCTGCAGAGTGCCATCTTAGTACCAGGAGAGTGCCATCTTAGTACCAGGAGAGTGCCATCTTAGCACCAGGAGAGTGCCATCTTAGTGCCTGCAGAGTGCCATCTTAGCACCAGGAGAGTGCCATCTTAGTGCCTGGAGAGTGCCATCTTAGTACTAGGAGAATGCGATCTTATTGCCAGCAGAATGGCATCTTAGTGCCACAAGAATGCCATCTTAGTGCCAGGAGAGTGTCATCCTAATGCCACGAGTGTCATCTTAGTGCCAGGACAGTGCCATCTTAGTGCCACGAGAGTGCCATCTTAGTGCCAGGAGAGGTCCATCAAGTTGTGCTTGTGTCCGGGCACATTTCTCAGCGTACCAACATAGTTTAAAAATACTTCAGCTCGTTGGAATCCCTGCTGTAACTGCAGCATGTTCACTGGCCCATGCGAGGCAGGTCCAAGTCTCCTACCGGCTTAAGCTAATGCATTAACCTAGTCAAGTCAGGTCACATTCACTTAAGAAAGGAGCACGGCTTCTGACCTAGTAGCACATGCTAGTCAGGTCCAACTCACACCCACCCACACCCACTCATGTATTTATCTAACCTATATTTAAAACTACACAACGTTTCAGCCACTATAACTGTACTTGGGAGTTTGTTCCACTCATCCACAACTCTATTACCAAACCAGTGCTTTCCTATATCCTTCCTGAATCTGAATTTTTCCAACTTAAAATCATTGCTGCGAGTCCTGTCTAGGCTAGATGTTTTTAACACGCTATTTACATCCCCTTGATTTATTCCTGTTTTCCATTTATACACCTCAATCATATCCCCCCTAATTCTATTCCTTTCTAGAGAGTGCAGATTCAGGGCCTCAGCCTACCCTCATAGGGAAGAATTCTGATACATGGGATCAACTTAGTCATCCTCCTTTGTACGTTTTCCAGAGCATTTATATCCATTCTGTAATACAGTGACCAGAACTGAGCAGCATAGTCTAAATGAGGCCTAACCAAGGATATATAGAGTTGAAGAGCAACCTGAGGACTTCTATTATTTATACTTCTTGATATGAAGCCAAGAATTCTGTTAGCTTTATTGCGAACACTAATGCACTGTTGTCTTGGTTTTAGATTACTGCTAACCAGAACTCCTAAATCCTTTTCGCAATCAGTAATATTAAGATCTACATTATTTAGTTTATATGTGGCATGGTTGTTTTCCTGTCCAACATTTAGAACTTTGCATTTGTCAATATTAAACTGCATCTGCCACTTCTCCGACCACTGCATCAGTCTATTCAAATTATCCTGGAGTGCTCTAATGTCCTCATTAGAATGAATTGGACGATCTATTTTGGTGTCATCAGCAAATTTGCTTATATTGCTATTTATTCCCTCATCAATGTCAAGATCAATGTGCTGGGCATGTACACTTTTAGAGAAGCACACAGCAACCCCTCCTCCTTGCCCTTGCCTGTCTCTTCTCATCCATGAGGTGTAGCCAGCAATTCTTGCAAAATTTTCTAGAGTTCCTGTCTTCCAAAAATATTTCAACAGCTATCTCTCTCTCTCTCTCTCTCTCTCTCTCTCTCTCTCTCTCTCTCTCTCTCTCTCTCTCTCTCTCTCTCTCTCTCTCTCTCTCGTGCTGCTGGTATTGCCTTCATTATTGCATAATAAAATCGTTGTTGAGCCTTGAGCTCAGACAACAGACTGTGTTTGTTAACATCAGGGTGGTGTGGGCGGAAGTCTTCACTGGTAGGTGCCTGAATGTGTGAATGGGTGGAGGTGGAGCAGGGTGGCTGAGTATGTGGAGGTGAAGCAGTGTGGGTGGAAGTGTAGCAGGGTGGCTGGGTGGGTGGAAGTGTAGTAGGGTGGCAGGGTGGGGGGAGGTGTAGCAGGGTAGCTGAATGGGTAGAGGTGTAGCAGGGTGGCTGAGTGGGTGGAGGTGTAGCAGGGTGGCTGAGTGGGTGGATGTGTAGCTGGGTGGGTGGAAAGTGTAGCAGGGTGGCTGGGTGGGTGGAAGTGTAGTAGTGTGGCAGGATGGGGGGAGGTGTAGCAGGGTGGCTGAATGGGTGGTGGTGTAGCAGGGTGGCTGAGTAGGTGGATGTGTAGCCGGGTGGCTGAGTGGGTGGAGGTGTAGCAGGGTCGCTGAGTGGGTGGATGTGTAGCAGGGCGGCTGAGTGGGTGGAGGTGTAGCAGGGTGGCTGAGTGGGTGGAGGTATAGCAGGGTGGCTGAGTGGGTGGATATGTAGCAGGGTGGCTGAGTGGGTGGAGGTGTAGCAGGGTGGCTGGGTGGGTGGAAGTGTAGTAGTGTGGCAGGGTGGGGGGAGGTGTAGCAGGGTGGCTGAATGGGTGGAGGTGTAGCAGGGTGGCTGAGTGGGTGGAGGTGTAGCAGGGTGGCTGAGTGGGTGGAGGTGTAGCAGGGTCGCTGAGTGGGTGGATGTGTAGCAGGGCGGCTGAGTGGGTGGAGGTGTAGCAGGGTGGCTGAGTGGGTGGAGGTGTAGCAGGGTGGCTGAGTGGGTGGAGGTGTAGCAGGGTGGCTGAGTGGGTGGATGTGTAGCAGGGTGGCTGAGTGGGTGGAGGTGTAGCAGGGTGGCTGAGTGGGTGGATGTGTAGCTGGGTGGGTGAAAGTGTAACAGAGTGGCTGGGTGGGTAGAAGTGTAGCAGGGTGTCTGGGTGGATAGAAGTGTAGCATTGTGGGTGGAAAGGCGCATCTGTGATATACCTGTGACCGGTTTCAAGAGTTTTATCTTGTCAACCCTGGCATCCCGGCCTAATGCTAGGCTCGCCTCTTTATCGCCTGTTTAACCAGTCTGTTGCTGCTGGTTGGTGGTGTGAGTGAAAGGATAGGCGAGTAGGTGGGTGGAGGAGTGGGTTGGTGTGTGGGTGCAAGCGTTGGTTTGTGAGCGGTTTGAATTATAGGTTGGTGCTTATGGACTAGCGGGATTTGTACTCACCTCTATATGGTTACTGGGGTCGAGTCACAGCTCTTGGACCCCGCCTCTTCGCTAGTCGCAGGTTTTGCAGTGGGTGTATTTGTGGAGAAATGGGTGTGTTTGTAGAGTAGTGGGTGTGTTTGTAGAGTAGTGGGTGTGTTTGTAGAGTAGTGGGTGTGTTTGTAGAGTAGTGGGTGTGTTTGTAGAGTAGTGGGTGTGTTTGTAGAGTAGTGGGTGTGTTTGTAGAGTAGTGGGTGTGTTTGTAGAGTAGTGGGTGTGTTTGTAGAGTAGTGGGTGTGTTTGTAGAGTAGTAGGTGTGTTTGTAGAGTAGTAGGTGTGTTTATTCATTACACACCTCACGAGTGACTTGTTCACTATGTCACTGAACTTTTCTAGGCTTATCTAAGTAACACTAATATTTTATCTAATACCATCAATTTAGAAACATAATTACTATAAATTACGCTAACTTCTGGGGTCAAACGTCGACTCTGTACAACATTTTTTCGCAAAACACAAACCGCACATGTAATATTGGCATCCAAAACAAAATCACAATATAAACTCACTTCAAAAAAATACCATATACTCTGATAATATATATATATATATATATATATATATATATATATATATATATATATATATATATATATATATATATATATATATCCTGGGCAGCTTAGAGCAATTACACTGAAAATAAAATATCTCTATTTTTGGATGAACTCACTGAACTCTGTCACTGTAATGGTGAGACCAACACTTGGACGGGGACAAAGATATGTACACAGAGAGGTTTGTATTTCTCTGTATATATACAGTGAAAGTTTATATTAATCATTGTTTCGGTCATATTCTTGTGGATTGTGTTGAGAAACGCTGGCCATTAAATTTCATTGAGGTCAAATTGCATCCATTTATGTGTTTGAAGGAAGATTCTCTTGATTTTTTAATTAATTTTCGTTCTTGTTCGTGTTTCTCCAGGTCTCCTCCTCCTCCTACTCCTCCTCCTCCTCCTCCTCCTCCTCCTCCCAGCATCATTAACATACATTCTTAAGAATTAGTTTCAGCAGCCATTTTTTGAGTATTCGTCAATGTAACTTGCTCACACTCTCCTCTAGCATGTCGCAAGCTCGTTCCTCTGTGTTGATTATTCTCATAAAGTTTTCGCTCTCTGCTAAGTACTGTATCGTTTTACCTCTAAGAGCGCCTTCACAAGTCAGTCTGGACTTTTCTTCCAGATTGTAATTAGTGTTTGTAGGGAAACTCTCGCGAAGACCTGACTGTCTAGAACAGTGGTTCCCAAACTGGGGGTAAATTACCCCCTGGGGGTAATTTAACCATTTTTGGGGGGTAATGGAGGGGTGACAGAAAAAAAGTTATGAATTCTGAAAATCAAGAAAACAATGCGGTACCCGGTATGAGGATTATTGTTAACTTTGTCTTAGTATATAAAGTTGTAAAGTAAACCTATTATAAGTAATAAAGTTAAACCAAATAACAATAAACATCAAAAACTAATATACAGTATTAGAAAAGAAGAAATATATAGCTAAGTGTGTGGAAACCCAAAAGTATTTTGACAAGTATGCTTCAGGACAAAAGTCACTCAGTAGCCCAGATCGACCTGTCCAGTACGCGTCACTCACTTCCTGAGGCTGCCTCTATTTCACACTGTCAGTTTATCTGTGAGCATCAGCCGAGGTAGACATAAGCTGGTATGTATGTGTACTGCCCTGTGCAGTATATAGTTAGTATTTACACACTGTTACTGTGAATTTGTAGCTATTATTAATTTTATATATAATGTATGTGTGGTTCTTACGTTTTCAATGGTTTTGCTAGGATTAGCAGAGTATGCGAGGCTGTATACGTTCACGTTTAGCCATATATATCAATAATAACAACATTTTGTGAAAGGGGTAACATGCTTTATGTGGCATGTTAAATTGGGTAACAAGCTGAAAAAGTTTGGGAACCACTGGTCTAGAAGAAAGCAGTCCATCCCGTCCTCATGTTGTGATGACCGAAGATTTCCTACCTGGAGGCAGGTAGTCTCTGGTCATCACAGTCATCTCAACATTCAATTAGGTTACTTTTAAATCTATTTTGGTCAAGAGATTATTCATTTCAGTTGTTTTACTAGTTTGTTAATATTTCCCACCAATACCATGTAGGTTGCAAATGTGCATCAATATTTATCAGAATATTAGCTTTCCGTACAGACTTAACACTAAACCCAAGAATGAGTTGTGAAGAATTTGGTAGAGGAAACTGTAAATAACTAGCTCGCCCAGACAAGGGGTTGTGTAGTTGTGCTTGTAGTTGTAAGAGTTCCACAAGCTTATAGATGTTAAACCCAGGGTTCTTAAACTCTTTCAGCAGACGTTGGTTTAACCAAACCATACCCCGGCTGGGATTGAACCCGCGGTCAGAGAGTCTCAAAACTCCTGCCCGTCGCGTTAGCCAATGGAGTTTTGAGACTCTCTGACCGCGGGTTCAATCCCAGCCGGGGTATGGTTTGTTTGCAATCGTGTCATTACGATTTCGTGAGTCACGTTGGTTTAAGTTCAAATCCTGTAGATTTCTGTCATTTCTGTTAATTTTCAATTACTATAAAGTGCCATGAGCCTGGGCTCGGGACAGAGTATTTGGTCAGGTTGATAATAAATTCTTTAAGTTTCCTGGATTGAAGGTTACGTTGGCAGTAAGGAAACTCTACCTTCATGTTCGTTAACAACAACTTAGTGGAACACAGTCTGTGATCTGTAACTATGCAGAGTAACACTCTCCTCGTTACTTCATATGTCTGCTGCTATTAACCCTTAAACTGTCCAAACGTACATCTACGTTTTTTCAACATTTGAAAGTATGTAGAAAACGTAGATTTTTTGTTTACATTTGAAAGCGTGTAAAAAAACGTTTATCTACGTTTTTTTATATTTGAAAATATGGAAAAAAAACGTAGATCAACTTTTGGAGCACTACGCATGTGAAGGTAGATCTATGTTTGGACAGTTTAAGGGTTAGTGAAGCTTTCATATTCTTTAAACAGATGGTGAAGGAGGGGAAGGCAGGTGGTGAGTGACGGAAAAACAGGTGGTAGTGGAATTGACGAGGAATAAATCAACATGGGATTGTGAATAGTGATAGTAATAGTGGCAATTGTATCGTCTTAGTAAGGTGAGACTTATTGGGGTTACAAGGTGTTATATTTTGTTCTGGGTCACAGGAGAGCCCGGTCCTTGGACCCATTGTGTACCCCTGTAATCTGTAAATACCTTTGTAACTTGTCATGATTGTGACTAGACCTACCTGGAGTTCATTACCTTTGTAAATTGTGAGTTCATTACCTTTGTAAATTGTGAATTCATTACCTCTGTAACTTGCTCAGCTATCAAAACTTTGAGGCCCAGTCCCTGGGCCCATTATGTACCTCTGTAATCTTTTGACTACCGCCCACAGGATGGGTATGGGGTGCATAATAAACATATTAAACTAACAGGAAGGAACTGGAAGGCAGGGTGGAGGGAGGGAAGAAACTGGGGGAAACAGTGAAGGAGAGAGGGGAAATGAGAGACGGAGGGAGAGAGGATACACACTATTGATTGACCTAGATGGGTTGCAACATTATGTATGAAATAATACACAGCAATACACAGCTTGACCATAGTAAACATCATATTATTGTGGAGGTGCCTTGGCCAGGCTATCAGCATTGTGTATTGTTCGCTGATTCCAAGCGTGTTCACATTCCAGACTCTGAAGACAGACACACGCAACCAAACAAGACTATACTCGAATAACCTTTCGCTCTAGAGATGGCTTTTATCAGGTCATGACGTCAAAAAAAACTCTTCTCAGAGCGAAACGTTTGTCACAGCGAAGGCGTGTTCTGCTTCAGGATTCTTTTTCTCCTTTTCTGTGGGCAAAACGTCCATCAGCAGACTTTTGCTGCTGTATAATACACTGAGGCTAGCGACAACTAACCACTGACTCGTCTGAAATCTGCTGGAGTCAGTCGTAGAAAAAAAACCTGCAATATTTACAACAAATCAGAGGATTTGTTAAACTAGAAAAATAATTCGGATGAAAACATTGCGCGGAACTTTAGTGAATTTTTATAGTTGCTGTCAGTTATACCGAGAACAACACAACTGTTAAATATAATAAATGCAGGTGGTATAAACCTTGGTAATAAATACCGACAAGTTGGTTTAGAAAGACACGTAAGCAAACACTATAACATATTTATTAGAAAACGTTTCGGTCCTGGAACCTTGATCACTTCAAGGTTCCAGGACCGAAACGTTTTCTAATAAATATGTTATAGTGTTTGCTTACGTGTCTTTCTAAACCATAATAAATGCAAAACTGAAAGTCTGCCGACTTTCGGTTTTTGGGTTTATTATATTTCTTTTATTATTTTTGACCTGATTCTGTTCCGTAGTTGTGCTGGAGTTTATTTACCTGTGTGACGTTGCATCTGTGTGACGTGACCTGTGTGACGTGGCATCTGTGTGACGTGACCTGTGTGACGTGGCATTAGTTTGACGTGACGTGTGTGACGTGGCATCAGGGAACCCATAACTTGTATATATTCTTAGAGTATGTGCTTGTATGTACTGCAAATAACAGTGTATATACACTGAGTGGTGTATATCTCGATACATATACGTCAAGGAATGTATATCCGTGTATTTACCGAGAGGCAAATAACTCAGACCATTATATATATAATATATATGTGTGTGTGTGTGTGTGTGTGTGTGTGTGTGTGTGTGTGTGTGTGTGTGTGTGTGTGTGTGTGTGTGTGTCGTGCCGAATAGGCAGAACTTGCGATCTTGGCTTAAATAGCAACGCTCATCTTGCCATATAGGACAAGTGAAAATTTGTGTATGCAATAATTTCGCCAAAATCATTCTGAACCTAACGAAAAAAATATATTTCACTGTGTTTGTTTAGTATTAAATTACTGTAATCAAATCTAAAATATATTTAGTTGGGTTAGGTTAAAATAAATTGCTCTTGTTACAGTAAGGTTAGGTAAGTTTTCTAAGTTTCTTTTGGTGCAAAATTAAAATTTTTTACATTAACATTAATGAAAAAAATATTAGAAAGGACTTAATTTTAAATGAGTTCTTGTTAATTGACCAGTTTTACATATTCGGCACGATATATATATATATATATATATATATATATATATATATATATATATATATATATATATATATATATATATATATATATATATATATATATTTATATATATATATATATATATATATATATATATATATATATATAATATATATATATATATAATGGTGTGGGTGGCTCTAAGCTTAGTTCATTCTAATCCCCGTTTGGTGTACTAGCCTCCACGAGCGGTATATAATTGTAACCACGAACGAGTGGTATTTAATCAATAACAACACTGCGACTATCCGTATGTGTGTGTGTTTTTGTTTTTTTTTTGTGTGTGTGGGCATGTGATAAATGGTTTAAAACCGACAAGTGTGTATACATACACACACGTATGTATACTTGTGAATATTTATGTGTGTGTGTGTGCACTTCCTCCCATATCTCTCACTCCAGTATGTTGTTATGGCAGTGTGTAGATTTGGGACCAAGCCCTCGAGTACTTTCCACGTACATATTATCATGTATCTCTCTCTCTCTCCGTTCCAGCGAGTATATATTTAGGACTCTGAGTCGTTCCCAGTAATTTAAATGCTTCATTGGCCCTATACAGGTCATAAACGATTTCTCTATTTGTTCCAGCTCTAATATCTGTCCTGCCCTGAACGGGGCTATCAACACTTAACAGTACTCTAAGCGGAAGAGCACAAATATTTTGAAGTGTCACAATTGGTACTTTTTCCCTTGTTTTGAATGTTCTTATAAGCCACACCAGTCATTTTCCTGGCTGTCGGAACATTTGCCTTATTGTGCTCTTTAAGAGATATGTCAGCTGACAATATTACTTCCAGGTCCTTCACGTGTTCTTTTGTTTTATATGGTAATCCTCTTGCCTTTGTATACAGTGTACCTTTAGAGTTCTTCATTCTTTCCACGTCTAAGCACTTGGAACTTCACACCACTGAACGTCATGTTGTTCTCCACTTCTTACTGGAAGACTTTGCTAATATCTTCTTGTAGTTTTTCTGTACATTCTACCAACCTGATTTTCTTGCTTATTTTGTTATCATCCGCAACTGATGACACGAAGCTGTGGCAAGCGTTTTTATCCCCTGTGTCTGATATGAGGATAAATAAACAGTGAAGGCACCAGGGCCCTGCCTTTTTATTTAGCTAATGGTAGATATTGCTTTGTTTACCACTACTCGTTATGTTTAATTTCTTAGAAAATCCAACATCCATTTGCCTACTTTCTCCATTATACTTCTCATTTTATGTGAAATCACTTCATGATCGCTCTGTTTAAATGCTTCTACAAAAGTCATGTATACATCTTCGTTTCGGAGATAAGATAATGTAGAATGATATTATAATAAAGGGCCCCACATAACACATTAATTAAAAATTGAGGCTTAAAATAATCTGTATAATTTTTACGCTTCCCTGACTATCAGGGAGAAGCAGCGAGTATCTGGAGAAGTAGGGAATATATGTGGCGAATATTGAGTATCTGGGAGGAGCAGGGAATATGCTGGAGGAACAGATAGTATCTGTGAGGAATAGGGAGCATCTGAGAGGAACAGGGAATATCTGGGAGGAATGGGGAGTGTTTGTGAGGAATAGGGAATATCTGGGAGGAATAAGGAATATCTGGGAGGAATAGGGAGTATCTGGAAGGAATAAGGAAGGAGCAGGGAGTATCTGGGAGGAACAGGGAATATATGGGACGAATAGGGAATATCTGGGAGGAATAGGGAATATCTGGGAAGAATAGGGAGTATCTGGGAGGAATAGGGAGTATCTGTTAAGAGCAGGGAGTATCTGGGATGAACAGGGAATATCTAGGAGGAATAGGAAGTATCTGGGTGGAGCAGGGAGTGTCTAGGAGGAACAGGGAGTGTCTTTGAAGAGCAAGACGTATCTGGGAGAAGGTCAGAACAATGTTGATAAACTCTGGCTTTTATAGACAGAAATCAGAAGTTCATTAAAGAGCTTCCCACCCGTCCACAAGAGCTTGGTGGACGGGTGGGAAGAAAAGGGAGTTGAAAATGTGAATCACAACCCGTTCCTTGACCCGGTTTGTGACTATGCTTATGTCTGATGACACGATTAGCGAGACTGTTGTTGCTGGCAACTCGCAGTCCGAAGTAGTCATCATCACTTGGTTGTTCAGTGAGTTCTGAGGACTTTATCGTGTTGCCTCTTGAAAGTAGTTTGGGGTCTGTTACTAATTATCCTTATTAAAGGAAGGATGAAATCCCTGGACCTATTAATCTTAGTGGACTGACCTGAGATATCGCAATAACGTGGACTCAAGTCTAACCACAACGCACATTTATACAAACGAATCTCACAGCAGCGTTAGTGTGGCAGTCTCTAGCTCAAGTCCCTTCAAAGCGTTTATCTGGCTCGGATAATCGTCATGACGTGATGTAAACAAGTGACAGACGAGTGAACTTGATGACTGTGATAACTCTCCCGGTGTGCATGGAAATACACTCAGCTGGTAGAGTGGTTAGCGCACTGAACCACCTGTTCTAGAAATAGCTTGCCAGGGTTCCAACCCCATCCATTCAGTGAGAATTACAAGACTTAATGCACTCACAATGACTTGACATGGAAGTTGTTTTTTCACGTTGTATTGAGCCTTCAGGTTTCTTAAAGAACTGGGTCAACCAACGACCTTTTATTCAGCTGCTGTGTTGTCTTATAATTGTATATTATGTAGCAATCTTACGGCCTTCATTGTAGGAAATAAACATGGAGAAGTTTTAGGCTTCGTAAATAGTTTAGTCATCTAAATACATACCATAGGCCCACTTACCAATTAGCCTGATCAGGCACTTAGAGTGATCCAGTTAATCCTTGGAATCTTGTGCCTATATTTCAGCAATATTTCCGATATCTGGTGGTAGGAGGTTGTCGAGTCTTGGACCAGGCGTAGTGACAGCGTTCTCTAATGCTTCCCATGTTTCCTCCCTCCTCTATGATATTCACTGGGTTTATTCTACGCTTCCTTCCATAACTCTCACTCTAGCTAGTTGTTATGGCAGTGTGCAGATTGGGGACCTAACCCTGCCCCTGGGCTACAGGTACTGTCAGGCCCCTGGGCTACAGGTACTGTCAGGCCCCTGGGCTACAGGTACTGTCAGGCCCCTGGGCTACAGGTACTGTCAGGCCCCTGGGCTACAGGTACTGTCAGGCCCCTGGGCTACAGGTACTGTCAGGCCCCTGGGCTACAGGTACTGATAGGCGCCTGGACTACAGACACTGTCAGACCCCTGGGCTACAGGTACTATCAGGCCCCTGGGCTACAGGTACTGTCAGGCCCCTGGGCTACAGGTTTCTGTCAGGCCCCTGGGCTACAGGTACTGTCAGGCCCCTGGCCTACAGGTACTGTCAGGCCCCTGGGCTACAGGTACTGTCAGGCCCCTGGGCTACAGGTACTGACAGGCCCCTGGGCTACACGTACTGTCAGGCCCCTGGCCTACAGATACTGTCAGGCCCCTGGGCTACAGGTACTATCAGGCCCCTGGGCTACAGGTGCTGACAGGCCCCTGGGCTACAGGTACTGTCAGGCCCCTGGGCTACAGGTACTGATAGGCGCCTGGACTACAAGCACTGTCAGACCGCTGGGCTACAGGTACTATCAGGCCCCTGGGCTACAGGTACTGTCAGGCCCCTGGGCTACAGGTACTGTCAGGCCCCTGGGCTGCAGGTACTGTCAGGCCCCTGGGCTACAAGTACTCTCAGGCCCCTGGCCTACAGGTACTGTCAGGCCCCTGGGCTACAGGTACTGTCAGGCCCCTGGGCTACAAGTACTGACAGGCCCCTGGGCTACAGGTACTGTCAGGCCCCTGGCCTACAGGTACTGTCAGGCCCCTGGGCTACAGGTACTGTCAGGCCCCTGGGCTACAGGTACTGTCAGGCCCCTGGGCTACAGGTACTGATAGGCGCCTGGACTACAGGCACTGTCAGGCCCCTGGGCTCCATGTACTGTCAGGCCCCTGGGCTACAGGTACTGTCAGGCCCCTGGGCTACAAGTACTCTCAGGCCCCTGGCCTACAGGTACTGTCAAGCCCCTGGGCTACAGGTACTGTCAGGCCCCTGGGCTACAGGTACTGACAGGTTCCTGGGCTACAGGTACTGTCAGGCCCCTGGCCTACAGGTACTGCCAGGCCCCTGGGCTACAGGTACTGTCAGGCCCCTGGGCTACAGGTACTGACAGGCCCCTGGGCTACAGGTACTGTCAGGCCCTGGGCTACAGGTACTGATAGGCGCCTGGACTACAGGCACTGTCAGACCCCTGGGCTACAGGTACTATCGGGCCCCTGGGCTACAGGTACTGTCAGGCCCCTGGGCCACAGGTACTGTCAGGCCCCTGGGCTACAGGTACTGTCAGGCCCCTGGGCTACAGGTACTGTCAGGCCCCTGGCCTACAGGTACTGTCAGGCCCCTGGCCTACAGGTACTGTCAGGCTCCTGGCTTACAGACACTGTCAGGCCCCTGGGCTACAGGTACTGTCAGGCCCCTGGGCTACAGGTACTGTCAGGCCCCTGGGCTACAGGTACTGTCAGGCCACTGGGCTACAGGTACTGTCAGGCCCCTGGCCTACAGGTACTGTCAGGCCCCTGGGCTACAGTTACTGTCAGGCCCCTGGGCTACAGGTACTGTCAGGCCCCTGGGCTACAGGTACTGTCAGGCCCCTGGGCTACAGGTACTGTCAAGCCCCTGGGCTACAGGTACTGTCAGGCCCCTGGCCTACAGGTACTGTCAATCCTCTGGGCTACAGGTACTGTCAGGCCCCTGGGCTACAGGTACTGTCAGGCCCCTGGGCTACAGGTACTGTCAGGCCCCTGGGCTACAGGTACTGTCAGGCCCCTGGGCTACAGGTACTGTCAGGCCCCTGGGCTACAGGTACTGTCAGGCCCCTGGGCTACAGGTACTGATAGGCGCCTGGACTACAGACACTGTCAGACCCCTGGGCTACAGGTACTATCAGGCCCCTGGGCTACAGGTACTGTCAGGCCCCTGGGCTACAGGTACTGTCAGGCCCCTGGGCTACAGGTACTGTCAGGCCCCTGGGCTACAAGTACTGTCAGGCCCCTGGCCTACAGGTACTGTCAGGCCCCTGGGCTACAGGTACTGTCAGGCCCCTGGGCTACAGGTACTGACAGGCCCCTGGGCTACAGGTACTGTCAGGCCCCTGGCCTACAGATACTGTCAGGCCCCTGGGCTACAGGTACTATCAGGCCCCTGGGCTACAGGTGCTGACAGACCCTTGGGCTACAGGTACTGTCAGGCCCCTGGGCTACAGGTACTGATAGGCGCCTGGACTACAAGCACTGTCAGACCGCTGGGCTACTGGTACTATCAGGCCCCTGGGCTACAGGTACTGTCAGGCCCCTGGGCTACAGGTACTGTCAGGCCCCTGGGCTGCAGGTACTGTCAGGCCCCTGGGCTACAAGTACTCTCAGGCCCCTGGCCTACAGGTACTGTCAGGCCCCTGGGCTACAGGTACTGTCAGGCCCCTGGGCTACAAGTACTGACAGGCCCCTGGGCTACAGGTACTGTCAGGCCCCTGGCCTACAGGTACTGTCAGGCCCCTGGGCTACAGGTACTGTCAGGCCCCTGGGCTACAGGTAGTCAGGCCCCTGGGCTACAGGTACTGATAGGCGCCTGGACTACAGGCACTGTCAGGCCCCTGGGCTCCATGTACTGTCAGGCCCCTGGGCTACAGGTACTGTCAGGCCCCTGGGCTACAAGTACTCTCAGGCCCCTGGCCTACAGGTACTGTCAAGCCCCTGGGCTACAGGTACTGTCAGGCCCCTGGGCTACAGGTACTGACAGGTTCCTGGGCTACAGGTACTGTCAGGCCCCTGGCCTACAGGTACTGCCAGGCCCCTGGGCTACAGGTACTGTCAGGCCCCTGGGCTACAGGTACTGACAGGCCCCTGGGCTACAGGTACTGTCAGGCCCCTGGGCTACAGGTACTGATAGGCGCCTGGACTACAGGCACTGTCAGACCCCTGGGCTACAGGTACTATCAGGCCCCTGGGCTACAGGTACTGTCAGGCCCCTGGGCCACAGGTACTGTCAGGCCCCTGGACTACAGGTACTGTCAGGCCCCTGGGCTACAGGTACTGTCAGGCCCCTGGCCTACAGGTACTGTCAGGCCCCTGGCCTACAGGTACTGTCAGGCTCCTGGCTTACAGACACTGTCAGGCCCCTGGGCTTACAGGTACTGTCAGGCCCCTGGCTACAGGTACTGTCAGCCCCTGGGCTACAGGACTGTCAGGCCACTGGGCTACAGGTACTGTCAGGCCCCTGGCCTACAGGTACTGTCAGGCCCCTGGGCTACAGGTACTGTCAGGCCCCTGGGCTACAGGTACTGTCAGGCCCCTGGGGTACAGGTACTGTCAGGCCCCTGGGCTACAGGTACTGTCAAGCCCCTGGGCTACAGGTACTGTCAGGCCCCTGGACTACAGGTACTGTCAATCCTCTGGACTACAGGTACTGTCAGGCCCTGGGCTACAGGTACTGTCAGGCCCCTGGCTACATGTACTGTCAGGCCCCTGGGCTACAGGTACTGTCAGGCCCCTGGGCTACAAGTACTGTCAGGCCCTGGCCTACAGGTACTGTCAGGCCCCTGGGCTACAGGTACTGTCAGGCCCCTGGGCTACAGGTACTGACAGGCCCCTGGGCTACAGGTACTGTCAGGCCCCTGGCCTACAGGTACTGTCAGGCCCCTGGGCTACAGGTACTGTCCCGGCCCCTGGGCTACAGGTACTGACAGGCCCCTGGGCTACAGGTACTGTCAGGCCCCTGGGCTACAGGTACTGATAGGCACCTGGACTACAAGCACTGTCAGGCCCCTGGGCTACAGGTACTGTCAGGCCCCTGGGCTACAGGTACTGTCAGGCCCCTGGGCTACAGGTACTGTCAGGCCCCTGGGCTACAAGTACTCTCAGGCCCCTGGCCTACAGGTACTGTCAGGCCCCTGGGCTACAGGTACTGTCAGGCCCCTGGGCTACAAATACTGACAGGCCCCTGGGCTACAGGTACTGTCAGGCCCCTGGCCTACAGGTACTGTCAGGCCCCTGGGCTACAGGTACTGTCAGGCCCCTGGGCTACAGGTACTGTCAGGCCCCTGGGCTACAGGTACTGATAGGCGCCTGGACTACAGGCACTGTCAGGCCCCTGGGCTACATGTACTGTCAGGCCCCTGGGCTACAGGTACTGTCAGGCCCCTGGGCTACAAGTACTCTCAGGCCCCTGGCCTACAGGTACTGTCAGGCCTCTGGGCTACAGGTACTGTCAGCCCCTGGGCTACAGGTACTGACAGGTTCCTGGGCTACAGGTACTGTCAGGCCCCTGGGCTACAGGTACTGTCAGGCCCCTGGGCTACAGGTACTGACAGGCCCCTGGGCTACAGGTACTGTCAGCCCCTGGGCTACAGGTACTGACAGGTTCCTGGGCTACAGGTACTGACAGGCCCCTGGGCTACAGGTACTGTCAGGCCCCTGGGCTACAGGTACTGACAGGCCCCTGGGCTACAGGTACTGTCAGGCCCCTGGCCTACAGGTACTGTCAGGCCCCTGGGCTACAGGTACTGTCAGGCCCCTGGGCTACAGGTACTGACAGGCCCCTGGGCTACAGGTACTGTCAGGCCCCTGGGCTACAGGTACTGATAGGCGCCTGGACTACAAGCACTGTCAGGCCCCTGGGCTACAGGTACTGTCAGGCCCCTGGGCTACAGGTACTGTCAGGCCCCTGGGCTACAGGTACTGTCAGGCCCCTGGGCTACAAGTACTCTCAGGCCCCTGGCCTACAGGTACTGTCAGGCCCCTGGGCTACAGGTACTGTCAGGCCCCTGGGCTACAAATACTGACAGGCCCCTGGGCTACAGGTACTGTCAGGCCCCTGGCCTACAGGTACTGTCAGGCCCCTGGGCTACAGGTACTGTCAGGCCCCTGGGCTACAGGTACTGTCAGGCCCCTGGGCTACAGGTACTGATAGGCGCCTGGACTACAGGCACTGTCAGGCCCCTGGGCTACATGTACTGTCAGGCCCCTGGGCTACAGGTACTGTCAGGCCCTGGGCTACAAGTTACTCTCAGGCCCCTGGCCTACAGGTACTGTCAGGCCCCTGGGCTACAGGTACTGTCAGCCCCTGGGCTACAGGTACTGACAGGTTCCTGGGCTACAGGTACTGTCAGGCCCCTGGGCTACAGGTACTGTCAGGCCCCTGGGCTACAGGTACTGACAGGCCCCTGGGCTACAGGTACTGTCATCCCCTGGGCTACAGGTACTGACAGGTTCCTGGGCTACAGGTACTGTTCAGGCCCCTTGGGTACAGGTACTGTCAGGCCCCTGGGCTACAGGTACTGACAGGCCCCTGGGCTACAGGTACTGTCAGGCCCCTGGGCTACAGGTACTGATAGGCGCCTGGACTACAGGCACTGTCAGACCCCTTGGCTACAGGTACTATCAGGCCCCTGGGCTACAGGTACTGTCAGGCCCCTGGGCTACAGGTACTGTCAAGCCCCTGGGCTACAGGTACTGTCAAGCCCCTTGGCTACAGGTACTGTCAAGCCCCTGGGCTACAGGTACTGTCAAGCCCCTGGGCTACAGGTACTGTCAAGCCCCTGGGCTACAGGTACTGTCAAGCCCCTGGGCTACAGGTACTGTCAAGCCCCTGGGCTACAGGTACTGTCAAGCCCCTGGGCTACAGGTACTGTCAAGCCCCCAGTGATATTGTCAAAAGTAAACAGAATAATCACAACAGTCAGCAGTTCATCATCTACGTGATGAAATATTTTGTAATTATAAACTCATAGCAGTAACTGCGAGCACTTTTCAGTTATTCTCTGGAGGCCCTCCAGCAGGCGGAGACCCTGGGCTGCAACCACTGGAGGCCCTCCAGCAGGCGGAGGACCCTGGGCTGCAACCACTGGAGGCCCTCCAGCAGGCGGAGGACCCTGGGCTGCAACCACTGGAGGCCCTCCAGCAGGCGGAGGACCCTGGGCTGCAACCACTGGAGGCCCTCCAGCAGGCGGAGGACCCTGGGCTGCAACCACTGGAGGCCCTCCAGCAGGCGAGGACCCTGGGCTGCAACCACTGGAGGCCCTCCAGCAGGCGGAGGACCCTGGGCTGCAACCCCTGGAGGCCCTCCAGCAGGCGGAGGACCCTGGGCTGCAACTCCTGGAGGCCCTCCAGCAGGCGGAGGACCCTGGGCCGCAACCCCTGGAGGCCCTCCAGCAGGCGGAGGACCCTGGGCTGCAACTCCTGGAGGCCCTCCAGCAGGCGGAGGACCCTGGGCTGCAACTCCTGGAGGCCCTCCATCAGGCGGAGGACCCTGGGCTGCAACCACTGGAGGCCCTCCAGCAGGCGGAGGACCCTGGGCTGCAACCACTGGAGGCCCTCCAGCAGGCGGAGGACCCTGGGCTGCAACTCCTGGAGGCCCTCCAGCAGGCGGAGGACCCTGGGCTGCAACCACTGGAGGCCCTCCAGCAGGCGGAGGATCCTGGGCTGCAACCAATGGAGGCCTTCCAGCAGGCGGAGGACCCTGGGCTGCAGCTCCTGGAGGCCTTCCAGCAGGCGGAGGACCCTGGGCTGCAACTCGTGGAGGCCCTCCAGCAGGCGGAGGACCCTGGGCTGCAACCACTGGAGGCCCTCCAGCAGGCGGAGGACCCTGGGCTGCAACCAATGGAGGCCTTCCAGCAGGCGGAGGACCCTGGGCTGCAACTCCTGGAGGCCTTCCAGCAGGCGGAGGACCCTGGGCTGCAACTCCTGGAGGCCTTCCAGCAGGCGGAGGACCCTGGGCTGCAACTCCTGGAGGCCTTCCAGCAGGCGGAAGACCCTGGGCTGCAACTCCTGGAGGCCCTCCAGGTGGCGGAGGATCCTGGGAAGCAACCCCTGGAGGCCCTCCAGCAGGCAGAGGACCCTGGGCTGCAACCCCTGGAGGCCCTCCAGCAGACGGAGGACCCTGGGATGCAACTCCTGGAGGCCCTCCAGCAGGCGGAGGGCCCTGGGATGCAACTCCTGGAGGCCTTCCAGCAGGTGGAGGACCCTGGGCTGCAACTCCTGGAAGCCTTACAGCAGGCGGAGGACCCTGGGATGCAACTCCTGGAGGCCTTCCAGCAGGCGTAGGACCCTGGGCTGCAACCCCTGGAGGCCTTCCAGCAGGTGGAGGACCCTGGGATGCATCCCCTGGAGGCCCTCCAGCAGGCGGAGGACCCTGGGCTGCAACCCCTGGAGGCCCTCCAGCAGGCGGAGGACCCTGGGCTGCAACCCCTGGAGGCCCTCCAGCAGGCGGAGGACCCTGGGCTTCAACTCCTGAAGGCCCTCCAGCAGGCGGACGACCCTGGCATGCAACTCCTGGAGGCCCTCCAGCAGGCGGAGGACCCTGGGCTGCAACTCCTGGAGGCCCTCCAGCAGGCGGAGGACCCTCGGCTGCAACTCCTGGAGGCCCTCCAGCAGGCGGAGGACCCCCGGGCTGCAACTCCTGGAGGCCCTCCAGCAGGCGGAGGACCCTGGGCTGCAACTCCTTGAGGCCCTCCAGCAGGCGGAGGACCCTGGGCTGCAACTCCTGGAGGCCTTCCAGCAGGCGGAGGACCCTGGGCTGCAACTCCTGGAGGCCTTCCAGCAGGCGGAAGACCCTGGGCTGCAACTCCTGGAGGCCCTCCAGGTGGCGGAGGATCCTGGGCAGCAACCCCTGGAGGCCCTCCAGCAGGCGGAGGACCCTGGGCTGCAACCCCTGGAGGCCTTCCAGCAGACGGAGGACCCTGGGATGCAACTCCTGGAGGCCCTCCAGCAGGCGGAGGACCCTGGGATGCAACTCCTGGAGGCCTTCCAGCAGGTGGAGGACCCTGGGCTGCAACTCCTGGAGGCCTTATAGCAGGCGGAGGACCCTGGGCTGCAACTCCTGGAGGCCCTCCAGCAGGCGGAGGACCCTGGGCTGCAACCCCTGGAGGCCTTCCAGCAGTGGAGGACCCTGGGATGCATCCCCTGGAGGCCCTCCAGCAGGCGGAGGACCCTGGGCTGCAACCCCTGGAGGCCCTCCAGCAGGCGGAGGACCCTGGGATGCAACCCCTGGAGGCCCTCCAGCAGGCGGAGGACCCTGGGCCGCAACTCCTGGAGGCCCTCCAGCAGGCGGAGGACCCTGGGCTTCAACTCCTGAAGGCCCTCCAGCAGGCGGAGGACCCTGGCATGCAACTCCTGGAGGCCCTCCAGCAGGCGGAGGACCCTGGGCTGCAACTCCTGGAGGCCCTCCAGCAGGCGGAGGACCCTGGGCTGCAACTCCTGGAGGCCCTCCAGCAGGCGGAGGACCCTGGGCTGCAACTCCTGGAGGCCCTCCAGCAGGCGGAGGACCCTGGGCTGCAACTCCTGGAGGCCCTCCATCAGACTTAGGACCCTGGACTGCAACTACTGGAGGCTCTCCAGCAGGCGGAAGACCCTGGGCTGCAACTCCTGGAGGCCCTCCAGCAGGCGGAGGACCCTGGGCTGCAACCCCTGAAGGCCCTCCAGCAGGCGGAGGACCCTGGGCTGCAACCCCTGGAGGCCCTCCAGCAGGCGGAGGACCCTGGGCTTCAACTCCTGAAGGCCCTCCAGCAGGCGGAGGACCCTGGCATGCAACTCCTGGAGGCCCTCCAGCAGGCGGAGGACCCTGGGCTGCAACTCCTGGAGGCCCTCCAGCAGGCGGAGGACCCTGGGCTGCAACTCCTGGAGGCCCTCCAGCAGGCGGAGGACCCTGGGCTGCAACTCCTGGAGGCCCACCAGCAGGCGGAGGACCCTGGGCTGCAACTCCTGGAGGCCCTCCAGCAGGCGGAGGACCCTGGGCTGCAACTCCTGGAGGCCTTCCAGCAGGCGGAGGACCCTGGGCTGCATCTCCTGGAGGCCTTCCAGCAGCCGGAAGACCCTGGGCTGCAACTCCTGGAGGCCCTCCAGGTGGCGGAGGATCCTGGGCAGCAACCCCTGGAGGCCCTCCAGCATTCGGAGGACCCTGGGCTGCAACCCCTGGAGGCCTTCCAGCAGACGGAGGACCCTGGGATGCAACTCCTGGAGGCCCTCCAGCAGGCGGAGGACCCTGGGATGCAACTCCTGGAGGCCTTCCAGCAGGTGGAGGACCCTGGGCTGCAACTCCTGGAGGCCTTACAGCAGGCGGAGGACCCTGGGATGCAACTCCTGGAGGCCCTCCAGCAGGCGGAGGACCCTGGGCTGCAACCCCTGGAGGCCTTCCAGCAGGTGGAGGACCCTGGGATGCATCCCCTGGAGGCCCTCCAGCAGGCGGAGGACCCTGGGCTGCAACCCCTGGAGGCCCTCCAGCAGGCGGAGGACCCTGGGATGCAACCCCTGGATGCCCTCCAGCAGGCGGAGGACCCTGGGCTGCAACTCCTGGAGGCCCTCCAGCAGGCGGAGGACCCTGGGCTTCAACTCCTGAAGGCCCTCCAGCAGGCGGAGGACCCTGGCATGCAACTCCTGGAGGCCCTCCAGCAGGCGGAGGACCCTGGGCTGCAACTCCTGAAGGCCCTCCAGCAGGCGGAGGACCCTGGGCTGCAACTCCTGGAGGCCCTCCAGCAGGCGGAGGACCCTGGGCTGCAACTCCTGGAGGCCCTCCAGCAGGCGGAGGACCCTGGGCTGCAACTCCTGGAGGCCCTCCATCAGACTTAGGACCCTGGACTGCAACTACTGGAGGCCCTCCAGCAGGCGGAAGACCCTGGGCTGCAACTCCTGGAGGCCCTCCAGCAGGCGGAGGACCCTGGGCTGCAACCCCTGAAGGCCCTCCAGCAGGCGGAGGACCCTGGGCTGCAACCCCTGGAGGCCCTCCAGCAGGCGGAGGACCCTGGGATGCAACTCCTGGAGGCCTTCCAGCAGGCGCAGGACCCTGGGCTGCAACCCCTGGAGGCCCTCCAGCAGGCGAAGGACCCTCCGAACCATTCATCTACAAGCCTCTGATGTGGAACTCTATCGAAAGCCTTACTGATGTCCATATACACAATATCATATTCATTACCATGATCTACCTCCTCAAATACTCTAGTTAAGAAAGTTAGTAAATTCGTAAAACAGGAACGAACCTTTGTAAAAATCATGCTGAGATTCATTAATCAATTTATGCCTTTCAAGATGGCTACGAATACACTATTCAACTTATACAGACCATAGCTGACATCAGTGACATACTATATAGAAAGTCGGTGGTTATGCAGCGTATTTCGGGTAACTTACGTTAATTTTGTCCCCCAGGATGCCACCCGCACCAGTCGGCTAACACCAAGGTACCTACTTACTGTTAGGTGAACGGGGACATCAGGTGTCGTAAGGAAACACTCCCACTGTTTCCTCCCGTACCGGGGTTCGAACCACTGACACTTCAGTGTGTGAACTGCGGGAGGTCAGTGCCACTGCTGCTGCAGTGAGGTCAGTGCCGCTGCTCCTGCAGTGAGGTCAGTGCCACTGCTGCTGCAGTGAGGTCAGTGCCGCTGCTGCTGCAGTGAGGTCAGTGCCACTGCTGCTGCAGTGAGGTCAGTGCCGCTGCTGCTGCAGTGAGGTCAGTGCCACTGCTGCTGCAGTGAGGTCAGTGCCACTGCTGTTGCAGTGAGGTCAGTGCCACTGCTGCTGCAGTGAGGTCAGTGCCACTGCTGCTGCAGTGAGGTCAGTGCCACTGCTGCTGCAGTGAGGTCAGTGCCACTGCTGCTGCAGTGAGGTCAGTGCCACTGCTGCTGCAGCAGTGTTCAATAATGTACATCTTGCCTGTGTAGCATCCATCAGCGTCACATTCCAACACCCAGGTAGGGACGCAGGTGCCACTACTCTCACCTAGTTACCACCTAGCCTCTCTACATCTCACTGACACAGGTGATGTTTTCGTCACCTAATTACCCTATCGCGTCTCCAAAGACCATCATAGACGCTAGTGATGTTGACTTTATCTAAACTTTTTAAAAATTATGGTCAAAGTTCCTAATAAGTATGTTCTAGTGTTTCATTAGTGCTTTGTGGAAGGAAGAAGAGATAGGTACCTCAGGGAGTGTCCGTGTATGTAGCTGAGGAGGGAGTGTCCGTGTATGTAGCTGAGGAGGGAGTGTCCCTGTATGTAGCTGAGGAGGGAGTGTCCGTGTATGTAGCTGAGGAGGGAGTGTCCGTGTATGTAGCTGAGGAGGGAGTGTCCGTGTATGTAGCTGAGGAGGGAGTGTCCGTGTATGTAGCTGGGGAGGGAGTGTCCGTGTATGTAGCTGAGGAGGGAGTGTCCGTGTATGTAGCTGAGGAGGGAGTGTCCGTGTATGTAGCTGAGGAGGGAGTGTCCGTGTATGTAGCTGAGGAGGGAGTGTCCGTGTATGGAGCTGAGGAGGGAGTGTCCGTGTATGTAGCTGAGGAGGGAGTGTCCGTGTATGTAGCTGAGGAGGGAGTGTCCGTGTATGTAGCTGAGGAGGGAGTGTCCGTGTATGGAGCTGAGGAGGGAGTGTCCGTGTATGTAGCTGAGGAGGGAGTGTCCGTGTATGTAGCTGAGGAGGGAGTGTCCGTGTATGTACCTGACGAGGGAGTGTCCGTGTATGTAGCTGAGGAGGGCGTGTCCGTGTATGGAGCTGAGGAGGGAGTGTCCGTAAATGTAGCTGAGGAGGGAGCGTCCGTGTATGTAGCTGAGGGAGTGTCCGTGTATGTAGCTGAGGAGGGAGTGTCCGTGTATGGAGCTGAGGAGGGAGTGTCCGTGTACGGAGCTGAGGAGGGAGTGTCCGTGTATGTAGCTGAGGAGGGCGTGTCCGTGTATGGAGCTGAGGAGGGAGTGTCCGTGTATGTAGCTGAGGAGGGAGTGTCCGTGTATGTAGCTGAGGAGGGAGTGTCCGTGTATGGAGCTGAGGAGGGAGTGTCCGTGTATGGAGCTGAGGAGGGAGTGTCCGTGTATGTAGCTGAGGAGGGAGTGTCCATGTATGGAGCTAAGGGGGAAGAGTCCGTGTATGGAGCTGAGGAGGGAGTGTCCGTGTATGGAGCTGAGGAAGGAGTGTCCGTGTATGGAGCTAAGGGGGAAGTGTCCGTGTATGGAGCTGAGGAGGGAGTGTCCGTGTATGGAGCTGAGGAGGGAGTGTCGTTGTATGTAGCTGAGGAGGGGGTGTCCGTGTGTAGAGGTAAGGGGGAAGTGTCCGTGTATGGAGCTGAGGAGGGAGTGTCCGTGTATGGAGATTAGGAGGGAGTGTCCGTGCATGGAGCTGAGGAGGGAGTGTCCGTGTATGGAGCTGAGGAGGGAGTGTCCGTGTATGTAGCTGAGGAGGGAGTGTCCGTGTATGGAGCTGAGGAGGGAGTGTCCGTGTATGGAGCTGAGGAGGGAGTGTCCGTGTATGTAGCTGAGGAGGGAGTGTCCGTGTATGTAGCTGAGGAGGGAGTGTCCGTGTATGGAGCTGAGGAGGGAGTGTCCGTGTATGGAGCTGAGGAAGGAGTGTCCGTGTATGGAGCTGAGGAGGGAGTGTCCGTGTATGGAGCTGAGGAGGGAGTGTCCGTGTATGGAGCTGAGGAGGGAGTGTCTGTGTATGTAGATGAGGAGGGAGTGTCCGTGTATGTAGCTGAGGAGGGAGTGTCCGTGTATGGAGCTGAGGAGGGAGTGTCCGTATATGGAGCTGAGGAGGGAGTGTCCGTGTTTGTAGCTGAGGAGGGAGTGTCCGTGTATGTAGCTGAGGAGGGAGTGTCCGTGTATGGAGATGAGGAGGGAGTGTCCGTGTATGGAGCTGAGGAGGGAGTGTCCGTGTATGGAGCTGAGGAGGGAGTGTACGTGTATGGAGCTGAGGAAGGAGTGTCCATGTATGTTGCTGAGGAGGGAGTGTCGTGTATGTAGCTGAGGAGGGAGTGTCCGTGTATGGAGCTGAGGAGGGAGTGTCCGTGTATGGAGCTGAGGAGGGAGTGTCCGTGTATGGAGCTGAGGAGGGAGTGTCCGTGTATGTAGATGAGGAGGGAGTGTCCGTGTGTGTAGCTGAGGAGGGAGTGTCCGTGTATGGAGCTGAGGAGGGAGTGTCCGTGTATGAAGCTGAGGAGGGAGTGTCCGTGTATGGAGCTGAGGAGGGAGTGTCCGTGTATGTAGATGAGGGAGTGTCCGTGTGTGTAGCTGAGGAGGGAGTGTCCGTGTATGGAGCTGAGGAGGGAGTGTCCGTGTATGGAGCTGAGGAGGGAGTGCCCGTGTATGGAGATGAGGAGGGAGTGTCCGTGTATGGAGCTAAGGAGGGAGTGTCCGTGTATGGAGCTGAGGAGGGAGTGTCCGTGTATGGAGCTGAGGAGGGAGTGTCCGTGTATGGAGCTGAACAGGGAGTGTCCGTGTATGGAGACGAGGAGGGAGTGTCCGAGTATGGAGCTGAGGAGTGTCCATGTATGTAGCTGAGGAGGGAGTGTCCGTGTACGAAGCTGAGGAGGGAGTGTCCGTGTATGGAGCTGAGGAGGGAGTGTCCGTGTATGGAGCTGAGGAGGGAGTGTCCGTGTATGGAGCTGAGGAGGGAGTGTCCGTGAATGGAGCTGAGGAGGGAGTGTCCGTGTATGGAGCTGAGGAGGGAGTGTCCGTGTATGGAGCTGAGGAGGGAGTGTCCGTGTATGGAGCTAAGGAAGAAGTGTCCGTGTATGGAGCTGAGGAGGGAGTGTCCGTGTATGGAGCTGAGGAGAAAGTGTCCATGTATGTAGCTGAGGAGGGAGTGTCCTTGTATGGAGCTGAGGAGGGAGTGTCCGTGTATGGAGCTGAGGAGGGAGTGACCGTGTATGTAGCTGAGGAGGGAGTGTCCGTGTATGGAGCTGAGGAGGGAGTGTCCTTGTATGGAGCTGAGGAGGGAGTGTCCGTGTATGGGGCTGAGGAGGGATTGTCCGTGTATGGAGATGAGGAGGGAGTGTCCGTGTATGGAACTGAGGAGGGGGTGTCCGTGTATGGAGCTGAGAAGGGAGTGTCCGTGTATGGAGCTGAGGAGGGAGTGTCCGTGTATGGAGCTGAGGAGGGAGTGTCCGTGTATGGAGCTAAGGGGGAAGTGTTCGTGTATGGAGCTGAGGAGGGAGTGTCCGTGTATGGAGCTGAGGAGGGAGTGTCCGTGTATGGAGCTGAGGAGGGAGTGTCCGTGTATGGAGCTAAGGGGGAAGTGTCCGTGTTTGGAGCTGAGGAGGGAATGTCCGTGTATGGAGCTTAGGAGGGAGTGTCCGTGTATGGAGCTGAGGAGGGAGTGTCCGTGTATGGAGCTGAGGAGGGAGTGTCCGTGTACGAATCTGAGGAGGGAGTGTCCGTGTATGGAGCTGAGGAGGGAGTGTCCGTGTATGGAGCTGAGGAAGGAGTGTCCGTGTATGGAGCTAAGGGGGAAGTGTCCGTGTATGGAGCTGAGGAAGGAGTGTCCGTGTATGGAGCTGAGGAGGGAGTGTCCGTGTATGGAGCTGAGGAGGGATTGTCCGTGTATGGCGCTGAGGAGGGAGTGTCCGTGTATGGAGCTGAGGAGGGAGTGTCCGTGTATGGAACTGAGGAGGGAGTGTCCGTGTACGAAGCTGAGGAGGGAGTGTCCGTGTATGGAGCTGAGGAGGGAGTGTCCGTGTATGGAGCTGAGGAGGGAGTGTCCGTGTATGGAGCTGAGGAGGGAGTGTCCGTGTACGAAGCTGAGGAGGGAGTGTCCGTGTATGGAGCTGAGGAGGGAGTGTCCGTGTATGGAGGTGAGGAGGGAGTGTCCGTGTATGGAGCTGAGGAGGGAGTGTCCGTGTATGGAGCTGAGGAGGGAGTGTCCGTGTATGTAGCTGATGAGGGAGTGTCCGTGTATGGAGCTGAGGAGGGAGTGTCCGTGTATGGAGCTAAGGGGGAAGTGTCCGTGTTTGGAGCTGAGGAGGGAATGTCCGTGTATGGAGCTTAGGAGGGAGTGTCCGTGTATGGAGCTGAGGAGGGAGTGTCCGTGTATGGAGCTGAGGAGGGAGTGTCCGTGTATGGAGCTGAGGAGGGAGTGTCCGTGTATGGAGCTAAGGGGAAGTGTCCGTGTTTGGAGCTGAGGAGGGAATGTCCGTGTATGGAGCTTAGGAGGGAGTGTCCGTGTATGGAGCTGTGGAGGGAGTGTCCGTGTATGGAGCTAAGGGGGAAGTGTCCGTGTTTGGAGCTGAGGAGGGAATGTCCGTGTATGGAGCTGAGGAGGGAGTGTCCGTGTATGGAGCTGTGGAGGGAGTGTCCGTGTATGGAGCTGAGGAGGGAGTGTCCGTGTATGGAGCTGAGGAGGGAGTGTCCGTGTATGGAGCTGAGGAGGGAGTGTCCGTGTACGAAGCTGAGGAGGGAGTGTCCGTGTATGGAGCTGAGGAGGGAGTGTCCGTGTATGGAGCTGAGGAGGGAGTGTCCGTGTATGGAGCTGAGGAGGGAGTGTCCGTGAATGGAGCTGAGGAGGGAGTGTCCGTGTATGGAGCTGAGGAGGGAGTGTCCGTGTATGGAGCTGAGGAGGGAGTGTCCGTGTATGGAGCTAAGGAAGAAGTGTCCGTGTATGGAGCTGAGGAGGGAGTGTCCGTGTATGGAGCTGAGGAGAAAGTGTCCATGTATGTAGCTGAGGAGGGAGTGTCCTTGTATGGAGCTGAGGAGGGAGTGTCCGTGTATGGAGCTGAGGAGGGAGTGACCGTGTATGTAGCTGAGGAGGGAGTGTCCGTGTATGGAGCTGAGGAGGGAGTGTCCGTGTATGGAGCTGAGGAGGGAGTGTCCGTGTATGTAACTGAGGAGGGAGTGTCCGTGTATGTAGCTGAGGAGGGAGTGTCCGTGTATGTAGCTGGGGAGGGAGTGTCCGTGTATGTAGCTGAGGAGGGAGTGTCCGTGTATGTAGCTGAGGAGGGAGTGTCCGTGTATGTAGCTGAGGAGGGAGTGTCCGTGTATGTAGCTGAGGAGGGAGTGTCCGTGTATGGAGCTGAGGAGGAAGTGTCCGTGTATGTAGCTGAGGAGGGAGTGTCCGTGTATGTAGCTGAGGAGGGAGTGTCCGTGTATGTACCTGAGGAGGGAGTGTCCGTGTATGTAGCTGAGAAGGGCGTGTCCGTGTATGGAGCTGAGGAGGGAGTGTCCGTAAATGTAGCTGAGGAGGGAGCGTCCGTGTATGTAGCTGAGGAGGGAGTATCCGTGTATGTAGCTGAGGAGGGAGTGTCCGTGTATGGAGCTGAGGAGGGAGTGTCCGTGTACGGAGCTGAGGAGGGAGTGTCCGTGTATGTAGCTGAGGAGGGCGTGTCCGTGTATGGAGCTGAGGAGAGAGTGTCCGTGTATGTAGCTGAGGAGGGAGTGTCCGTGTATGTAGCTGAGGAGGGAGTGTCCGTGTATGGAGCTGAGGAGGGAGTGTCCGTGTATGGAGCTGAGGAGGGAGTGTCCGTGTATGTAGCTGAGGAGGGAGTGTCCGTGTATGGAGCTGAGGAAGGAGTGTCCGTGTATGGAGCTAAGGGGGAAGTGTCCGTGTATGGAGCTGAGGAGGGAGTGTCCGTGTATGGAGCTGAGGAGGGAGTGTCGTTGTATGTAGCTGAGGAGGGGGTGTCCGTGTGTAGAGGTAAGGGGGAAGTGTCCGTGTATGGAGCTGAGGAGGAGTGTCCGTGTATGGAGATTAGGAGGGAGTGTCCGTGCATGGAGCTTAGGAGGGAGTGTCCGTGTATGGAGCTGAGGAGGGAGTGTCCGTGTATGTAGCTGAGGAGGGAGTGTCCGTGTATGGAGCTGAGGAGGGAGTGTCCGTGTATGGAGCTGAGGAGGGAGTGTCCGTGTATGTAGCTGAGGAGGGAGTGTCCGTGTATGTAGCTGAGGAGGGAGTGTCCGTGTATGGAGCTGAGGAGGGAGTGTCCGTGTATGGAGCTGAGGAAGGAGTGTCCGTGTATGGAGCTGAGGAGGGAGTGTCCGTGTATGGAGCTGAGGAGGGAGTGTCCGTGTATGTAGCTGAGGAGGGAGTGTCCGTGTATGGAGCTGAGGAGGGAGTGTCCGTATATGGAGCTGAGGAGGGAGTGTCCGTGTTTGTAGCTGAGGAGGGAGTGTCCGTGTATGTAGCTGAGGAGGGAGTGTCCGTGTATGGAGATGAGGAGGGAGTGTCCGTGTATGGAGCTGAGGAGGGAGTTTCCGTGTATGGAGCTGAGGATGGAGTGTACGTGTATGGAGCTGAGGAAGGAGTGTCCATGTATGTTGCTGAGGAGGGAGTGTCCGTGTATGTAGCTGAGGAGGGAGTGTCCGTGTATGGAGCTGAGGAGGGAGTGTCCGTGTATGGAGCTGAGGAGGGAGTGTCCGTGTATGGAGCTGAGGAGGGAGTGTCCGTGTATGTAGATGAGGAGGGAGTGTCCGTGTGTGTAGCTGAGGAGGGAGTGTCCGTGTATGGAGCTGAGGAGGGAGTGTCCGTGTATGGAGCTGAGGAGGGAGTGTCCGTGTATGGAGCTGAGGAGGGAGTGTCCGTGTATGTAGATGAGGGAGTGTCCGTGTGTGTAGCTGAGGAGGGAGTGTCCGTGTATGGAGCTGAGGAGGGAGTGTCCGTGTATGGAGCTGAGGAGGGAGTGCCCGTGTATGGAGATGAGGAGGGAGTGTCCGTGTATGGAGCTAAGGAGGGAGTGTCCGTGTATGGAGCTGAGGAGGGAGTGTCCGTGTATGGAGCTGAGGAGGGAGTGTCCGTGTATGGAGCTGAACAGGGAGTGTCCGTGTATGGAGACGAGGAGGGAGTGTCCGAGTATGGAGCTGAGGAGTGTCCATGTATGTAGCTGAGGAGGGAGTGTCCCGTGTACGAAGCTGAGGAGGGAGTGTCCGTGTATGGAGCTGAGGAGGGAGTGTCCGTGTATGGAGCTGAGGAGGGAGTGTCCGTGTATGGAGCTGAGGAGGGAGTGTCCGTGAATGGAGCTGAGGAGGGAGTGTCCGTGTATGGAGCTGAGGAGGGAGTGTCCGTGTATGGAGCTGAGGAGGGAGTGTCCGTGTATGGAGCTAAGGAAGAAGTGTCCGTGTATGGAGCTGAGGAGGGAGTGTCCGTGTATGGAGCTGAGGAGAAAGTGTCCATGTATGTAGCTGAGGAGGGAGTGTCCTTGTATGGAGCTGAGGAGGGAGTGTCCGTGTATGGAGCTGAGGAGGAGTGACCGTGTATGTAGCTGAGGAGGGAGTGTCCGTGTATGGAGCTGAGGAGGGAGTGTCCTTGTATGGAGCTGAGGAGGGAGTGTCCGTGTATGGAGCTGAGGAGGGATTGTCCGTGTATGGAGATGAGGAGGGAGTGTCCGTGTATGGAACTGAGGAGGGGGTGTCCGTGTATGGAGCTGAGAAGGGAGTGTCCGTGTATGGAGCTGAGGAGGGAGTGTCCGTGTATGGAGCTGAGGAGGGATTGTCCGTGTATGGCGCTGAGGAGGGAGTGTCCGTGTATGGAGCTGAGGAGGGAGTGTCCGTGTATGGAACTGAGGAGGGAGTGTCCGTGTACGAAGCTGAGGAGGGAGTGTCCGTGTATGGAGCTGAGGAGGGAGTGTCCGTGTATGGAGCTGAGGAGGGAGTGTCCGTGTATGGAGCTGAGGAGGGAGTGTCCGTGTACGAAGCTGAGGAGGGAGTGTCCGTGTATGGAGCTGAGGAGGGAGTGTCCGTGTATGGAGGTGAGGAGGGAGTGTCCGTGTATGGAGCTGAGGAGGGAGTGTCCGTGTATGGAGCTGAGGAGGGAGTGTCCGTGTATGTAGCTGATGAGGGAGTGTCCGTGTATGGAGCTGAGGAGGGAGTGTCCGTGTATGGAGCTAAGGGGGAAGTGTCCGTGTTTGGAGCTGAGGAGGGAATGTCCGTGTATGGAGCTTAGGAGGGAGTGTCCGTGTATGGAGCTGAGGAGGGAGTGTCCGTGTATGGAGCTGAGGAGGGAGTGTCCGTGTATGGAGCTGAGGAGGGAGTGTCCGTGTATGGAGCTAAGGGGGAAGTGTCCGTGTTTGGAGCTGAGGAGGGAATGTCCGTGTATGGAGCTTAGGAGGGAGTGTCCGTGTATGGAGCTGAGGAGGGAGTGTCCGTGTATGGAGCTGAGGAGGGAGTGTCCGTGTACGAATCTGAGGAGGGAGTGTCCGTGTATGGAGCTGAGGAGGGAGTGTCCGTGTATGGAGCTGAGGAGGGAGTGTCCGTGTATGGAGCTAAGGGGGAAGTGTCCGTGTATGGAGCTGAGGAAGGAGTGTCCGTGTATGGAGCTGAGGAATGAGTGTCCGTGTATGGAGCTGAGGAGGGATTGTCCGTGTATGGCGCTGAGGAGGGAGTGTCCGTGTATGGAGCTGAGGAGGGAGTGTCCGTGTATGGAACTGAGGAGGGAGTGTCCGTGTACGAAGCTGAGGAGGGAGTGTCCGTGTATGGAGCTGAGGAGGGAGTGTCCGTGTATGGAGCTGAGGAGGGAGTGTCCGTGTATGGAGCTGAGGAGGGAGTGTCCGTGTACGAAGCTGAGGAGGGAGTGTCCGTGTATGGAGCTGAGGAGGGAGTGTCCGTGTATGGAGCTGAGGAGGGAGTGTCCGTGTATGGAGCTGAGGAGGGAGTGTCCGTGTATGGAGCTGAGGAGGGAGTGTCCGTGTATGGAGCTGAGGAGGGAGTGTCCGTGTATGGAGCTGAGGAGGGAGTGTCCTTGTATGGAGCTGAGGAGGGAGTGTCCGTGTATGGAGCTGAGGAGGTAGTGTCCGTGTATGGAGCTGAGGAGGGAGTGTCCGTGTATGGAGCTGAGGAGGGAGTGTCCGTGTATGGAGGTGAGGAGGGAGTGTCCGTGTATGGAGATGAGGAGGGAGTGTCCGTGTATGGAGCTGAGGAGGGAGTGTCCGTGTATGGAGCTGAGGAGGGAGTGTCCGTGTATGGAGCTGAGGAGGGAGTGTCCGTGTATGGAGATGAGGAGGGAGTGTCCGTGTATGGAGATGAGGAGGGAGTGTCCGTGTATGGAGCTGAGGAGGGAGTGTCCGTGTATGGAGCTGAGGAGGGAGTGTCCGTGTATGGAGCTGAGGAAGCAGGAGTGGCAACATCCATCAACTTTATACAATGAGACATACCCAACTGCTTCCTCAGCATCCATTATTAGGACATCCATGGTAGCGACATCCGTGATAACTACATCCATGATAGCGACATCCGTGATAGCGACATCCGTGACATCGACATCCGTGATAGCGACATCCATGATAGCGACATCCGTGATAGCGACATCCGTGACATCGACATCCGTGATAGCGACATCCGTGACATCGACATCCGTGATAGCGACATCCGTGACATCGACATCCGTGACATCGACATCCGTGACATCGACATCCGTGATAGCGACATGGGCAGCGAGTTAGTGCTCAAGTACACTGAGAGCGAAGTTATTAAAGTTGCCAATATAGACTTTAAGGGGCACCTAAGTTCCCTGGTCTTCTAATAACATCATTTTTCCACTGTAATTACTATTGTCTATAGTTGTCCATAATTACTATCACTTTTGCTTTGTTTGGTAAGGTGAGGTCCAGGATCTTTACTTAATTCAAGGTATAACTTAACAAATCTTTGAGGACAACTGTGTTGTAGAGGTCTAAGCGAAACTCAGACGGGGAAAATTGCGTACCTCTTAAGCTGCCAGAACTAACAGGATGGAGCAAAATAACGCCACTGCTGCCTTATAGCTGTGTGATAATACCTGAGAGAAATGTAAACAGTGTGTGGCAGAAGACACGATGTTTGGTGAGACAGCATCCACAACCACAAGCTAATATTACACAAGATCTACCTAACATTAGAACCTACAAAATTTATGCTCTCAAATGCTTCGACGTTAAAAAATTGTTGCCTGAAATTGCAAAAAAAAAAAAAAAAAAAACAATATTGGATTCCTTAGCAGTAATATACATACATAATTATCTCTCCCAGATTACAAAATGCTGTGGACTCGCTGAAATTACGATACATAATTGAAGGAAATTTAATTTCGCTGAATTATTGAAGCTTGATACAGTGATTTTGTCAAATTGTATTTGTCTTTAGTACTTAAAAAAAACTAATGAAGATATTAGTATTTTCGGTATGTGATAATGGCTTGTATGGTGACTCAGTGGTAGTGTTTTGATGGTACCCAGTGTACAGTACTACCAGTGATGCACTGTATCATGGTACAGATGTACAGTAGTACCAGTGATGTACTAAGTCATGGTACAGTGATGTATAGTAGTAATGTATTAATTCATGGTACAGTGATGTACAGTAGTACCAGTGATGTACTAATTCATGGTACAGTGATGTACAGTAGTACCAGTGATGTACTAATTCATGGTACAGTGATGTACAGTAGTACCAGTGATGTACTAATTCATGGTACAGTGATGTACAGTAGTACCAGTGATGTACTAATTCATGGTACAGTGATGTACAGTAGTACCAGTGATGTACTAATTCATGGTACAGTGATGTACAGTATTATCAATTATGTACTACGTCATGGTACACTGATGTGCAGTAGTACCAGTGGTGTACTGTCATGGTACAGTGATGTACAGTAATACCAGTGATGTACTAATTCATGGTACAGTGATGTACAGTAATTCTAGTGATGTACTAAGTCATGGTACAGTGATGTACAGCTAGTAACTGTGATGTACATGTGACCAGCCACAGGTACCTGGTCTCGTCACAGTAGTGACGCTGTTTTCTCTTAAAATCTTCTAGCTTTGTACGGGAACTATTTCTGGTATCTGCTGGTATTATGATGAAGAGTCTTGGACCTCGCATGTTGACACAGTCTTCTCGAATGGTATCAGTGGCACCCTTGCCCATCACAAGGTTTATTCTAAGTTATGCTAGTGTGTAAAATGAGGATATCACCCTTAAGGTTTCCCCGTGCGTACTCACCTATTTGTGGTTGCAGGGGTCGAGACTCAGCTTCTGGCCCCGACTCTTCACTGGTCGCTACAAGGTCCTCTCTATCTCCCTGCTCCATGAGCTTTATCATACCTCGTCTTAAAACTACATCAGTCTCCAGACTATTCCACTTCCTAACAACTCTATGACTGAAGAAATACTTCCTTACTTTGACTCGTCTGAGTCTTCAATTTTCAATGGTGACCCCCTTGTTTCTGTGTCCCCTCTCTGGAACATCCTGTCTCTGTCCACCTTGTCTATTCCACGCAGTATTTTGTATGTCGTTATCATGTCTCTCCTAACCCTCCTGTCCTCCAGTGTAGTCAGGCCGATTTCCCTTAACCTTTCTTTGTAGGACATTCCCCTTAGCTCTGGAACTAACCTTGTCGCAAACCTTAGCACTTTCTCTAATTTCCTGACGTGCTTGATCAAGTGTGGGTTCCAAACAGGTGCTACTTACTCCAGTATGAGCCAGACATACACGGTGTACAGTATCTTGAACGATTCCTTACTAAGGTATCGGAACGCTATTCTCAGGTTTGCCAGGCGCCCATATGCTGCAACAGTTATCTGGTTGATGTGTGCTTCCGGAGACATGCTCGGTGGTATACTCACCTCGAGATCTTTCTTCTTGAGCGAGGTTTGCAGTCTTTGGCCACCTAGCCTATACTCCGTCTGCGGTCTTCTTTGCCCTTCCCCGATCTTCATGACTTTACATATGGCGGGGTTAAATTCGAGAAGCCAGTTGCTGGACCAGATTTCCAGCCTGTCCAGGTCTCTTTGAAGTCCTGCCTGTGTGTGTGTGTGTGTGTGTGTGTGTGTGTGTGTGTGTGTGTGTGTGTAGATCTGTTTCGTAAATCCAAGAAGCAGGAACCGCTCGTTTTTTTCTGTTGAAGAAAGATCATTTGTTAAAATCCACGTTTTGCTAACGCAGTCACCATTAAATTCGTTAATCGCAGTATAGAAATTATCACGTATAGTAAAATTTATTACTATATATGGTTTAGAAAGACACGTAAGCAAACACTATAACATATTTATTAGAAAACGTTTCGGTCCTGGGACCTTGATCACTTCTAACATACAGAGGTAGAAAGACATTATATATGATCACTTCTAACATACAGAGGTAGAAAGACATTATATATATAGGCGGAGAGTGAGATGTGACGCACGTGACCTGAGGAACGTCATAAGAACATAAGAATGGAGGAACACTGTAGAAGGCCTACTGGCCCATGCGAGGCAGGTCCTTATCAAAACAACCTCTACCTATGATGAGGACGGGTAGACGATGAAATCATGTGACTCCTGTGTTGTTGGGTTGGTGCTGCTTAAGTATCATGTATGCCAATGTTTTTGAAATTTTGTAGTTTCCAGTGTTGCGTTCTATAGTGTCGGTGACGGCGATTAGTGAGGCTTCTAGGCACCGTCGGCGTCTGAGGTCTGGTTCGGTGAGAACGAGTTGTGCCTCGTTCCAGTTCATCAAATGCCCCGTGGAATCTCTGTGGAGGACACTGGCGTACCTTACATCGTCTCTGTTAGAGGCATTTCGATGTTCATTCAGGCGGACTGCAAGATCTCTGCCTGTCTCGCCTACATATTTCTTGGGACAGAACCCACAGGGGATAGTGTAGACGCCTGCTGTAGAAGTTAGAGGTGTGGGGCTGCGTTTCGTAGTGA
This sequence comes from Cherax quadricarinatus, assembly GCF_026875155.1. Classification (NCBI taxonomy): domain Eukaryota; kingdom Metazoa; phylum Arthropoda; class Malacostraca; order Decapoda; family Parastacidae; genus Cherax; species Cherax quadricarinatus. The sequence goes on from NC_069407.1 coordinate 83,863,143, forward strand.
GGTCTTTGATAGATGATGTGTTTATGGTGGAAACGTCGATGTTACTCATAGCAAGTGCCCGGCGAGTATTCGTGGCAACATCGCCACATGGGAGTACTATGAACTGTTTAGGGGGCTGTTCCATCGGCGGTTTGTTGAGGATAGCTTGTGCCTTGAGTCTGCAATCTCGGATGAAGAAAGATGGGAACTGAAGACGTGTAAAGGCTTGTGTTATGTAAGTGCATCCTTCTTCTAGAAAACAAGGGCTGGAGATGCGAAGAGCTCTCAAGAAGAAGCCAATGAGGACTCCTCTCTTAGTGCGGGTGTCTTGGTGTAAATAAAAATGTATAAGATCGTCCTTGTTGGTAGGTTTTCTATACACTTTGAAGAGAAGTTTGTCACTGTCGGGAGATCTGCACAGTAGAACGTCGAGGAAAGGAAGTTTGCCATCATTTTCGAGTTCAAGTGTAAACTTTATTGATGGTTCAACTGCATTGATCTTGTTGAGAACGGCCTGGATATTGAGACGTCTCGGATAGAAAACCAATATATCATCAATGTATCTTAGCCAGGTAACGGTGTTGGGAATGAGGGTGCTGAATTTCTCTGTCTCCAGGTTTTCCATGAAGAGGTTGGCAAGCACAGCACTGAGCGGGCTGCCCATTGCCATCCCAAAGCATTGTTTGTAACAGTTGTCCTGATACTTGAAGAAGTTGAAATTAACACAAAGTTCCACTAGATTGATGAAATCTAGAAGAGGTAAAGGGAGGTCGTGGTTTTCAGTGAGCCTCTGTCGGTATTTATTACCAAGGTTTATACCATCTTGTCTGACACTGCAACACACTATGGACATAGCATACAGAGAATGCCTTTCTCTCCTACTCAAAGCTAATAGTCTTCGGAACCGACACATCTTCCTAGAAGACTGTCTTGCTGAGATGGTGGTACCACGGTCCACTCCTCGACAACTGACCACATCTAGACACCCTTTCTCTCCTGCTGTTTACACCTACCTTAGAGAAAGCTCTGATGAACTGCGACTTGCTCAGAAGGAGACCTCATTACGTGCCGCTCAGATTCGTGCTTCACTTCCTACTCCTGACAGAAGGACGGCAGAATATATACTCAGCCAAGTTACCACTGCCAACATCCAACAGAAATTGAAGCTATTACGAAAACTACAAAACCTGTGCTCCCACAGCAAATGGAGCGAAATGGGACGACCAGAAGTCATAAATAACTTATCTTCCTATACACTAACCGTCACCGAGACAGAAGCCCTCAGCCTAGGGCTCAAGTTTACTACTGGCATCAACAAGAAACATAATCTGGTGGATATGGTAACCAAGAACCAACCTTTTGGAGACTCCGAGTTTCAAAAGGGCTTTGTCCAAGGAATTATCACTGCTGCAGCTACTGAGCCTAGAAGATACATCCAAGCACTCAGGAACTTGGCCAACAAATATGATATCGTCATTACAACCGCTGACAAAGGAGGTGGTGTGGTGTTACTCAACACTGTCGACTACAACAGTAAAGTCTTAAATCTTCTCAACGATGCCAACACATACCAGCCTGTATCGGAATCAGTGCTACTTCAAAGTACCCAGACTTTCCTTCAAAAGGCTCGTAGAATCTTACGAAAATCAGAACAAGGCAAAAAACTACTTAAACTTTTACCAGGTCAACCGAAACCAGCACACCTGTATGGCCTTCCTAAGACACACAAACCGGCATCCCACTACGGCCTATCACATTCGGGCCATAGGGAGTGCACCACACAGACTAGCCGGCCACCTTGCCAAAATACCTTTCAGCGCTTCTGGGCACCATCAGTCAAGCCCACCTCAAACACTCAGGTGACCTTCTCTCCCGAATTTCCAACCTGAATGTCAAAAACAAAGCATGGCTTCCTTCGATGTCACAGCCCTCTTTACCAAACGTTCCTACTGACGCTGCAATCAACATTCTGAGACAGAGGCTCACTGAAAACCACGACCTCCCTTTACCTCTTCTAGATTTCATCAATCTAGTGGAACTTTGTGTTAATTTCAACTTCTTCAAGTATCAGGACAACTGTTACAAACAATGCTTTGGGATGGCATATGGGCAGCCCGCTCAGTGCTGTGCTTGCCAACCTCTTCATGGAAAACCTGGAGGACAGAGAAATTCAGCACCCTCATTCCCAACACCGTTACCTGGCTAAGATACATTGATGATATATTGGTTTTCTATCCGAGACGTCTCAATATCCAGGCCGTTCTCAACAAGATCAATGCAGTTGAACCATCAATAAAGTTTACACTTGAACTCGAAAATGATGGCAAACTTCCTTTCCTCGACGTTCTACTGTGCAGATCTCCCGACAGTGACAAACTTCTCTTCAAAGTGTATAGAAAACCTACCAACAAGGACGATCTTATACATTTTTATTCACACCAAGACACCCGCACTAAGAGAGGAGTCCTCACTGGCTTCTTCTTGAGAGTTCTTCGCATCTCCAGCCCTTGTTTTCTAGAAGAAGAATGCACTTACATAACACAAGCCTTTACACGTCTTCAGTTCCCATCTTTCTTCATTCGAGATTGCAGACTCAAGGCACAAGCTATCCTCAACAAACCGCCAATGGAACAGCCCCCTAAACAGTTCATAGTACTCCCATGTGGCGATGTTGCCACGAATACTCGCCGGGCACTTGCTATGAGTAACATCGACGTTTCCACCATAAACACATCATCTATCAAAGACCTCACTACGAAACGCAGCCCCACACCTAACTTCTACAGCAGGCGTCTACACTATCCCCTGTGGGTTCTGTCCCAAGAAATATGTAGGCGAGACAGGCAGAGATCTTGCAGTCCGCCTGAATGAACATCGAAATGCCTCTAACAGAGACGAGTTAAGGTACGCCTGTGTCCTCCACAGAGATTCCACGGGCATTTGATGAACTGGAACGAGGCACAACTCGTTCTCACCGAACCAGACCTCAGACGCCGACGGTGCCTGAAGCCTCACTAATCGCCGTCACCGACACTATAGAACGCAACACTGGAAACTACAAAATTTCAAAAACATTGGCAACTGATACTTAAGCAGGACCAACCCCAAAAACAACACGGAGGCACATTATTCAAACTTTCTAACCCCTTTTCCCCCATATAGGTAGAGGTTGTTTTTGATAAGGACCCTGCCTTTGCATGGGCAGTAGGGCCTTCCCACCGGTTTTTCCTCCCTTTTTTGTTCTTATGACGGGGTTTCCCCAGTCCGTTGGGGATTAAAATCTCCTCTCCGCCTAATATATAAATTTTTTTCTACCTCTGTATTTTGAATGATCAAAGGGCCCAGGGCCGAAACGTTTTTCTAATTTAAAAATTTTATAGTTTTTTGGGTTCGTGTCTTTCAAAAACCCAAATTTTGGTAATTTTTTACCAAGGTTTTATACCCTTACCATATTTTAAAATTTTTAAAATTGATTTAAAAAAAATTTAAAACTACTGAAAAAATGGGGCCCAAAAGAACAGACTGTGGCTTTCATTTAACCCGGGGAAATGTGGCCCACAAAGGCCACAGTCTCCGAGGGGGTAAAAAAATTTTTAACTCCGTTTTTATGGCAGGTCCAGGGCCTGGAAAGTCTTAATCTTTGGGGCCACAGTTTGAACCACTGTCCACCCAGTTTTAATATATAGTTATAAATTTATATAAAAATATATAAAATATATTATTTATTTAAAAATATATATATAATTGGGGGGGGGTAAAATTTAAAAATGGTCAATTAGGGAAGAACCATTTAAAAATTTAAATTTTTTCTTAAATTTTTTCCCCCTATACGTTTAAAGGGTAAATTTTTTCATTAATTTTAATAAAAAATTTTTAAATTTTTCACCCAAAAGGGAAACTTAGAAAAACCTACCTAACCTTATTATAACAAGAACAAATTTTTTTTAGGGGGCCAAAACCCAACTAAATTTTATTTCAGAATTGTTTTGCAGTAGTTTTTTACTAAACAAAAACAGTGAAAAATATTTGTTTCGTTAAAGGGTTTAGAAAAGATTTTGGGGGAAATTTTTGGGGGACACCCAAAATTTTTGCTTGTCCTTTTTTGGGGAAGATGAACGGGTTTTCAATTTTAAGGGGCCAAAATCGCAAATTTTCCCCCATTCGCCCCGACAAAATTTTAATTTTATATATATTAATTTTTTATATATTTTATTATATATATATATTATTAATAATATTATATATATAAAAAATCACCCCCATCCCCTTGCGGGTTCACCCTATCATCATCTTCCATCCTTCACCCTACCATATCTTTCCCCTTTTCCCTTTACCCTACCCTCATCTTCCCCTCCTTTATCCTACCATCATCCCTTTCCCTCCCTTTTTACCCCCCCCCTCTCTTCCTCCTTCAACCCCACCCTCATCTTCCATCTTCCCCTACCAACTCCATCCTTCCCCCTACCATCATCTTCCATCCTTCACCCTACCTCATCTGCCATCCTTCACCCCACCATCATCCCTTCCCCTCCTTCCCCCCTACTAAACCCCATCCTTCCCTAAACCCTCATTTCCCTCCTTTACTCTCCCATATCTCCCCTCCTTCACCCCACCATCAACTCCCATTTTCCTTTTACCCCAATCATTTCATCCTTTACCCTAACCAAAACATCTTCCATCCCCTTTACCCTACCCCTATTTCCATCCTTTACCCTTCATCCTTTTCCATCCTTTACCCTCCCATCATCTTCCCTCCTTCAACCCCACCCCATTTCCATCCTTTACCCTACCATCTCCCCTCCTTCACCCCCCCCAAATCTTCCATCCTTCACTTACCTCATCTTTCCCCTCCTTCACCCCCACCATCATCTCCCATCCTTTCACCCTACCCTCTCTTTTCCTTTCCCTTTAACCCCCACAATTTATCTTCCATCCTTTCTCCCCCACCATCATCTTTTCCCTCCTTCACCCTACCCCTCACTCCCATCCTTCACCCTACCTTTATCTTTTCCTTTGTTCACCCTACCAAACATCTTTCCTTCACCCTACAATCATCTTCCCTCTTTCACCCTACAAAACAACTTCCCTCTTTCCACCCTACCATCCTCTTCCCCCCTTTACCCTACCAACAATTTTCCCCCATTTTACCCTAACCCCTTTATCTTTACCTTCCCCTACCCCATCTTCTCCCATTTCCTTTACCCCCAACCCCTTCCCATTCCCTTTACCCTTCCATTCCTTTCCCCCCCTACCCCTCATTTCTATTCTTCACCCCACCATTTTTTATCCCTTTACCCCCCCCATCATCTGGGCCCTCCCACCCCCCATCATCTTCCAACTTCACCCTACTACTCCCATCCTTCAAACCCCACCATTTTATTTCCAAACCTTCACTTACCCTCATCCCCCCTCCTTTTACCCCCCACATCTCCCATCCTTCACCCAACCAAACAAACTTTCATTTTTCACCCTTTCAATCAAACTTCCATCCTTTTACCCTAAACCCTATCTTCCTCCTTCCCCCCTATCTCACTCCCATCCTTCAACCATACCCTCATTTCCATCCTTCACCCTACCATCATCTTCCTTTTCCCTTTACCCTAACATTCCCATCCTTTTACCCAAACCCAAAATCTTCCGTCCTTCCTCTACCTTTAAACTCCCAACCTTCACCCTACCATCATCCCCCATCCTTCACCCCCCACCAACATCTTTTATCCTTCACCCTACAATCAAACTTCCTTTCCTTAACCCCACCATCATTTCCATTTCCCTTCCCCACCATCATCTCCCCTCCCTTTCCCCCCACCATTCATTTTTTCAACGTTCACCCTACCATCATCTTCCTTTACCCACAATCAAAAATTTCCCTCTTTCCCCCCTACAATTTATTTTTTCCCTCCTTCACCCACCAAACTTTTTCCCCTCATTCACCCCTCCTTTATCTTTCATCCTTCACCCTACCCTCATCTCCCCCTTTCCTTTTTACCCCAAAACCCTCTTTTCCCTCCTTACCCCTTAAACCAAACATCCTTCACCCTCCCAACATCTTCTATTCTTCACCCCCCCATTTTTCCCTCCTTCCCCCCCTACCTCATCTTCCATCCCTTCAACCCCTTTTCCTTTATTTTTCCATTTCCCTTTACCTTAAAATCATCTTCCATTTTTTTATCCTACCATCATCTCCAATCCTTCACCCCACCATCATCTCCCATCCCTTTACCCCACCAAACATCTTCCATACTTTTACCCTACCATCATCTTTCCTTTCCCTTTAAACCCCCCTTTATCCCCCCATCCTTCACCCCACCATTTATCTTCCAAACCTTCACCCTGCAATCATCTTCCCTCCCTTTAAACCCTACCATATATTCGATCCTTCACCCCAACCCTCTTTTCCCATCCTTCACCCCTTTCCATCATCTTCCATCCTTCACCCTACCAAACATTTCCATCCTTCATCCTTCCATCATCTTCCGGTTTCCCTTTACCCCGGGAATCATTTTTCCTTTCCCTTTAAACCCCACCATCATATTCGATCCTTCCCCTACCCATCCTCTTCCATACTTCAAACCCCAACCCTTTATTTTTCCCTCCCTTTACCCTACCATCATCTTCCATTTCCCTTTAACCCCACCATCATTTCCCTCCTTCACCCCGGGAATCCTCTTTCCCTTTCCCTTAAAAACCCACCATCATATTCGATCCTTCCCCCCTACCATCATCCCCATTCCCCCTTTACCCTACCAAACATCTTTCCCCTCCTTCAACCCCCACCAAACATCTTTTCCCTCCTTAAAACCCAAACCATCATATTCGGAAACCTTTTACCCTACCATCATCTCCCCCTTTCCTTTACCCTACCATCATCTCCCCCTTTTTCCCCCACCCATCCTCCTCCTTCATCCAAGGGATGAAACCTTTCCCTCCTTCAAAACCCCACCTCATCTTCCATCCTCCATCATCTTTCCCTCTGGGAAAAAAATTGGTAGAATTACCGGGCAATTTTGTAAAGTAAAAAGGGCACAAGTGCAACTAATGTGGGGCATTTTTTGTAGCAACGTTTCGCTCTCCTGGAGAGGGGGAAACTTTGGGGTACAATAAATTTTCCCCATTAGTTGCACTTGTGTCCTTTTACTTTTCATCTTCCATCCTAAAATCATTTCCATCCTTTATCCCCCAAACCCTCATCACCCATTTTCCTTTCCCCCCCTCCATAAACTTTCATCCTTCCACCTCCCCTTTATTTCCCAACCCCACCCCAACCTTCATCTTCCCTTTCCCTTTACCCTACCATCATTCCCCCCCCATCCTTCACCCAACCATCATCTCCCATCCTTCACCCTACCACATTCCCTTTCCCTTTACCCCACTTTTATCTCCTAACCTTACCCTCCCTCATCTCCCCCCTTCACCTTTTTCCCTCCATTTCCCATCCTTCAAACCCCACCATCATCTTCCATCCTTTTACCTACCATCATCTCCCATCCTTCACCCCACCATCATCCCCCCAAACCTTCACTCTACCATCATCCCCATCCTTCCCCTTCCTTTTATCTCCCCCTTCCCTTCACCCTACACTCATTCCCATCCTTCAAACTACCATTTATTTTCCCATTTCCCTTTACCCTCCCCTCATTCCCCCCCATCCTTTTTAAACCCCACCAAACCTCCCCCCTCCTTTACTCTACCATCAAACCCCATCCCTTTACCCTTCCGTCCATCTCCAATCCATTTACCCCCCATCCCTCCCCCCATTCTTTTACTCTTACATTTATCTCCCATCCTTCACCCCCACCATCTTCCCCCATCCTTACCCTTCCTCATCCTCCCATCCTTCCCCCTACCCTGATCTCCCTCCTTCACCCTACCATAAAAATTTCCCTCCTTCCCCCCTAAACCCTCATCTCCCATCCTTACCCCACCATCATTTCCCCTCCTTTTCCCCTACCTCATCATTTCCCCTCCTTCACCCACCCTCATCTCCCTCCTTTACCCTTCCCCCCTTTTCTCTTAAATTCCCCTCTACCATTTATCCTTTTTTCCCTCCTTTTTACCCTTCCCCCCATTTTCCCATCCTCACCCTACCCTTTATCTTTCCCCCCTTCACTCTGCTATCTCCCCTCCTTCACCCTCCCATCATCTCCAAATCCTTCCACCCTACCATCATCTCCCCTCCCCTTTTCCCTTTTCCATCATCTCCCATCCTTTACTCTACCTTTATCCCCACCTTCACCCTTCCCCTCCATCTCCCCTCCTTTACCCCAATTTCCATAAACTCTCATTTTCCTTTCCCCTTCTACCTTTATCTCCCATCCTTTCCCCCCTACCTCCCTCTTTCCTTTTTCATCCCACCAACATCCTTTCCCCAAACCTTTACCCTAACCCTCATCTTCCTTTCCCTTTACCCCCCCATCATTTTCCATCCCTTTAACCCCACCATTTTTCTTCCATCCTTTACCCTACCATCATCTTTATCTTTAACCCTACCATAATCTCCCCCCTTCCGGGCCTACCCATCATTTTCCATCTTCACCCTACCATCTTTCCCTCCCTTTACCCTACCATCATCTCCCTTTCCTTTTACCCTTTGCTTCTCCCATCCTTCAACCCACCATCACTCCCATCATTCCCCCTACCATCATATCCCCTCCTTCACCCTTTTCAAACATCTCCCCCCATTTACCCTACCATCATCCATTTTCAACCCTTTCCATCATCTTCCATTTTTACCCGCCCCTCATCCCTTTCCCTCCTTCACCCTACCAAACATCCCCGATTTCCCTTCCACCCCCCCATCATTCCCTTTCCCCGTTCAACCTACCAATCTTTCCCAAACCCTTTACCCCACCAACTCTCTCCTTTACCCTAAACCACCACTCCCCATCCTTCACCCCACCCTCAACTCCCCTCCCTTCCCCCCACCATCATTTTCCCATCCCTTAACCCCCCATAATTTCCCTCCCTTACCCTTAAAAAACCCTCCATCCTTTACCCTACCCTTTTCCCCCTTCACCCTAAAACCCCATCTTCCCCTCCTTTACCCTAAAACCCTCTTTGCCCTTTTCCCTTTACCCCACCCTTTACTCCCATCCCCTTAAACCCCCCATCATTTTCCCATCCTTCCCCCCTGCCAAACATCTCCCTTTCCCTTTACCCTACCAACCCTTCCCCCCCAATCCTTCACCCTACCACCATCTTCCAACCTTTTTTTACCCTAAACCCTCATTCTTTACCTTTCACCCTACCATCATCTTTCCCCTCCTTCACCCTTTTCAAACTTCCCCATATCCCCCCAAAAGTACCACCATCCTTCAACCCAAACCCCCCTTTTTCCCTCCTTCACCCTACCACATTTCCATCCTTCACCCTACCCCCAACCCCCTCCTTTACCTTACCATATTTCCCCCATCCTTCCCCCCTACCCTCAATCCCCATCCTTCACCCCACCCCTAAATTTCCCCCCTTCACCCTACCTCATTCCCATCCTTTATTCTAAACCCTTCATCTCCCCTCCTTCACCCTAAACCCTCATCTTCCCTCCTTCCCCCTTTTCCCCTCTCCCCTCCTTTACCCAAAACCCTCATCTTCCATCTTTCACCCCAAAATTGATCTTTAATCTTCCCTTTTCCCCCCATCTTCCCTTTCCCTTTACCCAAAAAATCAACTGCCATCCTTCACCCTTTCCCCTCATCTTTCCCTCCTTCACCCCACTATCTCCCCTCCTTCCAAACCCAAACCATCATCTTCCCTCCCCTTTACCTACCTTCATCTCCCCATCCTTCCCCCCTACCTTTATCTCCCATCCTTAAACCCCCCATCCCTCTTTTATCCTTTCACCCTTCAAACATCTTTCCATCCCTTTTTTCCCCGCCAACTTTTTCCCTCCTTCACCCCCATCATTTTTCTCCCAACCTTCAAACCCTACCATCATTTTTCCACCTTCACCCTACCACCCTCTTCCCTCCCTTTACCCCCCTTTTCCCCCTCCTTCACCCTACCAAAATCTTCCCTCCCTTTACCTACCCTCATTCTCCTTTCTTCACCCCCACCATATCTCCCATCCTTCACCCCTACCATTTATCTTTCATCTTTACCCTACAATAACTTCCATCCTTCACCCTACCATCATCTTCCAAACCTTCACCCTACCAACATCCCCTTTCCTTTATCCTACCATCATCTTTCACGTTCACCCTTCCCATCTTTCCTTACCCTACAATCATCTTCCATCTTTCAACCCCCACAAAAATCTTCCTCTTTCACCCTACCAAATCTTCCATCTTTCACCCTTTTTTTCCAAATTTTTAAGGGGCCCCCATTCACCCTACCATCATCTTTCATCCCTTTACCCTTTCCATCATCTCCCATCCTTTACCCTACCATCCCTTCCCTCCTTCACCCTTTCCATAAACCTTCACCCTAAACCAAACATTTTTCTATTCTTTACCCAAAACCCTTTTTCCTTTCACCCTCCATCAAACTTCCATCCTTCCCCCCTTCCATCTTTTTCCAAACCCTTTACCCTACCATCATCTTTCCCTTCTTCATCCTTTCCCCCCATTTTCCAATTTTTTCCCCCCCCCCACCTTTACTCCCATCCTTCACCCTACCATCTCTTCCATACTTCACCCTACCATCATCTTCCCTCCTTCACCCTACCCTTGGGTTCTCCCATTTTTCCCTTTACCCTACCCTCACCCTTCCCCCCTTTACCCTGCAATCATTTTTTCCCTTTTTAACCCTACCATCATATTCGATCCTTCACCCTACCATCCTCCCATTTCCTTTTTCCCCCACCATCATCTTCCCTCCTTTTACCCTACCACATCTTCCTCCTTCCTCTACCATCATCTTCCGTCCTTCACCCCTTTCCCCTCATCTCCCATCCTTCGCCCACCATCATTCCCCCCCTTATTCCAAGCATGATCTTTCCCTCCTTCCCCTTTCCTCATCTTTCCATCCCACCATGTTTCCATCCCACCCCCAAACAAATTTTCCCTCCTTTCCCACCCTCTTTACCCATCCTTTTACCCTACCATCATCTTTCTTTCCCTTTCCCCTACCATCATCTTCTATCCTTCACCCCACCTTCATCTTCCCTTCCCTTTACCCTACCATCATCTTTCCCACCTTCCCCCCAACCAAACATCTCCCATCCTTCCCCTACCACCCTCTCCCATCCTTCACCCTACATTTACCTATCCTTCACCCCACCATCATCTCCCATCCTTTACCCTTTTTCCCTCCATCTCCCATCCTTCACCTGCCTCATCTTCCAAACCTTCACCCTACCATCTTCCCCCCCACCTTTCACCCTACCATCTTTCCCATCCTTTTACTCTACCATCTCTCCCCCTCCTTCACCCTTCCTTTTTTCTCCCATTTTCCTTCACCCCACACTCATCTCCCCCCTTCAATCTACCAAACATCCCCCCATTTCACCCTTTTGTCCATCCCAAACCTTCAAACCCCACCATTTATTCCCCCTTTTTACTCTATATTTATCTCCCCTCCCTTCCCCCCTTTCCATCTTTTCCAAACCTTCACCCTACCTTTATCCTCCTTTTCCCCCACCTACCATGATCTCCCCTCCTTCACCCTTTTCCTTTATATTCCATCCTTCAACCCCACCCCCATTCCCATCCTTCACTTAAAAAACACTCCCACACCCCTACCATCATCTCCCCTCCTTTTTCCCCTAAAACCCTCATGTCCCCATCCTTTACCCCACCATAAACTTTCCCCTAATTCACTTAAACATTTATCTCCCCCTTTTACCCTTGGGCCATCTCCCACCTTCCCCCAAACCATCACCCCACCTTTTACTCGGGTTCTCCCTTTCCTTTCCCCCCTAACCCTCATCTTTCCCCCCCTTCACCCAACCCAATTCCATCCCCATCCTTTTCCCTAACCCTCATCTCCCTTTCCTTTTACTTTTACCATCATCTCCCCTCCTTCACCCTTTCCATCCATCTCCCAAACCCTTTTCCCTACCTCATCCCCTTTATCCCTTTACTCTACCCTCATCCCCATCCTTCCCCCTAACCATTTTCTCCATTCTTCATCCCACCATCCTCTCCAAAACCCTTTACCCTACCATCATCTTCCCTCCTTCACCCTTTCCAACAAATTTTTCCCTCCTTCACCCTAAACCCTCATCTTCCATCCTTTTACCCCCACCCTCATTTTTTCATCTTTAAACCCCCAAAAATTCCCCCTCCTTCTCCTCCCTCATTTCCCATCTTTCACCCTAAACCCTCTTTTCCCTCCTTCACCCTTAAACCCTCATCTCCCCTCCCACCCTACCAAACATCTCCCATCCTTCACCCCAAAATCCCTTTTTTTTCCCCTTTTTTCACCCTACCATCATATCCCAAGTTCCCCCCTACAATCATCTCCCATCCTTTACCCTACCATCATCCCTTCTTCACCCTACTCTCTTTCCCTCCCTTTACCCTCCCATCATCTTTTCCCCCTTTCAAACCCCACCTCATCTCCGATTTCCCTTTACCCTACCATCAACTTCCATCGTTCAACCCAACCCTCATTTTCCCCCTCCTTCACCCCACCATCTCTCATCCTTCACCCTCCACCATTCCCTCCCATCCAATACCCCCTCTCCCACCTTCCCCCCTCCATTTATCTCCCAAACCTTTACCCCACCATTTCCCTTTCCCTTAACCCCCACCTCATCCATCCTTCCCCTACCATCATCTTCCCCTCCTTTACCCTACCGTCATCTTTTCCCTCCTTCACCCCCCACCATCACGCCCATCCTTCACCCTACCATCACTCCCATCCTTTACCCCACCCTCATCCCCCCATCCTTCACCCTTGCCCATCCCTCTCCCATCCCTTCCCCCCTTTCCACCATCTTCCCCCTCCTTCACCCTACCACCCTTTTTCCATCCTTCACCCTACCCTCATCTCTCATCCTTCACCCTAAACCATATCTCCCATCCTTCACCCTACTATCATCTCAATTTCCCTTTACATCCATCCATCCTTCACCCTTTTCCATCCCTCTTTTCCCTCCCTTTACCCTACCATCAACTTCCAACCTTTACCCCAAAACCTTTTATTCTCCATCCTTCACCCTACCATCTTTCCCCCCTCCCTTCCCCAAACCCCCTCATTTCATCCCCTTTACCCTCCCATCATCTCCCATCCTTACCCCACCATCATTCCCATCCTTCTTCTTTCCATTTATTTTTCCCATCCTTCACCCCACCATCATCTTCCAAACCTTCACCCTTCCCTCATTCCCCCATCCTTCACCCTACCATCATCTTCCATTCTTCACCCTAACCATCTTTTTTCATCGTTCATCCTCCCCTCTTCCATCCTTTACCCCTTTCCCAACTTTCCAAAACCTTCACCCTAAACCCTCATCCTCCATCCCTTTAAACCCCAAACCTTTAATTTTTCCATCATTCACCCTACGATCACTTCCATCCTTCCCCTTTTCCTTTTTCTTTCATCCTTCACCCTCCTCATTTTCCCATCCTTCACCCCACCCATCATCTTTCATCCTTCACCCTACTATTTATTTCCTATCCCTTTACCCTACCATCATTCCCATCCTTAACCTTTTTCCCTCCATTTTCCCATCCCTTTAAATCTACCATCATCTCCCCATCCTTCACTCTAACCCTCATCTCCCCCTCCTTCCACTTTTCCCCCATCCCCATCCTTTTACCCTACCAACTTTTCCCATCCTTTACCCCACCATCATCTCCCTCCTTCACTCTACCTCATTTTCCCATCCTTCACCCAACCCTCATTCCCATCCGTCAAAACAATCACCCCCCCAATTTCCTTTACTTTTAACCCTATCTCCCCTCCTTCACCCTTCCCCTCCTTTTCCCATCCCTTTACCCTACCATCTTTTTCCATCCTTTCCCTCTACCATCATCTTCATCCTTCACCCAAACCTTTATCCTAAAAACTTCACCTTTTTCCCTCATCTCCCCTCCCCACTCTAAAACCCTCATCCTTCCCTTCACCCGTTCCCCCCCCATCTCCACCCCCTCCTTCCCCTACCCTCATCTCCCATCCTTCACCCTTTTCCTTTATCTCCCTCCCCACCCCACCATCATCTCCCATCCTTACCCTTTTCCCTCATCTTTCCCCTCCCCCTTTTACCCTACCCATCTTCCATTATTCACCCACCATATCTCCCCTCCTTCACCCTACAGTATTCTCCCATCCTTCAGGCCCACCCCTCATCTCCCATCCTCTCCCTACCATACCCCCCTTCCCTTTACTTTTACCGTCTTCCCTCCTTCAAACCCAACCATCATATCCCTCCCTTTACCCCTAACAAATTCAATCTCCCATCCTTCACCCTACCCTCAAACTCCCATCCTTTTTTTCCCCAGCCCTCATTCCCAAACCCTTCCCCCCTACTATCATCTCCCCCTTTTTTCACCCTACCATCATCTCGCATCCCTTTACCCTACCATCATCTCCCAAACCTTCAAACCCCACCATTCTCCCATTTTTCACTCTACCCTCTTTCCCCTCCTTCCCCTACCCTAAACTTCCATCCTTCACCCTACCATTTACTCCCTTTCCTTCACCCTACCCCATCATCTCCCCTCCTTCGCCCTACCAACATCTCCCAACCTTTTCACCCTACCATCAAACTTCCCTCCCTTTAAAATTAAACCCTTTATTCTCCCCCCTTCACCCTTCCTTTCTCCCATCCCTTTACCCCACCAAACATCTTTCCCTCCTTCAATTTTACCCCTTTATTTTCCCCCAAACACCCTACCTTATTTCCCATCCTTCACCCTACCATTTATCTCCCAACCCTTTACTCTTAAACCCTCCTCTCCCATCCTTCAACCCACCATCATCTTCCCATTCCCTTTTCCCCTTTCCATCATCTCCCAACCTTCACCCTATATCTCCCATCCTTCACCCCCCATCATCTCCCCTCCTTCACCCTCCATCATCTTCCACCTTCCCAAACTACCATCATCCTCCAACATTTACCCTCCCCTCCTCTCCCCTCCTTCACCTACCAAACATCTCCCCATCCTTACCCAAACCCTATTTTCCCAAACCTTCACCCTACCATTTATCTTTCATCCTTTACTCTCCCCTCATCTCCCATCCTTTCCCTACCATCATCTCCCATCCCCTTCACTCTACCCTCATCTCCCCTCTTCACCCTACCATCATCTTTCCAAACCTTCACCCTACCCTCTCCCCCTCCTTCCCCCCTACCATCATCTCCAATCTTTCACCCTACTAAACATCTCCCTCCCTTTCCCCCACCGTCATCTCCCCCCTTCACCCCCACCATCATCCCCATCCGTCACTCTTTCCATCATCTCCCATCCTTCACCCTACCATCATCTCCCTCCTTCACCCTACTAACATCTCCCCTCCTTCCCCTACCCTTTTTCCCATCCTTTCCCCCTACCATCATCTCCCATCCTTTTCCCTACCACATCTACCCCATCCTTCACTTTTACTATCATCTCCCATCCTTCACCCTTCCTCCATCTCCTTTCCCTTTTCCCCCACCAAACGCTCCCATTTCCCTTTACTCTACCATATCACCCCTCCTTCACCCTTCCATCATCCTCCATCCTTTTACCTTTCCTTTCATCCTTCAACCTTCAACCACCATCATTTTTCCCCCCTTTTTCACCCTTCCCCCTTCAAACCCCAACCCCCAATCCCCATCCTTCACCCTACCTTCAACCCCCCCATCCTTCACTTTAACCATCATCTCCCACCTTTTAACCCCTACCCAAAAACATCCCTTTCCCAAAACCTTTACCCTACCATCTCCCCTCCTTCACTCTTAAACCTCATCCCCATCCTTCACCCTTCTTTTCCATCTCCCCCTCCTTTAAACCCTTTCCATCACCCCCCATCCTTTTTAACTCTACTATCATCTCCCATCCTTTACCCTACCATCATTTCCCCCCCCTTCCCCCTACCATCATCTTCCATACTTTACCCCTACCATCACCTCCCCTCCTTTTCCCCTTCCTTTCCCCTTTTCCCCATCCCTTACCCTACCATCATCTCCCTCCATCACTCTTCCATCATCTCCCATATTTCCCCAAACCCTCATTTCCATTTTTCACCCTCCATCATTTTCCAATCGTTCACCCTTCCATCATCTCCCATCCCCTTTAAACCCCACCATCATCTTTTCCTCCTTCACCCCCCATCATCTTTCCCTTTCCCTTTACCCTACATCATTTTTCCAAACCTTCAAACCCCTTTCCCTCCTCTCCATCCTTCACCCCAACCCTTTTTCCATCCCTTTACCCTAATCATCTCCCCTTTTTCACTTACCTTTATTCCCCTCCTTCACCCTAAACCAAACCTTTCCCTTTAATTACCCTCATCTTCCATCCTTACCCCACCATTTAAACTTCCATCCTTCACCCTACCATCATCTCCCCTCCTTCGCCCCTAAACCCCATTCCCCCAAACCCCTTTAAAACAAAACCCTTCAAAACTTCCATTTCCCCCCCCCTCCCCCATCCCCTTTAAACCCCAAAAATCATCTTCCACCCTTTTAACACCCATCTCCCAACATTTACCCACCCAAACATTTCCCCTCCTTCACCTACGCATCTCCCCCCCTTAAACCTTTTTTTAATCTTTTCCCTCCTTTCAACTAACCCCTTTCTTCCCCCAAAATTCACCCTTTCCCTCTCTCCCCTCCCTTACTCTTTCCTTTATCTCCCATCCTTCAACCTACCCATCATTTTTCCAAAACATTCCCCCCCTAACCCCATCCCCATCCTTCACCCCCCATCATCTCCCAAACCTTCCCCTACCATCAAACTCCCCTCCTTCACCCACCATCATCTTCCATCCTTCAATTCTAACCCTCATCTCCCAACATTCACCCTACCATCATCTCCCCTCCTTCACCTACCCCTCATCTCCCATTCCCTTTACCCTTTCCAAACATCTCCCATCCTTCACCCTACCCTCTTTTTTTTTTTCCTTCACTCTACCCATCATCTCCCATCCTTCCCCCTACCAAACATCTCCCATCCTTCACTTTTTACCATCAATTTTCCCATCCTTCACCCTAACCACCATCCCCATTCCCTTTTTTTACCACTCCCAATTTCCCTTCCCCCCTACCCTCATCTTTCCCCTCCTTCCCCCTACCATCATCTTCCCCTCCTTACCCTACCATCATCTCCCATCCGTCCCCTCCCCACCCCCTCATCTCCCAAACCTTCCCCCTACCATCATCTCCCAAACCTTCCCCTACTATCATCTCCCCTCCTTCACCCTCCCATTATCTCCCATCCCTTCCCTCTACCCTCAAACCCCATCCTTTACTCTACCCTCATCTACCCCTCCTTCACTCTACATCATTCCGCCCCCTTTACCCTTCCTTTCCCTTCCCATCCTTCAAAACCCCACCATCGTCTCCCTTTCCTTCCCCTCTACCATCATCTCCCAAAACCTTCACCCTTTCCAAACATCGTCCCTTTTTTTTAAACCCTTTCCCTATCCCCTCCCTCCTTTAAAATACCATCAATCTCCCCTCCTTCCCCCTACCACATCTTCCATCCCTTTACCCCACCCCCAAACTCCCCTCCTTCACCCCACCTCATCTCCCAATTTCCCTTTATCTAAACCCTTTACTCCCAACCTTTTACCCCCACCATCATCTTTTCCTCCTTTACCCCACATCATCTCCCCTCCTTCACTCTACCTCCCCTCCCATCCTTTCCAAACCTTCCTCCAAACTCCCACCTTCACCCTTAAACCAAAATCCCCCATCCTTTTACTCCCATCTTTTTCCCCCCCCTTCACCCTTTTTTCCATCATCTCCAATCCTTCACCCTACCAATTTATCTCCCATATTTTCCAAACCCTTCCATTTTTTAAAAAATTCGTTTTTTTCCCTTTTTAAATTTTTTCTCCAAACGTTCACCCCCTTTCCCTCATCTCCCCTCCTTCACCCTACCATAAACTTCCATCCTTCACCCCTTTCCCTCATCTTCCATCCTTTTACCCAAACCCTCATCTCCCATCCTTCACCCCTTTCCCTCTCCCTTTAAACCTTCACCCTACCAAACTTTTTAACCTTAACCCTACCAACATCTTCCACCTTCACCCCCATCAAACTCCCACCTTCATCCTAAACCAAACATCTCCCCTCCTTCACCCTTAAACCCTCTTCCTTTCCCTTTACCCCCTTTCCCCATCTCCCTTTCCCTTTATCTAAACCCCCCCCAATTTTTTCAACCCCCCCAAAAAAAAAATTTTTTTTTTTCCCCCCCCCAAAATTTTCCCCGGCCCTTTTGGGGGGCCCCCCCCCCTTCCCAACTTAAATTTAAACCCCCCCCCCCAAAAATTCCCCCCTTTTAACCCCAAAACCCCCCTTTTTTCCCCCAACCCAACCCAACCCCCAAACCCCCCCCTTACCCCTTTTAAAAAACCCCCCATAAAAAAAAAAAAACCCCCCCCCCCCCCCCCCTTAAAAAAAAAAACCCCCCCCCTTTTCCAAATTTTTTTCCCCCCCATCCCGGGGGGTTTTTTTTTTTCCCCCCCCTTTTTCCCCCCCCCCCCCCTTTCCCCTTTTTTATTTTTTTCCCCCCCCCAAATTTTTTTTCCCCCCAAAAAATCTTTTTTTTCCCTTTAAAAATCCCCCCCCCTTTTTTTTTTTTTTTTTAATTTTTAAAAACCCCTTTTTTTTTCCCCAAAAAATTTTCCCCTTTTAAAATTTAAAAAAAAACCTTTTTCCCCCCCCTTTTTTTCCCTTCCCCCCTTCCCAAAACCCCCCCCTTTAAAAAATTTTTCCCCCTTTTTTCCCCCCTTTTTCCCCCCCTTTAAAAAATTCCCCCCCAAAATTTTTTTTTAAAAAAAAATTTTTTTTTAAAAAATTTTTAAAAAAATTTTAAAAAAATTTTTTTTTTTCCCCCTTTTTTTTAAAAAAATTTAAAAACCCCCCCCTTTTTTTCCCCCCCCTTTAAAAAAATTTTTTAAATTTTTTAAAAAAAAAAATTTTTTTCCCCCCCCTTTAAAAAACCCCCCCCCCCTTTTTTTTTTTTTTTTTTCCCCCCCCCCTTTTTCCCCCTTTTTTTTTTTTTCCCCCCCCAAAATTTTTTTTTTTTTTTTTAAATTTAAATTTTTCCCCCCCCTTTTTTTAAAAAATTTTTTTTCCCCCCCAATTTCCCCTTCCCCCCCCTTTTTTTTTTTTTTTTTTTTTTAAATTTTTTAAAAAAAAATTTTTTTTTTTAAAAAAATTTAAAACCCCCTTTCCCCCCCCCCTTTTTCCCCCCTTCCCCTCCCCCTTCCCCTTTCCCTTCCCCCCTTCCCCCCCCCTTTTTTCCCCCCTTCCCCCCCCCCCCCCCCCCTTTTTTTTTAACCCCCCCACCTTTTTTAAAAACCCTTCCCCCCCTTTTTTTCCCCCCCCTTCCCCTCCCCAACCCCCCCCTTTTACCCCCCCCCCCACCTTCCCCCAAACCCCCCCCCCCCCCTTCCCCCCTCCCCCTTTTCCCCCCTTTACCCCCATTTTCCCCTTTTTCCCCCCCCCTTTCCCCCCCTTTTTTTTCCTTCCCCCCAAAAAAACCCCATCCCCCCCACCCCAACCTTTTCCTTCCTTTTTCCCCCCCCCCATTTTTTTTAAAAAACCCCTTTTTTCCCCCCCCCCCCCCCCCCCCTCATCCCCTTCCCCTCCCCCCCCCCCCTTTTTTCCTTTTAAAAAAAATTTTTTTTTTTTAAAAAAAAAACCCCCAAATTTAAAAAAAAACCCCCCCCCAAAAAACCCCCAAAAACCCCCTTTTTCCCCCCCCCCCCTTTGGCCCCCCCCCCCTTTCCCCAAAATTTTTTTCCCCCCCTTTTTCCCCCCCCCAAACCCTTTCCCCCAAAAAAAAACCAAAAATTCCTTTTTTCCCCCCCAAAAAACCCCCCCCCCCCCCCAAAATTTTTTCTTTTTCCCCCCCCTTCAATTTTAAATTTTTTAAAAACCCCCCCCCCAAACCCTTTTTTTCCCCCCCTTTTTTTTTTATTTTCCCCCCCTTTCCATCCTTCCCCCCCCCCCCCAAAAAAAATTTTTTTTAAAAAAATTTTTTAACCCCCCAAATTTTTTAATTAAAAAATTTTTTTTTTCCCCCCCCTTTTTTCCCCCCCCTTTTTTTTTTAAAAAATTTTTTTTCCCCCCCTTTTAAAAAAAAAACCCCTTTAAAATTTAACCCCCTTTTTAAAAAAAAACCTTTTCCCTTTTCCCCCCCCCCCCCCCCCCAAATTTTTTCCCCCCTTTTGGGGCCCCCCCCACCTTTTCCCAAACCCACCCAAACCCCTTCCCCCTTTTTAAAAAATTTTTTTTAAAAATTTTTTTTTTTTTTTTTTTAAATTTTAAACCCAAATTTTTCCCAATTCCCCAAAAATTTTTTTAAAAAAATTTTTTAAATTTTTTTTTTAAAAAAATTTTTTTTTTTTAAAAAAATTTTTTTTTTCCCCAAAAAAACCCCCCAAAAACCCCCCCCTTTTTTCCCCCAAAAAATTTTTTTAAAAAAAAAAAATTTTTTTTAAATTTTTTAAATTTTTTTTTTTCCCCCCTAAAAACCCCCCCTTTTTTTTTTTTTTTTTAAAATTTTTCCCCCCCTTTTTCCCCCCCCTTTTTTTATTTCCCCTTTCCCCCCTTTTTTTTCCCCCCCAAACCCCCTTTTTTCCCCCCCCCCCTTTTTTTTTTAATTTTATCCTTTTTAAATTTTTTTTAAAAAAAAATTTTTAAAAAAAAAAAACCCCCCCCCCCCCCCCCCTTTTTCCCCCTTTTCCCCTTTTTTCCCCCACCCCTTTTTTCCCCCCCCAAACCCCCCTTTTTTTTTTTCCCCCCCCCCCCCCCTTTTCCAAACCCCCCCCCTTTTTCCCCCCCCCTTTCCCCCCCCCCCCCCCCCACCTTCCCCCAATTTTCCCCCCCCCCCCACCTTTAAACCCCCCCCCTTTCCCCCCCCCCCTTTTTCCCCCCCCCCCCCCCCCCCCTTTTTTTTTCCCCCCCCCCCCAAAAAATTTTTTTTTAACCCACCAACCCCCCTTCCCCCCCCCCCTTTTTTTCCCCCCCCCCCCCCCCCCCCCCCTTTTTTCCCCCCCCCTTTACCCCCCTCCTTTTTTAAAAAAAAAATTTTTTTTAAAAAACCCCCCCCAAAATTTTTTCCCCCCCCCCCCCAAAAACCCCTTCAAAATTTCCCCCTTTTTTTTTCCTTTTTTCCCCCCCCCCCTTTTTTTTTTTTAAAAAACCTTTTCCCCCCCCTTTTTTTCCCCCCCCACCCCCTTTTTTTTCCCCCCCCTAAAACCCCCCCCCCCACCCCCCCCCCTTTCCCCCCCTTCCCCTTCCCCCTTTTTTTTCCCCCCCCCCTTTTTTTTTTCCCCCCCCCCCCTTCCCCCCCCTTTTCCCCCCTCCCTTTCCCCCCCCCACCCCCCCCCCCCCCTTTTTTTTCCCCCCCCCCCCCCTCTTCCATCCCTTTACCCCCCCCCCCCCCCCCCCCCTTTTTTTCCCCCCCTTTTTTTTCCCCCCCCTTCCTTTTTCCCCCCCCCCCCCTTTTTATCTTTCCCCCCCTTTCCCCCCCCCATTCCTTCCCCCCATCATTTCCCTCCCCCTTTCCCCCCCTTCCCCCCCCCCCCCCTTCCCCCCCCCCCCCTTTATTTTTCCCCCCAATCCTTTCCCCCCACCCCCCCCCCTTTTTTTTCCTTTTCCCCCCTCCCCCCCCCCAAAAAACCCCCCTTTTTCCCCCCCCTTTACCCCCCCTTTTTTTTTTTCCCCCCCCCCCCCCCCCCCTTTAAATTAAATTTTAACCCCCCCCCCTTTTTCCCCCCCCCCCCCCCCCCCCCTTTCCCCCCCCCCTTTATCCCCACCCCCAAACCCCCCCCTTTTTTTTCCCCCTTTTTTCCCCCCCCCCCCCCCCCCCTTTTCCCCCCCCCAAAACTTTTCCCCCCCCCAAACCCCCCCCTTAACCCCACCAAAAATTTTTTTTTTTTAAAAATTTTTTTTCCCCCCCCAAACCTTTTCCCCCTTTTTCCCCCCCATCTTTTCCCCCCCCCCCCCCCCCCCCCCTTTTCCCCAAACCCCCTTTCCCTCCTTTTTCCCCCCCTTTTTTCCCTTTACCCCCCATCCTTTCCCCCCCCCCCCTTTTTTTCCCCCTTCCTTTCCCCCTTTACCTTCCTTCCTTCCCCCCCTTTTTTTCCCCCCCTTTTTTTTTTTCCCCCCCCCCCCCCCTTTTCCCCCCCTTCCCCCCCTTCCCCCCTTTTTCCCCCCTTTTTTCCTTTTTCCCCCCCCTTTTTTTTTTTTCCCCCCCCCCTTTTCCCCCTTTTTTCCCCCCCCTTTTTTTCCCCCCCCCCCCCCCCCCTTTTTTCCCCCCCCCCCCCCTTCCCCCCTTTTTTTCCCCCCCCCTCCCCCCCCCCATTTTTTAAAAACCCCCCCCCCTCCCCCCCCTTTCCCCCCCCTTAAATTTCCATTTTTTTAACCCCCTTTTTTCCCCCCCTTTTTTTAAAAAAAATTTTTTTTTTTTCCCCCTACCCCCCCCCCCCCTTTTTTTTTTTCCTTTTTCTCCCCTTTTTCCCCCCCCCTTTTTCCCCCAAACCCAACCCCCCTTTTTCCCCCCCCTTTCCCCCCCCCCCCTTTTATTTAAAAAAAAACCCCCCCCCCCCTTTTTTCCCCCCCCCCCTTTTTTTCCCCCCCCTTTTCCCCCCCTTTTTTTTTAAAATTAATTTTTTCCCCCCCCCCCCTTTTTTTCCCCCCCCCCCAAAATTTTTTTTTAAAAAACCCCCCTTTTTTTTTTTCCCCCCCTTTTTTTTTTTAAAAAAAAAAAACCCCCCTTTTTTCCCCCCCCCCCCCCTTTTTTTTTTTCCCCCCCTTTTTTTTTCCCCCCCCCCTAAAAATTTTTAATTAAAATTTTCCCCCCCCAAATTTTCCCCCCTTAAACCCCCCCCCCCCCCCCCCCTTTCCCCCCAAAAACCCCCCCCCCCCTTTTCCCCCCCCCCTCCTTTCCCCCAAAACCCCTTTTCCCCCCCCCCCTTTTTTTCCCCCCCTTTTCCCCCCCCTTTTCCCCCCCCCCCAACCCTTTTCCCCCCCCCCTTTTTTTTCCCCCCCAAACCCCCCCTTTTTAAAACCCCCCTTTTCCCCCCTTTTTTCCCCACCCCCCTTTAAAAATTTTTTCCCCCCTTTTTTTCCCCCCTTTTTTTCCCCCCCCCCCCTTTTTTTTCCCCCAAAAATTTCCCCCCCCCCAAATTACCCTTTCCCCCCCTTTTTTCCCCCAAAACCCCCCCCCCCCCCCCCCCTTTTTTTTTTTTTCCCCCTTTCCCCCCCCCCCCCCTTTTTTTCCCCCACCCCAAAAACCCCTTTTTTCCCCCCCCCAAAAAACCCCCCCCCCCCCCCCCCCTTTTAAACCCAAAATTTTCCCCTTTCCCCCCCCCCTTTTTCCCCCCCCCCCCCCCCCATTTTCCCCCCCCTTTTTTTTAAACCCCCCCCCCTTTTTTTCCCCCCCCCCCCCTTTTTTTTTTTTCACCCTCCCCTTTTTTTTAAAAAACCCCCCCCCCCCACCCCTTTCCCCCTTTTTTTTCCCCCCCCCCAAAATCCCCTTTTTTTTTTTTCCCCCCCCCTTTCCCCCCCCCCCCTTTTTTTTTTTCACCCCCTTTTTTAAAAATTTTTCCCCCTTTTCCCCTTTAAAATTTTTTCTAAAAATTTTTTTTTCCCCCCCTTCCCCTTTTTTTTTTTCCCCCCCCCCCCCCCCCCCCCTTTTCCCCCCCCTTTTTTAAAAAAATCCTTTTTTTCCCCCCCCCTTTTCCCCCCCCCCTTTTTTTTGACTGGTATTGTTTGATTTGTATTGTTTGACTGGTATTGTTTGATTGGTATTGTTTGACTGGTATTGTTTGATTGGTATTGTTTGACTGGTATTGTTTGATTGGTATTGTTTGACTGGTATTGTTTGACTGGTATTGTTTGATTGGTATTGTTTGACTGGTATTGTTTGACTGGTATTGTTTGATTGGTATTGTTTGACTGGTATTGTTTGACTGGTATTGTTTGACTGGTATTGTTTGGTATTGTTTGACTGGTATTGTTTGACTGGTATTGTTTGACTGGTATTGTTTGACTGGTATTGTTTGATTGGTATTGTTTGACTGGTATTGTTTGACTGGTATTGTTTGACTGGTATTGTTTGACTGGTATTGTTTGACTGGTATTGTTTGACTGGTATTGTTTGACTGGTATTGTTTGACTGGTATTGTTTGACTGATATTGTTTGACTGGTATTGTTTGACTGGTATTGTTTGACTGGTATTGTTTGACTGGTATTGTTTGACTGATATTGTTTGACTGGTATTGTTTGACTGGTATTGTTTGACTGGTATTGTTTGACTGGTATTGTTTGACTGGTATTGTTTGACTGGTATTGTTTGACTGGTATTGTTTGACTGGTATTGTTTGACTGGTATTGTTTGACTGTATAGCGCTGGACCTGTTAATCTCGGGACCTCGGTTCGAGCTCCCGTCCATCTTTCTGTTTGTTCATTATTTTGGAAGTTCACTTTTGAACATGTGTTTTATTTTGTTCTGTGTTAGAGCTGCGAAATTTATTGTATTGTTCAAAATATTGGTAACTTGTAGTGTTCATATCTCAGTCTTGTTCAAAATATTGGTAACTTGTAGTGTTCATATCTCAGTCTTGTTCAAAATATTGGTAACTTGTAGTGTTCATATCTCAGTCTTGTTCAAAATATTGGTAACTTGTAGTGTTCATATCTCAGTCTTGTTCAAAATATTGGTAACTTGTAGTGTTCATATCTCAGTCTTGTTCAAAATATATGGTAACTTGTAGTGTTCAAATCTCAGTCTTGTTCAAAATATTGGTAACTTGTAGTGTTCATATCTCAGTCTTGTTCAAAATATTGGTAACTTGTAGTGTTCACACCTCAGTCTTGTTCAAAATATTGGTAACTTGTAGTGTTCATATCTGAGTCTTGTTCAAAATATTGGTAACTTGTAGTGTTCAAATCTCAGTCTTGTTCAAAATATTGGTCAAGGATTAAATTTTCTACCATTCAAAAAATCTTCTCAAATTTGGCATTCAGAATTATCCTTAACTTGGTTTGACCTAATATATTAAGATTTCAGACTTGGATCATTCTAAATTACCTTCTGGCAAGACAGTGATGGAGGGAATGATGGTGAAAGTGTCTCTTCTTTTCTGGGTCACCCTACCTTGATGGGATAATTCTGAAGTCACCGGACAGTAAGACGACAAATTCAAGGGAAACAAGCACATGCCACAGTTTTTAGCGAGCTAAAGATTAGAAAATAGCAAGATAGTCCTATCATCTCGTAGCCACGACTATCCTAGCAAGCGAACATCACTCAATTCTGCGTGAATCTTAGTCAAAAATAAAGTATATACCTAGGAGTGTTGTTGTTGGTCAGCACACGACCACAGTGCTTGCCACATCAGGGTTTATGCAATAAGGCAGAAAGTTCGGATACAATCGTAAATGATACTTTTTTGTTGATATTAAGGTTTACCCAGAGAAATGATGTGCAGAATTTGTCGTTGAACAATAGCATAACTAGAGTACGTCGATTAGTGTAGCGGTGGATGATAGCACAGTGTGGATGTATAATAATATTTGTATTTACTACCAGTACATGTACAAGGTATACAGACCATAGCTGACATCAATGACATACTACTATATAGAAAGCCACTTGTTATGCTGAGCATTTCCCGTAAATTAGGTCAGTTTTGTCCCAGGATGCGACCCACACCAGTCCACTAACACCCAGGTACCCATTTTACTGATGGGTGAACATAGACAACCGGTGTATGGAAACACGTCCGATGTTTCCACCCCTTCGCCGGGAATCGAACCCAGACCCTCACCGTATGAAGCGAGAGCTTGTTACCACCAGGCCACGGGGCACCTAAACGGCCTTTAAGACTCTCAAAGGGTATTGAAAGGACTATTCCTCCTTATGAAAATGAAACAGAATAAATTATAGCAAAAAGTAAACATGGTTTAAAACTCACAGTTTTATTGTAAATAAAATTATAATTATATAAGAGGTAAAGCATAAAATTTTCCAAACTAAAGCAAATAATGAAAAATAAAATCCAAATTAATACAATGAAGTGTATGTAATATGTACAGCGGACAGATGGAAAATCGACGTGCCGGTGAACATGGCAAGTAACTCTCGGGACTGACGATGTGTGAATGAGAAGTGAGACGAGGTAGTCGTGGGTGGACAGACTGGTATAAAACTCAGCCTTAGACAGTAGAGACGCCAGTTGTTTTACTGATGGAAGGTGTTGGGCTTGTGTACTCGATGGGGCTTTGTTGCAGGGCTTTGAAGACAGATGTTTAGTGGCGAAGGTCGAGGCGACACACTGCTGTGTTCAGTTAAAGATGAGGACTTTAAATTTCTGATCTACTTAATAGATCAAACTGCCCCACCTTGTCTTGCCAGTGTCGAGTAACCCAGTTCGATCAACAAGGCTAAAAAGATATAAAAAGTTAAGAAACCCGGACAGGAAGTCACTCACATGATAGAAAACATTTAAAAGAAATGGTGAGGTCTAAGAAAATTTGCACTGAAATATGTTAGTCAAATCAGGTCCGGGTAAATTAACAAAAACAAAAATGACATAAAACGAAACAAGTGGAATTTCATATAGACTTGATGGGAGCAGAAAGTCAAGTGATGTGAAGTCGCCAGGAGGGTCCCCATGTTAACTCTCGCCGGGTGGAGATGAGGATGTAGAGAGGCAACCATGCGCTCCCAGTTCCCAACAAGCATTCCAACATTTACACTGCCATCACCACCACTCACTCATGCTTCCATTCTCATCTGACGAGCTTTTCCTCACACTTCCCATACCAAGACTTATACTCAAGGAATATAAAGAAACAGAGCGAGGAAAAAGTTCTAAGGGAAAATCGTTTACAGAGAAAATTAATGTTTCTAATGACTTTCACGACTTAGCCAATCGAAGAACCAATGATATACACTATGAGAAACTTTAAAGCCTGGAGGGCCATGTCCACCTCAAGAGGCGACTATTGGTTCCCGTAAATGTTTCCAGGTATACCAGTGGTTTTTCATCTTTTTCCAAATAAATTCCTTTCCCAACAGGTAAAATTTAAGTTTCGTAATACCCCACAAAGGGCTTAAACATTCGTTTTCTATGGTAGAATACCTCTGTTCCGTAGGAAGGAGTTCTCGACATAGAAAACGAACGGGAAGTGGGGTACCTTCACGATACTGCAACAGCACAGTAACTAATCCGGTATTAGAGGCAATCTATCCTTGGTGTTCAGAATCTTAAGAATTTACTTATCGAGTAAAATTTTTCCCGGACTTCCTGAGATTTCTAGCGGTTCCCTCACGAACTTAGTCTGACAATACTTCAGTAAGATCTTACAGATCTGGATATAAATTTGGCACAAAAATTTACCGAGTATAAGAAATGTACATAAGTTTTAGTTCTGGGGAACTTAAACTCGAGTAAAGCCTGAAGAGGATGTAATGCATTATTTGACTGAATAAAACCGAGATAATGAATTTGTTTTAAACCCAAGAAAGCATTTCTTAGGCTTGGCAGTGAGGGTTATGTGAGCGGAGTCTAAGCAAGATTGATGGAATAATGTTGGTAGAATTACCGACAATATGTAAAGTAAAAGGACACAAGTGCCACTAATGTGACATTTTATTGTGGCAACGTTTCGCTCTCCAGGAGCTTTGTCAAGCCGTTACGGCTTGACAAAGCCGTAATGGCTTGACAAAGCTCCTGGAGAGCGAAACGTTGCCACAATAAAAAATGTCACATTAGTTGTACTTGTGTCCTTTTACTTTACAAGACCGATGTTGAAAGTTAAGACACATGTGCAACATCTGGGTATCCTTTATTGTAGAGCGTTTCGCCATCCAGTGGCTTTATCAGTACAGATTCTAGGACATAATTAGAAGACAGTAGAACTATATACAAAAGATGAGGTAATCAGTCCCTCAGCCTTGGAGTTGGTGTTGAGAGCATCGTGGTGGTGAAGATTATGAAGCAAAGGCAAGGAGACTGGCGGTTATAAGGGTAGGATCTACTTCCACTGGGGAATCCCACCTACCAGTGATTCATCCCTCGTCTGCTACACGTCCCTATCCACTGACGCCTATATAAGCGCCAGTCTCCTTGCCATTGCTTCAGAATCTCCACCACCACGGTGCTCTCCACACCAACTCCAAGGTTGAGGGACTGATTACCTCATCTTCTGTATATAGTTCTACTGTCTTCTAATTATGTCCTAGAATCTGTATTGATAAAGCCACTGGATGGCGAAACGTCTACAATAAAGATAACCAGATGTTGCACCTGTGTCTTAACTTTCATCTTGTCGGTATTGTGTGCCTTTCTCGCACAAGACTGATGATAAAGTCTAAATGTGGTTCTCCCAGTTGAGGGCATTACGTAAATATTGTTAAAGTAGACAGAAACTTTAGACATATTACCCAGGACTTTCCTCATTAGTCTTACGTAAGTTGCATAGTTCTGTAGTGCATCAGTCCTCGGTGTGCGGGAAAGCTGTGTATTGTAGGAACGGGGATGCAACATGACCTGGTGGCACACCTGTCTGATATCTGGTTCTGAAAAGAAAGTTTTTGAAATCTATATAGATTACTATCAATAATAGGCATATGCTCAGTATCCATCGAGTGATAGCATTAAACTCTCTAAAATCAATAGGTAGTCTATATGATTTATCCGATTTTTAAATAATTACTACAGGCTAGCAAAATGCTGGTGCTAATGGTTCAGTTGTTTTTAATTCACATAACATGCCTACCTCTCTTTCGAAAAATCCATAAGAATGTTCAGAGACAGGATACAGGTTCCTTATGATAGGGTTGTCTGTGGTTAAATCAATTTTATGGACCACTGTAGAGGTGGCACCAGGACGATCAATGAAAACATCAGAAAATTTCTAAACATGCAGTAGTTCCCATTTTTCTTATCTAGTAACGGACTGACATTCAGGGCAGTGTTGGCAGGGTATTCTGAAGTAACACCGTCATTTTACGTCATCGACATCTTCCAAGCTGGTTGAGTCAGTTATGTAAACATTGCGATAATCGTCGTCTTCTGTATCCTGATAGTGTAGAAAAACAATATCAAAATTATTTACACAGCATTTCTTCTGAAATAATTCTTCAGAATGTTTATGAAATAAAGCTTAGGTTCCCACCTCGACATCTGGGAGGTAATCAACCCTCCCACAAATCTTCAAAACTATGTGGACCAT
Source organism: Cherax quadricarinatus (assembly GCF_026875155.1). Classification (NCBI taxonomy): domain Eukaryota; kingdom Metazoa; phylum Arthropoda; class Malacostraca; order Decapoda; family Parastacidae; genus Cherax; species Cherax quadricarinatus. Next base: position 83,892,414 of record NC_069407.1, read on the forward strand.
TCCAAGTAACTATTTATTATGATCGAAAGAAGCGCTAAACCTCCAGTAACTAATAATTTGTTTGATTTTACTGGAAGTAATACAAGACTTCATCACCTACGTTAAACTTATGACTTTTAGCATCAAAATATAATGTCACTGGGACTTCCCTCATGGCAAAACAAAACACAGAGTAAATAACAGTGTCACTCTTAGGTTTTAGGGAACACACCTTCTTTAAAATGAACTTTAGAATAGAGTGCTGGCACTCAATGTTCCCGTTACAGTTGGGGTGACAGGGTGTGGTAAAGAGAGGTTTCACCCCTAGAAGTTGATAAAGGTGGTGCATAAGGTCTGAGGTGAACTGTGTTCCACGGTCCGTCAAGATCTCTCTGGGGATGCCAACACTGGAGAAGATAAACAAGAGGGCTTCAGCTACCTCTGTGGTGGTGATGGATTTTAAAGATCGAACTTCAGGGAAACAAGAAGCATAATCTACTAATGTTAAGATGTATTTGTCCACCAGACGAACGTGGGGATAGGGGACCAACAGTGTCTACCCACCTTTTCGAATGGCACCGTAATGATAAGCATTTTTACTATAGGTACTCGCCGGGTACCCCGGGATGATCTACAACACTTAGAAACATAGGAGGACATTCCTGACCAGTAATAGGATTCCTTAATTTTAATCCAAGTTTCATGGTGAGAAAAGTGTCGGGCCACTGGAAGGTCTTGGGCCAGTTTCAAGACTGTATCCCGGCAGTGACTTGGAACAACTAATATAGAATAGTCTACCTCATCTGACTCGGTTTTAAAAACACATTTACGGAGAATGCAATTTATATATTAAAATTTGTAAGACATGTTTTTCCTTTGCTTAATTTATTGTTTATTCCTGAATTACGGCATTATGAAGTGACTGACAATTATGTTGCAAATTAACAAGATCATCCTTTAATATTTGCAGGGTTTGAAATCTACGAAAATCAAGGATGTGTTCAGTCCATCAATCTTGTAGAAGTACAGAACAGGGCCGTAGACGTGGTTTATATACCGTAGTTAAGTGAGGCGAAGCAGGAGGAGGCGGGGTCATAGTGGTACCATCCACTAGTCTAAGTAGGTCTTTGTTCCAAGGTTGGAGTTTTGAAGAATTCTTTGTATCAAGATCCTATGATGCTGCAGTGTCTGACAAGGTTGATGGACTGAACACATCGACTCCAGGCTGAGGGACTGATTACCTCAAACTCCTCCTCTCCTTACACCTTTCTGCTTTGTATTGGACTGATGAAGCCACTATGTGACGAAACGTTTCCTCAATAAAGATTCATATGTTGCATGAGTGTCTCAACCTTCTACCGAGTAGGGTCATAGAGTCTAATACCTTGGGTAGCTTTGTAGAGAGATTGGATAAGTATATGAGTAGACCTTCTGCAGTGTTCCTCCATTCTTATGTTCTTATGGGGGGATAGCGATGAAGAAGTTTCTTGGCAAATGGTTCAGCTAAGTTATAGAAGCCGTTGTTCTCGTTGAAGTTGTTGGATGTACAGATAAGTGATGATTCCAGGATTCTTCAGTATTGAGTGTTGTCTTCTCTGGCGATAGGTCTTGCTTTTCTGTAGTTGATTATATGGTTGTGTGAATTTCGGTGTTGAACACAGGGATTCCTCGAATCGTCAGATCTGCCTGCCTATTGGTGTTCTGAAATACGTGTTTGGAGGTCTCTTGATGTTTCGCCCACGTGTAATTTGCTGCATTCATTACAAGGAATTATGTATACCCCTGCAGAGGATGGAAGCTTGTCCTGTCTATTACTGGCAATGTCCTTGATGGTGGTTGATGTGGAAGTAGATACTTGGAATGAGGTATTGGAAAAGATGTTGGAAACGTGTTTGGCAATGGAGTTGGTGGGGAGGACTATGTATCTCTTCTCGGCAGTGTCTTCTCTGGGTGTGTTGAAGATGTTTAATGCCCGTCGTCTGCAGTCTCTGATGAAGTGACGAGGATAGTGGAGTTTAGAAAATACTTGTTCAATTATAGTGCATTCTTCCTCAAGGAACTCATTGCTGCAGATTCTGAGTGCGCGCAGGAAAAAACCTATAATTACACCACGTTTAGTTTTGGTGTCGTGGTGAGAGTAGAAGTGGAGAAGATCGTTTTGGTTTATAGGTTTTCGATAGACTTTAAAACGAAGTTCATGGTCAGCTTTGCAGAGAAGAACATCAAGGTAAGGGAGAGTGTTGTCGACTTTCTTCTTCAAGTGTGAACTGGATTGAGGGCTCGACCTGGTTGTGCTTGTCTTGGAGAGCTTGAACGTTGAAGCGCCTGGGAGTTATGAGGAGAATGTCGTCAACATAACGGAGCCAGTGACAGACGAAGGAATAATGGTAGAAAATCGCTCGGCTTCTAGATGTTCCATGTATAGGTTCGCCAGGACTGCACTGAGTGGCGAACCCACGGGTAGTCCAAAAGTCTGCTGAAAGAGGTGATTTTCGAAAGGGAAACACGTAAAGCCAACACCTTCCTTAGTGCTTCCCTAACAACAAGCTCTGATAAATCCACCAACTCATGTCCAAGTCCCACTCAAATCTAACCCCTCTCACTCATGTATTTATTCAACCTAAACTTGAAACTACCCAAGGTCTTTGCCTCAATCACCCTACTAGGCAGACTGTTCCACTCATCAACTACCCTATTTCCAAAGCAATACTTTCCTATATCCTTTCGAAATCTAAACTTATCTAATTTGAATCCATTATTGCGGGTTCTTTGTTGGTGGGATATCCTCAAGACATTATTTATATCTCATTTATTAATACCCATCTTCCACTTATACACTTCGATCATGTCTCCCCTCATTCTTCGTCTAACAAGTGAATGTAATTTAAGGGTCTTCACTCCTTCTTCATATGGAAGATTTCTAATGCTATGAATTAATTTTGTCATTCTTTGCTGAATATTTTCTAATGAATTTATATCCATTCTATAAAATGGAGACCAGAACTGAGCTACGTAATCTAGGTGAGGCCTTACTAATGATGTGTAAAGCTGCAGTATAACCGCTGGATTTCTGTTGCCTTATTACGTACACTTAGCCACTGCTGTCTTGGTTTAAGGTTGCTGCTCACCATAACCCCCAAGTTCTTTTCGCAATCTGTATAGCTAAGTTCTACATCTACATTATTTAAGCTGATAGGTGCTAGGGTTATGACCATTCCTGAGCTTTAGAAGTCTGCATTTATCTACATCGAACAGTACTATACAAGCTTCTACAGTGACAACACTTCGCTCTACCCAGAGCGAAACGTTTTCATAGTAGAAAGCTCTGCTCCTGAGTCTTGTTCTCATGATCCTTTCGACTGCCAGCTAAAGAGAAATTATGTATGGTTTTAATATTCACTGAATCCTCTCCACATATTATAGTGTCTTTCATTGTAAAATATATTAAAAAGCCTGAATTTTGAGGCATATTATTATATTTTTAAGGGAAATTATTATAGTGACAAAAGAGCGGTCTGAAACAACAAATACGACTTTAATATATTATAAATAATCTTTGAGAGACGGAAACATTGCAGACTTTTATTTTCATCATTGTGTTTATTTAATGAGATAATTATCAGGTGACTAAATTAAAGGTGAATACAGGAAAGAGTAAGGTTATGAGGATAACAAAAAGATTAGGTGATGAAAGATTGAATATCAGATTGGAGGGAGAGAGTATGGAGGAGGTGAACGTATTCAGATATTTGGGAGTGGACGTGTCAGCGGATGGGTCTATGAAAGATGAGGTGAATCATAGAATTGATGAGGGAAAAAGAGTGAGTGGTGCACTTAGGAGTCTGTGGAGACAGAGAACTTTGTCCTTGGAGGCAAAGAGGGGAATGTATGAGAGTATAGTTTTACCAACGCTCTTATATGGGTGTGAAGCATGGGTGATGAATGTTGCAGCGAGGAGAAGGCTGGAGGCAGTGGAGATGTCATGTCTGAGGGCAATGTGTGGAGTGAATATAATGCAGAGAATTCGTAGTTTGGAAGTTAGGAGGAGGTGCGGGATTACCAAAACTGTTGTCCAGAGGGCTGAGGAAGGGTTGTTGAGGTGGTTCGGACATGTAGAGAGAATGGAGCGAAACAGAATAACTTCAAGAGTGTATCAGTCTGTAGTGGAAGGAAGGCGGGGTAGGGGTCGGCCTAGGAAGGGTTGGAGGGAGGGGGTAAAGGAGGTTTTGTGTGCGAGGGGCTTGGACTTCCAGCAGGCATGCGTGAGCGTGTTTGATAGGAGTGAATGGAGACAAATGGTTTTTAATACTTGACGTGCTGTTGGAGTGTGAGCAAAGTAACATTTATGAAGGGATTCAGGGAAACCGGCAGGCCGGACTTTAGTCCTGGAGATGGGAAGTACAGTGCCTGCACTCGGGAAGGAGGGGTGTTAATGTTGCAGTTTAAAAACTGTAGTGTAAAGCACCTTCTGGCAAGACAGTGATGGAGTGAATGATGGTGAAAGGTTTTCTTTTTCGGGCCACCCTGCCTTGGTGGGAATCGGCCAGTGTGATAATAAAAAAAATAAAAAAAAAAAAATATTATAATTAAAAAAGTGTAAAATAATTATATTAATGATAATTAAATATTGCTTTGATGTGTGGTATTTATATTTTTGAACACACCTGCCGTTTCCTACCTGGACATGTGACCCAAAAAAGAAACAATTTCACCATCACTCACTCCATTACTGTCTTGCCCCCGGTGCGCTAATACTACACTATAAAACTCCAAATATCCCACCCCTCCTTAAAGTGCAGGCACTGTACTTCCCATCTCCAGGACTCAAGTCCGGTTAACTGGTTTCCCTGAATTCCGTCATAAAAATTACTTTGCTCTCACCCCAACAGCACGAGTTGTCATAAAAATCACTCGCCTCCACTTATTCCTATCTAACACATTCACACATGCTGCTGGAAGTCCAAGCCCCTAGCACACAAAACCTCCTTTACCACCTCCCTCTAACCTTTTCTAGGACGACCCCTACCCCGCCTTCCTTCCACTACAGATTTACACGCCCTCTAAGTCATCCTATTTTGTTCCATCCTTTCTAAATACTCGAGCTGCCTCAACAACCTTTCTTCAGTCCTCTGGATAATACTTTTAGTAGCCCCACACCTCCTAATCTCCAAGCTATTAATTCTCTGCATAATAATCTCATCACACATTGCCCTCAGACACGACATCTCCACTGCCTCCAGTCTTCTTGTTGCAACATTCACCACCCATGCTTCACACCCATATAAGAGCGTGGGCACCACAGTACTACATCATGCATTAAACTCTTTACCTCCATGGATAACGTTCTTTGTCTCCACAGACTCCTCAGTGCACCTCTCGTCTTTTTTTCCCTTGTCAGTTCTATGGTTCACATTGTTCTTCAGAGATGCATCTGCTGACAAGTTCACCCCCAGATATCTGAAAACATTCATTTTCTCCATACTCCCTCCAGTCTGATATCCAGTCTTTCACTGCCTAAATTTTTTGCTACCCTCATCACTTTGCTGTTTATTGCGATTACTTTGTTTCCTTGTTTTACATACTGTTACAAAATGCGACATCAGTTAAGTGAAGATATCTCCAGAGAATACTAGAAAGTCAACTGACTGATCCCCCTCCAGCATCTAGCTTGTTTCTGGTTTCATAAGTGTCAGAGAGTATTCTAGTTCAGTTATCCCGTAAATTATGTGGCTTCTCAATACCTCTTTTTGGATTACAACTGGATGTAATATATATATATATATATATATATATATATATATATTATATATATATATATATATATAATATATATATATATATATGCATTGAATTCGCAAGAGCAGGCGAAATATACACAAACACTGATCTCTGGCTGAAGGAGACTCGAACCTACGAACTTTAGAACAAGGTACGCAGTGCTATACCAATCTACCCACACTGGACAATACCTTGGCGTGCAGCTAGCGCTACACGTTGATCCAAGGCAGCCAGCTTTCAGGGAGAAGGCTTACAGTTCTTTATCTCATCCCCTGCATGCATCAGCCTTACTAGAGAATTTGCTACCATCATTATACTTATTAAACTTTGCATTGTTGATGCAAAATTTGTATTTAATGATAAGTTTTACACTCAGAAATTTGGTATGGCAATGGGAAATCCCCTTTCATTTGTTCTTAGTAATCTATACATGGAATTTTTGAAATAAGATTGCTTAACACAATCCTCCCTAATAGAGCAAAATGGTTCAGATATGTTGATGATATTTTATGTCTTATGCCCAAGAATGTAGATATACACCATTTCCTTGGCAAATTAAATAGCTTAGCCCATTCTATAAACTTTACTGTCGAGTTTGAGGAAGATAACTCATTGCCTTTTCTAGATGTTTTAATTATTAAGAGTAATAATGATTTAAAATTTAAAATTTACAGAAAACCTACAAATAACTGTTCCTATGTACACTATTATTCTTCCCATCAAGATAGAGTTAAACTGTCTGTTTTCTCATCAATGTTTTTGAGAGCTTTACGTATTTGTAGTCCAAGTTCATAGATGAAGAAATATCCAAAATTTATGAAATAGCCAATGATCTGAAATACCCGAGGAATGTAATTGATAAATCATTTAAAATTGCTAGAAATACTTTTTACAACCCAAAAAGGAACAACCAACCTTATTCAACTAAAAATATGTTGGTTCTCCCTTACCATGAAAACTTGGTTGATATGCCTTCTCTTCCTTAAAGACTTTAAATATTAAAGTTGTAATTTATAAATCTTGATTACAGTTTAAAAAAACTTTTGATAAAGATTTCCCCCCAAAAGCTGGTATGTGTCTATAAGATCCTTGGAAATTTGCGATTAAGTTTATTACGGTCAAAAAAATGGTTACTGATCTCGAACTTAGATTAAAACACATAAATATAGCATTAGACGGGACAAGTTCACTGATTATTATTATGTAGAGATTTTAACCATCAATTGATTTAAAAAAAATGAGAAAGTTGTATCATGAAGTCCATGCGTCGACAGAAATATAATTGAATCTTACAGTTTTTTTCATAAAAAGCAGTTTAGACAATAATATAGAATATTTCCTTAGGTTTATATAATTAGACCTCATTTAACATTATAAAATTTGGTTTAGAGTTTAAATAGTACATTGGACAATTAATTACTTATTTCTTGGGTAGAATATTTAGTTAGTGGGAAATGGGAATGTCATTGTGCGACCTGACTAGTTGGACCAGCGGACTACTGCAGTGTTCCTCTTTCTTATGAGTCGTATTGTGCGATAGGTGTTTCTTTGTTGTGTGGGTTGACTGATGAGGTGTAGTCTAAGCCTTTTAATTGCCTTCCTTTGTTGTATTACTTTATAGTGCATTGACAATGTGAGTAGTCCGAAAGCGGTTGAATTTCATACTTTTTCCACGTGGTTGGTTTCTGATATTTTAAAATCACTGTTTACTGTGATCTTTTTGCATAATATTATATATATTATATATAATATATATAGATTTACTATATATATATTATAAGTATATATACCTGGATGGTTACCTGGAGGTTATTAGGGGGTATCAACGCTAACTTCTCCCCGGCGGCCCGGTCATGACCAGCCTCCCCCGATTAGATCGGGCCTGATCAAACTAGCTGTTAGTGCTGGGCGCAGCAGTCCGAAGTCGACGCCACAGCCCGGCTGATCCGGCACTGACTTTTAGGGTTTCTGTCCAGGTCTTCATGCAGGAGCCAGGTGTTTATTGGCAATCCCTATGCTTGATGGGAGGCTGTTGTAACAGTTTGGGGGCGGACACTTATGGTGTTTTTCTTAGTGTACCAATGGCGCCCCCTTACTTTTATTGTGCGGCATATTTTGCATCGCCTGCCCCAGTCTTTTACTTTCGTAGGGAGGTTTCTGATCGTTCAGATTTGGGACCATTCATTCAGATGTTCCCAAGTGTAGATTATGATTATCTCTCATCCTGGTTCCATCGAGTAAAGTCAAGTGGTACTTCCAAGCGTTCCAGTAGTTCAGGTGCTTTATGTGGGGTTCTTAATTGGAGTAAGCAGGTTGAAGATAGACACACTTGTAGGGATGGTAATATTTCGTCAGGTCTGAGATGGTGAGGGTAGAGCTCACTGCCTTGCATGTCTTCGCATGGATGGTCTGCCGCTCCGAGTGAGGACGGGACAGAGGAATGAGTCTCGTGTGATCCCGTGACGTCACACAAAGCACAGGCCTACGAGGGGTCTCGTGTCTAACAGCACATGGATGATGCTATGTATGGCTATATAATACTGGAATACAGGGATATCAGCAAAATATGTGACAGCTCGGTCATGTTACAAGTCGTCACGACATACTCTACTATACTATAGGTGAACTGGCAGGAGGACTGGGCTGATTTATACAATACCCCAAATTCATATCTAACTTAGATATAATGGATGTAAAATTGCTTTTGATTAATGGGTGTTAACGTAATCATTACAAACTATAAGAACAAATCCACTATACAATATGGATGAATTGATCGATCGTTCTGTATTCATGCACTCTCGGATTTGAGGAAGAATATTTATATAAAAGAGTGTTTAACAGAAAGGCGATTCCGTGCACTAATTCTAAGACTGTTAATCTCAGAATACGCGAGGGATACGTGAACACGACAATTTCTGACCAAATGATCAGCAATTAATAAACACCAGTTTGACAATTTCATCATCTCAGGAATCTAATTATACAGACTATGTACATTTAATACCCAATTCTGCGAGGGTTGGTTTACATATGCAGAAGGTTATTCATCTCTGGAGCGATCGATTCCTCTGCAATGGCTAACACATGCTTGACTGAGAGTGATCTGATGGAATATCTACAAAAGAGTACTTGGGGTTTCTCATTACTTGTGGGTACGCAAGGAGTAACGACATTCAGGTGAGTATTGACGCGAGTATCTGAGGTTGAGAGTAACAGGATCAGGGAGGGCTTTGTCAGAATCTGTACATTAGTCTGGGTAGCAATATTCCTCAACATCGCATACTAAATTTCATATGATCTAAATGCGATTCTTTGTATTTTTTGCCCAGTACTCATTTCTTAACCTTATTTATTTTCAGTGATAGGTTCAACTACTCGAAATAGGTCGAAAACTTTTTGATGAGCTTTGGCCATTGAGACGTTTTGTTAAAGTTAATCAGATAACTCTCGAACTACTTTGATTTTAGATGCTTTGCTCGAGTTATTTTGCGACTCTTGTAAATTCTGCTGTTGATTTTATGAAGTGTTTCACGGATTCTTTAAACACACTTTGAGCTAGTGGACGAGTGGCTACGACATCATCAGGGTTGTAATTAGGTTTTCGGAGTAGAATATAACAACTCATGGGGTAACGCTTGTCTTACCCCATACAATGCATAATAAACACAAATCTCTCTGGAGTATCACCTATGGAAGATTGTAAGCAGTAATTTATGGCCATGGACATCTAGGTATAACTTCATCCCAAGTTTCACTATTGGGTTGATAGTGGCTCTCGGAACATCAAGTACTTTTTATTGGTTGTTCCGCTAAACCATTGCTGGCAGGATGATGAGGAACAATGGTGGGATTTAGAGTCTTGTACAAGGTACACACATTTACAAGAATCTCATTACAGAATTCACCGCATTTTCTGGTACTAGTGACTTAAGGGGTGGTATGCCTTGCAGATATGCATTCTTTAAACGCTTTTAGTACTGTCTCGGCAGTCTTATCTGCAATAGGTATAACTCACAATATCTGGTGAATTGGTTCTACCATAACACACAGAGTTTGTTACTTGGAGGGCTCATTGGAAATTAGTTAACAATTAGCGCAACTTTTCCCACGGTTTCGATTGTGTTATGGATATACTTGGATTGGATTAGGGGCCATTAGCAATTGCCTTTATAATTGCATGCAGACACTAATTTTTAAATACTCCGGAAATGTCAGTTTGCCCATCGTGGCCAAAAGATTTCAATCTGGCATGCCCCCCTTTTTCACAGAAAAAACGATCCATACAGGGTGTTGCAACAAACCTGCGTGCAATATGAAACTAGCTGTAGAGCTTCGTTCACTATGACGTGAATTACTAACTTGGTAAAACTCTTCTGCTTGGAGTATCAATCCGGCTGTTAGATACAGTAAGTCCTGACTCATACAAAGTCACTATGGGTGGCTGTGGCCTTTACAGTAAGAAGGAGATCTTCCTGGAGAAGGATCGAATCACACCAGACCACATGGGAATCTATTTCTTTGTGCGTTTTGACATGCCCTGACAGTAAATGGAGGATCTGCAGTAACTACACTAACGTGTCAGATAAAGATCGCGATAATTTGACTTGCCAAAGGGAAATGTTCAAAAGGGGATTGAATTTGGATGTCAAGGTCCATCTGGCAACCTTCCAGTAGGTTTTGTTTGGAATAAAGGGTTCATGGCGCAGATTGTCAAGCATGAACAGGGTCTGGTAAAAGATGTCTCAGAATGCTTTTAAAGACCTTTTCTATTTTAAAGCTTCTTGCCCGTTTTTGTATAATTACGTTCACCTTGTAAGGACTCGGCTAGCAAATGCAACTGCGTTGTACTTTCTATCAGTCTTCTGAGCTAGTACGGCACCTATGCCAATTGAACTAGCATCAGTTGTCAGATAGAAGGGCTTAGAAAAATCTGGGAATTTCAAAATTGGAGCAGATGTTAGCTTTTCTTTTAGAGTTTGGAATGCTGTTTCTTGACGGAAGGTCCAACCAAAAGGAGCATCTTTCTTAAGCAACTCAGTTAGAGGAGCAGCTATGGAAGAAAAATTAGCAATGAAAGATCTATAAAAACTGCTAAGCCCACAAAGGATCTTACGGCATCAGCAGTTTTGGGAGTTGGAAAATTTAGTACTGCAGTTACTTTATTTTGGTCAGTCGTAACCCCTCTAGGAGTGACTACGTGACCAAGAAACTTAATTTCTGATCTGAAAAATTGACATTTAGACAGTTTGATCTTTAAATTTGCTTCTTCAAGCTTTCCAAGTACTGTATCAAGTCTTTTCAGATGTGTGTCCACGTCTTCGGACATGACGATTACGTCGTCTAAGTACACCATAAGTGCTTTACCTATCAGACCTCTAAAGATATTGGTCATGAGTCTAGAGAACGTGATAGGAGACGATCGTAATCCAAACGCCATACGGAGGAAATGATAATGACCTGTGGGAGTGGAGAAAGCTGTTAACTCTTGGCTGTCCTCGTGAAGAGGGACTTGCCAAAACCCTTGTAACAAGTCCAGGGTCGAGAAGACTTTGTTATCTCCGATATTGCGTAAAAGGTCACCTAATACAGGAAGTGGGAAACGATCTGGAATGGTTTTCGCGTTTAACTTCCTAAAGTCAATCACCGGGCGCCAAGTGCCATCCTTCTTAGGCACTAGGATCAAGGGCGCATTCCAGGGTGAATTGCTATGTGCAATAACTCCATCATTGAGCATTTGATTGATCAGTTCCTCTGCGACAGCAACTTGTGAATGAGGCATTCTGTACGCAGGTATGTAAATAGGTCTAGTACTGTTCAAGTGAATACGATGGGAAAATAAAGTTAGTTATACCCATCTTCTCCACATGGTATGGCAATAGCTTACGACGTTTGATCAACAGATTACAACAAACGATTGACTTCGTCTGGGAAGGCAGTAGGATCTAAGGTCTTTCTCATCAACTGGTGAAAAGATTTATCCGGAGAAGTGTTGAGTTCTCCGGTAGAAATAGCACGTCCCACTTGGTCATGTGACACGTATCCTGTACTTGAACAGGGTAAGGATAGTGAACTAGGTCACGAGGTTGGTATTAGCTCTGAGACGAACACTGTGACCAAAGTGTTAGCAAGGAGTAATTGGATCTTTACTGTCTCTTACAATGTGTAAAGGAATCATGTCAAATAGGTCGGTATCACTTCAGGAACATTAGGAACAACACAGACACGCTGTGAGAGCACTAGCCGCAACTGAGAAGTCTTTCTGCAAACGGGCATGTGGACATCAACAAGGAGATGGCATTATAGTTCCAAGTACGTTTTCTGACAAAGGCATCCCTGTGGAGAAACTACTACTCGAACTAGCAGTCATTGCAGGGATGGCTGTGCACTCAAGGCAGTCTGAGTGTCCTCGGACACTGAGGAAACGGAAACCTATCCATGCAAAGTCTGACGGTATAGGTGAACAATAATGGGAGGGACAGAATTACCAGTGCTGGACCGCTTGGGTACGCTACTTGGAATTGCATTGGCTTGTAAGGGACTTTATGTGTACATCATACTCTGCAGCTGTATGACAGATTTCTGATCCAAGTGGTAACCCAGAATGGACGATTTATAGAATCTATTTGGGCATTGCCATCGGTACGGGGTCGAGCACAATGCGGTAAGTCTCGCATGGATGCAAATCCCGAAGAGGTCCCCCAGGGAAAGTAATTGGTCGACATAAGAAATAGCAGACAGTAAAGTCTCTGCCTTGGATAGTAAAGGTGAGCGAAGTCGGACCTCGGACTCCGCAGAAGAGAACCAGTACTCACCAAGGATGGTTACAGTAGTTGGTTCAACGGGAGGATACGTGTAACCGATTCTCTTTAAACAGCTGACCCTAATGAGATTAACTGCCGCACCGAGTCCATGAACACATGAAAGGCGGCATTATGGACAGAAGCTTGTACTATTGGACCAATCGTTGCATTAGAACTATATGAACAGGAAGTGAGTTATCATCGGAGAATGGCCATCTTCTACTTCTTCCCAAAAATTCTCTCTGTCAGAGACGTGGTGAAGCCACATCATCAGCAGGATTGTCATTCTCGAGACTGCTTAAGGCTCAAGGAATTGTGAAGGGGATGGCGTACTCATTTATCACTTGCCGCACATTGGGCGGTTTGACTGGGCGCTATAATTCCCCCGAATTGGAAGAATGAGCCTGGTCTGATTAGATGTGAACCAGCCGTCTGTTTCCTCTCTGGCTCGCGGTTGCGGAACGCCACGATAGAGTTCTAGTAGTACCGCATATTGTAGAGCGCATTGCACTCAGTATGTTATCATGTCCATGAATTCTATTGATGAGTAAGTAGCGAAGATCTGACTGGTACTCATCACGTACGACGCTTCTTAGGGTAACTGTCATAACAATTTCTAGCGATATGACACGGAAAACCTCAATTGTAGCAAAATTATTGGACTGGGGTTATGTAGCGTACTATGGGTGTTAGGGAATGATAGCTCTTAACACTTGCTTTGGATGATGTGCGTGAGTGATTGCGGTTGGGAGGTTTGGTAGTAGCACAAACTATAAGGGAGGTACAGGATGGACAAGGTGTATGCATAGACATACGATAGGGGAAGGTTCCTCGAGGACACAAATTTCGTACATGGAATAGAGCTTTAAGCGGTACCATATTAGGCATCTAGCGACTTGAATTGTACACATACTTAGATGTCGGTGGCTATTAGTTGTTTATCGACTCCAATGCAGCTTAATTGGGACACATCCATCAAGGGATGGTTTTTCACTATCGTTAAGATATCTTGAATTTTGGCCTGCTTTAACAAATGAGGACATTAGGTTATTGCGACGGGTAGCCAATCCTCTAATGAATATTCTGGTCTCGGGGCTGTGCAAACTAATCTTGAGGAACAAACGAACGGGTCGGTTTATGCACTGGTTTCAAGATACTGTGATCGAATTAACTGTTCATAATCTTGCACTGGTCAGATTTGGAAGTCCTTCATAGAATTAATGTAAATACCATTTGAGGCAGTGAAGATAAGGGATAGACTCTCCTTTTCGATATTATTAAAAGACTCTCAGATGGGGGACATCAACTGAAGGTCAGCTCTGGCTTACTGAGTAAACCAACCTTCAGGTTGTCTGGGTTCCCAGTGAATAATTGCATAGCATCATAACGGATCCGAGTGAGTTACGAGGCCAGAAGTCTGAGTATGTCTCTCGTTTTGATACGGATGTTACTGAATTTTGGGCCTGTACAATAATGGTTGTACTAGCAGCAATGCTGAGGCATCGCTAGAGAAAAAATGAGATATGGTTTTCAAAATGTAAAAAACTAGAATTTTGAGAAAGAGAATATGATACTCGAGGAAAACACACAACACAGTGAACTTAAATGGACGAAAATGCTTAATATTATGATAAGTATTAAAATTTGACCAAGTTACACATTAAGCAAAGAATCACACAAGCAATAAAAAAAAATATGCAACTTAACAAAAAAACACTGAAAATCAAGAGAACTTTTACTTTGCTAAATTAGTTCTCAAACTTTTACTTTAAATGGAATAAATGACAGTGAGTTTTCTTTACTTTCAATGAATACTAGGAAATACACAATAAATATGATAAAATGGACTCATAAACTTGTGCAAAATTAACCAAACCACACAATTCTCTGAAAATAAAAAAAAAAAAATAAAAAGACAGACAGAATAAAATTTATATGGAAGACAGAGACATAAGTAATGCACTGTAATAAATGTAATGCCCAACACTGCATAAAATTTTCTGAAGAAAAACTTTAATAGCAACCACAATATTTGCACCAAGAATTTATTGAAAATGAGTCAATGTGCAATAATAAAAAATTATAAACACACAAGAAAAGAAATATATCAAGAATGAACACTTAACTCTAAACTGCACTTAAAAACAACAAGCAAAAGAACAATATTACTTAAAGGAGAACTTAAAAATTGCACTAAGATGAATTTGATCAATAAAACAAGAAAAAATAATAGGTGCAAAAATACAAAAACAGGAGGTTGAACACATACAGTGATGCCAACACAACACATCAAGATAAACACAAGGACTAGGATTTTCTTCAATGAAACTTATGTGTTAAAAATTTTGTAAAAGTGAGTTCTTGGCTTTGACTTAAATAATGGCACAATTGTCTGTGGAAATAAGACCAATTAAACACTTGGCTGAATAAAAGAAATATGAACACAAGAATGTTCACACACATGGAACCCAACAAAAATAAGACAAATGCTATGAAGAAAAAAAATTACAGACAACACTGAAGTTTGTTGATGCATACATGAGGTTGAAAAATTACTGAATTAATTCACTGGAAATAACTGAGAACTTCTAGGTGATTCTGAAGTTTAAACACAAGTTCCTATATTGCTCCTAATGTTATGCACACACCAGCTAAGGAAAGCACTAAGTACTTTACGTCAAGTGTATAAAAGAAACACAACACAACAGATATAACATAATTGCACGAAAATTAACACTGAATTAAGAGATTAGAAAGAATTTATGCAATCATACAATGATAAACACTAGATCTGATCAAGAGTCACTGACAGATCACTAAGAAAAAAATTCACAGGGACACAAAAGAAATGTTCTCAACACATCGGCAAATGTCTCAAAAAAAAAAAAAAAATATATCGCTGTAACACTTGAAGAATGAGATAGATGGATTGTTTATATCGCCTTGCTGGCTGCAGTCCTCCTGCACAGATGATCGTAGAATTGCGCTTTAATCGGCGAAGACAACACACAGGAGGCTTTAAAGGATGGCGCCGACAACACTCTAAGATCTTGACCCCCTATGTGGTCCTTAAAATATGTATGCTACAAACCCTTAGCAGTGCACCAAAACACTGATTAAAAGAGGAGGTGGGAGTTGTATGGCCGACTGTATTGGGTTTTTGGGTAATGGGCTGAGCGAGGCGTCTGAGACCGAAAAAAAAAAAAAACAATGATGCAACACACGGATCGTGATGCTGGCTTATGGTTGGAACGGCGTAAGCCTCACTGAGAACAACCCCTCTCTGCCGCAAAGAATAAATCTAAGCCGGCTGCTTAAAAATAACCCACGAAATACTACAACACCACAAGGATGACAAGGATCCTCAGCATGCTTGGAGCTTGAATCACAAGCGATGAATACTACTCACGTGCATGCATGAGTACTGGGTGAAAGACACCTGGGTTAGTTGCTAGCTGGCCTAATCTAACCCTTCACGAACAAAAAGCTTGAGAACTTCACTACATGAGCACAGCAGGGGTGAAGCTGGCCTGGCAGGCAAAATAATTGGATGGGAGTAGGCTAGGCTGGACTGGACTTTCGGTTGTTCTAGACCTCCCCCACCACAGACTGAAACTGGCTTATTTATGCAAACTCGCGGGTCAACCCCGCCGTGAGTGATGCAAAAAAGCAGGAAACACTATACAAAGAGACTGAAACCAGTGAATAATGAAGAAGCCTTGTAGAGTAGCTGCTTGAGGTATCTGGCTGGGTGAAACTCGGTAGTCGGTATAGGGCCTACAGGTGACACGAAATGCCGTCTTGGCCTGGGTCGAAATTTTATCTCCAGAAATCAGCTGTAATCGTCAGAATACAGGCCCTGCCGATGCACCATTTATCTGTAAGGATCTAAATGGAGATATTCACAGGATGAAAGTAACACACTTAGGATGGTAGCTATAATTTCAGTCTGAGATGTGTAGATGGAGCCCAGTGCCTTGCCTGTCAACGCCTGGATGGTCTCGCCCGCCGAGTGATGACTGGGACAGAGTATGAGCCCTCCTCATGTGCAACCCGTGACGTCACACAAAGCCACCAGCCTCGCGGGGTCTCGTGTCTAAGCACATGGATGATGCTACTGCTATGCTATATAAACGGGGAATTACAGGGATCAGGCAACTATGCTGACATGTCCAGTGAAAAGTATAGTGGCACTCCACGGTACGCAAAGCAGAAATAGAAGCCACAAGATTAGCAGACCGTGTTCCAACCAGCTCTAGAATGGGATGACAAGGGCAGACAGGAGAGCGGTACCCACATAACGCTCTGCGATTGCCAAAACCATCTTCTTCTTAATGGCTAGAAACCTGGTCACTAGTTGAACAACGTGGGCCCCATCATCAACTCTTAAGCCAACCTGGTTCGCTGGTTGGGGAATAGCCTGTAAATGAGGGTGTGTAATGCGCCGAATACTGGTTACATACCTTGCATGCCACAACCACCGACACCACCACCAACACTACCACCACCATCACCACTACACCACCACCACCATCACCAACACCCACATCACCACCACCACCACCACCACCACCATCACCAGTACCATCACCTCCACCACCACCACACCCCTACACCACCACCATCCACCCCCTCACCCCCCCAAAACCACCAGCACCACACATTACCACCACCACACACCACCCCATAACCCACAACCATTATCCACCACCAACACCACCACCACCACCACCAACACACACCACCACCATCACTACAACCATCACCACCACCACCGTCAACACACCACCCCACCACCACCACCATCATCACCACTATCACCATCACACCACCATCACCACCACCAACAACCTCCACCACATCCACCATCACCTCCACAACAACCACCACACCCACCATCACCACCACCACCACCATCACCACCACACCCACCACCATCACACCACCACCCTCACCCCCACCACATAACCTCACCACCACCATCACCACCCACCATCACCACCACAACATCACTCCACCACCACCACTACTATCACCACAACCACCACCACCATCAACACCACCACCACACCATCCACCACCACCACCATCATCCCCACCACCACCATCACTATCACCTCACATCACCACCATCACCACACCCGCCACCACCCACCATCACAACACCACCACCACCATCACCACCACCACACCACAATCACCATCACTACACCACCATCACCACCACCAACACAATCACAACCATCACCACCACCTCCCTCAACATCACACACCTGCACCCACCACCACCACCACCTCCACACCACCACCAACACACCACCACCAATCACCACTAGCACACATCACTACCACCAATCACCACCATCACCACCACCATCACCGCCACCACCACCACCACCCCATCACCACCACCACCATCATACCACCCCCACCCCCACCACCCCACCTCCCAAAACCCCAACCCCCATCACCCCCCACCCCCCCACAAACCCACCACCCCACAAAAACAATCCCCAAAGCCCCCCCACCACCCCCCCACCATCACCAAAACACCCCCACACCCCACCCCCACTACCCCCCACCATCACCACCCCACCCCCCCAAAAATTTTCAAAAACCCCACCCAAACCCTACCAAAAAAACCCCCCACCACCACCACCACCCCTAACCACCACCCCCCCACCACACCACCCCCACCCCACACCAACACCACCACCCCCACCATCACCACCCCCACCACCATCACCCCACACCCCCCCCCCCCCAAACCCCAACCCCCCACCCCCCAAACCCCCACAACCCACCACCACCATCCGTGCCCCCCCACCAACACCACCGGGGCACCACCACTATCACCCCCACCCCACAACACCACCTCACCCCACCCCCCCACGCACCACCCCCACCACAATCACCACCCCATCCCCAAATACCACCATAACCACAACCACCACCATCACCACCACCATCACATTCATACACACCACCACTATCACCACCACTATCCCCACCACCGTCACCACCTCCATCCCCACCACCACCATACCACCACTACCACCAAACACACCACCCCCACTGCCCCCCACCACCACCCCATCACCCCCACCCCCATCCCACCCCCACCATCACCACACCCCCTTTACCACCACCACACCACCACCACCACACAACCACCCCCACCACCCCATCAAAACCCACTCCACCATCCCCACCCCCATCCCCACCACCCCACCACCATCATTCCACTATCACCATTTACACCCCAAGTATTGAACAACTTTTTCCCTTCTTTAGAGCATAAAAATTTTTGGTCAGAGGGTTAGGGTAATAATAGTGATCCCCCGAATCCTAATTTTAATTAAGTAATTCATTACAAAAAAGCCAAAAATAATATACAATTTTCGATATAAGTTAAAATGCGTTTTTCTATGTATCCAACATAACATAAGGGGGGAAAGAAGGGGAACAAATTTTTTTTTTTTTTTTTCGTTGATTTTTTATTTTTTTTGTACTAAAGAAGCACCTTTTAAAGTAAAGTGACCAAGTTTCAATAAATGCTCAAAAAACAACTGAGAAAAAAAATTTTAATTTTCAATAATCATACATATTTCAAGGGACCGTCGAAGTGGGACTTGGAGAAGTTGTTTTGGCATTATCTACGCATAAAACAATGCTAAACTGTATTTCTAATGGATTGCCACGTTCTTTAATTTATCCTTTCTTCATTCTTAAAAAAATAAATTTTGTATGTTTTTTGACTTTCAGCCAAATATCTGACTTTTGCCCTCACAAAAATCAAAAACAAATTATGATATCTCAAAAAGCGATCCATGGGATTGTAAAACAATCTTTCCTTTATGTTCTCTGTGAATTTCATTACATTCCTGCTATTATTAACGAAGTTACTTGCTCATATATGTGAATAACTTACTTCCGAGATAATCCGCGAAACAGCCGGACCACCTTTTTTTTTTTTTTTCGAGAAAATAACATTTTTCTCAGTCTTATACTGCATTACGAGTGTATATCATAGTTAACCATGTTCGTTTTCTCTAATATAAGGACCCTGGAGGTGAGAGAAAGAGAATGTAAGCCCTCTCTGAGAATGGGAATCTATTATTCCCGATGGAGCGCTCTGGGAATATTCCATATATTATTCATTCTGGAGTATTTACCATACTTCTTTGTTATTTATATTGTTTATTATGTCATATTAGATCAATTGTGATAGATAAATAAGCCGTAGAAGCTATAATAGCGTTATATTGAGCCATATTCCCCGCCACCCCAGAGACTGGAATTTTCCATGACGTCAGCAAGACTCAGCAAAATGGTGTCGGAGGTTCCTGGTTGGTTGGAACTCTACGTATAAGTCCCACCCACTGTATTATGATACCAAATCGTCAATTATTATCTTAGAAAGAATAATACAGTAAATACACGAAAAAAAAACGGAAAAAAAAAAATAAATTGACGACAGGTGAGCACACCTGCCGCGGGTGGTGACGTCACCCTAGGTGTATTTAAATGACCATAATTCCTTGTAGGAATGTCGCAGAACAATGATTCTGGTACCATTGTGTTGCCAGAGAGTTAAGCTATTTTTCTATAAGATTAACTCAGTTTGTGAATTTTTTTCGGAAAAAATTTTTCGTTCGCGCTGAGCATGTCAAAACCCCCGTATCCAACATATACATAAGGCTTTCATAACAGACGATTAAGAGGAGATCCTAGATATAACATATATATAAATGGAGATTACTTTAATGTATAAAGTCTTGTTTCCCAATTGGAAGCAGTCAGAATAAAACAGAATATGTCCAGGCCGGCTAATAAACCTTGGCCAGTTACCAGAGACGAGCAGGAGTGTTCTCGTTGGCTGCTACTTCTTCACCCCTCGTCCCTCAACCTTGAGCATACAGGTAAAGTGGGTCACGTGACGTGACTCACCAACACTCAGTAGAGTAGTTGAACATAAAGGGGGGGGGAAAGGGGGGGGGAAAGGGGGGGTATAACCATCGAACATCACGGCTAACTATACACCGGCACACCGGGCGGCAGGCAGGTTACTATACCTCCAATTAAACTTATGGCCATGTTACATAAATCATAATAATTGTTAATAAAAATTAGTCTTAATAATACAAGGACGTTCATTTCCAATTTAGCTATTAAAGGAAATAACCGCAATGTAATATTAAAGGAAGGTTAACCATAGGGGCATGACACACCACCACCACCACCACCACCATCGCCATCACCACCACCACCATCACCACCACCACAACTATCACCACCACCATCACCACCGCCACCATAACCACCACCCCCCACCACCACCATCACCACCACAATCAACCACCTCCACCGCCACCACCATCAGCACCACCACCACTAACACCACCATCACCAGCACCACCATCACCACCACCACAATTATCAAACCCCCACCACACCACCACCACCATCACCAAAACCACCCCCACCACAACCACTACCATCACCACCACCACCACCACCACCACCACGACTACCACCACCATCACCAACACTACCACCACCAACCAAACACCACCATCACCACCATCACCACCACCACCACCACCACCACCATCACCACCACCACCACCATCATCACCAAACCACCACCATCACCACCACCAACACCAAACACCTCCACTACCCCACCACCACCACCACCACAATCACCACCACCACCAACATCACGCCGCCACCACCACCAACACCACCGGCACCACCACTATCACCACCACCACCATTATCAACAGCACCATCACCACCACCACCATCACAACAACCGCCACCATCACCACCACCATCGCAATTACCACCATCACCACCAGCACCTCCACCTCACCACACCACCACCACCACCAGCACCACCACTGTCACCACACCCACCACTATCACCACCACCATCACCAATACCATCATCACCACAACCAAACCCTCATCACAATCACTACCATCACCACCACCACCATCACCACCACTATCAAACCCCCACTATCTCCACCACCACTGTCACCACCTCCATCACCACCACCACCACCACCATCACCACCACCACCGCCACCACCACCACCACCAGCACCACCATCACCACCACTACCACCAAACCCTCACCACCACCACCACCACCAACATCACACCACCATCATCACCACGACCACCACTAACCACCACCATCACCCTCACCACCACCACTACCTTCACCACCACCACCACCATCACCCTCACCACCACCACCATTATCACCACCACCACCACCATCACCACCACCACCACCCCCCATCATCACCACCACCACCATCACCACCACCACCACCACCATCAACACCACCACCACCATCACCCCACCATCACCACCCCCATCACCACCACCCCAACACCACCACATCCACCATCACCCTCCACCACAACCACCATCACCAACATCACCACCATCATCACCACCACCACCATCACCACCATTAACACCACCACCATTATCACCACCACCACCATCACCACCACCAAACCCCCACCACCACCATCATCACCACCACCACCATCACCACCACCATCACCACCACAACAACCACCCACCACAATCCACCATCACCTCCACCACAACCACCATCACCATCATCACCACCACACCACCACTCCCCCCACCACCACCACCGCCACCAGCACCACAATCACCACCAACCATTATTTACCACCACCACCCACCATCACCACCACCACGACCACCACCACCATCATCACCACCACCACCATCACCAAACCATCACCCACCACAACCACCACCACATCCACCATCACCTCCACCACAACCACCATCACCAACATCACCACCATCACCACCACCACCCCCCACCACCACCTCCACCACCACCATCACCACCATCATCACCACCACACCACCACCATCACCACCACCAACACCACCACCATCACCACCACCACCCCCCACCACCACCTCCACCACCACCATCACCCCCACCACCAAACCAACACCCACCACCACCACCATCACCACCACCACACCACCACCATCACCACCACAATCACCACCATCACCACCACCACCACCACACCACAACCATCAACCACCACCATCCCCCACCACCACCATCACCCACCACCACCACCACCATCACCAAACCAAAACCACCATCACCACCAGCAGCACCACCACCATCACCATCATCACCAAACCCCCAACAAACCCTCACTTCCGCCACCACCATCACCACCACCACCATCACCATTAACACCACCATCACCACCACCAGCACCACCACCATCAACATCACCATCATTACCACCACCAACACCATCATCACCGCCACCACCATAACCAGCACAAACCACCATCACCACCACCATCGCCACAACCACCACCACCATCACCACCACCACCACCATCATCTCCACCACCACCAGCATCGCCGTCACCACCACCACCATCACCACCACCACAACCTCACCACCACCACCATCACCACCACAACCCCCAACATCACCACAACCATCACCATCACCATCAGCACCATCACCACCACCACCACTACCCCCAACCATCACCATCACCACCAACTACCACCACTACCACCACCACCACCATCACCACCATCCCCCTACCACCACCTCCATCACCACAATCATATCACTACCACCATCACCACCACAATCACCACCATCACCACCACCTCCATCACCATCACCCTTGACCCCACCACCACCACCTCCATCACCACCACCAAAATCACCACCACCACACCACCCTTTCCCCCATCACTACCACCATCACAACCATCACCACCACCAACACCACCACCACCACCACCAACACCACCACCACCACCACACTAACCACCATCACCACCACCAAACCCTCAACACCACCACCACCATCACCACCACCACCAACACCAACACCACCACCATCACCACAACCACCATCACCCTCCACCCCACCACCGTCACCACCACCCACCACACCACCACCATCGCATCACCACCATCACCACCAACACCACCACCATAACCACTACCACCACCACCACCACCACCACCTCCAGCACCACCACTGTCACCACCACCACCACTATCACCACCCACCATCACCAATACCACCATCACCACAACCACCACCATCAAACCCCCACCATCACATTCACTACCACCACCACCACTATCACCACCACTATCACCACCACCACCTCCATCACCATCACAACACCACTACCACCACTACCACCAACATCACCACCACCACCGCCACCACCACCACCACCATCACCACCATCACCATACCACCACCACCACCACCACCACCATTACCAACACCATCATCATCACCACCACCACCCCCACCACCCACCATCAACCTCACCACCACCACCACCATCACCCCCAAAACCACCAGCACCACCATTACCCACCACAACCACCACCATTATCACCACCATCACCACCACCACAACCACCACCACATCCACTATCACCTCCACCACAACCACCATCACCACCATTATCACCACCACCTCCACCATCACCACCACCAACACCACCACCATAACCACCACCATCCCCACCACTACCTCTACCACCACAATCACCACCACCATCACCATCACCTCCACCACCACCACTTCTATCACCACAACCACCACCACCATCAAAAACCATCACCATCACACCACCACCACCACCATCACCCCCACCACCACCATCACTATCACCTCCATCACCACCATCACCACCATCACCACCGCCACCATCACCACCATCACTAACACCACCTCCATCACCACCAACATCACCAGAATCACCATCACTACCACCATCACCACCACCACCACAATCACCACCATCACCCCCCACCTCCATCACCATCACCACCTTGACCACCACCACCACCACCACCTCCATCACCACCACCAACATCACCAGCACCCATCACCACTACCACCATCACTACCACCAACACCACCATCACCACCACCATCACCACCACCACCACCACCACCACCACCACCATCACCACCACAATCACCACTATCACCACCACCACCACCATCACCGCCACCACCGCCACCACCACCTCCACCATCACCACCACAACCATCACCACCACCACAATCACCACCATCACCACCACCAGCACCACCACCGTCACCATCACTATCATCACCACCACCAACCCCCATCACCACCGCAACCACCATCACCACCACCACCATGACCACCACCAGCACCACCACCATCACTATCACCATCATCACCACCACCACTACAAAACACCATCACCACCACCATCGCCACAACCACCACCACCATCATCTCCACCACCACCACCATCCCTTCACCACCACCACCATCTCCACCATCACCACCACCAACAACTCCCACCACCACCACCACACCACCACCACCCCCAACATCATCACCACCATCAAACCATCACCATCAGCACCATCACCACCACCTCCACAAACCCCCCCATCACCCTGGCCACCACTGCCACCACCACCACCATCACCCCCACCACAACCATCAATACCACTATCACCACCACCTCCAAAACCATCACCACCACCACAACCATCAAGACCACTATCACCACCAACCCCCAAAACCACCACCCCCACACCCCAAACCCCCACCCACCCCATCACTACCATCATCAACCACCACCACCCCCACCACCACCACCACCATCACCACCACCCATCACCACCACCAACGCCACCACCACCACCATCACCAACATCACCACCACCACCATCACCTCCACCACCATCACCACCAGCACCACAACCATCACGTCCACCACCACCTCCACCACCATCACTACCACCATCGCCACAAAAACCGTCTACACACCACCACCATCACCACCACCACCACCATCACCACCACCACCACCACTATCACCACCACCACCACCACCACCACCACCACCACCACCACAATGACCATCACCATCATCACCACCACCACCACCAACACCATCACCACCGCCAACACTATCACCACCACCACCACCATCGCCATCACCAACACCACCAGCACCGTCACCACCACCACCATCACCACCACCACCATTTCCACCACCACCACACCATCACCACCACCATCACCATCACCACCACCGCCACCACCATCACCACCACCACCATCACCACCACAACTATCACCACCACCATCACCACCACCACCCCCCCCACCACCACCACCATAATCCCCACCACCATCACCACCACCACCCTCCACCACCACCACCACCACCACCATCACCACTACCCCCTACCACCACCCACCATCACCACCACCACCACTACCCCCACCACCACCATCACAACCACCTACCACCATCACCACCACCATCACGACCACCTCCACCACCATCACCACCACCACCACCACCACCACCACCATCACCACCACCACCACCATCGCCATCACCACCACCACCACAACTATCACCACCACCATCACCACCACCACCATCGCCATCACCACCACCATCACCACAACTATCACCACCACCATCACCACCACCACAACTATCACCACCACCATCACCATCGTCACCATCACAACCACCACCCCCCACCACCACCACCACCATCACCACCACAATCACCACCACCACCGCCACCACCATCAGCACCACCACCACTAACACCACCATCACCAGCACCACCATCACCACCACCACAAACTATCATCACCACCATCACCACCACCACCATCACCAAAACCACCCCCACGACAACCACCACCATCTCCACTCTCATCACCAAACCAAAAACCACCACCACCACCACTACCACAACCATCACCAACACTAACCACAACCACCATCACCACCATCACCACCACCACCACCACCACCATCACCACCACCACCACCACATCACCACCACCACCATCACCACCCCCAACACCATCACCTCCACCACCACCTCCACCACCACAATCACCACCACCACCAACATCACGCTCGCCACCACCACCAACACCACTGCACCACCAGTATCACCAACACCATCATTATCAAGACCACCATCACCACCTCACCACCCCACCTCCACCACCACCTCACCACCACCATCACCACCACCATCACCACCCCCACCACCACCACACCCCAAACCCAAAACCCCCACCATCACCCCCACCACCCCCCCCCCCCCACCTCCTCCACCACCCTCACCACCACCCCTCACCACCCCCACCACCACCACCACGACACCACCACAATCACCCCATCAAACCCCCACCACCCCCACCACCACCACCACAAACACCACCACCCACCCCCCCCCCCCCCCCCAACCCTGACCACCAACACCAAAATCACCACCACCATACACCACCACCCGCGCCACCCCCCTCCACCACCCACCCCCACCATCCCACCACCACAAACACCACCCTCACCACCACCAGCACCCCCACCATCACCATCACTATCACACCACCCCAAACCATACCACCGCAACCACCATCACCCCACCACCCTGACCACCACCAGCACCACCACCATACTATCACCATCATCACCCCCACCCCTACAATCACCATCACCACCCCAGTCGCCACAACCACCCCCCATCATCTCCACCCCCACCACCCTCCCTTCACCACCACCACCAAACTCCCCATCACCCACACAAAATCCCACCACCCCCACCATCCCCCCAACCACCCCCCCAAAATCACCCCCACCATCACCTTCACCCTCACACCATCACCACCACCCCCACTACCACCCCACACCAAGGCCACCACTGCCCCCACCACCACCATACCACCACCCAACCATCAAGACCCCTATGACCACCACCCCCAAAACCCTCACCCCCACCACAACCATCAAGACCACACACCACCACCCCCAAAACCACCACCACCACACCACCACCACCACACCATCACTACCTCATCACCCCCACCACCCCCCCCACACCACCCCACACCACCACCATCACCACCCCAACGCCACCACCACCCCATCACCAACATCACCACCACCACCATCACCCCCAACCCCCATCCCAACAGCACCAAACCACCGTCCACCACCCCCTCCACCACCATCACTACCACCATCGCCACAACAACCGTCAACACCACCACCACCATCACCCCCACCACCACCATCACCACCACCACCACCACCACCACCCCACCACAATGACCATCCCATCATCACCACCACCACCACCAACACCATCACCACCGCCAACACTATCACCACCACCCACCATCGCCAAACACCAACACCACCAGCACCGTCACCACCACCACCATCATCACCACCCCCATTACCACCACCACCACCATCACCACCCCATCACCATCACCACCACCCACCACCACCACCACCACCATCACCACCACTACTATCAAACCCCCACCATCACCAAACACCAACCACCCCACCAACCACCACCATAATCCCCACCACCATCACCACCACCACCTCCACCACCACCACCACCACCATCACCACTACCACCTCTACCACCACCATCACCCCCCACCACCACCACACCCCACCACCACCATCACAACCACCTCCACCATCACCACCACCATCACGACCACCTCCACCACCATCATCACCACCACCACCACCACCCCCACCATCACCACCACCACCATCGCCATCACCACCACCATCACCACAACTATCACCACCACCATCACCACCACCACCATCGCCATCACCACCCCATCACCACAACTATCACCACCACTATCACCACCACCACAACTATCACCACCACCATCACCATCGTCACCATCACCACCGCCACCCCGACCACCACCACCACCATCACCACCACAATCACCACCACCACCGCCACCACCATCAGCACCACCACCACTAACACCACCATCACCTGCACCACCATCACCACCACCCAAAACTATCACCACACCATCACCACCACCACCATCAACAAAACCACCCCCACGACAACCACCACATCTCCACTCTCATCACCACCACCACCACCACCACCACTACCACCACCATCACCAACACTACCACAACCACCATCACCACCACACCACCACCACCATCACCACCACCACCACCATCATCACCACCACCACCATCACCACCCCCAACACCATCACCTCCACCACCACCTCCACCACCACAATCACCACCACCACCAACATCACGCTCGCCACCACCACCAACACCACTGGCACCACCACTATCACCACACCATCATTATCAACACCACCATCACCACCACCACCATCACAACAACCGCCACCCATCACCACCACCATCGCAATCACCACCATCACCACCAGCACCTCCACCATCACCACTACCAACCACCACCACCACCACCACCACCACCACCACCACCAGCACCACCACTGTCACCACCACCACCACTATCACCACCACCATCACCAATACCACCATCACCACAACCACCACCATCACAATCACTACCATCACCACCACCACCAACACCATCACCACCACTATCACCACCACTATCTCACCACCACCACCACAATCACCACCACCATCACCACCACCACCGTCGCCACCACCTCCACCATCACCACCACCACCATCACCACCACCACCACCAACACCACCATCACCACCACCAGCACCACCACCATCACAATCACTATCATCACCACCACCAACACCATCACCACCGCCACCACCATCACCACCACCACCATCACCACCAACACCACCATCACCACCACCAGCACCATCACATCACCCCTCACCACCTCACACCATCCCCCCGTAACCATCACCACCTCACTCCACCACCTCCCTCACAACCACCATCACCACAATCGCTCACTACCACCCTCCCCACCACCCACAAACGCACCATCACCACCACATCCATCACCCTACCCCTTGCCCCCACCCCCACCCCCAACCCATCACCACCACCAACATCACCATCACCATCACCCACCCCACACTACCACCACACCACCACCCACCGCCACCCCCACCCCACCACCATCACCACCCAATCACCACTACACCACAAAACACCGCCCCACCCCCACCACCACCCCCATCAACCCACCACCACCAACATCCCACCATCACCACCACAATCACCCATACCACCACCCCCACCAGCACCCAAAAACCCCCCACCCCCACCCCACAATCACCCCCACCCTCACCCCCACCACCCCCACCGTCGCCCCCACCCCCACCATCACCACCCCCACCATCACCACCCCACCACCAAAACCACATCCCACCCCCAGCACCCCACCATCCAATCACACATCACCCCACCAACACCTCACCACCGCCACCACCATCACCACCACCACCATCACCACCAAAACCACCTCACCAACCCCACCACCACCATCACTATCACCATCATCACCAACCCAAAACCACAACACCGCCACCAAACCTAACCACCACCCACCACACCATCACCACCACCCGCCCCAAACCCCCACCCCCAAATCACCACCACCACCACCATCATCTCCCCACCCCCACCATCGCCTTCACCACCACCACCATCACCACCCACAACCCCCCCCCCCACCCCCCACCATCCAAACCCCCACCCCCCCCAACATACCACCCCCATCACCATCACCATCACACCATCACCCCCCCCCAAACCCCCCACATCACCACCAAAAACCCCCATCACCACCACCAGCACCCCCACCATCACTTTACCCCCATCCCACCACCAACCCATCAACACCCCCCCACCATAACCCCACCCCCACCCCAAAACCCTCACCACCACCATCGCCCAAACCCCCACCACGATCACCACCACCACCAAAATCATTCCCCACCACCCCACGCCTTCACCACCACCACCATCACCAACCCAAACTCCCACCCCCACCACCATCCCACCACCCCCCCCAACACACCACCACCCCCACCCCACAACCACCCCCACCATCACCACCACCATCACCACCACCCCACCACCATCACCACCACCCCAAACCACCCCCCACCCTCGCCTCACCACCACCACATCACCCCACCACAACTACACCACCACCCACCCCCGCCCATACCCCAACACCCCCACCACCACCACCACCACACCCCCACAATCACCACCACCCCCCGCCCCCCACTATCAGCATCACCACCACTAAACACCACCCCACCAGCACCACCATCCCACCACTACAAATTCACCACCACTCCCACCACCACCATCACCAAAACCACTCCCCCCCACAACCCCACCCTCTCCATCCACCCCCCACCACCCTCACCAAATACCATACCCCCATCACCACCCCACCACCACCACCACCACCATCACCACCACCCCCACCATCATCACCACCCCCACCATCACCAACACCATCACCTCCACCACCACCACCACCACCACCACCACAATCACCAACACCCAAACCAATATCACGCTCGCCACCACCACCAACACCACCGGCACCACACTATCACCACCACCACCATTATCAACACCACCATCACCACCACCACCACCATCACAACAACCACCACCATCACCACCACCATCGCAATCACCACCATCACCACCAACACCTCCACCATCACCACCACCACCAGCACCACCACTGTCACCACCAAACCCCCACTATCACCACCACCATCACCAATACCACCATCACCACAACCACCACCATCACACACTACCATCACCACCACCACCATCACCACCACTATCTCCACCACCACCGTCACCACCTCCATCACCACCCCCCCCACCACTAAACCCCCACCATCACCACCACCACCGCCACCACCACCACCACCATCACTACCATCACCACCACCACCACTAAACCACCACCATCACTACCACCACCACCACCACCATCACCACCACCATCATCACCACCACCCCCACCACCATCTCCCTCACCACCACCACTACCTTCACCACCAACCACCACCATCACCCTCACCACCACCACCACCACCACCACCAAAACCACCACCACCACCACCACCACCACCATTATCACCACCACCATTATCACCACCACCACCACCATCACCACCACCACCACCACCACCACCATCACCACCACCATCACCACCACCACAACCACCACCACATCCACCATCACCTCCTCCACAACCACCATCACCAAAAATCACCACATCACAACCACCACCACCACCCTCACCACCATTATCACCACCACCATTATCACCACCACCACCATCACCACCACCACCACCACCACCACCACCACCCCCATCATCACCACCACCACCATCACCACCACCAACACCACCACCACAACCACCACCACATCCACCATCACCTCCACCACAACCACCATCACCAACATCACCACCAGCACCACCACTCCCACCACCACCACCAGCACCACAATCACCACCACCATTATCAACCACCACCACCATCACACCATCACCACCACCATCATCACACCACCCCCAAACATCACCACCATCACCACCCCCAACCACCACCACACCCAAACCCATCACTCACCACAACCACCTCACCAACATCACCACCTTCACCCACACCCCACCACCACATCAAACCACTAAAAACCACAACCACCACTATCCACATCACTCACCACAAACCACCACACAACATCACCACCACCTCTACCCCCAAACCCCACCACCACCTCCACCACCACCATAAACCACCACCATCACCACCACCATCACCACCATCATCACCCCCAAACCACCACCATCACCACCACCAACACCACCCCCATCACCACCACCACCCCCACCACCACCTCCACCACCACCATCACCACCACCACCCCCACCACACCCCACCACCACCACACCACCACCACCACCACCATCACCACCACAATCACCCCCATCACCACCACCATCACCGCCACCACCGCCACCACCACCACCACCATCACCACCACCACCACCACCATCACCACCACAATCACCACTGCTTACCATGACTCCCAAGTCTTTTTCACATTCTGTATGACCAAGCTCTACTTCCACCTAGATTATAGCTTCGAGGGTTATTTTCATTACCAAGGGCAAGTACCTTACACTTATCCACATTAAACTTCATCTGCCATTTCTCAGACCAAGACATTAATTTGTTCAAATCGTCCCGGAGTTCATTGATATCCTCCTCAGAGTGAATTATACGGCCTATCTTTGTATCATCAGCAAACTTACTCATGTCACTAGTAATCCCTTCATCAAGGTCATTAATGTAAATAATGAACAAGAGAGGGCCTAAAACTGATCCTTGTGGAACGCCACTAGTGACTAATCCCCATTCAGATTTCACTCCATTAATGGTAACTCGTGTTTGGTTGAAAAAATTCGGTATTAATTACGTGTTTTGGGGGGCGTGTCATACTCCGTGCCCCGCGCGGCCAGCTTCCCGTTCTTTAGTTCCAACCAATCACAAGCCTTCCCTGAGTCTCTTCAGCTAAGTACAGTTCGCTTCTGCCGCCTTCCCATTGGTTGAGAGATCAAAATATAAACACTGGTGGCTTGGCTCCGCCCACACACGCATTTTTCCCTCCACCCTTACTAATCTACTCTTGGATTATACATTCTACAATGTCGGGAAGTACTGATTGTTGTGTTTAGTGCTTACATGAATAGTTTAGGCATATTTTGATATATACCTAAAGTCCGTGTGAAGCATAATATGAGTGTAGCATGCAGTTTTAAAAAGTGCAAAAAATTTTAAAACCGAATTATTTCGGTCTTGCACGAGTTTCCGGGAATGTCCAATTTTTGTCAAATAAATATTTTATAAAAAAATTTCAATTGCTATTTTGAACTCCCGTAGTGGTCTGGATCTATACAGGAGGTTTCTATTGTCCTTTCCAGATCAATGAGAAGTTGTTTTATGGGGAGCAGTCCACCACAGGTCGAGGTATGTCCCGCATTTCTGAAGAGAGTGACTCAGAAGCAGAGGTAGATGAACCAGAATTGCTGGATAAATGGTGGGTGAATACTTGCCACCGGATGCACAGGTGTCAAGTGATGATGAGGAGGAAGAAAGGCCAGCCAAAAAACAGAAATTAGTGAAGAAAAAGTAAGGTATTACGATTGCAAAATATTGCAGCCACCGAAGAAATTGGTCACATCCTCATTCCAGTGTTCTGTATGCAAAGTAAATCTGGATAAAGATGAAGAAATTGCTTCAGCGACTACCATACCATCAATTAGCAATATAGAATAATTTGGGCCCTCCAAATGAATCTCAGGAATATAGGGATTGAAAGTTGCATCCCTTTGCAATTTGTCATTGTTTAGATTTGCTTCCATTTTTATTTTTGTAACAATTAAAAAATGTTTTGATTCAAGTTCCATTTATGTTTTTTATATTGTCTTTTGTAGATTAAATTTAAAAATTGTTTTGGTGTGTTTTA
>NC_069407.1:83926929-83961929 GCF_026875155.1 Cherax quadricarinatus
AGAAGGAGACAAAATTGGGAGGCACAGTCAAAACTGCAGTACCCAAGATAAGGGTCTAGAAGTTGAGATAATAGGCTGAAGCGAGTTACAGGGGCAGTGACCAGAGAAGACACGCATATGAAGCTGCGAGGCCGAACAGGAAGGAAGGAATTTGAATTATGCTAAGGTCACATCAATCTGCCAAGGAGACCAAGGAGTGAAAGGGAAGATCAGCTGGTTGCAGATGGAGAGGGTGATAGGTCGAATGCTGAGGCACAACAAGGCTATCAAGAGCCACTGGAAAAATCAAGGGAGAACTGACCACATACAGGCAGGATCCAGAGTCACAGAGGGTGAGGCAATGGGAGGAAGAAAGGGCAAATCAGTGTTTATCCATGGGCTTCAGGAGAGAGAGGAAAGGACACACACTGAAAGGCAGCAGGAAGAAAGAAAGGGAGATGAGAAATCATCACGGGAAATAGGTGAAGAGATGGACGAGATTGTAAATTTTCAGAGAATAGGGGGGTACTCGAAGGGGAGAAACCGACCAATCAAGCTGATTCTCAGGACGGAAACAGTGCGGAACAGGATCCTCCAAGAGAAACCACGATTGAAATACTCGGAAGAGTACAAGAGGGTGTTCTTAGACAGAGACAGAACAAAATCAGAACGACAGCAGCTGAGGGAGAGGACAAAAAAGCGAAAGGAGCTAGGAAAAGAGAGACAAGGAGGGAACCAGCAGAGGTCAGTCAGAGCAGGACAGAACAGCAAGGGCAAGCACCACACACAACTACTCTCAGAACCATACAACCTATCACACCATCCCAACACACACTACAATCCATACCCACAGCCTCCAACCAACACCGAGCTATAGAATCCCACAGTATGCCACCAGGTCTCCCACCCTCCCAGGCCCCCCAAACCACAGTGTTGGAAAGGAAACTGAAGGTATGGTACACAAACGCTGATGGAATAACAAATAAGTGGGAGGAGTGGCATGAAAGAGTCAAAGAAGCATCACCGGACATCATAGCTCTCACAGAAACCAAGCTTACAGGTATGATAACAGATGCCATCTTTCCAACGGGATACCAAATCCTGAGGAAATACAGAGGGAACAGGGGGGGTGGAGGAGTGGCGTTGCTGATCAAAAATCGCTGGAATTTTGATGAGCTGGAGAGAGGAGATAGCGGAGAAGAAAGTGATTACATAGTGGGAACACTTCACTCTGGAGGTCCCAAGGTGGTAATAGCAGTGATGTATAACCCACCACATAACAGCAGGAGGCCAAGGCAAGAGTACGACGAGAGCAATAGAGCGATGGTTGACACACTGGCTAGAGTGGCCAGAAGAGCTCATGCATGCAGGGCAAAGCTCTGATCATGGGTGACTTTAACCACAAGGAGATCGATTGGGAGAACTTGGACCCACATGGGGGCCAAGATACATGGAGGGCTAAGATGATGGAGGTGGTCCTGGAGAACTTCATGTACCAACACGTAAGGGACACTACAAGAGAGAGAGGAGAGGATGAACAGCAAGGTGGACTTAGTATTCACCTTCAGTAGTGCAGATATCGAGGACATCACATATGAAAGACCCCTTGGGGCCAGTTTTAAGCTTCGAATACACAGTAGAGCTACAAGTGGAGGGAGAAGCAGGAAGGCCAGGACGAATGAAGCCAAACTACAAGAAAGGGGACTACACAGGAATGAGGAACTACCTGAACGGGGTTCAGTGGGACAGAGAACTGGGAGGGAAGCCAGTTAACGAGATGATGGAATATGTAGCAACAAAATGCAAGGAGGCTGAGGAGAGGTTTGTACCCAAGGGTAACAGGATTAATGAAAAAGCCAGGATGAGCCCTGGTTTACCAAAGGTGCAGGGAGGCAAAAACCAAGTGTGCTAGGGAATGGAAGAAATATAGAAGGCAAAGGACCAAGAGAATAAGGAGAACACGTCGTAGAGCCAGAAACGAATATGCACAGATAGAAGGGGAGGCCAAAGACAATATGAAATGACATAGCAGCGAAAGCCAAATCTGACCCGAAAACTGTTGTACAGCCACATCAGGAGGGAAAACAACAGTCAAAGACCAGGTAATCAGGCTAAGGAAGGAAGGAGGAGAGACAACAAGAAATGCCGTGAAGTATGTGAAGAACTCAACAAGAGATTCAAAAGAAGTGTTCACAGAGGAGACAGAAGGGACTCCAGAAAGACGGAGAGGTGGGGCACACCACCAAGTGCTGGACACAGTGCACACAACCGAGGAAGAAGTGAAGAGGCTTCTGAGTGAGCTAGATACCTCAAAGGCAATGGGGCCAGATAACATCTCCCATGGGTATTGAGAGAGGGAGCAGAGGCGCTATGTGTACCCTAACAACAATATTCAATACATCTATCGAAACAGGGAGATTGCCTGAGGCATGGAAGACAGCAAATGTAGTCCCAATCTTTAAAAAAGGAGACAGACATGAAGCATTAAACTACAGACCAGTGTCACTGACATGTATAGTATGCAAAATCATGGAGAAGATTATCAGGAGAAGAGTGGTGGAACACCTAGAAAGGAATTATCTCATCAACAGCAGCCAAACATGGTTTCAGGGACGGGAAATCCTGTGTCACAAACACTACTGGAGTTCTATGACATGGTGACAGCAGTAAGACAAGAGGAGAGGGGTGGTGGTGGATTGCATTTTCTTGGACTGCAAGAAGGCGTTTGACACAGTTCCACACAAGAGATTGGTGAAAAAAATGGGGGACAAGCGGGGATAAAGGGAAGGACTACAAGGGAAAAGGGAATATTGTCGGGGAAGACAGCAGCGGTTTCATGGTACGTGGCGAGGTGCAGGTGGGCCCTGTGCCAGCGGGGTCCCAGGGGTCGCCCTGGACAGTTTTTGTTTTGGATTTGTGAACGACATGAGGAAGGAATGTTGGGGTGTCCCTTTTTTGCAGATGCGTGATTTGATGAGAAAATACTTCAGTGGAACCTTTCCCAAATGAAAAAAAAAAATAATGGAAAAATAAATAAATAAAAGAAAAAAAACTTAGGAAAAAATGAGAATAATGATCCCTTCCCCCCGGCCGGGATTGAACCCGCGGTCATGGTCTAAAAACTCCACCCCGTCGGCTGCCATAGACCAGTGCCACATAAGATTCACCCAAATAGGTATATTTTACAATAGGAAATTTAAACCGGCACTTTGCAAAAATGAAAGTTTTTCAGAGGGAATCTCCAGCTAGCGTGGCGTGACGAACTCTGCTCAAGTCCCTTCACTGCCGTCAACATGATTAAGTTGTCACGGCACGCTAGTGGAGTTTTCGTTGTAAAAACTTGCATTTGTGGTCCAGAGGTCCTGTGCTAACTTTCCTTGGTTTTGAAATAACCTAGTTGGTAATTCTTTTGTGGTAGTGGTTAGTGGCTGCGCGAGGGCTGGGTTTTGAGACTTATGCCCGCGGGTTAACCCCGGCCGGGGGTATGGTTTTTTTTGGCATCGTTTTCATTACGATTTTTAAGTCGTGAGAATAATGATTTTGGGAATTTTATTTAAAAAATTTAAAATTAAAATAAAAAAAATGGCCTTCAGTTTTGTAGTTGGGCAGGGTAGGTAGGGCCCTGGATAGTTCCTCTGATGTTTTTTAGTGGTTTTCCTGGGAAGTGGTAAAATCGATGTTCTGGAATCTCTACCACTTGATGGAGCACCAAGAGAATAGGAAGGGCCGGTATATTTAGAAAAATTTTAATAAGTTTTTATTAAATATGTCTTCCCCCTTTATCTGGCGTTACCTGGAAGCCCACGCAGGAAAAGAGTGGTAAAAAGAGAAAATAAAGGGTTTACCCATGTCATGAAATTTAAAACCCATTTAAGAATTAAAAAAGAATGATAAATCCCAAAAATTCATTACTGGTAACCAGAAAAACAAAATGAAAAAAAAAAACAGGGGGAAATTGGATTTCCCCCTCCCTGATTAGGAGAAGAGTGGGGTGAAGTGATTCCCCAAACTTCAACCCACACCCGGTAAGGCAATATTACCCGGAGAGAAACTAACAAATCGGACACCGGAACAGTTTCCCCCAGCCCCCAGAAGGAGGGGGGGTGCCGCGAGTAATAATGGTTTCCCGGTTGCCGAAAACCTTAAACCCCCTTTCACCCCTTTTCCCTCACAAATACACCGATCGAAGCCAGGAGAAATACAAAGGGGTTGGACAGGCTGCAGCCGGCCAGCATTTTGGCATGGGTTCAATCCACCAAGTGCAAAGTCATGAAGATTGGGGAAGGGGAAAAAAGGCCGAGAAGGATACAGTCTAGGGGGAGGACTAAAACCTCACTCAAGGAAAAAGTCTTGGGGTGGTATAACACCAGCCATCCATGAAACGCACATAAACCCAAAAAACTGCTGCGCTTTGGGCGCCTAGCAAACCTAGACAGCATTCCGACATCTTAATAAGGTCATTCAGGACCTGTACACCGTGTTGTTAGGCCCATATTGGGTATCGGGACCAGTTTGGAACCCCCACCTAGCAAACATGAAGAAACTAGAGAAAGTGCAAAGGTTTTGCAACAGACTAGCCCAGGCTAAGAGGTTTTTCCCACGAGGAGAGGTTAAGGGGAAAACAAACCCGACGACCTTTGGGGAAGGAGGATGGGGGGACATGATAAGCAAAAAAATATGAGAGGAATTTACAAAGGGGGAAATGAAGGATGTTCAGAGTTGGCCGTAACAA
Source organism: Cherax quadricarinatus (assembly GCF_026875155.1). Lineage (NCBI taxonomy): Eukaryota > Metazoa > Arthropoda > Malacostraca > Decapoda > Parastacidae > Cherax > Cherax quadricarinatus. The sequence goes on from NC_069407.1 coordinate 83,931,641, forward strand.
GGGGGGGCAGTTGGAGTGAAGAAAAGATGTCAAGGGTGTTAGGAAGTATTTGTTCAGCACGAGTAGTGTAAGTGGAATAGTTTGGGGAAACGATGTAGTGGAGGCGGATCCATACTAGCTTTAAGCAGAGGTATGTAAAGCTCACGGTCGGGAGAGTGCCCGTAGGATCAGTGAAGGGGCGGGGCCCGAGCTCGGACTCGACCCCCCAAACCCCAAATAGGTGATTACAACCACGCACCACCACACACGCACCACCACCACACCAACACACACACACCAAAACCCCACACACACCACCCACACAAAAACAACACCACCAAAACCCACACACACCACACACACACACACCGTTATTGTTGTTCTTGCTGTTGAAACGGTTTTTGTGCTGATGGAGGTAGCGTAGGTAGCAATGATACGGCCGTGGACTAGTTTGGCTTTAATTGAAAAGGAGTACACAACGGGCAATGTGAGGGAATGACCGATAGTCAGTCCATGGAGGGGGGAGCACTTGTATCTCTCAAGTCGGTCAGCAGGGAAGTGAGAGCGAATGGGCCCAGCATCCCACCGACCTGGGTAAGCCTACAGAGGGCACCACTTAAATGCCGCGAAATATGAACTAAGCTGGCAGACAGCATAGGCTGTCTGTGCTGACAGTGCAGGCTGTCTACATTTGCTCGGCCACGCACATCGCCGACAATACTGGTGGGCCCGTAGGTGCAAAAGAATTGCTTACACTAACTACCCCAGAGAGGGACTGGCTTTTGCTCACTTGTAAATCAAAAAGGGACATAAAATGCAACAGGCAAAAAAAAAAAAAACTCCCATCCTGGGGAAGAGAAAACCGGCTTGCCCGCTCAGCTTCATTGAGGAGAGAGTCTGGAGACATCAGCACTGGAACTAAAATCTTCTATATACAGGTTGTCTGCAGGGCTGAACATCAGGCTTGACTACTCGTCTACGAACGCTGTTGCATCCTTACATCTGCAAACAATGACTGACAGTAGCATTTCCTAAGATGTGACATATGACTCGGAGGGCAACACTACCCTGACCGTAATACAGGCTTTAAAAGAGACACTAGGTGCACATACGTACAATAATACTATATCCATGGAATTCATTATACTCTGGGTACCCTTCTAAAAGTATTTACATATTTACATGATGTCTACCCTGACTCCATTATCAACTAGCTATACAATGTGTGCGCATTTATACCCATTTCTGCAATCAAACAATTAGCATAATTAGCGTAGGAGTCAGACAAGTCAGTAGGTGCGTCAGTGTCACAGAAATGTACTGTTGTCCTGAGTCGCAGGCCATAAGTATGGAGCCTTACTGGGCCGTCTTCAGTAGCAGTAGTAGTGGGAGAAGAAGTAGACGGGTTGTCCCTAGCATTGGTCTGATTGTGGCGTTGCAACGCACGCGACTCCAGCTCTGCTTCGGCCTGCACATGGTCCACATACTTCATGTGATCAAGGTGGGCTTCTTTGATAGTTCCAGTAGCAATCTCCCTCACCTCGAACTTATTGCCACGGAGCTGTCAGAGGACACGGTAAGGACCCACTAATTTTGGGACAAGTTTGTGCAAACCTGGGGTCTGCACAGGGTTGAGCAACATAACTTTGCAACCTGGTTCCACTTTGCTTTCCTTGGTGAGGGCATTGCGCTCAGACGTGAACCTATCACTAGCTTTCATAAGGTTCTCTCATACCCACTGGAAAACAAGCTGCGTTGTCTGCATCTTTACTACACTAGGGTCATAAGTAGGTCGAGGTGGAGCAAACAGAATTTCATAAGGTAAGCGCTTGTCATAGCCATACAAAGCGAAATGAGGTGAGCACCGATCAAGCTGTTGAGGGATGAGTTTAATGTACACTGAACATCTGGGATAGCCTCATCCCATGTAGTACAACTTGGGTTAACGGTTACCCTGAGCACCTCCAGGACTTTGCGATTTGTACGTTCAGCAAGACCATTACTCGCAGGGTGGCATGGAGCTACTAGTGCTTGGTGAATGTTAAATCTGGAGCAAAGATCCTGCATTATGGCGTTTATGAACTCAGGGCCATTGTCTGACAGAAGGACACGTGGGCAGGTATGACAGAGAACCACATGCTCACGGAAAGCATTAGCAACAGTCTCGGCAGTTTTATCAGGAATGGGTACTAATTAACTGTACCGCGTCAAGTTATCTACCATTACAAGCAGGTGCTTATTTCCCTTCTCCGAGGTCGAGAAGTTCGTCAACAGGTCGACAGAAGTTCTCCCCCAGGGCTCCTTTGTAATGGGATACTTTAGAATGGGGTTAGGATCTGTAACGGTACCCTTGTGCTGTAGGCAAACAACACACTGGTGTACATGCTTGGCAATGTCCGCTGCCATCTTAGGCCAGAAATATTTCATTCGTGCCTGTTTGATACTGCGGTCCTTCCCGGGGTGCGCTACACCTGGGACATCGTGAATCAACCTAAGAGTAGCTGGTATCATGGGCTCCGGTATCGCCAGTTGGTATATGGTTCTGCTGGGGTCCACCAGCTGTGCAACACGGCACAGTACTCCTTGGTTGACCACCAAATCCTTCAGTGGAACGGGAGACTTGACCTGTAAGTCAACGTCCTCCTTGGTCAGGAAACGAAGGCCTGGAGACCACACAGGGTCCTGCCATTGGGCTCTCTCAAGATCCTCAACATAGAATGATAATGGTAGATGATATCCCAAAAATGACTCAAGGCCCAAACAATGGCTAAAGCTTCTAGCTCTGTCACTGAATAATTGACTTCTGCTTTAGTAAGGACACAGCTAGCATAGGCAATAGGCTGTTGCTTACCATTAGATTCCTGTGACAAGACTGCACCAATGCCAACTTTGCTGGCATCAGTCGTCAAGGTAAATGCCTTGGTGAAATCAGGGAATCTAAGGGCTGGGGCTGATGTTAACTTGTTCTTGAGAGTGACAAAAGCTCATTCTTGATCACACATCCACTCAAAAGGGGCGTCCTTCTTGAGTAAGCGTGTCAGGGGTGCAGCAATGGTGGAGAAACCTGCGATAAAGGTGCGGTAGAAACCCGCCAGGCCTATGAAGGACCGGACTGCATCCGCCGTCATGGGTCTGGGGAATTTATGCACGGCCGAGATTTTAGACTCGTCTGTCTTTATGCCATTCTGAGTCACTACGTGACCCAGAAATTTTATTTCCTTCCGGAGGAAATGACATTTGGAGAGCTTTACCTTAAGGTTTGCCTGAGCTAGCCTGTCCAATACCCTGTCAAGTTTCTCGAGATGTGTCAGGACATCTTGCGACATGACTTTGAGATCATCTAGGTAGACCATGAGCGTGCCACCTAGGAGGGTACGGAAAATTGTCGTCATCAAACGACTAAACATGATTGGGCTTCCAGGCAAGCTGAAAGGCATCCTCCTGAACTGGTAATGACAGGTTGGCATAGAGAAAGCTGGCAACTCATTGCTCTCATCATCGAGGGGGATCTGCCAGAACCCTTGAAGAAGATCAAGAGTTGAAAAGACCTTATTATCACCGATGTTCTGCAACAGCTCGTTCAGAACTGGCAACGGAAAGTGGTCTGGGATTGTACACGCATTCAGTTTCCTGTAATCGATAACAGGGCGCCAGGTTCCATCTTTCTTGGGGACCAGAATGAGAGGAGCATTCCACGGGGAAGTGGACTCCTCAATAACTCCATCACGGAGCATCTGTGTAATGAGTTCTTCAGCGAAGACTCTTTGCGCATGTGGCAGGCAATACGCAGGTACATAAATGGGTTTAGTACCTTTGTCAAGTGGAATATGGTGAGAGATCAGTGGGGTCAAACCCAATGACTCGCCATCTAGCGCGACTGCAGAACGTGCACGATTGAGAACCTGGAGAAGTTTTGGGACCTCTTCAGGATAGTCTGTCATAGCTAGATCATCTTCCTGCACTGGCTGGATGTTGGAAGAGTCAGCAGCAGACTCACCTGGGAGAACTGCACTTATGAGGAGGTCAGCTGGGACTTCACCCTCCACTCTCACCAGGAGAGGGAATCTGACAAGGTCGACAAGTGAGGTATTCTTCCGCAGGGGAAATTCTCGACTGTGTATGTTGACAGCAAGGACTTGCAACTTACCACATTGCACTGTGTGCAAGGACGGTTCAAGGGAGAGGACCTTGACTTGGCGTGTGTCGTTGTCAACAAGCACGTGGTCTCCTTCAAAAGTTCTGCTCACGTACGCCATAACAGGAGTGAGCGAATTAGCTGACAAAGTGACGTCATACTCTGTACAAGCAGTAACTCTGCTCGCTGATGCCATGACACGAGTCAGACAGTCGCCTGCCGACAGGGATGCTGCGGCTTGACAACTGCTGTTCTCTACAACAGCGCTAGAGTTAGAGTGAAGGTTAGACTGGGCGTCCCCAGACTGGGTTTCACTGGTAACTAAGCAATGATAGCCAGGAGGTGACGGGCAACGAACTCTACTACGAGGTCGATCAGGACAAGAGACCGACCCCGGGGAGAATGTGCTACGGCAAACGACTCCAGACACTATGCATACTCTGAGACAGAGTAGCACGTAGTGGATCCTAAGCGCACGCCCCAGAAGGGCACATCCACTCCATTGAAATCTGCTTTCCACTCAGCTGGATCTAAGCGGATCCTAAGGTCTGCCATGGTTTTGAACCCTATAAGCAGGTCGCCAGGGAAAACAATATCATCTACGACTAAGAATTTTGTGGACAGCCTGTGACCCTGGACCGCAAATTCTAACATACGACCACGAACCATCAGCTGATTACCTGAGACTCCTCTCAAGGTCTGAATGACACATGGCTCTGTCACCATGGCCGTGTGAAGGCCAATGTCTCGGAAGAGAGTAGAATGGACGATGTTAACCACTGAACCTGTATCTAGGAAAAGCTGGACCGCCTTACGGTGGACAGTGGACTCGACGAGCGGTCCACACAGGTTGTCATACTGAACATGAAGGCATGACAGGCTGACGAAATCCCTGGAGTCACAGCTGCTTGAGGCTCGATGCTTGTTGGCGAGGCTCGACCTGGAAGGTATGGTACGAGTCTTGGCAACAATGTCAGGGCACTCTGTTTCCTCACTGTCGGCAAGCGTATCACTGCCCAGGGCGGCGAATGCATTGTGGGCAGGGACGGAATACAGCGACTCCGACAGGGTTACTACGTCTTTTGCTGATTTCTTGGATGTGCCTCTTCCCCCAAACTAGTGGAAGGGCTTCTGTTAGCACGTGCATTGTGCGACAAATGCTTGCTCTGCTGCGCTGACAGAATACTTCACAGCTTGTAGCATTCGCTAGAGGTATGACTGGAAGTGTTGTAATACATGCAGACTCCCTCTCGAGACTGAGCGTGGGGACGGTGACGGTTACCTTGCGGGGACTTAGGTTTGTAACATTCGGATCGGTGATGCCCACGTTTGCCACAATTGAAACAAGTCACCACGCACTTAGCAGGTGATGCTGGAGGTGGTGTGTGCTGGTGACATTTTGCCTTGGTCCAGGAAGTCGGTGATGGCTTCTTTGTTTGGGACCGACTGTTACTGGAGTCACTATTTTTACTTGGCCGAGTGTTATTAGAACTGGGGTTGGAAACTTTGAGGGCCAGCTGTCTGACAGCTGCAGCAAAAGTGACTTCCGGCTGTGCCTGCGGCATCACTGTGGACAATGCTGGAAGGACGGGCATAGGATCATCCGCAAAGTGACAAACCTTGCCTTTCTTGGCAGGCGGCTTGATTACGTCAATGGCATCGTATGCAACCAGGACTGAGTGCTCAGGGCCGAGTCCTAGCGCATCAGTGGCACCCTGGAGATTAGGGGGGGCATCCCTCTAAATGATGCCTACAACTAGCATGGGGACGATGTCTTTAACCTTGATACTGTCGTCACCTGTCACTCACTTAGTGGAATGTATGGCATCAGCAAAATCTTTTGCGGCTTGCTCAAACCGGCAAATGCAAGCCAGGGGGCTTTCGTGCCTGTACTGACATTCGGCCAAGACGCTGGTCAAGATCTCAAGGTAAAGGCGTTGGCGACTACACCGAAAATAGCCGCTAAATTCCTCCTTAAGTGCAACCCAAGACTGGATCTCACAAACGCGATCGAGCTGCACAGAGGAACCTATATCGTCCCGGGTGAGATCCACTGCTGCAACAGCAGCATGAATGTACTGTGCATCCGAGGGACTATCATATTGAGCCTTAACAGTCGTCTCGACTGACTACAGCCATGGCCCTAACCTGTTCAGACGACCGTCAAAAAGAAGGGTCGGGTATGGACGATTAGCCGACCCACTAGTGGTCGAGACCTGAGCCATGACTTGACCAACTGTCAGGGAGGCTTCGCCCTCCTGCCGCGTGATCACGCCGGCTGAGGCACCATTGCCAGCGTCAGCAGGAACTGGACTAACGTTACGGCCACTCCACTGCGTGTCTTAGTCATGACCTCAATTGTTCAAACACAAAGCAGGTCATGAAGAGGGTAAACAGATCAGAGCAAGAAATGGTATGCACTAGCTACACCTCAACACAAATTAGTGGTACACTCTGAAACACAAAATAAAGAGATGTATGCAAGTGAATGATCTAGAGGGGAGTACACAAAATGATGCTAAGGGTATTTAATAATTGCACCAGTAGACTGGCAACAAAATTTATGAAAAAGAGTTGAACTGTAAACACTGGTAGCAAAAATTGCACAAAATTTAAAATAAATCAGGTGTTACACAACACTAAACTGTGCTGCAAGCTTTCTCAACACGCAGAAAAAGGTTGCAGGTGCTGGCAGTTGCAACTTGGAATGCAAAAAAGTAATTCACTTGCACCAAGGGAGGTTGACACAGCAAAGATAGAGTATGGGATAGTGCCAAAAATCACAGAAAAAAAAATACACTGTATCAAGAAATGCTATATTGCACACAAAATAAAATTAAGAAAAATGCAAATTATTAAATTCAATAATAGGGCAATGGTTAACTGGTGTTAGCAGGGTGTTCACTGGTGTTAGCAGGGTGTTCACTGGTGTCAGCAGGGTGTACACTGGTGTTTGCAGGGTGTACACTGGTGTCAGCAGGGTGTACACTGGTGTTAGCAGGGTGTACACTGGCAAAAGCAAAAATTACACAATCTCTGGATCAAAATTAATAAACTTCACAAGAATGCACTCAATGACTTGGGCATACACAATACCAAAATGCAAATCACATTGGTGAATATTCACAGATAAAACAGAATATATGTAGAGCAAATAAATGGGGACACAGGAGAAAAGTGCAAGGGGCTAGGCACAGATTATATCACTGCAGGTAGAATAAACAAACTAATACTTAAGAACTTGAAGATTACACTTTTAAAAAAAATACACACTAACAAACAAAATTGCACAGGGTCATCAACAATCTGTGGCTAACTTGCAGGTGCAACTAACATAACAGCAAACCGGAATTACTTGCAAACTGTATAAGAAAGGTAATTGTATAACTGGTTAACACTGAACAGTTTAAGTCAATGACAACTGAGGTGCCAAGATGCAGAATAATATACGTACTGGAATTTAAAATGCAGGAGTGCAAAATAAATGTACAAAATTTAAGAAGCTGTAGGTAGGTGGCAAAATGTACAAAGTGTACACTGATGACTAAAACTGAACAGTTTACTAAAGTATGGCTTCAGCGACAGCTGTATTGGTGCAGGACAGTTAAATAATGTCACAAATATTAGGAAATGCTAGGTAAGTCACTGTTTACTTAACTTTGAGTGCAGGAGATGGACGAAGGTACTGGGTGCTGCAGGTCCTGAAACATTCAATGATGCACTGGTAACACTACACACCTCGTAGCATTTGTACACTGCTATGGGGCTTCAATGACGTACGAAAAATTATCAGAATGGACTTGGGAAGAACAGCGAAGGCCGGAGAACTCTGTGGAGGTAGAATATATAAGAAAATGTGGCTAACTCGGCGTCACAGCGGTGCGTGGTTTGTTTACACTGGCAAGCGTGTCTGGGCGCACTGACTGAGTGTGGCTTCAGCACACAGAGAACAAAACACTGCACTACATAAACGTGCTAAAAAAACTTAGATGAAATTATGAACTGGTACGAGGAGGTTTTACTGTAACTATGCACTGGGGAAAAATCAAGAACTGGTGATGAACTGGGAATGTAACAGAAAGGAAAAGAAAAATTAACTGGGCAACACAAAAAAAAACTGCACTGGCTGAGGATACGTAGACGTTGAGTAGTTGTAGACACAATGATGAGTCACAAACTGCTGTAGACGGTGTGGGGGCTGAACTGGGCTGGCTTAGGTGCTAAGCCAACTGGGTCCCCACGTGGTTAAGCCGGGTAGAACTTCTTGGAGGAAGCTGCGAGGAACACAACACACACAGACGGCGAGATGGACGTAGTTGCGTAGCAGAGAAGGTTGTAGGAGGCGGGTGTGTACACGCAGACTAGGGTACCAACCAACCCCAGAGCTGCCTCCTGGTCACGCGTGGAGCCACAGGAAGCCAACACACTAAAACGACCTCACCTCTACTTCTTGTAGCTGAGAAGGGTGTAGGGACACTGTAGGAGGCAGGAGAAGGGTGCTGGAGTTTTGAAGAGCTGTAGAGGGCGATGAGGTGAACACCTGACTGCTAAGGCCAGAGATGATGCCATGACGCCTGTGTCCAGATTTTGTGGGAAAAATCTAGGACGAAGATCTATCTCAGGTCCCATCAAGACGCTGGGAGTAACAGAAAACTCTTTAGGCCAGCAGGTGCGTTGGATGACGACGGATGATGTTGACTGGCGTCGGCGGATGGTGCTGACTGGCGTCGACCCCTCCACCCCGAGAGTAGGCTCACAATGCTGTTGACTCCGCTGTCACCGCTGTTATTGCTGTTCTTGCTGTTGAACGACGGTTTAGTGCCGATGGAGGTAGCGTAGGTAGCAATGATACGGCCATGGACTAGTTTGGCTTTAATTGAAAAGGAGTGAGTACACAACAGGCAATGTGAGGGAATGACCGATAGCCAGTCCATGGAGGGGGGAGCACTTGTACCTCTCAAGTCGGTTGGCTGGGAAGTGAAAGCTAATGGACCCAGCATCTCACCGACCTGGGTAAGCCTACAGAGGGCACCACTTAAATGCCGTGGAATATGAACTAAGCTGGCAGACAGCATAGGCTGTCTGTGCTGACAGTACAGGCTGTCTACACACACACACACACATACAGCATCGAAAGCCAAGTCTGACCCGAAACTGCTGTTTAGCCACATTAGGAGAAAGACGACAGTCAAAGACCAGGTGATCAGGCTGAGGAAAGAAGGTGGGGAACTCACAAGAAACGATCAAGAGGTATGCGAGGAGCTCAACAGGAGATTTAAGGAAGTATTCACAGTGGAGACAGGAAGGACTCTGGGAAGGCAGGACAGAGGAGGACACCAACAGGGAATAGACCAACAGGTGCTGGATGATATGCACTTAACTGAGGAGGAGGTGAAGAAGCTGCTAAGTGATCTTGATACCTCAAAGGCAATGGGACCGGACAACATCTCCCCGAGGGTCCTCAGGGAGGGAACAGATATACTGTGTGTGCCATTAACCACAATCTTCAACACATCCCTTGAAACTGGTCAACTACATGAGGTATGGAAGACCGCAAATGTAGTTCCCATTTTTAAAAAAGGAGACAGAAAAGAGGCACTAAATTACAGACCAGTGTCACTGACCTGTATAGTATGCAAAGTCATGGAGAAGATTATCAGGAGGAGAGTGGTGGAGCACCTGGAATGGAACAAGATTATAAAGGATAACCAGTATGGATTCATGGAAGGCAAATCCTGTGTCACAAACCTTCTGGAGTTCTATGACAAAGTTACAGAAGTGTGACATGAGAGAGAGGGGTGGGTTGATTGCATTTTCTTGGACTCCAAGAAGGCCTTCGACACAGTTCCTCACAAGCGACTAGAGCAGAAACTAGAGGATCAGGCGCCTATAATAGGAAGGGCACTGCAATGGATCAGAGAATATCTGACAGGGAGGCAAGAATGAGGTCATGGCAGGGGTGGTACAAGTGGGCCCTTGATGGGGGGGCCCCACAGGGGTCATCCTAGGCCCCGTGTTTTTCTGGTAATGGAATGACATGGGGAAGGGTAGACTCAGAGGTGTCCTGTTCGCAGAGATTTTGAAGTTAAGAGGAGAATTAAATCAGATAGGACCAGGCAGGACTTCAAAGGGGGACCTGGCGGGCTGGACCATGGTCCAATTTTATGCAAAAAGGGGGATAGCTGGGGGCTTGAGCCTGGTCAAAGGGCAAAGGTAAAAGTTCACACATCCAAGCCCAAACGGCCCCCCAAGGCTATCCCGGGTAAAAAAAAAGCGCTAAATAGTATGTGTACTTAAAGGGGTTTGGGGAAACAGAGGGTTGGGAAAAAAAATCCCAATTAGGAAAATATACTATTTGTCACCAAAACATACAAAAAAAACCTTAACCCTAAACACCCAAATGAGGGTACAAAGCAACAGCTGGTTTTGGGGTCCAGCCACCAAACCACTATGCCTCGTCAGCACCAGGCCCACCACTCCACCCCCCTTTCTTTTTTTTTCCTCACCCCTCCCCGCACCCTGCCCATGTCAGAGCCTGGGTGAACATACGGGTAACCCATAGAGAGCCTATGGTTTTGGGTTGGAAAAAAAAAATGAGTGCACAAACACAAACTTATCTTAAATACACAGCACTCGACGCCAGCCTTACACCCTGAAAACGTCACGTGAATCCCCAACCCACGTTTTACTCCGTGTACCCAAACATCCTTGGAAAAAAAATCATTAACAGAATTTCTTTATAATTAAAGTTAGAGTATTTTACATCCCCCCAAATCACATTTCAATTATAAAATTTTCCCTTTACATTAAAATTTCATACTATTATGGCACATTCCCACTATTTTACATTACGATGTCTGCAGAACCCGCAAAAACACCCCCACCCCCAGCCCAAAGGTTCCCCGCTAGCGGGGCCCCTACGGACACCGTAGTCAAAAAGAAAAAAAAAAAAAAATGACCCCACATTAAGGTCGAGGCAATGGGCAAAATGAAAAACTGGGTAATGACCACCATAAAAATCACGGTCTTTTGGTACACAATTGCAATATTAAAAACTGGGGTATTTGATTGCAGACATTGAAACCCCCCGAACATAAAAGTATAAAGTTCTAGCCTAACGAGCTCACTTCACACTTTAGACAGCTTTTTTTAAGAAAAGGCACCTTAAAACACAGCGTGGCCAGGTGCGGGGTTTTGGGCTTTTTACCAAAATTAATCAAAAAAACTTATAAACGAGCAAGTTAACTTTGTACAAAAGTCCCTTTTGGGAAATCCCGTTTTATGAAGTAACCCCAAATTTCAGTATGTTTCAAGGAGACCAAACTTGGGTGCCCCCAAAAAAAATTTTTGAACAGAAAGTACTTTTTCCGGATTTCAAAGAAAAAAAAACAATGTTACATTTAAATTCTACTGAGAAAAAAATACACATTATCACTCCACCCAAAAGCAATCTTAGAAAACAAAACGGGTTTCCCCATACACACCTCTGGGGGAAAATCAGGGAGCACAGGAGAGGGGGGAAAAATACCCGGGCCCCCACAAAAAAACGGTGGGATAGGCACAAAAATTGTTGGTGGGACTGGGGCCGTAAAACCCCGGAAGTCATCATGAAGCCCCTAAAAGGGGACCCCCCCAGGCCGTCACCTACATGTATTCCAAGGCCCCTGGAGTCCCCCAGGGGTGATCCAAAAAGGAAAAATTGAAAAAGAGCCGGAAAACCAAAACACCTCGGATCAAAAAAAAAATGACCCAAAACATGGCGGCACCCCCGCCAGCCCCCCAATTCACAAAAACGTTAGGTCCAACAGTCCCTTCCAACATAAAAAGGGGCGAGGCATTCCCCCAAACCTAAAAAACGTGCTACCTTACCTAGGCATGGCCCTTTGAGTGACTCCCCCCCCTAAATACACCAAACTGGGAATCTTGATCCTCCACTCCAGCTCAACCGCCCTTTTTTTGGGGTGGTCCGGGGTTCCATTATCCTACTGCAAATCACGAAAATATAAAGATAATTTCTATACATACATGGGCCCTTTAAACAAAAGACGGGGTATTAGAAACCACTTTCCCCCACTCCCTTCACATAATGAACACAAGATTAAGAAGTTGGAAAAACAAGGCCCCCCTTTAAGTATTGTTGGGGTGCCCTTTAAAGTAAGGGAAAAACGTAAAGGAATATGGTCTATCCCAAGTTTAGGGTAACTGATGAAGATATATGCACCTCAAAATGTTGCACTCCCAAACAAAAGGGAGAGCCTCCTTTTCATGGAGGTATAATTCTTTGGTCCCCGTACTTTTTGCTGAGAAGCCCCGAGTGGCATTATTTCCCCTGCTTACCCGCAAAAAGACGCCCAAAACCTCTGTATCATTTTGCAAACCGGGGGGTGGGTAATCGCATACAATAAAAATTTTGGGGGGTTAATGGCATAAAAAAGGTACATGACAGAGATATTAAAGTTATAAATACGGGTTGTCCTTGGCACACATGGTCGGGGGGGAAACAGATGACCCCCCCACTTTTCATTTACACAATTTGCATGTAGTTCATAAAGAGGAGACAAACCTTATTTTTTAACTGTCCCTGGGGGGCAGTAGTGCACGTTTTCAAGGTTCCCCTAGGTGAGCCCCAGTAAAAGACAACGTCCCCCACTCTCACGGATACAACACATCCAGAAATAAACACTTCACCCTTAAAGGAACCTATTTCACCCCCTTACATCACCGGGCCCCTGCTGACATTTACAAATTGGGAAAACCCCTCTACCCCAGGGGGTTTAAAGGCCCCCTTTTTTCGCACCCAAAACTCTTTCACTAAGGTGCCCATGGTGACCACACTTCAACCGTCTTTAAAAGACCCAAAATTTTTCCAAGTTTAAAATTTTCCTGCTTACATTATTTTCTCGGGGACTTTACCCATCTCTTTTTGAAGCACCCCACATTCCATCATACCCTTTCCCCAGGCCCCGGTTTTCCAATGCCAATCCCATCTTATTCCAAATGTTAGCCCCCACCTCATAGTCCACTTCATCCGGGGTGGCTGGCAGACGGGTGCACTGTGCCATGACCCATCTTAGCAAGAATTTTCTAAACCCGAGAAAAAAACCCCCGGGGAAACATCCCCATCCTAGTAGCAATGAATTAATGATTCCAAGTGCTTCCCCACAGGGTAAAAAAGGGGGGGGAAATTTCCCTCCCCCCTCCTTCTTTGGGTTTTGAAACAAACATGCATTGCCCGAGAGAGGGAAAACCAGGGTGCTTTTCTTTGATCCTAGGATGATATACATTGGTAAATTTAACCTCAAGTGGGCCCTAAAAAATACATGACATTTCAAATTGATTTTTGGGTGTTTTTGTGAAACCCTAAGAGACAAAAGTTTCACCAGAAATTCAAAAACCACACAAAAAATTAATCAGAAAGGGTATAGACCCCTGGTAACCTGTTAGAAAGGAATTTTTAATAAACACAAATTTTTTTAGCTTCCTGTTTCACTGAAAATGCCTTCCCTTCGAATCTGTAAAAAATACTACAAAGAACTTTAATAGTTTGCGTGGCCACTAAGCACGGGGTCCTCTTAAAAAAGTCTTGCTCTATGAAACTCTGCAAAAAAAACACTTGGAAAATTTGGGCCCCCAATCCTCCGCGACAACTGATAAGAAAAAGCTTTCCCGGAGGTCAAAACCTTCCGGGCCCCACTCAGCTGTGCAGAGTCGGGATTTTTTCCCACTCAGCCCCAAGACCATTTCCCCAAACCCCGGTTTTGGGTTTGACCCGGTTCATCACTGCTCGTCTCTCCTGGGTCAACCAATGAACAGGCCCCCCATGCCAAACCATCACCACAGTGTGCAAAAGGGTCACAGGGAGGCACAGCTCCGCCTTGCCCCCTGTTTAGCCCAAAAGCACATTAAAAAAATTTTCAGGTACCGTTGCCCAATTGGGTCATTCCACCTTGTAAAAAACCGGGGCCGCAAAACCAAAATTCCTCACTTTTGAGGGTCCCCAACATTGTTGCTAGTAGAAAGGGCAATCCTGCAAAAGGTACATTTCTGCAATCCCCACAGGAGGTCCCAGATGGTAGCAGACTTACCCATAACCTGTGCACTGGAGTCCTGACAGGGACTCCCGTTTCCCTTTAAAAAAAATGTCCAATCCCGGGGTAGGTGTCATCCGAACGGCAAAACACCCCCCGCGAAGCAAGGGTTGTACTACAAATGTCCCTAAAGAATAACACCCTGACCCTACCTTCATTTTGGTGTAAGGCCACAGTAGACTTACTTGAATAGACCCCATCCGAGGGTCAAAGACACGGTTTCTTTTTGGGTACCTTTGGGGGAAGACTGCAATGCAAGCCACATAATGTGAATCGGTGTATTTTCTGGGGAAGCTCTGCCCCAGCCTGGGCCCTAAGCATCTTTTTTGACAAAAATAGCGAGGTGGGCCCGTTTATTGCAATATGTACAGGATAAAATTTAAAGGGCCCCCCCCCCCATTTGCCGGTTGGATCCTTGGTTCTGGGGAACTGGCTCGTCCCCCCTGTTCCTTGTAGTCCGGACCCGTGACAGTGACTTAAAACCCCCTCGAGTGGGTACTGGTAAAAAGGGTTATTAAAACTTTGTGGGTTTAATGGGCTTAAGAAATCGTAAGACACATTGCAAAAAAACCATACCCCCCGGCCGGGGTTGAACCGCGGTCATAAGTCTCAAAATCCAGCCCCTCGCGCTGCCACTTAAACCCGCTAGCCCCTAAGATTCATCCAAAAGGTATATTTTACACCATAGGAAAGTTAGCACAGGCACCTCTGTGACCACAAATGCAAGTTTTTAAAAGACGAATCTCCAGCTAGGTGGCCGTACGAACTCTAGCCAAGTCCCCTTTATGCCCTCAAAATGCTTAAAAAATCTAAAGACACATTGCAAATAAACCCTACCCCCGGCCCGGGGTTGAACCCCCGGGGCATAGAGTCTCAAAAAATCCCAGCCCGTCGGTAGCTGGTCTGTGGCTAGCGCACGGGTGGATTTTGAAATTATGACCCCGGGTTCAATCCCCGGCCGGGGGGAGGTTTATTTGCAATCGTGTATTACGTTTCTTAAGTCATGTTTTACGGCAGGAAGGGGCTTTTAGTAGGTTCGTCACGGCCACGCTAGCTGGGGATTCGTCTGTAAAAACTTGCTTTGTGGTCCGAGGTGCCTGTGAAAATTTCCATGGGGTAGAAATATCCTAGTTGGATGAAACTTTTGTGGCAGCTGGTCTTGGCTAGCGCGACGGGTGGAGTTTTTGGGTCTATGACGCGGGGTTTAATCCCCGGCCGGGGGGTTTGGGTTTCTCTTGTGGTTTTTAGGGTGAAAAGGGTGGCTTTAAATTTTTTGAAATTTCTTTTTCCTAGGTGGGGGGAAAATTTCCATTATTAGTATTGGGGTGTGGTAACTGCTACCAAAATTTTTTGGGTTTGCAAAAAAACTGTCACCCAGTCAAAACATTATTAAAATCTCAAGATCCTTTCCCAAGATTGCCTTAAAGGCAGAAGGCATTTCCCAAAAGATCCTCGAAAAATTAAGGTAATTTCACATTCATAATTTTTACCACCCCCCTTTTAGGACACCCCTATTAGAAGTAATCCCACCATTTTCCCCCAAAGACTGCCCCGACTGAAACTTTGCCTCGAATTTTGCCGGGACCTTCCGGAACATTTTATAAGCCGTAAAACACCTCTTTTAGCTTAAAAATCAGAAAAGGCAGATCCTTCTAAAGAATAATGCCGTAACCTTTACCAACTAATGGGTTTTTTGCTAATGTGCCCCTTCCCTTTTTCCGGCCAAACTTGGGATTTGGCCGACTTTCAAAAAAACAGAAAAAAAAGGTCTGGGGTTTTTTCTAGGAATTTGGGCACAAATTTTTTGGCTTTATCCAAAGAAAAAATTTTTACCCTGTGCTGTGTCTGGGGAGAAGCAAGCTGCCTCTCTTTAGCCTTTTTTTGGGGGCCCAAACTCCTCTAAAGGGTTTTGTTCCGGATCTTTGTATGCTCAATCCTTTTTAAACCCTTCCTTTTCTTCTGCAACAGGGCTAATTTCATTTGTAATTACTACTTCCTTACCCGGGCCCTATCATGGGAAAATTTATTCAAAGTCACCTTTCCAAAAGCATGTCACCCCAGAATTTTTCACCATGTCAGCCTTTTGGGGGAAAAAAAGCACCAAATCTTTCTACCCGCCCCAGAACTTTTTGATATAAAATAATAAAGCACACAGCAAGGTACAAATTTTTTGAAGTAGTATATTCACAAGGGGGGGTTTTCATGTGATCCCTCAAATTAAACAGGATTGCACACCAAAAGAAAACCCGGCAGAAAAAAAAAATAAAGTACTGCACCCGCAAAGGGAAATTATTCCCAGAAATTTGGGGCTAAACCCCCCAAAAATCAGCAGATTGAACCTGCAAGGGTAAATTATCACAAAATACAAATTTAATAAACCCTAAAAAACAACAATATGGTCAGAAAGGTAAATGATTTATAGAGTATTAATTAATATAACACCCTAAAACCGCAATATTATACAGAAAGTAAATATTCACGGGTATTTTTTTAAAAACAACACCCAAAAAAAAGCAAATTTTCACACAAAAATAAAAATTATTCACAGGGTTTAATTATAATAAACCCTAAAAAAAAAGCAATGTTCACCGAAGGGAAATTATTTTTTATGGGTTTTTATAGTGAATCTTCCCCTGGCCAACCCAGTAAAGAATGATTATTAACTTTCCAGGTTTGCAAACTTTAATTACCACATAAAATTTGATAATTCTCCCATTTAAAAGGCCCCCCCTGTTTTGCAAAAAGTGGGATAGCTGGGGGCTTGAGCCCGGTTAAGGGCAAAGGTAAAAGTTACACAAATTCAAGCCCAAAAACCGGCCCCCCAGGGCTATCCCAGTCCAAAAAAAAGAAAGCGCAAACTAGTATGTGTTTTCTTAAAGGGGTTGGGGAACAGGGGTTAGGCAAAAAATTCCCAATTTGGAAAATATATCTATTAGTCACCTAACATAAAAGAAAAACCTTAAAACCAAATGCCCAAAAGAGGGTACACAAAAACGTGGCTGGAGGTCCCGCCACCCCAAAAACCCCTATGCCCCGTCAGGCCAGGCCCACTCCACTCCACTCCCCCACCTTTTCTTATTTCCCCCCCCTCCCCCCACACCCTGACCATTCAGAGCCTGGGTGAACATACAGGTAAGCTATATGAAGCCAGGCTTGAGTTGGATAAACAAAAGAGTGCACAACTACAAACTTTTCTTAAATACACACATCTCCCACGCCGCCTTACACACCCTGTAAGTCCTGACTCCCCCAAAACCCCCCCCTTTCTCCCCCTACCCCAAAAACCTTGGAAAATAAATCATTAACAAATTTTCTTTATAATTACAGTTGGTACTTTACAGTACCCCCAATCACATTTCCAATTATAAAATTATTCTTTAAACTTAATATTCAACTGAGGCACACTTCTCCACTTTTTTGTACATTACGAGTCATGCGAACCTGCATAAAAATCCACCCCAAAGGCTTTTTTGAATTCACCCTGCCAAATGCAAAGCAGAAAATCAGAGAAGGGGAAAGAAGACTGCAGACAGGTATAGACTAGGTGGCCCCAAGGACCAAACCCCGCTCAAGAAAAAAATCTTGGGGGGTGACCATAACACCCACATGTCCCCAGAGGAACATCAACCCGATAACGTGCACATACGGGCGCCTGGCAAACCCGAGAATAGCGTTCCGATACCTTTGTAAGGAAACGTTTAAGCACTTACAGGTATATCAGGGCCCCTACTGGGTATGCAGCACCAGTTTTGGGGCTAGTTCCGGAGCTCAGGGGGATGTCCGCGAAGGAAAGTTTAGGGAAATCGGAAGCGACTTGGAGGAAAGGGGGACAGGGGGGACATGAAAGACTACAAATTACTGGTGGAATAGAAAGTAGACAAGAACAGGGTTTTTCCCGAGAGGGAACAAACAAGGGGGCACAATTGGGAAATGAAGACTCGGACGAGGGCAGAGGGGTGTTAGGAAGTATTTTCTTCAGTCATAGAGTCTCAGGAAGTGGAAAGCCCAATAAAATGATAAGTGGAGGCAGGACCATAATAGCTTTAAAACAGGTATGACAAAGCCTGGAAAACAAAAAGAGAGAGGACAGTACGATCAGTGAAAAGGGGGCCAGGAGCGAGTTTGAAAAAAACCCCCGTAACACGTATGGTGAGTACAATTTGGGGAGTACACCACACACACACACACATACACACCCGCGAGTAAAGGTTTCGTGGCGAGGGGTCAAGGGGGGGCACCTGTGCCGCGGGGCCCCAAGGGGGGCAGTCCTAGGGCCCGTGCTGTTTTTGGTATTTGTGACGACATACGGAAGGAATAGACTCTGAGGTGTCCCTGTTTGCAGATGACGTGAAGTTGATGAGAAGAATTCACTCGATCGAAGACCAGGCAGAACTACAAAGGGATCTGGACAGGCTGCAGACCTGGTCCAGCAATTGGCTCCTGGAGTTCAATCCCACCAAGTGCAAAGTCATGAAGATTGAGGAAGGGCAAAGAAGACCGCAGACGGAGTACAGTCTAGGGGGCCAGAGACTGCAAACCTCACTCAAGGAAAAAGATCTTGGGGTGAGTATAACACCAGGCACATCTCCTGAAGCGCACATCAACCAAATAACTGCTGCAGCATATGGGCGCCTAGCAAACCTCAGAACAGCATTCCGACATCTTAATAAGGAATCATTCAGGACCCTGTACACCGTGTATGTTAGGCCCATATTGGAGTATGCGGCACCAGTTTGGAACCCACACCTAGCCAAGCACGTAAAGAAACTAGAGAAAGTGCAAAGGTTTGCAACAAGACTAGTCCCAGAGCTAAGAGGTATGTCCTACGAGGAGAGGTTAAGGGAAATCAACCCGACGACACTGGAGGACAGGAGAGATAGGGGGGACATGATAACGACATACAAAATACTGCGCAGAATAGACACGGTGGACAAAGACAGGATGTTCCAGAGATGGGACACATACACAAGAGGTCACAATTGGAAGTTGAAGACTCAGATGAATCAAAGGGATGTTAGGAAGTATTTCTTCAGTCATAGAGTAGTCAAGTCATGGAATAGTCTAGAAAGTGAAGTAGTGGAAGCGGGAACCATACATAGTTTTAAGGCGAGGTATGATAAAGCTCATGGAGCAGGGGGAGAGAGGACCTAGTAGCAATCAGTGAAGAGGCGGGGCCAGGAGCTATGACTCGACCCCTGCAACCACAAATAGGTGAGTACAAATAGGTGAGTACACACACACACACACACACACACACACACACACACACATACACACACACACACACACACACACACACACACACACACATACACACACACACACACACACACACACACACACACACACACACACACACACAGTATGCGGCACCAGTTTGGAACCCACACCTAGCCAAGCACGTAAAGAAACTAGAGAAAGTGCAAAGGTTTGCAACAAGACTAGTCCCAGAGCTAAGAGGTATGTCCTACGAGGAGAGGTTAAGGGAAATCGACCTGACGACACTGGAGGACAGGAGAGATAGGGGGGACATGATAACGACATACAAAATACTGCGCAGAATAGACACGGTGGACAAAGACAGGATGTTCCAGAGATTGGACACAGTATCAAGGGGACACAGTTGGAAGCTGAAGACACAGATGAATCACAGGGATGTTAGGAAGTATTTCTTCAGCCACAGAGTAGTCAGTAAGTGGAATAGTTTGGGAAGCGATGTAGTGGAGGCAGGATCCATACATAGCTTTAAGCAGAGGTATGATAAAGCTCACGGCTCAGGGAGAGTGACCTAGTAGCGATCAGTGAAGAGGCGGGGCCAGGAGCTCGGACTCGACCCCCGCAACCTCAACTAGGTGAGTACAACTAGGTGAGTACACACACACACACACACACACACACACACACATACACACACACACACACACACACACACACACACACACACACACACACACACACACACACACACACACACACACACAAATCTAATCTAACACATTAGCTCATAAATCCCCCCACCACACACACACATTTTTACGATAAGCTGAAGCAGCTAGAACATCCCAACAGGATAAAAACAAAATGGGCTCTCAAAAGGGAGGACGTAAAGGCAAGGGAACCAATGATGGCTGGTCGGAAAAGGAATAATGGGTAGAATGGCTCAAGGACAAAATGGAACAACAATGGGAGAAAAGGTTAAACGAGCTTTGCAATAACATATTAGAGCAAATATCTGCAGAGAGCAAGACGTGGGAATCACGAGCTGTAGTAGCTGAGGCAAAGATACAGAGATTGGAGGAAGAAATGGATGTGCTGAAGCAGGATCTAAAGATGAGGTCCGAAAGGAGCAAATTGATTAAAATGGGAACATCAGCAGGCAGCGAGGGGACTGAAGGAGGGGATGGATCTAAGCAGTCTTTTGTAGCAGTAATTTCAGGCCATCATGGTGTCTGGGAGATGATTAGGGAAACAGCAAAGGAGATGCTTAAATCAGATCCAGAGATACAGAGGGAAAAGAAATGGGAGAGGAGAGGGAGAGGTCAATAATTATTCATGGGCTTCAGGAGGCTGAAGGGCAGACCTATGATGAAAGAAGCATTGGGAGAAAACAGAGATTAAGAACATCATTGCAATAACAGGAGAGAGGGACATGTCTCAGGTAGAAAATTTTCACAGACTTGGGGGGGGTATTCGAGGGAAAAAAAATCAACCAATCAGATTGACATTCAAGACAGATGTGGTACAGAACAGAAACCACTGTTAAAGCACTCTCCAGATTATCAAAAAGTGTTCCTCAATCGAGACAGAACACAAAAGGAAAGGGAACAACTGAAAGTGAGAGCAAGACAGAACCAGTGGAAGGAAAGAGAGATAGGACAGGCAACGACAGACAGGAAAACTCAGCCTTTGGGGGAACATCAAACACAAATGCTTACGGAAACCTCTCAACCCCTGTCTCCACATATCAACCAAACACATTAAACAGAAACGAACCTCACTCCATAGCCACCATCCCCTTAAGCACTAATTCCACAATCACAGCAGCCTCCCATAATATTGTGCCCTGCCTCCCACCCTCCCAGCCTACACCTTCCTCTTCCATCTCCCAAAATACAGTAATGGAAAGGAAGCTAAAGGTATGGTACACCAATGCAGATGGAATAAATAAGAGTGAAGAGTGGCAAGAATGCATCATTGATGCATTACCTGACATCATAGCACTAACAGACAAAACTTACAGGGATAACAGATGCAATTTTTCCACCTGGATATCAGATTATGAGGAAAGACAGAGAGAACAGAGGAGGAGGAGTAGCATTGCTCATAAAATAACAGTGCAGTTTTGAGGAGATGGGAGGAATGGAAAGAAGAGAAACAGATGACTTCATTGTAGGAACACTTCAGACTGGTGGTCCAAAGGTTATGATAGCAGTGATGTAAAACCCACCACTTAACAGCAGGAGAACAAGAGAAGAGTATGATGTGCGCAATAGGGCAATGATGGATACACTAGCTGAAGTGGCCAGGAGGGCTCATATGGGTAGGACAAAATTGCTTATAATGGGGGATTTCAATCATAAAGAGATTGACTGGGAAAACCTAGAGCCACATGGGGGACCAGAAACATGGAGGGCTAGGATGTTGGAGACTGTATTGGAGAACTTCATGCATCAACATGTTAGGGATACAACCAGAGAGAGAGGAGAGGATGTTGCAGCAAGGCTGGATCTCATATTCACATTGAATAGTTCAGACATAAGGGATATCACCCACGAAAGACCCCTTGGCGCTAGTGATCATGATGTCCTGAGTTTTGAATATCTTGTCGAGTTAACAGTGGAGAATGCAGCAGCACGAGAACAAAGAGAGAAACCAAACTTCAAAAAAGGGGACTACATAAGAATGAGAAGTTTCCTGCATGAAGTGCAGTGGGAAAGAGAACTAGATGGAAAGACAGTAAATGAAATGATGGAAATAGTAACCACTAAGTGCAGGGAGGCAGAGGAAAGGTTCATACCAAAGGGCAACAGAAAAAATGGTAAGACCAGAGTGAGCCCATGGTTTAATTGGAGGTGTAAAGAGGCCAAAGCCAAGTGTGCTAGAGCATGGAAAAGGTATAGATGGCAAAGACTCAAGAAAACAAGGAGATGAGCAGAAGAACCAGAAACAAATATGCAGGGATAAGGAGAGAGGCTCAGAGGCAATACGAGAACGACATAGCATCAAAAGCCAAATCTGAACCAAAGTTGTTGTACAGTCACATTAGGAGAAAAACAACAGTCAAGGACCAGGTAATCAGGCTGAGGAAAGAAGGAGGGAAGCTGACGAAGAGTGACCAAGAAGTATGTGATGAACTAAACAAAAGATTTAGAGAAGTATTCACAATAGAGTCAGGAATGCTTCCAGCAAACTGTGGAGGTAGGGTGCACCAGCAGGTGCTGGACACAATACACATAACCAAGGTAGAGGTGAAGAAACTGCTAGACGAACTGGATACCTCAAAGGCGGTGGGCCCAGATAACATATCTCCATGGATACTGAGAGAGGGAGCAGAGGAACTGTGTGTGCCATTAGCAGCAATCTTCAGTATATCTATCGAAACAGGGCAGTTGCCTGAAGCGTGGAAGACAGCACATGTAGTTCCAATTTTTAAGAAAGGGGACAGACAGGCAGCATTAAACTACAGACCAGTGTCACTGACTTGTATAGTATGTAAAGTCATGGAAAAGATTATCAGAAGAAAAGTAGTGGAACACATTGAAAAGATTGGGCTCATATATGACAGCACGGCTTCAGAGATGGGAAATCCTGTGTCACAAATTTACTTGAGTTCTACGATAAGGTAACAGAAGTAAGACAGGAGAGAGAGGGATGGGTAGATTGCATCTTTTTAGATTGCAAGAAGGCTTTTGACACAGTACCACACAAGAGACTGGTGCAAAAATTAGAGGAGCAGGCAGGAATAACGGGGAAAGTACTGCAATGGATCAGGGAATACCTGACAGGAAGGAAACAACGTGTGTTGGTACATGATGAAGTGTCAGAGTGGGCTAATGTGTCGAGTGGGGTTCCACAAGGTTCAGTCCTAGGCCTGGTGCTGTTTCTTGTATACGTGAATGATATGGTGGAAGGAGTAGATTCAGAAGTGTCACTGTTCGCTGATGATGTGAAACTGATGAGGAGAATACAAGGGGATCTGGATAAACTACAAGTATGGTCCGACAAATGGCTCCTGGAGTTTAACCCCAGTAAGTGTAAGGTCATGAAGATTGGGGAAGGACACAGAAGACCGCAGACGGAGTACAGGTTAGGAAACCAACAGCTGCAAACGTCAGTTAAAGAAAAGGATCTTGGGGTAAGCATTATAACGAACATGTCCCCTGAGGCACACATCAATCAAATAACTGCTGCAGCATATGGGAGATTGGCAAACCTGAGATTGGCGTTTAGACATCTGAGTAAGGAGTCATTCACGACATTGTACACAGTGTACGTAAGGCCTATACTGGAATATGCAGCGCCAGTATGGAACCCTCACTTAGTCAAACACGTCACGAAATTGGAGAAAGTGCAAAAATTTGCAACACGATTAGTCCCGGAACTGAGGGGTATGTCTTATGAGGAGAGGTTAAGGGAACTCAACCTGATGACACTAGAGGATAGGACGGATAGAGGGGACATGAGAACAACGTATAAAATACTAAGAGGCATTGACAAGGTGGACAAGGATCGAATGTTTCAGAGATGGGATACAGAAACAAAGAGGACACAATTGGAAACTGAAAACCCAGATGAGTCATAGGGATGTTAGGAAGTATTTCTTTAGTCTTAGAGTTGTCAGGAACTGGAATAATCTGGAGAGTGAAGTAGTGGAAGCAAGTTCCATAAATAGCTTTAAGAAGAGGTATGACAAATATCATGGAGCAGGGAGAGAGTGAATTAGTATCGACCAGTGAAGAGGCGGGGCTAGGAGCTATGACTCGACCCCTGCAACCACATATAGGTGAGTACACACACACACACACACACACACACACACACACACACACACACACACACACACACACACACACACACACACACACACACACACACACACACACACACACACACACACACACACACACACACACACACACACTAGTAGCAGCAACCAGGGAAGAGGCGGGGGCCAGGATCTTTGACTCGACCCCTGCAACCACATTTAGATGAGTATTCACACTTAGATTCGGGTACTGGTGAACACGATGAACGCGAAGCTTCACATCCTGTCCCTGACAGGACCTAAATATAATATACCAATGTTATGGTATAGGGCTGATTAACAATAAATTTTGTGTTTCTTACCCGCAGGACCTGGAGATGATCTACGGTTGCTTGCGGGGTATGGAAGCGCTGTGCTGGCTGCGTGAGCCAGCGCTCCGCGCACTCTGCCGCACCGTCAGGTACCAGATCCACTATGCTAATGATATCCTCTACTGGTAAGTCACACTCTCTCTTCTACCTTTTATTAGGGGCGTATATTTTATTCAATAACGTTAAACCTGCAGTGTGCAGCTATTCTATTATTTATAAGTTAAGTGGTGGAAACAGAAGCCGACTGTTTTCCTGTCATATTCCAGAGTGGCCCAACTCGTTTCAACAAAAACAAGTGTTGTAGTTGCGATGTATCGTAACACTGCATTTACTGTGAAGTGGTAATTTACAATGTTATGTTGGGTATTCACATAGACTGTTATTACAGTGTATGATCATAACTAAAGACAGTCTTTATAGTAACCCCTGCGTAAGAAATTGTCTAAATTCTTTGTAGAAGAGTACTGTAGTAAGCTTGTATGTTCTTTGGTTGGTAAAGAAGATCCCTCCAGTTCTATTCTTTAATTCCAAAATCCGCAAATCGTTTTGACGCTGCTACCACTTTGACCATGAGTTTCTTTTACTGTAGTTAACGTTCATTTTCTGTACAAGCATTGTAGCCTAGGTTAATAGGAGCGTGGTTTTGTTAAACCAGGCTAGCCTCTGAAATTAAGCGGAGCTGTGAAGATAGATTAAGGAATCCGAGTCTCTCAGTGCGAGGCCATCAATATGGATGAATATTAAACAAACTCTCTCTTGCTGAAAGTTACTCAATTTTACATTTCGAGGTTAACTTAAAATTCACTCCCGTTTTAATCTTGGACCTGCTCAGGTTACTTGACTTGCCTCAACTCATTCAAGAATGATTTTGTTTTCATTACTGATTGGGTGGACTCAGAACTGCCCATGTTTGCACCTGAACACACACCCGGCCTTGAGAATAACACTAACAGGTGGAGAATGAGACTCTTTAATGAGGAAACATTTCGCCAGCCAGTGGCTTCCTCAGTTCAGTACAGTGAAGAACGGTGAGAGATGAAGAGGAGAAGGAGGTAATCAGTCCCTCAGCCTGGAGTCAATGTGTTCAGTCCATCAATCTTGAGAAAAGCACGGTATATGCTCGGAGAAGTGCAGTCAGGTGAGTAGAAGCAGGAGGAGGCAGAGTCACCGTTGGAAAAATCCACTAGTGATAGTAGGTCATGCGGCCAGCTAATTTGCGCTAAAAAAAAAACAGTTGAAAGACAGACCACAAATTACTCGCATAAATTGCTGAAATTCATCCTAGACCCGAGTCCAAGAGGGCCAGGATGACTGACAACTGGAAATGGGTAATTAATATTGACGATATGTTCAGGCAGCTTGAATTGAATCATGTTTATCAAAAAGATCACAGGAAGTATCCAGAATATCTTGCTGCGAATTATGTCAGTCAGTATGGTACTAGACGAAGTGAAGACAGTTTACTAGTATCTCTAGTAGGTAGTCAGGCTAAGTAAGTTTATTCAGGTATACACAAATACAGTTACATAGATTATCTTACATAGCAGAGTATGTGTAGAGATCCTGGGATAACCGCAAAAAGTCAGACAAAGTGACTTATTTCCATTAGGGTCCTTTTAATACCTTATTATTATACTACAAAGGAGATAATTTCTTATTATTATACTATAAAGGAGATGCACTAGGAATAAGGTAAAATTAGTTATTTACATTTGCAAGTGTGTTAGCTAAAAAATGTAAAATCATTCTCCTGCCTTTCTGTCGCTACATTAATTAGGCACCTTTTGACTTTCTTCTTGAACTGACTCATGCTATGACTGGCTTTGACATGTGCAGGCAGTCTGTTCCAGTCCTTTATTGCTGTACACATTTTACATAAGGTATATTTACAGTTCTTTCGCACCTTAGTACAGTGTATACATATGTGTCATGATGTCTGAGATAAGAATGGTTCTATTGTCTCACATTACCCTGTGTATGCATTACGTATGAAGGTTATCATTCCTAGCTACTAGACCGTCATTATCTCCGTCACTTATCTGCTTATTTTGCACTTGTACAAATAGTTTAAGGTCCTGGATTAGTTTGGATATCGCCACTTAACAGCGCCACTGTTTTTGTGTGGGTATGCGGTGTTGCCAGACCTCAGCCATCTACTATACAGTAAATAAAGGAGTGGAAGGGGCAGTGTGACCATGTCAAGGCCAGTCTCAGCATAATCCAGTTTAAGGAAAGAATTAAAAGTACATAATGAGTGAAGCCACAGAAAAGCAGGAGTGTCATCTCTTGTGCATTTAACATTAATGTATTTGTTATATTCATGCTGCTCATTGTATAATTAATATTAATGTAACTCTTATATTCAGTTGATTTTTTCTTTTTGATGCTCGTGTAATTCTTTTTCGTGTATTTGAGCTAGTCAGTTTATTTGATTACTCGAGTGTGTTTTGTTTTTATTATTAATGATCTTCTATGACGGACTTTTCACAGTTTGTAATAGGCTGTTCAACGTTACTAAGACATTACAAGGACTCCAATAGAAATAAGTCACTTTGTTTAACTTTTTAGGTTATCCTAGGTAATTTACACTGTGTACAATAATTGTACTTAAGTGTACCTATACATAAGTAAACTTACTTACCAGTTACAGTAGGAAGGACTT
Source organism: Cherax quadricarinatus (assembly GCF_026875155.1). Taxonomy (NCBI): domain Eukaryota; kingdom Metazoa; phylum Arthropoda; class Malacostraca; order Decapoda; family Parastacidae; genus Cherax; species Cherax quadricarinatus. The sequence goes on from NC_069407.1 coordinate 83,958,861, forward strand.
CAACTAGTACTTTAGTTACCCATATGGTCTAAATTTGTCGTTTTCTCTGAGCCTCTTTGCTGTCGTACTCTTTGAATATTATAAAGGGGTAACAAAAATATTTTGTTTTATTATTAAGCTCGTGGATATTTTCGCATTTTTAATCACAAACAAAGGATTGCACCATAAAACAGTAAGTGTCATAAGCGTGTGTACTCATACTGATACTTCCAAGAATATTATCTGATATATAATTGTGTTTGTGCCACGGTATATATATGTAACTCTGGTTCCATGATTATATATGATCTTGGTTATTATACTAACGTCTTAATTTTAATATTAATGCTAACTTCAAGAATGTCAAAAAAAATATATATATACTTTATAGTTTCTATTATCACCAACCTGCTTGGTGCTGCCATCTATCGGCCATTCAATGGTGGACACACAGATTCTGTTTTAGACAATAGATGGCGTAGGACGTCCACCTAAATTGCATTTTTGCATTAGTCTCTGTAAGATCATATATTTGTTCGGATTTTTAACCCGGGGTAGAGAGGGTTAGCCACCCAGGATAACCTAGGGTAGGGAGGGTTAGCCACCCAGGATTACCCAAGAAAGTCAGTGCGTCATCGAGGACTGTCTGTCCTCGATGTCTTGTCCTCCAGGATGCCACCCATATGACATGATATATAGTTGTACAAAGAATTATAGTGATTGGGTGTACATGCCAAAAGCCCCTTGTATGCAGAGCATTATGGGCAGGCTTAAAATTAACTTAAGATTAACTAATCAATGATTTGTAGTGCAGAAACAGGTCATATGGTCATTAGATGAGTTACTGTGCACTCAAGAGAATGGATTATTCTACTGGGTAATGTAATTAAAAAACACAGTTTGATAGGGTCACGTGTTATACATTTATGAAATACAGTTATTCAGTATTTATTTAGTTGTGGGTGAGTAAGTTGGGTAATTAATGGTCTGAAATGATTTATTGTTCTGTACCTACTTACTGCTAGGAAAACAGGGACAGCAAGTAGAAGTCAAGAGACAGAGACTTGATTGCCCTTTTTAGGGTAATTCCATGAATTATTAAAACTGAGTGATGTGTGATCACTTTCCCCAAGCTCATCATTAACCACAAGATTATTAATTAGTGATTCCCTGCTGGCAAGAACCAAGTCAAGCAGGTTCTATCACAAACTGTTTTCAAAAACAATCCTAAATCGTATCAAGAAAGTCGCTTGACTCTAAATTTCCTGTCAAATTGCTCCAGTTTGTCTAAAGTTAAAATCTCCCATTAGCACAGCATTTTCCTATGTATATGCCTTACGAATTTTGTCCCATAGAAGTTTACTACACTCCATATCAGGTTTTGGGGCCTGTAAACCACACCCAAGATTAGTTTTTCACGGCCATTGAGAAGCTGTATCCACACAGATTCAGTGACTGACACTTCTAATTTTATATCTTGTCTAACACAAGTTAAATTATCTCTGACATACATCGCTACTCCACCACCCTTCCTGTTGACCCTATCAGTGTGGAATAATTTATAGCCTTGTATGAATCATTCAGAAGTCATTTCTCTATCTTACAGATTGAGCCAGGTCTCTGTTATAGCAATAATATCTATGCTTCCTGCACTTGCAATTAATCTTAGCTCATCTGTCTTGTTTCTTACACTCCTGCTATTAAGGGAGTGAGTCTCTCACCGCCCTCTGCTGTCTCCATTTGTTTGCTGGCCAGTTCCGTTGTCTTAATTTGTAGCTGTATGATGAATAATGTATTTAAACACTGTTTTCATCCCCAGTGTTGCAACCTGAGTGTTTTCTTACACACCCATACCTCTATCTGCTATCAGTTTAAAATCCTAGACAAGTCAGCAATGGCCCTCTTGATGGAGTTGGCAAATGCTACCACCCCAGCCCCAGAGAGATGTACCCCATCCCTTGTAGATGAATGGTTCAGAGAACCGACATGTTGATAAATTAGACACATGTGCAACTCTTGGGTATCTTTATTGAGGAAACGTTTCGCCACACAGTGGCTTCATCAGTCCATACAAAGGAGAATCTTGAAGAACAGGAGGAGAATGAGGTAATCAGTCCCTCAACCTTGAGTCGATGTGGTCAGTCCATCAATCTTGAATAGAATATGGCATACGTGCGGAGAAGGAGCTTATAAACCGTTGGTAGGAGAGGTGCAGCAGTCATAGGTGGTGTCACACTTGTTCAATGTGGAAGTAGGTCGTGCCCAAGAATTAGGCAAGCGAAGAATTCCCAAGTATTAAGATCCCAAGAAGTTGCAGTGTCTGACAGGTTTGTAGATGAATGGTCTGATGGTATGGACTGATGAAGCCAATGTGTGGCGAAACGTTTCCTCAATAAAGATACCCAAGAGTTGCACATGTGTCTAATTTATCAACCCCATCCCTTGCATACATATCATGTTTGCAATAAAAGTTGTCCTAGTTGTCAATGAATGGGATTGCAAGTACCTTGCAGTATCGGTCTAACTAGCAATTTACACCAATTGCTACATATACAGTGGACCCCCGCATAACGATCACCTCCGAATGCGACCAATTATGTAAGTGTATTTATGTAAGTGCGTTTGTACGTGTATATTTGGGGGTCTGAAATGGACTAATCTACTTCACAATATTTCTGGAACAAATTCGGTCAGTACTGGCACCTGAACATACTTCTGGAGTGAAAAAATATCGTTAACCGGGGGTCCACTGTAATTGGGACCCCTTCCTTAGACCTAATTAAATCTATAGCTGACCTGTACTTATCTAGCAGCTCTTCTCTCCTATCCCTCCTGATATTATTTTCACCAGCACTGAGACAGATAATGGGTTTGTTCCCATTACCTGACATGATATTATCCAACCTGTTAACTATGTCACCAACACCAGCTCTAGGGAAGCACACTCTGTGTCTCACCTTCTTATCCCTATTACAGAAAGCACGGTCTATATATCTGACCTGTGAGTCACCAACCACAAGAATGCACTTACCTCTATTAGCAGGGCAAGTAGTACATTTACCCTCACTGACCACTGAAATACACTCATCC
>NC_069407.1:83966929-84041929 GCF_026875155.1 Cherax quadricarinatus
GGGGTTGAAAATCCGAACGATATCTCTTGGTTATCGCTTGTGTACATACCAAATTAACTATGTAAGGTACTCAGTAAATGAGCCTGTGTATAGTGCAAGGTACTCAGTGAGGATATATACTGTGCAAGGTACTCAGTGAGGATATATACTGTGCAAGGTACTCAGTGAGGTTATATACTGTGCAAGGTACTCAGTGAGGTTATATACTGTGCAAGGTACTCAGTGAGGTTATATACTGTGCAAGGTACTCAGTGAGGTTATATACTGTGCAAGGTACTCAGTGAGGATATATACTGTGCAAGGTACTCAGTGAGGATATATACTGTGCAAGGTACTCAGTGAGGTTATATACTGTGCAAGGTACTCAGTGAGGATATATACTGTGCAAGGTACTCAGTGAGGATATATACTGTGCAAGGTACTCAGTGAGGATATATACTGTGCAAGGTACTCAGTGAGGATATATACTGTGCAAGGTACTCAGTGAGGATATATACTGTGCAAGGTACTCAGTGAGGTTATATACTGTGCAAGGTACTCAGTGAGGATATATACTGTGCAAGGTACTCAGTGAGGTTATATACTGTGCAAGGTACTCAGTGAGGATATATACTGTGCAAGGTACTCAGTGAGGATATATACTGTGCAAGGTACTCAGTGAGGATATATACTGTGCAAGGTACTCAGTGAGGATATATACTGTGCAAGGTACTCAGTGAGGATATATACTGTGCAAGGTACTCAGTGAGGTTATATACTGTGCAAGGTACTCAGTGAGGTTATATACTGTGCAAGGTACTCAGTGAGGATATATACTGTGCAAGGTACTCAGTGAGGATATATACTGTGCAAGGTACTCAGTGAGGTTATATACTGTGCAAGGTACTCAGTGAGGATTATATACTGTGCAAGGTACTCAGTGAGGATATATACTGTGCAAGGTACTCAGTGAGGTTATATACTGTGCAAGGTACTCAGTGAGGATATATACTGTGCAAGGTACTCAGTGAGGTTATATACTGTGCAAGGTACTCAGTGAGGATATATACTGTGCAAGGTACTCAGTGAGGATATATACTGTGCAAGGTACTCAGTGAGGTTATATACTGTGCAAGGTACTCAGTGAGGATATATACTGTGCAAGGTACTCAGTGAGGTTATATACTGTGCAAGGTACTCAGTGAGGATATATACTGTGCAAGGTACTCAGTGAGGATATATACTGTGCAAGGTACTCAGTGAGGATATATACTGTGCAAGGTACTCAGTGAGGATATATACTGTGCAAGGTACTCAGTGAGGATATATACTGTGCAAGGTACTCAGTGAGGATATATACTGTGCAAGGTACTCAGTGAGGATATATACTGTGCAAGGTACTCAGTGAGGATATATACTGTGCAAGGTACTCAGTGAGGATATATACTGTGCAAGGTACTCAGTGAGGATATATACTGTGCAAGGTACTCAGTGAGGTTATATACTGTGCAAGGTACTCAGTGAGGATATATACTGTGCAAGGTACTCAGTGAGGATATATACTGTGCAAGGTACTCAGTGAGGATATATACTGTGCAAGGTACTCAGTGAGGATATATACTGTGCAAGGTACTCAGTGAGGATATATACTGTGCAAGGTACTCAGTGAGGATATATACTGTGCAAGGTACTCAGTGAGGATATATACTGTGCAAGGTACTCAGTGAGGATATATACTGTGCAAGGTACTCAGTGAGGATATATACTGTGCAAGGTACTCAGTGAGGTTATATACTGTGCAAGGTACTCAGTGAGGATATATACTGTGCAAGGTACTCAGTGAGGTTATATACTGTGCAAGGTACTCAGTGAGGTTATATACTGTGCAAGGTACTCAGTGAGGATATATACTGTGCAAGGTACTCAGTGAGGATATATACTGTGCAAGGTACTCAGTGAGGTTATATACTGTGCAAGGTACTCAGTGAGGATTTATACTGTGCAAGGTACTCAGTGAGGATATATACTGTGCAAGGTACTCAGTGAGGATATATACTGTGCAAGGTACTCAGTGAGGATATATACTGTGCAAGGTACTCAGTGAGGTTATATACTGTGCAAGGTACTCAGTGAGGTTATATACTGTGCAAGGTACTCAGTGAGGATATATACTGTGCAAGGTACTCAGTGAGGATATATACTGTGCAAGGTACTCAGTGAGGATATATACTGTGCAAGGTACTCAGTGAGGTTATATACTGTGCAAGGTACTCAGTGAGGATATATACTGTGCAAGGTACTCAGTGAGGATATATACTGTGCAAGGTACTCAGTGAGGATATATACTGTGCAAGGTACTCAGTGAGGATATATACTGTGCAAGGTACTCAGTGAGGTTATATACTGTGCAAGGTACTCAGTGAGGTTATATACTGTGCAAGGTACTCAGTGAGGATATATACTGTGCAAGGTACTCAGTGAGGATATATACTGTGCAAGGTACTCAGTGAGGATATATAATGTACGTTCATATTAGTATAGTTGTAGGTATATCCACCTGAGCGGCTTGTTGTCGTAAACACTAATAAATGAGCAGAGCGTTGCTACCCTGTCCTCTATGAGAGACATTGTGCGAACAAAAGGTAACTGTGTTTCCCTGTCATATTCCATCACGCAGCTTGTATTGTTTACACGGGGTAATGAAATCTGTCTGCCTGAGCTGGGAGACTGCGCTGGGGTTGTAGGGGAATGTGGGAGGTAGGGGGGGGCAACAATATGAAGGGGTGGAAGAGGGGAGGTAGCGGGACCAACAATGTGAAGGGATGGAAGAGGGTAGGTAGCGGGACCAACAATATGAAGGGGTGGAAGAGGGGAGGTAGTGGGACCAACAATATGAAGGGGTGGAAGAGGGGAGGTAGCGGGACCAACAATATGAAGGGGTGGAAGAGGGAGGTAGCGGGACCAACAATATGAAGGGGTGGAAGAGGGGAGGTAGCGGGACCAACAATATGAAAGGGTGGAAGAGGGGAGGTAGCGGGACCAACAATATGATGGGGTGGAAGAGGGGAGGTAGCGCGACCAACAATATGAAGAGGTGGAAGAAAAAAGTGGAAAGGATGGAAGAGGGGTAAATGGGAATAAAGAGTAGTGATGACGAAGTGTCAGAGTTAATGTGACACGGAGTAATAATAATGTGATAGAAGTAATTAGAGGGTTTTACCTATTGATAAATGAGACACTTGTGCGACATTTGGGTATCATTATTCTGGGAATGTTTCGCCAACCAGTGGTTTCTTCAGTCCAATACGGAGAAGAACGGCGGAAGATGAGGCGGAGTTTGAGATAATCAGTCCCTCAGTCTGGAGTCGATGCGTTCCACCATTTTCCACTTGTGACGCTGCCTACAACTGCTTCACGTCACCTGTCTGCAGTATATAAGCCGCTTCTCCACGATGTATTTTCCACTAACACATCGAGTCCAAGTTGAGGGACTAATTACCTCAAACTCCTCCACCATTCTTTTCCGTACTGGGCAAATACCTTTGATATATATTTGATGAGTTTCGAGAGTTGCCCTTCTCTTTCAGCCCGGCCCTGGGCCAGTCTTGTCTAGTACTTGCCTGGTCAACCAGGCTGTTGCTGCTGGCGGCCCTCTGGCCCATATAACCACCACAACCTGGTTGATAGTGCACTTGACAGAGAAAATTGCCCAGTTTCTTCAACATTTCTTCCAGCAGCGTTTCTGATATCTTCTGGTAAGATTTTGAATAGTCTGGTGACCACGGATGTTGATACAATGAATTCTTATTGTGCCCACGGCGTCCTTGCCTTTTATTAGGTTTATTCGCCACAGTCTCCTATATCTCTCACTCCAGGATGTTGTGGCTGTAGTGTGCAGATTTGGGACAAGGCCCTCAAGTACTTTCCACGTATATATCGTCAGTATCTCTCCTCTGTCCCATCGAGTACATATTATGACTTCGAAGTGTTCCCAGTAATTTAATTGCTTTATTGGTACTTTGCAGACTGTAAATGATCTTTGAATCTGTTCCAGCTCTGATATCTCTCTTGCCCTGAACGGGGCCGGCCGCCAACACTGAACAACACTCTAAGCGAGAGCACAAGCGATTTGAAGAGTGTTACTATTGTCAATATTTTCCCCTGTTTTGAAAGTCCTCATTATCCACCCCGTCATTTTCCTGGCTAACCATACCACGGGTGGGGATGGAACCCGCGGTCAGAGAGTCTCAAAACTCCAGACCGTCGCGTTAGCCACTGGACCAGCTAGCCACAATAAGATTCGTCCAACTAGGTATATTTCTACACCATAGGAAGGTTAGCACAGGCACCACTGTGACCACAAATGCAAGTTTTTACAGACGAATCTCCAGCTAACCTTCCTATGGTGTAGAAATATACCTAGTTGGACGAATCTTATTGTGGCTAGCTGGTCCAGTGGCTAACGCGACGGTCTGGAGTTTTGAGACTCTGACCGCGGGTTCTATCCCCACCCGTGGTATTGTTTGTTTGCAATCGTGTCATTACGATTTCGTGAGTCATTTTCCTGGATGTTGTGACATGTGCCTTATTGTGCACTTTGAAAGGTCAGTCAACTGACTTTACATTCAGATTCTTCACTCGTTCTTTTCGTTCTCTTTGGTGATTCTCTTAATCTTTGTAAACATTGTCTATTTTGAGTTCTTCATTCTTTCCATATCTAAGCAGCTGGAACTTGTCACCATTAAACGTCATGTTATTTTCCACTAACCACTAAAAGTCTGCTTTTATCTTCTTGCATATTTCCATGTACTCTACCAAGGTGTTTTTCGTGCTTCTTTTGATATCGTCCACAAATGATGAGACTAAAGTGTGTCGAGTGCTGTTATTTATGTTTGTTGTGAGGATAAGAACAGTGAAGGCGCCAGGGCCGGGCCTTGGGGTACCGAGCTTATTACTTTTCTATTGCTAACTTTTGTTCTGTTTACTTCCACTCTTTGTGCTCTAAGTTGAATATTCATTTGCCTGTTTGTGAAATCAACAACCAGGTTGATTTCACATTTAGCAGATACACCCCAGGATATCTTAGCTCATGTGTTACATCAACGCCTTAAGTGATATTTACCTTACACAATACCTCAGTACCCAGAATAATATTGTATTTACAACCTTTGACTCGTAGTACATTTAAACTTGATTATTTATAATTGACTTTCCACGTTGAACCTTTTAGTAACCAAATAAATAAATGGGCTACTCTGAGTGTCTTAAAGCAAAATAAGGAGAAAACTATGTGCTGATCGCAGTGCTTGTAATTGAGGGAGTTCTGGCCTCACAGCGCTGCTATCTCAGCACCTGTCATGTTAATGAGATAGAGAGTCCGAACCTGGTACATGCTGGACCAGTCATGTTTATGACTTAGTATGACCGAAGCACCGGCGGTCCTTGTTTAGCTATCAGTAAATAGGTACCAGAGAGATAGTCGGGTGTTGTGGGTGGCAACCTGGAAACTGACAGGTACCTGAGACAGGGCGAAGTTATGAGATGAATTTAGGTGGGACAACAGCTCTTGAGTGAGCTAAGGCAGGGTAAGAGCTTTTGACTTGTGAGTGAGCTGAGGTACAGTAACAGCTCTTAGCTACCACAACACGTCCATCACCCACTACAACATGTCCATCACCCACTACAACACGTCCCCTCACCTTCTTCAACAACCCATCTCCCATCACTACATGCCCCTCTTCCTTCACAGCTTTCCCATCTCCCGCTACAACACGCCGATCTCCCATTATGGGGGAGGGGGTAGTGTGGGTTTGTGATGGTAGAGAATAGAAAAGGGGTTTGTTGAAGGATGGAGGGAGAGGGTGAGAGGGGTGTGCTTAGGTGAGGGGAAGAATGGGTATAGAAATTTGCATGTAATTGAAATTCGGTGAAGAGAGAAATTTTAGGTTTCCATGTAGTAGCTGGTGAGAGAGATAGTGAGTGAGAGAGAGAGAGAGAGAGAGAGAGAGAGAGAGAGAGAGAGAGAGAGAGAGAGAGAGAGAGAGAGAGAGAGAGATAAATGGGACATTTTTTATAGTTTCTTCGCTGTTTTCATTGCCTCTTGTACTCACCTAATTGTGGTTGTTGGGGTCGATTCGCAGCTCCGGGCCCTCCTCTTCAATGGTCGCCACTAGGTCCACTCTCTCCCTGCTCCATGAGCTTAATCGTATCTCTTCTTAAAGCTGTGTATGGATCCTGCCTCTACTACATCACTCTCCAGATTGTTCCACTTGCTGACAACTCTATGACTGAAGAAATACTTCCTAGCATCTCTGTGACTCATCTGAGTCTTCAACTTCCAGTTGTGACTCCTTGTTGCTGTGTCCCCATCTCTGAAACATTCTGTCCCTATCCACCTTGTCACTTCTTCTCGGTATTTTACATGTTATTATGTCGTCCCTATCCCTCCTGTCCTCCAGTGTTGTGAGGTTGAGTTCCCTTAACCTCTCCTCGTAAGACAAACCCCTCAGCTACGGGACTAGTCTTGTCACAAGCCTTTGCACTTTCTCTAATTTATTGACGTGTTTGACCAGGTGTGGGTTCCATACTGGTGCTGCATACTCCAGTATGGGTCTGACGTACACGATGTACAGTGTCGTGAATGACTCCTTACTTAGGTGTCAAAACGCTGTTCTTAAGTTTGCTAGGCGCCCATATGCTGCAACAATTATTTGGTTGATATGCACCTCAGGAGCTGTGCTCGGTATGATGCTCACCCCAAGATCCTTTTCCTTGAGTGAGTTTTGCAGCCTCTGACCTTTTAGACTTTACTCTGTCTGCAGTTTTTTTTGTCCTTCCGCAAGCTTCATAACTTTGCACTTGTTGGGGTTAAACTCCAGGAGCCATTTATTGGATCAGGTTTGCAGCCTGTCCAGATACCCATGAAGACTTACCTGCTCCTCGTCCGCTTGTTTTCTCCTCATTAGCTTCACATCGTCTGCGAACAGGGACACCTCTGAATCTATTCCTTCCTTCATGTCATTCACATATACCAGAAACAGCACCGGACATAGGACTGACCCTTGTGGAACCCCACTCGACACATGCACCCACTCTGATACCCCGTCTCGTACTGACACACGTTGTTTTCTTCCTGCCAGGTATTCCTGTGTGAGTGTGCGTATGTGTGTGAGTACTCACCTATTTGTGGTTGCAGGGGTCGAGCCATAGCTCCATTGTGGTTGTGTGTGTGTGTAGGTCATTTATATGCGTGTTGGCAGGTAGTCAGCTGCCTCCACGCTGCTCTTTTCTCCTCTTGGTCTCGTTACTTGGTATTTACTGAGGTTGAGATCTTCCTGTAGCTTCCTGGTGTTGCGTTGGTGTTCTGAGCTTAGCGTCGTCTCTTTCCTGAGAGACATTGTGTTTGTACCAGAACCAATATGTCTGGACTTTGGAAAGTTGATTGCTCTGTCTCTTACAGTTTTCTCTCTCTTTCTCTCTCTCTCTCTCTCTCTCTCTCTCTCTCTCTCTCTCTCTCTCTCTCTCTCTGTCTCTCTCTCTCTCTTAAGTATTCCTTAGAAAATAGTGTGAAAACGTTTTTAACTTCATAATTGGCTGTGTCATGTAGTGTTGCTGCAGCCATTTTGTCTGTCATTTTTTTTTATATCCGATCATTTTTAAACTTTAGTTCCTTATATCAACATAACACTGTACACAGTACTCAAAAACGTTGACTTTATAATGGACATTTATAATGCTTCGGCGGCCATTTTGTCTTTGATTTTATTTTACTTTTGTGTTTGTGTGTGTGTGTGTGTGTGTGTGTGTGTGTGTGTGTGTGTGTGTGTGTGTGTGTGTGTGTGTGTGTGCGTGTGTGTGCCTGTACTTACCTATTTATAGTTGTAGGGGTCGATTCACAGCTCCAAGCTTCGCCTTTTCGCTAGTCCCTACTAGGTCTACACTCTCCCTGTTCCAAGAGCTATATCGTATCTATAAGCGATGTATTGATCCTGCCTCCACTACATCACTCTCCAGATTGTTCCACTTCCTGACAACTCTGTGACTGAAGAAATACTTCCTAACATCCCTTTGACTCATCTGAGTCTTCAACTTCCAGTTGTGACACCTTGTTGCTGTGTCACATCTCTGGAGCATCCTGTCCCTATCCACCCTGTCAGTTCCTCTCAGTATTTTGTATGTCGTTATTATGTCGTCCCCATCCTACCTGTCCTCCAGTGTCGTCAGCTTGATTTCTCTGTACTTTTCCTCGTGTTTGTGTGTGTGTGTGTGTGTGTGTGTGTGTGTGTGGTAAATTCTACAGTCCTCTCAGGCTAATCGGATAATCCGGATAATCTGACCACACACTCCCGCACTCTAAGCTCTGATATCGTCAAGTATTTAACAGTAGTCGCGCACCTGTTATGATGGTGGTGATGGTGATAGTATTGATGGTGATAGTATTGATGGTGATAATGATGATAATATTGGTAGTGATAGTATTGATGGTGATAATGATGATAATATTGGTAGTGATAGTATTGATGGTGATAATGATGATAATATTGGTAGTGATAGTATTGATGATGATTATATTGACACTGCAAATATTGATGGTGATAATACTAATAGTATAAATATTGATGGCGATATTATTCATAGTGATAATATTGATGATAGCGTTGATGATGGTAATATTGATGATAATATCGATTATAACATTGCTAATAAGAATGATAATTATATTTATAGTGATTATATTGAAGATAATGATATTAGCGTGATAATGTGCACCCAGACATATATATATATATATATATATATATATATATATATATATATATATATATGCAAGGAATTCGCGAGAGCAGGCGAAATATACACAAACACTGATCTCTGGCTGAAGGAGACTCGAACATACGAACCTTAGGACAAGGTACGCAGTGCTTTACCAATCTACCCACACTGGACCAATACCTTGGCGTGTAGCATGAGCTACACGTTTGATCCAAGGCAGCCAGCTTTCAGGGAGAAGGCTTACAGCTTTTCATCTCATCCCCTGCATGCATCAGCCTTACTAGAGATTTGAACAATGCACTGATATATATATATATATATATATATATATATATATATATATATATATATATATATATATATATATATATATATATATATATATATATAATGTATAGACTATAGCATTTAATAGAAATAATTATAGAACATTAGTAATCACGAGAAATTTGAAGATGTAAAGAAGTCAGTAAGGAGACTAAGTTATATTTTCTTCATGAATCAGGTAGTTTGCTCCAAAAATAAACCAGAGCAGAAAATCGTAATTAAAGTCATAATTAAACCACGGTATATGGGTGGGGTTAGAACCCATGGCAAGTGAGGCATGAAACTCCAGGCCAGAACGTTACCGTAATTATTTCAAAGTAAGAGTCGTTCGGATTTTTATCCTAGGAGGGTTAGCCACCCAGGGTAACCAAAGAAAGTGCTTCCTCGATGTCTGTCTTATTTGTGGCCATAAGCACAACAACAACGACCATAAACCCAGCACAGCAACCATAAACCCAGCACAGCAACCATAAACCCAGCACAGCAACCATAAACCCAGCACAGCAACCATAAACCCAGCACAACAATAATAAACTCAGCACAGCAACCATAAACTCAGCACAGCAACCATAAACCCAGCACAGCAACCACAAACTCAGCACAACAACCATAAACTCAGCACAACAATAATAAACCCAGCACAGCAACCATAAACCCAGCACAGCAACCATAAACCCAGCACAGCAACCATAAGCCCAGCACAGCAACCGTAAACCCAGCACAGCAACCATAAACCCAGCACAGCAACCATAAACCCAGCACAGCAACCATAAGCCCAGCACAGCAACCGTAAACCCAGCACAGCAACCATAAACCCAGCACAACAATAATAAACTCAGCACAGCAACCATAAACTCAGCACAGCAACCATAAACCCAGCACAGCAACCACAAACTCAGCACAACAACCATAAACTCAGCACAACAATAATAAACCCAGCACAGCAACCATAAACCCAGCACAGCAACCGTAAACCCAGCACAGCAACCATAAACCCAGCACAACAATAATAAACTCAGCACAGCAACCATAAACTCAGCACAGCAACCATAAACCCAGCACAGCAACCATAAACTCAGCACAACAATAATAAACCCAGCACAGCAACCATAAACCCAGCACAGCAACCGTAAACCCAGCACAGCAACCATAAACCCAGCACAACAATAATAAACTCAGCACAGCAACCATAAACCCAGCACAGCAACCATAAACCCAGCACAGCAACCATAAACTCAGCACAACAATAATAAACTCAGCACAGCAACCATAAACTCAGCACAGCAACCATAAACCCAGCACAGCAACCATAAACTCAGCACAGCAACCAAAAACCCAGCACAGCAGCCATAAACCCAGCACAGCAACCATAAACCCAGCACAGCAACCATAAACCCAGCACAGCAGCCATAACCCAGCACAGCAGCCATAAACCCAGCACAGCAACCATAAACCCAGCACAGCAACCATAAACCCAGCATAGCAACCATAAACCCAGCACAGCAACCTTTAAGCCCAGCACAGCAACCAAAACCCAGCACAGCAACCATAAACCCAGCACAGCAACCATAAACCCAGCACAGCAGCCATAAACCCAGCACAGCAGCCATAAACCCAGCACAGCAACCATAAACCCAGCACAGCAACCATAAACCCAGCATAGCAACCATAAACCCAACACAGCAGCCATAAACCCAGCACAGCAGCCATAAACCCAGCACAGCAGCCATAAACCCAGCACAGCAACCATAAACCCAGCACAGCAACCGTAAACCCAGCACAGCAACCATAAACCCAGCACAGCAACCATAAACCCAGCACAGCAACCATAAACCCAGCACAGCAACCATAAACCCAGCATAGCAACCATAACCCAGCACAGCAGCCATAAACCCAGCACAGCAACCATAAACCCGCACAGCAACCGTAAACCCAGCATAGCAACCATAAACCCAGCACAGCAGCCATAAACCCAGCACAGCAGCCATAAACCCAGCATAACAACCATAAACCCAGCACAGCAGCCATAAACCCAGCACAGCAACCATAAACCCAGCACAGCAACCATAAACCCAGCACAGCAGCCATAAACCCAGCACAGCAGCCATAAACCCAGCACAGCAACCATAAACCCAGCACAGCAACCATAAACCCAGCACAGCAGCCATAAACCCAGCACAGCAACCATAAACCCAGCACAGCAACCATAAACCCAGCACAGCAGCCATAAACCCAGCACAGCAGCCATAAACCCAGCACAGCAACCATAAACCCAGCACAGCAACCATAAACCCAGCATAGCAACCTTTAAACCCAGCACAGCAGCCATAAACCCAGCACAGCAACCATAAACCCAGCACAGCAACCATAAACCCAGCACAGCAGCCATGAACCCAGCATAGCAACCATAAACCCAGCACAGCAGCCATAAACCCAGCACAGCAACCATAAACCCAGCACAGCAACTCTAAGCACACAGCTCTCACTAGGGTTTACCGTGTAACATTGTGTTTAAAAAACACAAATTCTTGACGATGGAGGCTGCTGGGCCGCCATAACACTGCTCACAGTTACGCTCCCAGTGTTTATTTTTTTATGCTATACGGAATGCGATTTTCACCCTATTTTGTGAGAGTATATTGCAAAGTGGGGGTTTGTGTGTGTGTGTGTGTGTGTGTGTGTGTGTGTGTGTGTGTGTGTGTGTGTGTGTGTGTGTGTGTGTGTGTGTGTGTGTTCTCCCCTAGTTGTGGTTGCAGGGGTCGATTTACAGCTCCTGGCCTCACTTCTTCACTGTCTGCTACTAGGTCACTTTTCTTGCTCCATGAGCTTTATCATAGCTCTTCTTAAAGCTGTGTATAGATCCTGCCTCCACTACATCACTTCCTAGACTATTCCTCGCAAATAACGAGGAAATGATCAGACCCATAGCGATCACAGATATGCTCTGATTACTTCTTAGAGGTACAAACAGGTGTACATTCAGAGGGTTGGGGGGGGGGTGATTAACTCCACAGTGTAATAGAGGGAGAATGTTTAGTAAATTTAACTTAAAGGATCAGTGAATTGACCGGGACATGAAGAAGAAAGTTATTTCCTGAGAAACAGTCATGAACACCGTAAACCCTCACCAGTGCTGGGGAAACTCCAATACAAAATTATAGATTGTTAGGTAAATGGACACAGATGCAACTAATGTGATATTTTATTGTTGACAAGCCATTACGAAGCTCCTGGAGAGCGAAACGTTGCCAAAATAAACTGTTACATTAGTTCCGTCTTGGTTCATTAACCAAACATTTTGTCGGTAATTCTGCCATTATTACCAACAAAAGTTATAAAAATGTTTATATTAAATATGTACTGCTTAGTGAACCTAAAAGAAGATCAGAAATAGAAGAGATCGATGAGATTTTACAGAAGAGGAAAAATGAATATCGAACTGTTTAAAAATTGTATCCTAATCATAACGAAGGAAAGACAGTCTTGGCCGAGAGATTTAGAAGATAAACTGAAGCTGTCGTAAAGACGGAAGGGGCACAGAAGGACACAGAAAGCCGTCCAGGGTACAGCAAGAAAATCCAAATATTTCTATACCTGCAGAATTTAAGTTTAGAATTACCTGCAGAATTGGGCCATTAATCACAATGAAAGTAAAAAAAAGAGATGAGTGAAATTTTCAAATGTTTAATTTTCAATGTTTAACAACCCACTGAACGACAGCAAGCTGGAGACTGCAGATATTTTCTTTTTCATTATCTCCGAGCTGCATAACCCTTGTGGTTTAGCGCTTCTTTCTGGTCATAATAATAATCATTATCTCCGAAGGCCACACTCATATAATCCGTGGATTTCGATAGAGAAATAGAAAACACGCCCACTCATGCAGAACCTGGTTCAGATTCCTGGAATTTATTATTTATAAACTGTGGCATGCAAAGAGTACGTAACCTTTATTCGGCGCATGTACACACCCTCATTTACAGGCTATCTCCCCCAACCAGCGAACCAGGTTGCTAAGAGTTGATGATGGGGCCCCGTCGTTCAACGAGTGACCAGGTTCTAGCCAATAAGAAGATGGTTTTGGCAATCGCAGAGGTTATGTGGGTACCGCTCTCCTGTCTGCCCTTGTCATTCCCATTCTAGAGCTGGTTGAAGCACGGTCTGCTATCTTGTGGCTTCTATTTCTGCTTTGCTTACCGTGGAGTGCACTATACTTATCACTGTACATAGTGTACATATTGCTGTTCTAAATTGGTGAAGGATAATATAAGTCTAAACTTTTTCTACTGTGTTTATTTGCTCCCATTACACCCGGGGTAACAGGCCATTTGGAATCCTGGGTTGTAATATAAACAAATACAAAAAGCCACTAGCACTCATTGTTCTTTGGCGGAAGAGCCAAGATATACATGAAATCCCAGAGGCCTTTAAAAGTGCAACCATAACTCTTTTACACAATGAAAGCAGCAGAGGACTGGCAGAAGAATGATGACCAGTAGCTCCTAACATTACACATCATAAAAGTATTTGATAGAGTGATGCGGCACCAAATCAGGAAACTTTACTGAACAACACGGTCTGCACAACCCAGACCAGCAGGGTTTTAGAACAGGAGCATCGTACTTATCACATCTACTACACTACATAGGCGTTGGCTGAAAGTTAAGAGGCAGATATAGTATACACGGATTTCGGAAAACCATTTGAAAAATGCAACCATGGAGTGATTGTACATAAAATAAGGGCGATATGTAAAACGGGGAAAAGTGGGTAAATGGATATTCATCTTTCCGACAAAGAGTACATGAAAAGTTGTAGTAAATAAATCAAACTCTAACATCAGTGAAGTAAAAAGTTCAGTTCCCCAAGGTACGGTCTTGGCTCCCTAATTGTTTCCGTGTCTCATTGTGAATATAGGTTAAAAACATTCGCCAAATTTTCACATTATCATTTTCGGTGGACACCAAAATAAGTACAAAAATCACCTTGGCAGAAGACACGGTAAAATTGCAAGAAGATATAAGCAAAATTTTCCAGTTGGCACTGGAGAACAAAAAGTTTGAACTGTGTACAAAGAGTCAGAAGATCCCTTGGAACAAAAGGAGCATGTTAAAGGTCTGGGTGTATTAATGTCAACTAATATATCCTTAAAACAAACAATAATACAAGACGATGAGAACTTTCAAAACAGTGGAGGGGAAAAAACGCCATTGGTGACTATATTCACATTAATTGTGCTCTCTTGCTTAAAATACTGTTCAGTGTTGACGGCTCCATTCATGCAGAGATATTTTATGTCGCAAAGAGTTAGTAAAGCATTTCAATCACTGTGAACGTCTCATAGTCCTAAATGTTTGCTCCCTGGAATGTGTAGATCTGGTCCCAGATCTACACACTGCCATAACAACATGCTGGAGTGAAAGGTACGAGATAAAATATAAAATAAAGCAGCAGGGGTGCCGTGGGCACAATGAGAGATCATTGTATCAACATCCGGGGTCCCAGACCATTCAACATCTCACCAGAAGATATCAGAAACACTGCTGGAACAAGTGTAGAAGTCTTTAAGAGGAAACTTAACAATTACCTCCGCTAAGTGCCGACTCAACCAGGCTGTCACACAGTGGTTTTGCTCTCTCTCTCTCTCTCTCTCTCTCTCTCTCTCTCTCTCTCTCTCTCTCTCTCTCTCTCTCTTTCTCTCTCAGCACACATGCAAATATGTTATGAAGTCCCATGGCTTCTGATATATCTAGCTCACTGAGGTGTTCGAAGCGTTGTGGTGAGTTTGGAGGTGTTCAAAACTTTGTGGTGAGTTTGGCGGTGTTCGACACATTGTGGTAAGTTTGGAGGTGTTATAAACGTTGTGGTGAGTTTGGAGGTGTTATAAACGTTGTGGTGAGTTTGGAGGTGTTCGAAACGTTGTGGTGAGTTTGGAGGTGTTAGAATCGTTGTGGTGAGTTTGGAGAAATACGTAACTGCTCTGCACGATGTTTACTGGTTATAGGAACGTTGAGGGAAGGAACTGAGGGGAAGGGAGGGAGGGACTGAGGGGGAAGGAACGAAGGGAGGGTCTGAGGGGAAGGAATAAAGGGAGGGAGGGGAGGTAAATCAATGTTGGATGGTTCTCTGGGGTCACATGTTAGAGTTAAGCTTTGCAACCACTTAGTTAACAACTCTCAACCTGTGTGTTTGTGTGTGTGTGTGAGAGAGAGAGAGAGACTGTAAAACGGTGAAAAAACCTGTTTTGGGAGGTGAGGGGAAAGACTCACACATACTTCTAGTTTAAAATGTTTCTGTGTACATGGGAGCTTATGTGTACGTGTTTGTGATTAGAAGTATACATAACCTTACGTTTATGTATATGTGTATATATGCACACGAGGTTATGTAGTGTTTGTCTTTGTGTGTAAATAAGGAGATCTGCACTTTTCTGTGCTTACACACACACACACACACACACACACAAGCTTGAGATGAATGTTTGTAAATATTTCGCTTGTTCTGCAAAGTCTAAACATTTTAATGTCTTTTGTAGGTCGGTGCATGAGGAAGAGCTGAACAACTAATCACATACGTGGTGCTGGCTACTCTAGGTCCAACACCTAGCTTGGCTGGGTGCCAGAGTATTGTCTAGTCTGGCAGGGTGTGTATAGTACTGCATACTTTGTCCCAAAGCTTATATAATATATATATATATATATATATATATATATATATATATATATATATATATATATATACACACACACAAGGAATTCGCAAGAGCAGGTGAAATATACACAAACACTGATCTCTGGCCGAAGGAGATCAACAACCACCCAGGGAGGTACTACCGTCCTGCCAAGTGAGTGTGAAACAGAAACCTGTAACTGTTTTACATGATAGGATTGCTGGTATCTCTTCTTCTGTCTCGTAAACACACTGGATAACAGGTATATCTTGCTACTACTTACACTTAAGTCACAGTACACAAGCATGCAAATGCATGCACATACACATATCTAAGTTTTTCTTCTTTTTCTTAATGGTTCTTGTTCTTCCTTATTTCCTCTATTCTTCATGGGTGAGTGGAAAAGAATCTTTCCTCCGTAAGCCATGCGTGTCGTATGAGGCGACTAAAATGTCGGGAGCAATGGGCTAGTAACCCCTTCTCCTGCAGAAAATACCCAAAAAGAGAAGAAAAACTGTATAAAACTGGGGTGCTTGAATGTGCGTGGATGTAGTGCGGATGTTAAGAAAGAGATGATTGCTGATGTTGTGAATGAAAAGAAGTTGGATGTCCTGGCTTTAAGCAAAATTAAGCTGAACTGGGCAGGCGAAAGGAGTTTTTGTGTGCGAGGGGCTTGGACTTCCAACAAGAATGCGTGAGCATGTTAGGAGCGAATGGAGACAAATGGCTTTTAGGACTTGATGTGCTGTTGGAGTGTGAGCAGGGTAATGTTTATGAATGGATTCAGGGAAACCGGCAGGCCGGACTTGAGTCCTGGAGATGGGAAGTACAGTGCCTGCACTCTGAAGGAGGGGTGTTAATGTTACAGTTTTATAACTGTAGTGTAAGCACCCCTCTGGCAAGACAGTGATGGAGTGAATGATGGTGAAAGTTTTTCTTTTTTGGGCCACCCTGCCTTGGTGGGAGACGGCCGATGTGTTAATAATATATATATATATATATATATATATATATATATATATATATATATATATATATATATATATATATATATATATATGTCGTGCCGAATAGGCAGAACTTGCGATCTTGGCTTAAATAGCAACGCTCATCTTGCCATATAGGACAAGTGAAAATTTGTGTATGCAATAATTTCGCCAAAATCATTCTGAACCTAACGACAAAAAATAATTTCACTGTGTTTGTTTAGTATTAAATTATTGTAAACAAATCTAAAATATATTTAGTTCGGTTAGGCTAAAATAAATTGCGCTTTATATAATAAGGTTAGGTAAGTTTTCTAAGTTTCTTTTGGTGCAAAATTATTAATTTTTACATCAGCATTAATGAAAAAAATATATCTTTAAACGTATAAGATAAAATTTTAGAAAGGACTTAATTTTAAATGAGTTCTTGCTAATTGACCAGTTTTACATATTCGGCACGACATATATATATATATATAATATATATATATATATATATATATATATATATATATATATGATGAAAGATTGAATATCAGATTGGAGGGAGAGAGTATGGAGGAGGTGAACGTATTCAGATATTTGGGAGTGGACGTGTCAGCGGATGGGTCTATGAAAGATGAGGTGAATCATAGAATTGATGAGGGAAAAAGAGTGAGTGGTGCACTTAGGAGTCTGTGGAAACAAAGAACTTTGTCCTTGGAGGCAAAGAGGGGAATGTATGAGAGTATAGTTTTACCAACGCTCTTATATGGGTGTGAAGCGTGGGTGATGAATGTTGCAGCGAGGAGAAGGCTGGAGGCAGTGGAGATGTCATGTCTGAGGGCAGTGTGTGGTGTGAATATAATGCAGAGAATTCGTAGTTTGGAAGTTAGGAGGAGGTGCGGGATTACCAAAACTGTTGTCCAGAGGGCTGAGGAAGGGTTGTTGAGGTGGTTCGGACATGTAGAGAGAATGGAGCGAAACAGAATGACTTCAAGAGTGTATCAGTCTGTAGTGGAAGGAAGGCGGGGTAGGGGTCGGCCTAGGAAGGGTTGGAGGGGGGGGTAAAGGAGGTTTTGTGTGCGAGGGGCTTGGACTTCCAGCAGGCATGCGTGAGCGTGTTTGATAGGAGTGAATGGAGACAAATGGTTTTTAATACTTGACGTGCTGTTGGAGTGTGAGCAAAGTAACATTTATGAAGGGATTCAGGGAAACCGGCAGGCCGGACTTGAGTCCTGGAGATGGGAAGTACAGTGCCTGCACTCTGAAGGAGGGGTGTTAATGTTGCAGTTTAAAAACTGTAGTGTAAAGCACCCTTCTGGCAAGACAGTGATGGAGTGAATGATGGTGAAAGTTTTTCTTTTTCGGGCCACCCTGCCTTGGTGGGAATCGGCCGGTGTGATAATAAAAAAAAAAAAATAAATATATATATATATATATATATATTGTAATAAATAAGTGTCGAACCGCGGTCCGTAAATTGACAGTCCTAAGTTCTACCGTCTAGGTTAACCAGACCTCTATAGGAAGTATTCGGAGGTTAACATAGACAGTAGAGAGTCGGACTGTCAATTAACAGACTGCGGTTCAAGTCCTTCATCCTCCCTTCTGTTTATTCATATAAATTTTGGCTTAAATAGCAATGCTCTTCTTGCCAAATAAGGCAAGCGAAAATTTGTGTATGGAATAATTTCGCAAAATTCGTTCTGAACCTATTGAAAAAAATATATTTCATTGTGTTTGTTTATTATTAAAATATATTTTGTTGGATTAGGCTAAATTAAATTGCGCTTGTTATAATAAGCTTGGGTAAGTTTTCTAAGGTACTTTTGGTTACAAAATTATTAACTTTTACATTAACATAAATGAAAAAAAAAAATATATATCTAAAAATATATATATTTAAACGTATAAGAGAAAATTTTACAAAAGGACTTAATTTTAAATGAGTTCTTGCTAATTAATGAGGTTTATTTAGAGAAAAATCGCTTGTGAGGTCAGAACATACAGGAAATAGCTGGAAACCACGCCGGGCACTGGAGTGCCCGGCGCTAGAAAGACACTTGGCTTGTAACCAGGCTACCTAGCGTTTTGAGGCATCTGTGGCTGAGTGGTCTAAGGCGTCACTTGGAGAACTCTTCCATCTTCCAAATGTAGGTTCGACGCCTGCTGACCGTGATCTTTCTCTGCAAATACCTCCGCCTCTTTCCGCGGAAGATGCTAACTTCAGTTCTCATCTCCCGAGAGATGCCAGCATCAATTTTCATCCCCCGGGAAATGCTGCCAACGGATTTTACAATGTGAAGGATTTTTTCCCTCACTGTAATCTGGTGGGGAGATTTAT
The DNA here is from genome assembly GCF_026875155.1 of Cherax quadricarinatus. Classification (NCBI taxonomy): domain Eukaryota; kingdom Metazoa; phylum Arthropoda; class Malacostraca; order Decapoda; family Parastacidae; genus Cherax; species Cherax quadricarinatus. Next base: position 83,985,990 of record NC_069407.1, read on the forward strand.
GCAGCGTTCTCCCCAGCCGTTAATCTCCCCTCTGCGGTGGGGAAAGTGGAAGAACAGCAGCAGTGATTGAGGGAGGCTGTGAGGGAGGTTGTGAGGGAGGCTGTGAGGGAGGTTGTGAGGGAGGTTGTGAGGGAGGTTGTGAGAGAGGTTGTAAGGGAGGTTGTGAGAGAGGCTGTAAGGGAGGCTGTGAGGGAGGCTGTGAGGGAGGCTGTGAGGAAGGCTGTGAGGGAGGCTGTGAGGGAGGGTGTGAGGTAGGTTGTGAGGGAGGCTGTGAGGGAGGTTGTGAGGTAGGCTATGAGGAAGGTTGTGAGGGAAGCTGTGAGGGAGGTTGTGAGGGACGCTGTGAGGGAGGTTGTGAGGGAGGCTGTGAGGGAGGCTGTGAGGGGAGGGAGGGAGAGAAGCTGTGAGGAAAATGATGATGGTGATTATGGGTTTTGTGAGGGGAATGAACTTGAGGGAATCATTGAGGTAGGTAGGTAGAAAAGTAGGTAGGAACTTAGGTATGTAGGTAGGAAGGTAGGTAGGCAGGTAGGTAGATAGGTAGATAGGAAGGTAGGTAGGAAGGTAGGTAGGCAGGCAGGTATATAGGTAGGTAGGAAGGAAGGTAGGAAGGAAGGCAGGTAGGTAGGAAGGTGGTTAGGCAGGCAGATAGGTAGGTAGATAGGTAGGTAGGGAGGTAGGTGGGTAGGTAGGTAGCAAGGGTGGTAGGTAGGTAGGCAGACAAGTAATAGGCTAAAAGACAGCAACTCTCTAGAGAGAGAGGAACTAAAATCCTCTCATTTGAGCATGAAATCAAAGCCAGTTAAAATTTTTGCACTCTGTCAGGATTACTGGTCTTTTTTTTCCAGTCTCATGAGCGTATATGATGGCAAACAAATCTTGCAGACTTCTGATTGCCTTCAGTATTTTATTTTCCTGTGCACTTCTTGCGAGTTTGTCTTCCTGCGGTATTTTCTCTCTCATTTACATCTGGTGTGAGACCGAACCACGGGGGTGATTGTGGACAATTAAGAGATAAATGAGACACTTGCGCAACATTTGGATATTTCCGGAATAAATTCCGGGAATATTTTGAAAGCCAGTGGTGTCTTCAGTCTTAAGCCAACTACTGGAGCACTATGACATGGTGCTGGATGCTCTGGAGGAGAAACAAAGTGGAGAAGTAGCAGATACAGACGTTGCGAGAGCCCTCGACATGTGCAGTCATGGTGTAACAACACACAAAATGCGTGATAAAGAAATAACAGGAAGAGTGGATAAATGTATCTATAACTTCCCAACCAATAGAACAGAGTAATGTGATAAATGGTTTTGAAAACCGACAAGTTGAAGAATTAAGACAATTATGCAACATATGGGAATCTTTATTGATGAAACGTTTCGCCACACAGTGGCTTCATCAGTCTTATACAAAGCATGAAGGTATAAGGAGAGGAGGAGTTTGAGGTAATCAGTCCCTCAGCCTGGAATCAATGTGTTCAGTCTATCATTCTACAAGATTGATGGACTGAACACATCGACTCCAGGCTGAGGGACTGATTACCTCAAACTCCTCCTCTCCTTATACCTTCCTGCTTTGTATAAGACTGATGAAGCCACTGTGTGGCGAAACGTTTCATCAATAAAGATTCCCATATGTTGCATAAGTGTCTTAATTCTTCACAAAGAGTAATAGTAAACAGAGTTAAGTCGAAGGCGGCTACAGTGAAAGCTGTATTCCACAAGGTACAGTACTCCTATCCTCTTTCTCATCCTCGTATCTGACATATGACTGTGTCATCCATTGATGACAGTCATATCTGACATATAACCGTGTCATCCATTGATGACACATTCATATCTGACATATGACTGTGTCATCCATTGATGACAGTCATATCTGACATATAACAGTGTCATCCATTGATGACACATTCATATCTGACATATGACTGTGTCATCCATTGATGACACAGTCATATCTGACATATAACAGTGTCATCCATTGATGACACATTCATATCTGACATATGACTGTGTCATCCATTGATGACAGTCATATCTGACATATAACCGTGTCATCCATTGATGACACATTCATATCTGACATATGACTGTGTCATCCATTGATGACAGTCATATCTGACATATAACAGTGTCATCCATTGATGACACATTCATATCTGACATATGACTGTGTCATCCATTGATGACACAGTCATATCTGACATATAACAGTGTCATCCATTGATGACACATTCATATCTGACATATGACTGTGTCATCCATTGATGACACATTCATATCTGACATATGACTGTGTCATCCATTGATGACACAGTCATATCTGACATATAACAGTGTCATCCATTGATGACACTATAAATCTCCAAAGCAGACATTAACGAAGTCTTCAAATGGGCCTCAGAAAACAATATGAAGTTCAATAATGACATATTTTAATTACTCCGCTATGGAAAACTCGAGGAAATCTAACCTGATGGGAGTATAAAACAAATTCTTACCACACAATAGAATGAAAAGCTAAGTGAAGGACTTGGGCGTGATAATGTCAGAAAATCTCAGGTTCAGAGATCACAACAATGTCTGTCACATCTGCTAGGAAAATAATAGGATATATACCTTTATACCTTTGAAGAGTTTCGAGAGTTTCTCTACTCTCTGAGCCCGGCCATGGTCCAGGCTCGTCTGGTGCTTGCCTGGTCAGTGCAAACATTCAAAACTAGGGATGCTAAGTCACTTGTTCACTTTAGGCTGGAGTGTTGCTGTACATTAACGACCCCTTTCAGGTGAGGCAAAACTGTAGATTTAGAGAATATAAAAAGAACTTTCACTGCACGTATAAGTACAATAAAGCACCTCAGTTACTGGGAACTTTTGAAGTCCCTTGAGCTCCACTTCTCGGAACGCAGGCGAGAGAGATACATCATAATCTACAACTGAAAAATCCTGGACTGACTAGTCCGAAATCTGCACACGGAAATCACTCCCTACGTAAACAAAAGACTTAGCAGGCGGTGCAACATGCCCTCCGATGAAAAGCAGGGCACCATGAGTACACTAAGAGATAATACGATAAGTTTCAGGGGCCCATAAGGGGGATTACCAATAGACCCCTGGCTGTCGACAAGAGAAAGCTGGACAGACACCTAAGTCAGTACTTGACCAGCCAGGCTGTGGTTCATACGTTGGATTGCGTGAGACCAGCAGTAACAGCCTGGTTGCTCAGGCCGTGATCCACCGCAGGGCCTGGTCATGCACCGGGCCGCGGGAGCGTTGACCTCCGGAACAACCTCCAGATATACTAACATTAAACGTTTTCCCTAACACAAAACTAATAACTATGATACTGATAAACTAAATCTTCCATAATAGCATCATCTCTGTCATCATTACCATGAACTTTCTCCTCTGCGTTACCATCTTTTATCATACGGTTTAAACAGCTGTCAGATCCTTCACATCTAAGTGAGAGTGTCGTCCATCGATGGCACAGTGAATCTTTAAGAGATTATAAATAAGGTCTTTCAGCGGACTTCAGACAACATTATGATGTTTAATGAGGACAAGTTTCGGTTGGTCCTCTGTGGAAGACGGGAGGAAATGAAGAAGGAAATGGAGTACAGGACGGACTCAAATCATTCAGTAGATCGGAAGCTTCATGTGGGAGATCTGAGAGTAATGATGTTGGAAGATCTCATGCTCAAGGATCACAACAGAGTTGTCATTGTTGTGATCCTTGAGTTCTAAATTTGGTTCTAAATATGCACACTGAAAATGTTCCCTACAAGAGCAAGAGCTCAACAGACGGTGTTAATTACCTCTACGAAATACAAGGATTAAACAAATATACTGTAAGATAGGTCAATAAGTGCAAGGGGACCAAGACTGTTGGACACTCTCCTTTCATATATATATAAGAGGAATTAGAAGAACCCCCTAGCTGGCTTTAAGAGGGAATGTCATAAATTTCCTAAGTCAGTTCCAGATCAGCCAGGCTGTGGTGCATAAGTTGGACTGTACACAGCAAGCACTCACAGCCTGGCCGAGAACGCCGTCAACCAAAAGACCTGGTCTGAGAGTTCTCTGTGAGGGCGATGATCTCCGGATCCAACAAATAACACGATGTATACCACCTCAAAGTCTAATTCGCTCTGCTCACTGCTCCGAGACTGAACAAATATTTTCTGTTGTCTATATAATCCCTGACTCCCTCTTCTCCTATCTTCTCTCAACCCACACTGCTTATTCTCTTGAAAACTTTGACTGTCATGATCATAGTTCCCTTGGTCCCCCCACCTCTCTCTCTCTCTCTCTCTCTCTCTCTCTCTCTCTCTCTCTCTCTCTCTCTCTCTCTCTCTCTCTCTCTCTCTCTCTCTTCCTCCCTCTCTCTCCCTCCCTAAGATTGTTCGGCTAACTTCGTGAAGTATTTCTTCGTAGTCCATCTTCCTTAGTTCCATCATCAGCCTTTGACTTACTCTAGTTTTAATTATGTATGATGGAACAAGTTTGGCTTCATTCTGGCCGCATATTAATGTAAATTACGTACAGTGGCTTAAAAAAGTCGTTGTTAAGGTTGCTGAAAGCAGTTCTGAGTAATGAGTTTTGCATATGCCACTGATGTTAATTAAGCCCTACCCTGAGTCCATCAGTCATCAGTGTACAGGTGTAGAGGGACGGCTGATACCTGCAACATGTCACTCACTCGTCACTCAAGAGTGAGTGATAGCTGTTTGCTCTATGTGCACCAGTGCCTCGAGTTCTTGGAAATAGATGCGCATACAGGCTGTACGTGTTAGTGTGCATTTGTACGTGGGACAGTATGAACTTGTGTGTGTGTGTGTACACCTATTTGTGGTTACAGGGGTCGATTCACAGTTCCTGGCCCCGCCTCTTCTCTGGTCGCTACTAGGTCCACTCTCCCTGCTACATGAGCTTTATCATACCTCTTCGCAAAGCTGTGTATTGATCCTACCTCCACTACATCGGTTTTCAGATTGTTCCACTTCCTGACAACTCTATGACTGAAAGTACTTCCTAACATCCCTGTGACTCATCTGAGTCTTCAACTTCCAGTTGTGACTCCTTGTTGCTGTGTCTCCATCTCTGAAACATTCTGTCCCTATCAGCCTTGTCAATTCCTCTCAGTATTTTATATGATGTTATTATGTCCTCCCTATCTCTCCTGTCCTCCAGTGCCGTCAAGTTGATTTCCCATCTCTCTTCGTAGGACATACCCCTCTGATCCGGGACTAGTCTTATTGCAAACCTTTGTTCGCACTTTCTCTAATTTCTTGAGGTGCTTGACCAAGTGTGGGTTCCATACTGGTGCTGCATGACTCAAGAAATCGTAATGACACGATTGCAAATAAACCATACCCCCGGCCGTGTCATTACGATTTCTTGAGTCATGTTGACGGCAGTGAAGGGACTTGAGCTAGAGTTCGTCACGGCCACGCTAGCTAGAGATTCGTCTGTAAAAACTTGCATTTGTGGTCACAGAGGTGCCTGTGCTAACTTTCCTATGGTGTAGAAATATACCTAGTTGGATGAATCTTATTGTGGCTAGCTGGTCTAGTGGCTAACGCGACGGGCTGGAGTTTTGAGACTCTATGACCGCGGGTTCTATCCCGGCCGGGGGTATGGTTGGTGCTGCATACTCCAATATGGACCTGACGTGCACGGTGTACAGTGTCGTGAATGACTTCTTGTACTAGGATGCGAAACGCTATTCTCAGACTTGCCAGGCGCCCATTTGCTGCAGCAGTTATTTGATATGCGCTTCAGGAGATGTGCTCGGTATTATACTCACCCCAAGATCCTTTTCCTTGAGTGAGGTTTGTAGTCTTTGGCCCCCCTAGATTGTACTCTGTCTGCAATCTTCTTTCACCTATTCCAGTCATCATGACTTTGCATTTGGTGGAGTTAAACTCCAGGAGCCAGTTGTTGGACCAGGCTTGCAGCCCGTCCAGATCCCTTTGTAGTCCCACCTGATCCTCATCCACTCGAATTCTCCGCATTAGCTTAAAATCAGTTGCAAACAGGAACGCCTTTGTTCCTATCCCTTCCGTCATGTCATTTACATATACCAGAAATAGCACTGTCCTTAGGACTGACCCTTGTGGAGCCCCGCTCGTCAAAGGTGCCCACCCTGACACCTCGTCATATACTATCACTCGTTGTTTCCCTCCTGTTAGGTATTCTCTGATTCATTGCAGTACCTTTCCTGTTATTCCTGCCTACTCCTCTAGCTTTTGCATTAATCTCTTACGTGGAACTGTGTCGAAGGCTTCGTTGCAGCTCAAGAAAATGCAGTAGTGCTGGCTGGTCGCCGCCACCACTACCACCACCATCACCTGACCTCACTAAGTTGGAGCAGTGGTCGATTGGCCTCGTCATTTTCAGTCTTCCTTACTAACAGCCGGATTTCATGATCGCCGAACGCGATCATACCTACTGTTGAAACTGTGTATTGTGTTTCCCTCCAACACAGCTTCGTCTAGTTTGTACCACTTAATGTCTTGAGATTAAAAGAGATTTTCCTAATGGTAAGCTGGAAAAGAAGAGAATACGTGAGAAGAGAAGCCAGACGAATGAAACTCTCAGTACTTGTACTCTGTGGACTTTAGTACTACTGTACGCCAAGAACCCCATTTAAGGCTGGTAAAACTGAAAATTAGGAAAGTGTAGGAAGAACCTTCTCTGCCTATATTTATTTGGTTAAGGGCTTAATTTATTACATATTGCTAAAGTCCCTCAGATTGTTCTCTCTAGAATACACACGGAAATGATGCATGATATGTGCCAAGTAAATATTAAATGGAGTTAGTACCTAATCTTTACGTCGAAATTACTCCTTACGAGAGAGGGAGGCTTAGCAGACTGCAAAATATCCTAAGTAAGAGCAAGGGTGCTTTGAATACACTGAGAGAATTTAGCATGAGCAAAGAGACCCAACCTTCTCAACATTCTAGTTCCCTTTAAGAGGAAATATGATGAGTTCCACTAGACAGTTCCTATTCTTCCGGGCTTTATACCTTTGATGAGTTTTGAGAGTTTTTCTACGGCCAGAGCCCGGTCTTGAGCCAGGCTTGACTGATGCTTGCCTGGTCAACCAGGCTGTTGCTGCTGGCGGCCTGCTGGCCCATATACCCATCACAGCCTAGTTGATCTGGTGAAGATACTTCTCCAGTTTCCTCTGAAAGACTTCTACGCTCGTCCTAGTGGTGTTTCTCATATCTTCTGGTAAGATGTTGAATAGTCTGGGCCACGAATGTTGATACAGTGTTCTCTTATTGTGCCCACTGCACCCCTGCTTTTCACTGGGTTTATTTTACACTTTCTTCCATATCTCTCACTCCAGTATGTTGTTATGGCAGTGTAAAGATTTGTGAGCAAGCCCTCGAGTACTTCCCAGGTATATATTATCATGTATCTCTCTCTCCCTCGCTCCAGTGAGTACATATTTATGATTTTTTAGCCATTTTTATGCGGGCCTTAAAATATCACTGTATTTGTTCCAGCTCTGATATTTCTCCTGCCTTGAGCAATATTCCAAATGAGATAGCACAAGCGAACTGAAAAGTATCATTACTAGCACCATTTTCCTTGTTTTGAAAGTTCTCATCATCCACCCTGTCATCTTACTGTTGTCGTGACATTTGCCATATTGTGCTCTTTGAAAGAAAGGTCAGCGGACATAACTACTCCCAGGTCTTTCACGTCTTCCTTTCGTTCTATTTGATGGTCCTCTTGAGTTTTGTATACAGTGTTCCTTTTGAGTTCTTCATTTTTTTCCATACCTTAGCATATGGAAATTATCACCACTGAACGTCGTGTTGTTCCTCACTGCCCACTGGAAAACACTGCTTATATCTTCCTGCAGTGTTTCATTGTCTTCTACCGAGGTGACTTCCATCCTTATTTGTGTCATCCGCAAATTATGACACAAAACTGTGACGAGTGTTTTTATCTATGTCTGCTATGAGGATAAGAAACAGCAGAGGTGCCAGGACAGTGCCTTGGGGAACCGAGCTTTTTACCTCGCTGATGCTGGATTTTGCTCTGTTTACTACTACTTTTTTGTATTCTGTGTGTTTGAAACTTGAAAATCCATCTGCCTACCTTCCCCGTTATGCTTATGGCTCACCCCATGATCGCATTCGTCAAACTCCTTTACAAAATCTGTGTATATCACATCTCCATTTTAGTTTCCTTTGAACGCAACCATAATTGTGTCATCGTAGTGATGGGTATGATCGTCCTGCTCTAGAACCATGTTGGTTTGGGTTCTGCAGATTGTGCTGCTCCATAAAGACTCATTGCTTGTATTAGACCGACTCTTGCTAGCATCAATAGCCTAACTATTCAGTCCAGGTCCGAAACCGGAATGCAGGATCGATGTCCCCTGAATCCTTAACAGGCAGCCAGTATGCTAACATGAACGTAGCTTGATTGCTAGCGCACTCGGTTCACACGCTGAGGTCCGGGGGGTCGATTCCCGGTACGGCTGGAAAACAGTAGGAGGTGTTTCCATAAGATATCTGCTGTCCATGTTCACCCATCAGTAAAATGGGTACCTGGCTGTTAGTAGACTGGTGTGGGTCGCATCCTGGGATAAAACTGATCTAATTTGCCCGAAATGCTCTGCATAAACAAGGGGCTTTCTACATGGTAGTATGTCATTGATGTCGGCTATGGTCTGTATACCTTGTACATGTACTTGTAGAAATAATTATTATTATTATTATTATTATTATTATTATTATTATTATTATTATTATAACTCTTAACTGTCATTTATGTCCTACCTACCTGGAGGAAGTTCCAGGGGGTCAGCATCCCCTCAGCCTGGTTCTCGACCAGGCCTCCCGGTGAATCAGGGCCTGATCAACCAGGTGTTTACTACTGGCCGCATGCCAGCAGTGAAAGCCTGGTACGAACCACAGCTCGGTTGATTGGGCACTGCCTTTGGGTGTCTGTCCAATTCCCTCTCGAAGACAGCCAGGGGTCTATTGCTAGTCACCCTTATGTATGGTGGAAGGCTGTTGAACAGTCTTGGACCCGGGACACTTACCGTGCTTTCATTAATGTTCTTATGGCACCCCTATTTTTTCATTAGGGGTATGTTGCACCCTCTACAGTCTTGATTTCGTAGGGAGTGAGATCTGTGTGTAAATTTGGGACCAATTTGCCCTCTAGGATTTTCCAAGTGTACATTATGATGTATCTTTCGCTCCTGCGTTCTAGGGAGTACAAGTCAATGGACTCGACATCTGAAATACACTATCCTTATTTACTCTAACTTGTGTGTCTGTATGTCACAATCATGTTCTCTCTGCTTCTCCTTTCTCACAAAGTTGTCAGGTTTAGTTCTTCAGGTCTCCCCTAGTAGAACATTTCCCTTAGCTCCGATACTAATCTCATAACTAATCTTTGGATCTTTTTTTTGGGTTATCTACCTGCCTGACCAGGTGGAGGCTCCATGATAGACATCAAAATGGTTATAAACATAACCAGAATTTTTAAAAGGGTGGACCGATAACGAAGAAGGCGTTGGTCAGATGAACAAAGGCTCCAGTGGCGGATCATCACATAACTAAAGACTCACCCTAGGAAGCACTTGTTATGTTTCTCGACAAAACTTACCTAACCTAATTTCAATGCTAGTGCAGTATACGCCATGATGGATTTAACGTAAATTGTGCATATGTCGTAAATGAGTCTCCGAGGTTCCTAAAAGCATTCCTTACGTTAGCTAATTCTAAATTTAAATGCCGCTAGAGTTATGTTGTTGTTATGAGCTTGTGGAGTCATCTCCTGGCTCCACCTGACGACGCTCAGCAGCGCCTGACGAACGGTCTTGCCGGTCAGTGGGTATTATTTCTAACGGATGCTTACATTGTTGTGCTTTGGTGCGTTGCATCAGTTAGTAAGTCAACGACCGTGAACTATCGACTTTCATGCTCAGGGTGCCTGCACAAGCGGAAACTCCATTAGCCTGGCGCCCTACCCTCGAAGGCGTGCGCCTGCGCCCATCTCTGTTTATGTTCCAGCGAATATAATTTTTGTCCTTGTTTTAATAGGGATGGAAGGACCAAGGGAAAAATGTTGCGTCCCAGCGTTGAATAGCTGGAGAGTCATTGAGTGGAGGCTTTCATTAGTAGGACGTGTATTGCTGACTCAGTGAAAACTAACAAACGAAAGTTGCCTCATATTATACACGTTTTCCTTACATTTATTTCTGGATTAATGGAAGGGAATTTTTTACCTGGAGTAAGAAGTGAAGTTTAGGAGATTTAACAAGGGAGGAGAATAATAATATTTATTATTATTATTATTATTATTATTATTATTATTCTATACTGCTGCTATTACTATTATAATCATATTACTACTACTACTACTACTAATGGTACTACTACTATTACTACTACTACTATTACTACTACTACTACTATTGCTACTACTACTATTGTTACTACTATTGATACTTTTACTGTGGCTACTGCTATTGCTACTACTATTACTATCACTACTGCTATTGCTACAACTTTTAATACTTTTACTATTGCTGCTACTACTACTACTATTACTACTACTATTACTACTACTACTACTACTACTACTACTACTACTACTATTACTACTACTACTACTACTACTACTACTACTACTACTACTATATTACTACTATTGCTGCTACTACTACTACTACTACTACTATTACTACTACTACTACTACTACTATTACTACTACTACTACTACTACTACTACTACTACTATTACTACTACTACTACTACTACTATTACTACTATTGCTGCTACTACTACTACTACTACTACTATTACTACTACTATTACTACTATTGCTGCTACTACTGCTATTTCCGCTACTATTAATACTTTTACTATTGCTACTACCACTACTATTGCTACTACTACTACTACTATTACCACTACTATTGCTACTGTTGCTGCTACTACTACTGCTGCTGCTGCTATTACTACTAGCACTTCTGTTACTGCTACTACTACCAATAATAATAATCACAAAGATTTTGAATATCTTAACAGCCATAATAACATCACAAGGTGTAAGCAGTATTCGATATTTCATCTGCAGATGAATCATTGCAACATTATGCATAAGTGTCAAGTGTCGAAATTATATCCACTTTACACTTAAAGTGAGATACATGTAGTATATACATGTAGTATATACATATAGAGTATACATATAGTATATATGACGGTAGAACAGGGCAATAATGTGATGTGATCCATTAATCCAGCAACATTATCATGTTGCATATATGTTGCTAAGAACCTGGATGGAAATCAGTTTTCAAGTGGGGGATGCCTTGAGGTCACTGTAGGGCTCTTGATCCATGAAATTTGAGCTGCTCTTTTTCTTGAATTTAGGTTCGTTACTTCCCATTTCCCAGGAGGTGTTCCCATTTCCCAGGAGGTGTTCCCATTTCCTAGGAGGTGTTCCCATTTCCCAGAAGGTGTTCCCATTTCCTAGGAGGTGTTCCCATTTCCCAGGAGGTGTGCGACCCCAACGGGTCTAGGTTCATCCCCCATAAATGTAATCAATAATAATAATATGTGTATTTTCCCGGCTTTAATTAACCTCAGCAACAATAAACCTAGTTTTTAAAGGGGTGAAGGCGTAAGCCAGTGGAAGGCTCGATCACATGCCCAAAAGCTCTAACTGCGGGCCATCAATTGACTAAGACCGGCGTCAGGAAACACTTGTCCTGTTTCCTGAAAAACCTTACCTAACCTAGACACTGGGTATGATAGTATACTGGTATCATGAGCCTCGCCCCAGGAGGAAGGTGTGGACGGTACTACAGCTTCCAACGAGAGTTCCACAGTGGCAAGTGAGTGTTGTGAAGAGGCCGTCAGCTGTGGGCGACCTGGTGAAGCAGGGAGTTGTGTGTGTGACCTGGTGACGCAGGGAGTTGTGTGTGTGACCTGGTGAAGCAGGGAGTTGTGTGCGCGAGCTGGTGAAGCAGGGAGTTGTGTGTGACCTGGTGAAGCAGGGAGTTGTGTGTGTGACCTGGTGAAGCACGGAGTTGTGTGTGTGACCTGGTGAAGCACGGAGTTGTGTGTGTGACCTGGTGAAGCAGGGAGTTGTGTGTGCGACCTGGTGAAGCAGGGAGTTGTGTGTGTGACCTGGTGAAGCAGGGAGTTGTGTGTGTGACCTGGTGAAGCAGGGAGTTGTGTGCGCGAGCTGGTAAAGTACGGAATTGTGTGTGACCTGGTGAAGCAGGGAGTTGTGTGTGCGAGCTGGTGAAGCACTGAGCAGTATGTGTGTGACCTACTGAAGCACGGAGCAGTGTGTGTGACCTGGTGAAGCACGGAGTTGTGTGTGTGATCTGGTGAAGCACGGAGTTGTGTGTGACCCGGTGAAGCACGGATTTGTGTGTGTGACCTGGTGAAGCACGGATTTGTGTGACCTGGTGAAGCACGTATGTGTCACCTGATGAAGCACGGAGCTGTGTGTGTGTGACCTGGTGAAGCACGGAGCTGTGTGTGTGTGACCTGGTGAAGCACGGAGCAGTGTATGTGACCTTGTGAAGCACAGAGTTGTGTGTGACCTGGTGAAGCACGGAGTTGTGTGTGACCTGGTGAAGCACGGAGCTGTGTGTGTGACCTGGGAAAGCACGGAGCTGTGTGTGCGACCTGGTGAAGCACGGAGCTGTGCGACCTAGTGAAGCACGGAGCTGTGTGTGCGACCTGGTGAAGCACGGAGCTGTGTGTGCGACCTGGTGAAGCACGGAATTGTGTGTGACCTGGTGAAGCACGGAGCTGTGTGTGCGAGCTGGTGAAGCACGGAGCTGTGTGTGCGACCTGGTGAAGCACGGAGCTGTGTGTGCGAGCTGGTGAGGCACGGAGTTGTGTGTGCGACCTGGTGAAGCACGGAGTTGTGTGTGTGACCTGGTGAAGCACGGCGTTGTGTGTGCGACCTGGTGAAGCAAGGAGTTGTGCGTGCGACCTGGTGAGGCACGGAGTTGTGTGTGTGACCTGGTGAAGCACGGAGTTGTGTGTGTGACCTGGTGAAGAACGGAGTTGTGTGTGGGACCTGGTGAAGCATGGAGTTTTGCGACCTGGTGAAGCACGGAGTTATGTGTGTGACCTGGTGAAGAAAGGAGTTGTGTGTGTGTGTGACCTGGTGAAGCACGGAGTTTGTGGGACGTGGTGAAGCACGGACTTGTGTGTGTGACCTGGTGAAGCACGGAGTTGTGTGCGCGACGTGGTGAAGCACGGAGCAGTATGTACGACCTGGTGAAGCAAGGAGTTGTGTGTGACCTGGTGAATCACGGAGTTGTCTGTGTGACCTGGTGAAGCATGGAGTTGTGTTTGCGACCTGGTGAAGCACGGAGTTGTGTGTGTGTCCTGGTGAAGAACGGAGTTGTGTGTGTGACCTGGTGAAGCACGGAGTTGTGTGTGGGACGTGGTGAAGCACGGACTTGTGTGTGACCTGGTGAAGCACTGAGTTGTGTGTGCGACCTGGTGAAGCACGGAGCAGTGTATGTGACCTGGTGAAGCACGGAGCTGTGTGTGCGACCTGGTGAAGCACGGAGTGTGTGCGACCTGGTGAAGCACGGAGGAGTGTGTGCGACCTGGTGAAGCACGGAGGAGTGTGTGCGACATGGTGAAGCACGGAGGAGTGTGTGCGACCTGGTGAAGCACGGAGTAGTGTGTGCGACCTGGTGAAGCACGGAGGAGTGTGTGCGACCTGGTAAAGCACGGAGTGTGTGCGACCTGGTGAAGCACGGAGCTGTGTGCGACCTGGTGAAGCTTGGAGGAGTGTGTGCGACCTGGTGAAGCACGGAGCTGTGTGTGCGACCTGGTGAAGCACGGAGGAGTGTGTGCGACCTGGTGAAGCACGGAGGAGTGTGTGCGACCTGGTGAAGCACGGAGCTGTGTGTGCGCCCTGGTGAAGCACGGAGGAGTGTGTGCGACCTGGTGAAGCACGGAGCTGTGTGCGACTTGGTGAAGCACGGAGGAGTGTGTGCGACCTGGTGAAGCACGGAGGAGTGTGTGCGACCTGGTGAAGCACGGAGGAGTGTGTGCGACCTGGTGAAGCACGGAGGAGTGTGTGCGACCTGGTGAAGCACGGAGGAGTGTGTGCGACCTGGTGAAGCACGGAGTAGTGTGTGCGACCTGGTGAAGCACGGAGGAGTGTGTGCGACCTGGTAAAGCACGGAGTGTGTGCGACCTGGTGAAGCACGGAGCTGTGTGCGACCTGGTGAAGCTCGGAGGAGTGTGTGCGACCTGGTGAAGCACGGAGCTGTGTGTGCGACCTGGTGAAGCACGGAGCTGTGTGCGACCTGGTGAAGCTCGGAGGAGTGTGTGCGACCTGGTGAAGCACGGAGCTGTGTGTGCGACCTGGTGAAGCACGGAGGAGTGTGTGCGACCTGGTGAAGCACGGAGCTGTGTGTGCGCCCTGGTGAAGCACGGAGGAGTGTGTGCGACCTGGTGAAGCACGGAGCTGTGTGCGACTTGGTGAAGCACGGAGGAGTGTGTGCGACCTGGTGAAGCACGGAGGAGTGTGTGCGACCTGGTGAAGCACGAAGCTGTGTGCGACCTGGTGAAGCACGGAGGAGTGTGTGCGACCTGGTGAAGCACGGAGGAGCGTGTGCGACCTGGTGAAGCACGGAGGAGTGTGTGCGACCTGGTGAAGCACGGAGCTGTGTGTGCGACCTGGTGAAGCACGGAGGAGTGTGTGCGACCTGGTGAAGCACGGAGTTGTGTGTGCGACCTGGTGAAGCACGGAGCTGTGTGTGCGACCTGGTGAAGCACGGAGGAGTGTGTGCGACCTGGTGAAGCACGGAGGAGTGTGTGCGACCTGGTGAAGCACGGAGGTGTGTGTGCGACCTGGTGAAGCACGGAGCTGTGTGTGCGACCTGGTGAAGCACGGAGGAGTGTGTGCGACCTGGTGAAGCACGGAGGAGTGTGTGCGACCTGGTGAAGCACGGAGCTGTGTGTGCGCCCTGGTGAAGCACGGAGGAGTGTGTGCGACCTGGTGAAGCACGAAGCTGTGTGCGACTTGGTGAAGCACGGAGGAGTGTGTGCGACCTGGTGAAGCACGGAGGAGTGTGTGCGACCTGGTGAAGCACGAAGCTGTGTGCGACCTGGTGAAGCACGGAGGAGTGTGTGCGACCTGGTGAAGCACCGAGGAGTGTGTGCGACCTGGTGAAGCACGGAGGAGTGTGTGCGACCTGGTGAAGCACGGAGCTGTGTGTGCGACCTGGTGAAGCACGGAGGAGTGTGTGCGACCTGGTGAAGCACGGAGTTGTGTGTGCGACCTGGTGAAGCACGGAGCTGTGTGTGCGACCTGGTGAAGCACGGAGGAGTGTGTGCGACCTGGTGAAGCACGGAGCTGTGTGTGCGACCTGGTGAAGCACGGAGGTGTGTGTGCGACCTGGTGAAGCACGGAGCTGTGTGTGCGACCTGGTGAAGCACGGAGCTGTGTGTGCGACCTGGTGAAGCACGGAGGAGTGTGTGCGACCTGGTGAAGCACGGAGCTGTGTGTGCGACCTGGTGAAGCACGGAGCTGTGTGTGCGACCTGGTGAAGCACGGAGCTGTGTGTGCGACCTGAAGCTCGGAGGAGTGTGTGCGATCTGCTGAAGCACGGAGGAGTGTGTGCGACCTGGTGAAGCACGAAGCTGTGTGTGCGACCTGGTGAAGCACGGAGCTGTGTGTGCGACCTGGTGAAGCACGGAGGAGTGTGTGCGACCTGGTGAATCACGGAGGAGTATGTGCGACCTGGTGAAGCACGGAGGTGTGCGTGCGACCTGGTGAAGCACGGAGCTGTGTGTGCGACCTGGTGAATCACGGAGGAGTATGTGCGACCTGGTGAAGCACGGAGGTGTGCGTGCGACCTGGTGAAGCACGGAGGTGTGTGTGCGACCTGGTGAAGCACGGAGTGTGTGCGACCTGGTGAAGCACGGAGGTGTGTGTGCGACCTGGTGAAGCACGGAGTGTGTGCGACCTGGTGAAGCACGGAGGTGTGTTTGCGACCTGGTGAAGCACGGAGGTGAAAACTTCTTGTTTACGGTTTCAAATATGTTGAAAACCGTGACAAACCAATGAGATGGGAAGAAAAATTTAAACGTCGGGGTGTGTATGATCATTTCCGGGGTGCTTGTGTACATTTCCGGGGTGCTTGTGTACATTTCCGGGGTGCTTGTGTACATTTCCGGGGTGCTTGTGTACATTTCCGGGGTGCTTGTGTACATTTCCGGGGTGCTTGTGTACATTTCCGGGGTGCTTGTGTACATTTCCGGGGTGCTTGTGTACATTTCCGGGGTGCTTGTGTACATTTCCGGGGTGCTTGTGTACATTTCCGGGGTGCTTGTGTACATTTCCGGGGTGCTTGTGTACATTTCCAGGGTGCTTGTGTACATTTCCGGGGTGCTTGTGTACATTTCCGGGTGCTTGTGTACATTTCCGGGGTGCTTGTGTACATTTCCGGGGTGCTTGTGTACATTTCCGGGGTGCTTGTGTACATTTCCGGGGTGCTTGTGTACATTTCCGGGGTGCTTGTGTACATTTCCGGGGTGCTTGTGTACATTTCCGGGGTGCTTGTGTACATTTCCGGGGTGCTTGTGTACATTTCCGGGGTGCTTGTGTACATTTCCGGGGTGCTTGTGTACATTTCCGGGGTGCTTGTGTACATTTCCGGGGTGCTTGTATACATTTCCGGAGTTTTTGTATACATTTCCGGAGTGTTTGTGTACTTTTCCGAGGTGTTTGTGTACATTTTCTTGGTATTTGTGTACATTTCCGTGGTGTTTGTGTACATTTCCGTGGTGTTTGTGCACATTTCCGTGGTGTTTGTGCACATTTCCGTGGTGTTTGTGTACATTTTCTTGGTATTTGTGTACATTTCCGGGGTGTTTGTGTACATTTCTGAGGTGTTTGTGTACATTTTCTTGGTATTTGTGTACATTTCCGTGGTGTTTGTGTACATTTCCGTGGTGTTTGTGCACATTTCCGTGGTGTTTGTGCACATTTCCGTTGTGTTTGTGTACATTTTCTTGGTATTTGTGTACATTTCCGGGGTGTTTGTGTACATTTCTGAGGTGTTTGTGTACATTTTCTTGGTATTTGTGTACATTTCCGTGGTGTTTGTGTACATTTCCGGGGTGTTTGTGTACATTTCCGTGGTGTTTGTGCACATTTCCGTGGTGTTTGTGCACATTTCCGTGGTGTTTGTGCACATTTCCGTGGTGTTTGTGTACATTTCCGTGGTGTTTGTGCACATTTCCGTGGTGTTTGTGCACATTTCCGTGGTGTTTGTGCACATTTCCGTGGCGTTTGTGCACATTTCCGTGGTGTTTGTGCACATTTCCGTGGTGTTTGTGCACATTTCCGGGGTGTTTGTGCACATTTCCGTGGTGTTTGTGCACATTTCCGCGGTGTTTGTGCACATTTCCGTGGTGTTTGTGTACATTTTCTTGGTATTTGTGTACATTTCCGTGGTGTTTGTGTACATTTCCGGGGTGTTTGTGTACATTTCCGTGGTGTTTGTGCACATTTCCGTGGTCTTTGTGCACATTTCCGTGGTGTTTGTGCACATTTCCGTGGTGTTTGTGTACATTTCTGGGGTGTTTGTGCACATTTCCGTGGTGTTTGTGCACATTTCCGTGGTTTGTGCACATTTCCGGGGTGTTTGTGCACATTTCCAGGGTGTTTGTGCACATTTCCGTGGTGTTTGTGCACATTTCCGGGGTGTTTGTGCACATTTTCGGGGTGTTTGTGCACATTTCCGTGGTGTTTGTGCACATTTCCGGGGTGTTTGTGCACATTTCCGTGGTGTTTGTGCACATTTCCGGGGTGCTTGTGCACATTTCCGTGGTGTTTGTGCACATTTCCGGGGTGTTTGTGCACATTTCCGGGGTGTTTGTGCACATTTCCGTGGTGTTTGTGCACATTTCCGTGGTGTTTGTGTACATTTTCTTGGTATTTGTGTACATTTCCTGGGTGTTTGTGTACTTTTCCGAGGTGTTTGTGTACATTTTCTTGGTATTTGTGTACATTTCCGTGGTGTTTGTGTACATTTCCGTGGTGTTTGTGCACATTTCCGTGGTGTTTGTGCACATTTCCGTGGTGTTTGTGTACATTTCCGGGGTGTTTGTTCACATTTCCGTGGTGTTTGTGCACATTTCCGTGGTGTTTGTGCACATTTCCAGGGTGTTTGTGCACATTTCCAGGGTGTTTGTGCACATTTCCGGGGTGTTTGTGCACATTTCCGTGGTGTTTGTGCACATTTCCGGGGTGTTTGTGCACATTTCCGTGGTGTTTGTGCACATTTCCGTGGTGTTTGTGCACATTTCCGGGGTGTTTGTGCACATTTCCGTGGTTTTTGTGCACATTTCCGGGGTGTTTGTGCACATTTCCGGGGTGTTTGTGCACATTTCCGTGGTGTTTGTGCACATTTCCGTGGTGTTTGTGCACATTTCCAGGGTGTTTGTGCACATTTCCAGGGTGTTTGTGCACATTTCCGGGGTGTTTGTGCACATTTCCGTGGTGTTTGTGCACATTTCCGGGGTGTTTGTGCACATTTCCGTGGTGTTTGTGCACATTTCCGGGGTGTTTGTGCACATTTCCGGGGTGTTTGTGTAATTTTCAAAATATAAAATATGTAACAAAAAAATCCTGTAATTGCAAGTGAAAAAAAAAAAATCTTAAAATTGCTTGTGAAAAAAAAACCAAAAAGGAAAAAAGTGAAAATATTGTGAAATATCACAGTTTTTTCCCCTTTTAGAACACACAAAATATTGTAGCAAGAATTTTAAATACATTAAAAGCGTGTGAGGTGTTGAGGGGAGACTGGAATAAAACAATATCCCTGGAGCCCTGTGCTGCGTCTTGTCCACTCTCCCGGGAGCACTTGGTGTGTATGTGTGGTAAAACAATTTTGCCTCTGCTTATACTGTCAGTTTTGTTTGCTGATGATATGGACGAGTTTTGTGTGTGTATGTGTGTGTGTGTGTGTGTGTGTGTGTGTGTGTGTGTGTGTGTGTGTTCAAGGCTTCCTAAGTTTGACAGTATCTTCTGGTTGCCTCTTCGCTTCTGGACGGTATTTTAATATTGTCGTACCTCTTTTTGACTTGACAGTATGTGTAGATCGTCTCTTAGTGTCTTGACCGTGTCAAGCCACTATATGTTCGTCTCTCAGGGGTATCAGAATGGTACTTTTTTCTGTCTTCTTTGAGGCTTGCCATATCTTAGGCCTTTCTCTTCGTATCTTACCATATCTTAAGACTTTCTCCTCGTCTTTTGCCATATCTGAAGACTTTCTTCGTGTGTGGACGATATCTCACCAGCCACACAATGGTCGTAAATCTTGGTACAAAGTGGAAGACTTCTTCCAGTTGCCGGTATCTTGGCAAGATACGTTTCTCTTCACACTATCATTTCCCAGAAAATACCATCACATTTCTCTTCGTCTTCAAATGGGGCGCAGAAAACAATGTGAAGTTCACTGAAGAGAAATTTCAACTACTCAGACATGGAAACCTTGAGGAAATTAAAACTGTATCGGGGTATAAAACAGTAGAGCAAAAAACTAATGTGAATGACCTGGGAGTGATAATGTCAGAGGATCTCACCTTCAGAGACCACAACAATGTATCTACCTCATCTGCTAGAAAAATAGGATGGAAAAGGAGAACCTTCAAAACTAGGGACACCAAGCCCATGATGATTCTCTAAAAATAGCTTGTTCTTTCTAGTCTGGAATACTGCAGTATACTAACTGCTCCCTTCAAGGCTGGCGAAATTGCTGACCTGGAGAGTGTACAGAGAACTTTCACGACACAAATGAGTACGATAAAGCACCTAAATTACTGGGAACGGTTGAAGTCCCTTAATTTATATTCCCTGGAACGCAGGCGAGAAGGATATATAATAATATACACTTTGACATTGCTAGAGGGATTAGTACCAAACTTGCACACGAAAATCACTCCCTACGCAAGCAAAAGACTCGGCAGGAGATACATTTCCAGCTGCCACTAACAAGTGTACCTTATCCCACTGATTCTTGCGGTGGGGGTTGGCTCCTGATGCGAGGAACTGGAGCCATCATTTCCCTACTTTGGATCAAACCATATTTACTACAGTTGTCCAGCAGACGTATAACCCTTACGAGTTTAGCGCTTCCTCGTATATATGATACTGTTTCTCACAGTTACTGTGATTTCGTTACTGTTTCTCACAGTTACTGTGACTAAGATACTGTTTTTCACAGTTACTGTTTCTCACAGTTACTGTTTCTAAGATACTGTTTCTTAGTTACTGTGACTAAGATACTGTTTCTCACAGTTACTGTGACTAAGATACTGTTTCTCACAGTTACTGTGACTAAGATACTGTTTCTCACAGTTACTGTGTCTAAGACACTGTTTCTCACAGTTACTGTGACTAAGATACTGTTTCTCACAATTACTGTTTCTAAGATACTGTTTCTCACAGTTACTGTGACTAAGATACTGTTTCTCACAGTTACTGTGACTAAGATACTGTTTCTCACAGTTACTGTGTCTAAGATACTGTTTCTCACAGTTACTGTGAATAAGACACTGTTTCTCACAGTTACTGTGACTAAGATACTGTTTCTCACAATTACTGTTTCTAAGATACTGTTTCTCACAGTTACTGTGACTAAGATACTGTTTCTCACAGTTACTGTGACTAAGATACTGTTTCTCACAATTACTGTTTCTAAGATACTGTTTCTCACAGTTACTGTGACTAAGATACTGTTTCTCACAGTTACTGTGACTAAGATACTGTTTCTCACAGTTACTGTGACTAAGATACTGTTTCTCACAATTACTGTTTCTAAGATACTGTTTCTCACAGTTACTGTGAATAAGATACTGTTTCTCACAATTACTGTTTCTAAGATACTGTTTCTCACAGTTACTGTGACTAAGATACTGTTTCTCACAGTTACTGTGACTAAGACACTGTTTCTCACAGTTACTGTGACTAAGATACTGTTTCTCACAGTTACTGTGACTAAGATACTGTTTCTCACAGTTACTGTGACTAAGATACTGTTTCTCACAATTACTGTTTCTAAGATACTGTTTCTCACAATTACTGTTTCTAAGATACTGTTTCTCACAGTTACTGTGACTAAGATACTGTTTCTCACAGTTACTGTGACTAAGATACTGTTTCTCACAGTTACTGTGACTAAGACACTGTTTCTCACAGTTACTGTGACTAATCTACTGTTTTTCACAGTTACTGTGACTAAGATACTGTTTCTCACAGTTACTGTGACTAAGACACTGTTTCTCAAAGTTACTGTGACTAAGATACTGTTTCTCACAGTTACTGTGACTAAGACACTGTTTCTCACAGTTACTGTGACTAAGATACTGTTTCTCACAATTACTATTTCTAAGATACTGTTTCTCACAGTTACTGTGACTAAGATACTGTTTCTCACAGTTACTGCTACTAAGATACTGTTTCTCACAGTTACTGATTCTAATATGTGAAAAAGAGGCAACTCTATGCAACACAAGAACTCTACATACCAGATAGAGAACATCGTCCCCAAGTTGAATCACTCCTCCTCACAGGACCCAAAGAATGACTCTCCCACAGAGGCTGTGTCGCTTCATCCATAAAGACGATTACCATCGACCAATGATCTTGAGCAACCTCCCTGCAGATGAAGATGATTGGCTAACACCAGAACCCTTCTATATCTACTAAGAATATTATCTCCTCTAATTATGGAGATATCGTATATAATTTTTCTACTTTCACGTCTACAATTAAATTAACTATATTTACGAAATATTTATCACCTTGAAAGAAGCCAATGTGTCCAGTAATTTTTCATGAATTGTCTTTATAATTATCGCCTTGCCTTGTTAATGTTATCGTTCTGAAATCGCCAAAAAAAAAAGCAATGGGAACTAGTATATATATTACCGATTTAGAGTCATGTTCCTATATATCTGTTGTATGTGTGTGACTCTGATGGGTAAGTGTTTTCCTACCTCATACCCCCTCCCATCCTTTTCCCATATTTCTATCCATACCCTTCTTACCAAAACTCTGGTTATAAGTTCAAGTTCGAGATACTGTTTCTCACGGTTACTGTGACCGACATGCTGTTTCTCAGGCACAGTCTTCAACAGACACTGCTTAACACGGTTTCCGTACCGGAGTTTCTGTTGCGGAAGTTCATTTGTGTTGTAAGCTTGAGGTAGCGCTAAACCCGTGAGAGCCGTACCGCGCCATGGGAATTTGGGAGGTGATCAGGTCTGATTTAAAGAGAAAGGTGGCTCCACTTGCTGGGATCAAGAGCCCCCTTAATGTGTAACTTCGAGTAATTATCTATGTACACGGTGGGGTAATAATAATAATAATAATAATAATAATAATAATAATAATAATGGACATTAATGATAATAGTAATTGTAATAATAGTACACATTAATAATAATAGTAATTATAATAATTATTTTATGTTTATTAATGAATTTGTTGAAAATCAATGATGTTGCCTTGAGTGATCAATTGTTATGAGAATGTTTGTTTTTCAGCCGTGGGGAGCTGGCCACCTGCTGGTACATTCTACTCTCCGGATCAGTCTTCATCGATGGCTCCATGTACCTCCCAAGGTCCAGGTAAGTGGCTTCTCTTCCCTAGTAATGTGTGTGTGTGTGTGAAGCATCAGCTAGTCATGACTTGGGTGCTCGATCCACACCTGTCTGTGTACAGCATGTATTACCTGCAGGTGCTACAGCAGGTCTGTCACAAGGTAAACTCCACAGCTGTCTGTGTAGGGCAGGAAGTACCTGCTGGTGCTATAGCAGGTAGTTATAGCGCAGTCGTCGCCAGGCAAACCAACCTCCCTTGCAGCATTTACCTGTCAGGGAGAGGTAATCACGTGATCTTCTGCTTGTATCTACCTGCTAGGTAGATATAACGACGTGTGATACTCTCCTGTCAGGTGAAAGTAATTACTAGATCAACTGTGAGTTTGGCTACATACCAGGTAGGAATAACCAGGAGGTAAACTGTGTGTTTGGCTACACACCATGTTAGAATAACCAGAAAGTAAACTATGTGCTTGGCTACACACCATGTAGGAATAACCAGGAGATAAACTGTGTGTTTGGTTACACACCATGTTGTGATGTAGTTCAGCTGGGCTTGTGAGGTCTCTGGGGAGACCTAATTTAACTAATTATATGGTCACCTTGCCTTGGCAAATGTCTGTCAGAGCCACGCCTTTTCGGCTTAAGACTGAGGTCTTTTGTTCTGGACGGCGTCAGACCTCGGCGTCAGATCAACACCACGTGTGCACACCTCATTGTGGAGGGTGCTTGGACCACCATAAAAGCCCAAGGAAGAGCATGATCAGGAGATTCGAGCGGAGCTACTGCTGGGGTGCAGAGCTCCTGAGCAGAGACTTCGAGCGGAGCTGCTGCTGGGGTGCAGGGCTCGGGAGAAGGCTGCTGAAGTCTCTGGAGGAGACTGTTGGAGGCATTGGGCAGAGTACTGGCTTGGCGCAGTACTCGTGCTGTGTAGGTCTTGGGACCTGTGGCTTAGTTCCAGTAGTGAACTGTCCTCTGAACTATATTGTAAGTTATATTCATTCTCGTCAAGTTGATTGTGTTCCCTGTCTCACTGCTTATGTGTACCATCCCATTTATCTAAACCCCAATGATGTACTCCTGTTCCCATATATATTATTGTACAAGGACTTAATAATAAATTGTGTTTGAGTAGAATAGTAATATTCACTGTCCCCGTTATTTATTCTTATTTCCATTTATTTATGTTTAGTTAAAGTAGTGAGAGGGTGAGTAGTGTGTAGTGGTGGGTAGAGTAATGAAAGGTGAAGTTGTAGTCACCAGTGACCTCACATTACCTACCAACCTCCGCTAATCATCTCTCCTACCACTCGCCTGCCTGTCCCCTACCTACTGACTCCCTCCTCTTACCCCCATATTCCCCTAATCATTACCCCCCTACATGACAATGTAGGAATAACCAGGAAGTAAACTGTGTGTTTGGTTACACACCATGTAGGAATAACCAGGAGGTAAACTGTGTGTTTGGTTACACACCATGTAGGAATAACCAGGAGGTAAACTGTGTGTTTGGCTACACACCATGTTAGAATAACCAGAAAGTAAACTATGTGCTTGGCTACACACCATGTAGGAATAACCAGGAGGTAAACTGTGTGTTTGGTTACACACCATGTAGGAATAACCAGGAGGTAAACTGTGTGTTTGGCTACACACCATGTTAGAATAACCAAAAAGTAAACTATGTGCTTGGCTACACACCATGTAGGAATAACCAGGAGGTAAACTGTGTGTTTGGTTACACACCATGTAGGAATAACCAGGAGGTAAACTGTGTGTTTGGCTACACACCATGTAGGAATAACCAGGAGGTAAACTGTGTGTTTGGCTACACACCATGTTAGAATAACCAGAAAGTAAACTATGTGCTTGGCTACACGCCATGTAAGAATAACCAGGAGGTAAACTGTGTGTTTGGCTACACACCAATAGGAATAACCAGGAGGTAAACTGTGTGTTTGGTTACACACCATGTAGGAATATCCAGGAGGTAAACTGTGTGTTTGGCTACACACCATGTAGGAATAACCAGGAGGTAAACTGTGTGTTTGGTTACACACCATGTAGGAATATCCAGGAGGTAAACTGTGTGTTTGGTTACACACCATGTAGGAATATCCAGGAGAAGCACTGACCTTTGCAGTACCTTGTAAAGAGAATTAACTTGATGGCCTGGCGTTTGTGTACTCCTTAGGTCAAGTAATCGAGCAATTTAAGGTATTTGGAGTTGTAGAAGGTAACAGAGTGTGGCCTCACTACAACTAGCAATGTACCATTGTATTTACTTTGAACGAACCGAGGTATGAGTGCTTGTGAGAGAGGAAAGGTGTGTCTGCCTGAGTGTGGATGCTTGAAGTGGCCAGCGAGAAGTACTGTTTTTGGTACGTTTGTTGAGGTGCATTGAACATGTGGATTGGCCTTGAATATCAGAGAGGAGAAACGTTACTAGTGGTACATCACCATGTGAAAGTGTCAGGAACATCAGCTGCCATTCATCACTCGGAATTGTTTCACTACCAGGATAACTTTCAGGGATGGTGAACTCTGGTGATAGTTCTTGAAACTTGGAGTGGGATCACCCTTCTTCACTGGATCAACTACAGTACAGTAAAGTGCTGCTTTTACACGTAATGTATATCTTTAAATTGGTATAATACTTTTTATTTGAGGATACTACAGTGTACTTCTATATTACTATATACTACATTACTATACTTATCATATATACTCTATATTATACTATCTAATAACTATTACTACTACTACATACTATACTTACTACTACTATCCACTATACTACTTATTACTACTACTACTACTACTAAGTACTATTATCTACTATACTACTTATACTATTCACTACTACTATCTATTACTACTACACTCTACTATCTAATACTATACTACTATATTATTACTATCTACTACTACTACTACTATACTACTACTACTTCTTACTATACTACTATACTACTACTATCTACTACTATTACTATACTACTACTATATACTATTACTACTACTACTACTACTCTACATACTATTACTACTATACTATATACTACTACTACACTACTACTATTACTACTATTACTACTACTACTACTACTACTACTACTACTATACTATTACTACTACTTACTACTACTACTACTACTACTACTACTTTACTAACTATCTATACTACTATTACTACTACTACACTACTTACTATATTACTACTATACTACTACTACATATACTATTACTACTACTACTACTACTATTACTAACTATATATACTACTATACTACTACTACTATACTACTACTACTACTACTATTACTATTACTACTACTACTACTACTACTACTACTTACTATACTACTACTATACTACTACTTACTATATACTACTATTACTACTAACTACTACTACTACTATACTACCACTAACTACTATTACTACTATTACTACTATACTACTACTATATACTATTACTATATTACTACATTACTATACTACTACTATTACTACTATTACTACTACTACTACTACTACTACTCCACTACTACTATTACTACTATACTACTACTACTACTACACTATACTACTATTACTACTATTACTACTACTACCATACTACTATTACTACTATTACTACTACTACTACACTACTACTATTACTACTTACTACTACTACTACTACTATCTACTATTACTACTTACTACTATTACTATTACTACTACTATCTACTACTACACTACTACTATTACTACTATTACTACTACTACTACTTACTACTACCACTACTACATTACTACTATTACTACTACTACTACTATCTTACTACTACTCACTACTATACTATACTACTATTACTACTACTACTACTACTACTACTACCACTACTACTATTACTACTATTACTACTACTACTACTACTACTACTACTACTATTACTACTATTACTACTACTACTACTACTACTATCACTACTACTATTACTACTACTACTACTACTACTACTACCACTACTACTATTACTACTATTACTACTACTACTACTACTACCACTACTACTATTATACTATTATTACTACTACTACTACTACTACTACCACTACTACTATTACTATTACTACTACTACTACTACTACTACTACTACTACTACTACTACTACTACTATGGTAAGACATATGTGCAACAGTTAGGTATCTTTATTCCGAAACTTTTCGACTACACAGCAGACTTCTTCACTCAGATACAGAAGACTCGATAGTAGCAGTAGAGATGTGAAGACGATATAATCAGTCCATCATCCTTGAAGACATAATTCTGAGGTGGTTAGTCCCTCACCTTGGAGAAGAGTATTTGTTCCATAGTCTGATACGATGTGAAGTTGAAGCGACAGTGTGGACACTTACATACTGTCAGAAGGTGAGGTGTAGACCACTAGTTGAGAGGTCACAGTGTGGACACTTACATACTGTCAGAAGGTGAGGTGTAGACCACTAGTTGAGAGGTCACAGTGTGGACACTTACATACTGTCAGAAGGTGAGGTGTAGACCACTAGTTGAGAGGTCACAGTGTGGACACTTACATACTGTCAGAAGGTGAGGTGTAGACCACTAGTTGAGAGGTCACAGTGTGGACACTTACATACTGTCAGAAGGTGAGGTGTAGACCACTAGTTGAGAGGTCACAGTGTGGACACTTACATACTGTCAGAAGGTGAGGTGTAGACCACTAGTTGAGAGGTCACAGTGTGGACACTTACATACTGTCAGAAGGTGAGGTGTAGACCACTAGTTGAGAGGTCACAGTGTGGACACTTACATACTGTCAGAAGGTGAGGTGTAGACCACTAGTTGAGAGGTCACAGTGTGGACACTTACATACTGTCAGAAGGTGAGGTGTAGACCACTAGTTGAGAGGTCACAGTGTGGACACTTACATACTGTCAGAAGGTGAGGTGTAGACCACTAGTTGAGAGGTCACAGTGTGGACACTTACATACTGTCAGAAGGTGAGGTGTAGACCACTAGTTGAGAGGTCACAGTGTGGACACTTACATACTGTCAGAAGGTGAGGTGTAGACCACTAGTTGAGAGGTCACAGTGTGGACACTTACATACTGTCAGAAGGTGAGGTGTAGACCACTAGTTGAGAGGTCACAGTGTGGACACTTACATACTGTCAGAAGGTGAGGTGTAGACCACTAGTTGAGAGGTCACAGTGTGGACACTTACATACTGTCAGAAGGTGAGGTGTAGACCACTAGTTGAGAGGTCACAGTGTGGACACTTACATACTGTCAGAAGGTGAGGTGTAGACCACTAGTTGAGAGGTCAGGTCCGTCTCACATCCATCCATTTTCACTTTCACTTGTTAAAACTGTTCAAGGTGTTTTCTGTTTTGTACTGTAATGAAAAACACAAACAATTAAAAAAAACGTGTAATTAAAAGACCAATGAATTAAAAAGAGTGTAATCCAAAAAAACGTGTAATTCAAAATAAGTGTAAATTAAAATCCGTGTGATTAAAAAACGTGTAATTTCTCTCTCCTTACTCATATATTTGGTTCTTTGATGCTGGAGAAGGGCTCTTGATCCAAGAAAATTAATCCA
This sequence comes from Cherax quadricarinatus, assembly GCF_026875155.1. Classification (NCBI taxonomy): domain Eukaryota; kingdom Metazoa; phylum Arthropoda; class Malacostraca; order Decapoda; family Parastacidae; genus Cherax; species Cherax quadricarinatus. The sequence goes on from NC_069407.1 coordinate 84,014,259, forward strand.
CCTTGCCCTTCCTGGAAACAAACCTGCTAACTTCAAATTATCCAGGTGCTGCGTGATGCAGCAATAATAATATAATAATAATAATAATAATAATAATAATAATAATAATCTTATAAAATACACAGGTGGAAAATGTAATCTGGTAATCCTGGACTGCATATAAAGAAGCATAAAATATTTTACTCTGGTGCGTTGCATAGTTTTTGTGGAACGCTAATACCAGGCTTAATTGGTGAGGGTAATGAGGTGTGTGTGTGTGTGTGTGTGTGTGTGTGTGTGTGTGTGTGTGTGTGTGTGTGTGTGTTTACTCACCTAGTTGTACTCACCTAGTTGAGGTTGCGGGGGTCGAGTCCGAGCTCCTGGCCCCGCCTCTTCACTGATCGCTACTAGGTCACTCTCCCTGAGCCGTGAGCTTTATCATACCTCTGCTTAAAGCTATGTATGGATCCTGCCTCCACTACATCGCTTCCCAAACTATTCCACTTACTGACTACTCTGTGGCTGAAGAAATACTTCCTAACATCCCTGTGATTCATCTGTGTCTTCAGCTTCCAACTGTGTCCCCTTGTTACTGTGTCCAATCTCTGGAACATCCTGTCTTTGTCCACCTTGTCAATTCCTCTCAGTATTTTGTATGTCGTTATCATGTCCCCCCTATCTCTCCTGTCCTCCAGTGTCGTCAGGTTGATTTCCCTTAACCTCTCCTCGTAGGACATACCTCTTAGCTCTGGGACTAGTCTTGTTGCAAACCTTTGCACTTTCTCTAGTTTCTTCACGTGCTTGGCTAGGTGTGGGTTCCAAACTGGTGCCGCATACTCCAATATGGGCCTAACGTACACGGTGTACAGGGTCCTGAATGATTCCTTATTAAGATGTCGGAATGCTGTTCTGAGGTTTGCTAGGCGCCCATATGCTGCAGCAGTTATTTGGTTGATGTGCGCTTCAGGAGATGTGCCTGGTGTTATACTCACCCCAAGATCTTTTTCCTTGAGTGAGGTTTGTAGTCTCTGACCCCTAGACTGTACTCCGTCTGCGGCCTTCTTTGCCCTTCCCCAATCTTCATGACTTTGCACTTGGTGGGATTGAACTCCAGGAGCCAGTTGCTGGACCAGGTCTGCAGCCTGTCCAGATCCCTTTGTAGTTCTGCCTGGTCTTCGATCGAGTGAATTCTTCTCATCAACTTCACGTCATCTGCAAACAGGGACACCTCAGAGTCTATTCCTTCCGTCATGTCGTTCACAAATACCAGAAACAGCACTGGTCCTAGGACTGACCCCTGCGGGACCCCGCTGGTCACAGGTGCCCACTCTGACACCTCGCCACGTACCATGACTCGCTGCTGTCTTCCTGACAAGTATTCCCTGATCCATTGTAGTGCCTTCCCTGTTATCCCTGCTTGGTCCTCCAGTTTTTGCACCAATCTCTTGTGTGGAACTGTGTCAAACGCCTTCTTGCAGTCCAAGAAAATGCAATCCACCCACCCCTCTCTCTCTTGTCTTACTGCTGTCACCATGTCATAGAACTCCAGTAGGTTTGTGACACAGGATTGCCCCTCCCGACCTGTTGCTGCTGTTTGAAATTTTCCCCTTTCCCCTGGTGTTCCCACCCTCTTTTCCTATTTTTCCCAATTTTGGGTTAAAACTGTTAAACGTTTTTGAGTAAAAATGCTTAAAATTTTTTTGTTTTCCTTTTTTAAAAGATTGGACACATTTCGTTCCCTGCCAGGGCTCTGTTGATAGATATTTTTTTTTTTGGGGGTTTTTCCCCCCCCATAACTCTCTCCTTTTTATACCATGGGAGTGCACTGGCCCCCCTTTTTGAGTTTAATTTTAGTTTTTCCCCAAAAGGGCTCTTTCTTTTCCTCCTGGTTTTTTTTTCATGATGTAAAAAATTGGGTTTTTGGGGCCCAAACCTCTCCCCTCTTCTCCCGGGGAGATGCTTCTGGAAATTCCTTTGATTTTTGTTGAGTTCTTCATTTTCCCGGGGGGCATTTCCCCTTGTTGTCCCCCTTCCTCTTTCGGGATCCCTTTTTTCCTTAAACCTTTTGTCTCTTTTTGGTTTTCATTTTTGGGTCATTTCTTTGCCCCCCCCCCCCCCCCCCCCCCCCCCCCCCCCCCCCTGCTATGTTTTTTATTTGTTTTTGGGGCCTCCCTTCTTATCTGTGCATATTCGTTTCTGGCTCTACGATGTTTTTCCTTATTTCCTGGGTTCTTTCCCTTCTTATTTCTTCCATTCCCAACACATTTGGTTTTTGCCTCCTGCCCTTTGGGAAAAACCATGGGCTCATCCTGGCTTTTTCATTAAATCCTGTTACCCTTGGGTCAAACCTTCTCAGCCTCCTTGCTTTTTGGGTTTGCTAATATTAAATCATCTCATTAACTGGCTTCCCTGCCGTTCCTGTCCCACTAAACCCCCGTTCAGGTTTTCCCTCATTCCTGTGTAGTCCCCTTTTTTGTGCTTGGTTCATTCGTCCTGGCCTTCCTGCTTCTCCCTCCATTGTAGCTCTATGTGTATTCGAAGCTTAAAACCCATGGTCACGGGCCCCCAAGGGGTCTTTCATTGTGTGTCCTCGATATCTGCATACTAAGGTGAAAAATAAGTCCGCCTTTTGGTTTCCTCTCCTCTCTCTCTTGTAGTGTCCCTTACGTGTTGGCACATGAAGTTTTAGTCCCCCTCCATCATTTGCCTCCCGTTCTTGGCCCCCATGTGGGTCCAAGTTCTCCCAAACGATCTCCCTTTTGGTTAAAGTCACCCATGATCAGGAGCTTTGCCCCGCTGCTGAGCTTTTTCTGGCCCTCTGCCGTGTGTAACTCGCTCTATTTCTTCGTCGTACTCTTGCTTGGCTCCTGCTGTTCTGTGGGGGGTTATTTCTCACTGCATTCCACCTTGGGGGCCTCCGAGTGAAGTGTTCCCACTATGTAATCACTTTTTCTCCCCGTCTCCTTCTCCGCCATCAAAATTCCAGCGATTTTTTATCAGCAATGCCTCCCCACCCCCCCCGTTCCCTCTGTCTTTCCTCAGGATTTGGTATCCCCTTGGAAAGATGGATTGTTATATACCTGTAAGCTTTGGGTTTTTGTGGACTATGATGTCCCGGGGATGTTTTTGGGGCTTTTCATGCACTCCTCCCACTTATTTGTTTTTCCATCGGTTTGTTACCATCCTTCAGTTTCCTTTCCAACATTGGTTTGGGGGGCCTGTGGGGTGGGAAACCCGGGGCTATGGGGATTCTATTCTGGTGTTGGGTGGAGGCTGTGGGTATGGATTGAGTGTGTGTTGGGATGGTGTGATAGGTTTGTATGGTTCTGAGAAAATTTTGTTTGTGTTTGCTTGCCCTTGCTGTTTGTTCTGCTCTGATGACCCCTGCTGGTTCCCTCCCTTGTCTCTTTTTCCAGCTCCTTTCGCTTTTTTGTCCCCCTTTCCCCCAGGCGGGCGTTCGATTTTGTTCGTTTTGTCTTGGAACACCCTCTTTTACTCTTCCGAGTATTTTCAACGTGGTTTTCTTGTGTGGGTTGTGGGGTGTGTGTGTGTGTGTTGGGGGTGTGTGTTTGCGTGCGTGGTTTGCAGGGGGGGGGAGTCATAGCTCTGGCCCCCCCTCTTCATTGACACTACTAGTCCATCTCTCCCCGCTCCTTTAGCTTTATATATTTTCTTAAAGGTTGTATGGTTTTTGCCCCCCTACTCACTCCCAGATTGTTTACTGCCTGACAACTCTATGGTGAAGAAGTACTTCCCCAACTCCCCCGTGCTCATTGGTTTTCAACTTCCCGGTTTGACCTTGTTGCGTGTCAAATCTCTGATACATTCTGTCCCTACCATCCCGTCGTTTTCCCCTCGTAGTTTATTGTTATCATGTCTCCCTTCCCCCCATCCCTCCTGTCCTTTGCGCTTTCTCTATTTTCTTGACGTGTTTGACCAGGTGTGGGTTCCATGCTGGTGCTGCATACTCCAGTATGGGTCTGACGTACACGGTGTACAGTGTCGTGAATGACTCCTTACTTAGGTGTCGAAATGCTATTCTCAGGTTTGCCAGGTGCCCATATGCTGCATATGCTGATGTGCGCCTCAGGAGATGTGCTCGGTATGATGCTTACCCCAAGATCCTTTTCCTTGAGTGAGTTTTGCAGCATTTGACCTCTTAGGCTGTACTCCGTCTGCGGTCTCCTTTGTCCTTCCCTAATCTTCATAACTTTGCACTTGCTGAGGCTATACTCTAAGAGCCATTTGTCAGACCAGGCTTGCAACCTCTCCAGATCCCCTTGTAAGTTTACCTTATTCTCTTCTGTTTGTATTCTCCCCATTAGTTTCACATCGTGTGTGTGTTTGTGTGTGTGTGTGTGTGTGTGTGTGTGTGTGTGTGTGTGTGTGTGTGTGTGTGTGATTACTTATTTGTACCTTATTTGTGTCTATTTTTCCTACAATTTTCAATACTTCCAGCACTTGCTAATTCCTCTTACAATTCAGTCCACTGATCAACCATTCTGTTTGAGAAGAAAATTTTGCAATTATCTAATCTGTTCCATTTTTTCCAAATTGTAGCCTCTAGTTATCTCTGTTACTGTACGAATTCTTCTCTATTTTCTCTTTCAAGACCTTGAATGTAGTTATCATATCTCCTCTTGTCATCATAGTTCATACCGTAGTACTTTGAATATTTTCTCTTTTTTTTAAGGTCTGGGCACCACAAACAACTTTCTTAACATTTCACCCTCCATATGTTTGATAGTTAATTTTATAAATTCCATCTCTCATCTATCTCTCCTTGTGGTTAATATATATATATATATATATATATATATATATATATATATATATATATATATATATATATATATATATATTGTGTGTGTGTGTGTGTGTGTGTGTGTGTGTGTGTGTGTGTGTGTGTGTGTGTGTGTGTGAAGATAATCGTTCTAAATTAGATTTTTATATATGCAAACATATTCATGTTTTTTTATTCCTTTAATTAAATCATTTATGCAAGTTAAAAAAATGTGGCAAGTACAGATCCATGTGGCACCCCACTTGTGACATCCACCCATCCAGACCTTTTTTTCCTCTTGTAAATGGTCGCATTTTCCTCTCATACAATAAATCTCTCATCAGTTGTAACTGAATTTAATTCCTCTTATATTTTGCAGTTTCCAAATTTGTCTTTCATGAGGAATGGATGGACAGTCTGTCTATTGTATTTTGGCAGGATTGACTGTCCATCTATTGTATTTTGGCAGGATTGACAGTCTATCTATTGTATTTTGGCAGGATTGACAGTCTGTCCATCTGTTGTATTTTGGCAGGATTGACTGTCCATCTATTGTATTTTGGCAGGATTGACAGTCTATCTATTGTATTTTGGCAGGATTGACAGTCTGTCCATCTGTTGTATTTTGGCAAGATTGACTGTCCATCTATTGTATTTTGGCAGGATTGACAGTCTATCTATTGTATTTTGGCAGGATTGACAGTCTATCTATTGTATTTTGGCAGGATTGACAGTCTGTCCATCTGTTGTATTTTGGCAGGATTGACTGTCCATCTATTGTATTTTGGCAGGATTGACACTCTATCTATTGTATTTTGGCAGGATTGACAGTCTGTCCATCTATTGTATTTTGGCAGGATTGACTGTCCATCTATTGTATTTTGGCAGGATTGACAGTCTATCTATTGTATTTTGGCAGGATTGACAGTCTGTCCATCTGTTGTATTTTGGCAGGATTGACTGTCCATCTATTGTATTTTGGCAGGATTGACAGTCTATCTATTGTATTTTGGCAGGATTGACAGTCTGTCCATCTATTGTATTTTGGCAGGATTGACAGTCTATCTATTGTATTTTGGCAGGATTGACAGTCTGTCCATCTATCGTAGGGGTTGTTAAATGGAGATATCGAGGGTTGAAGGTAGACACACTTGTTGGATGGTAACGATATATTGTCAGACTGTGATGATGGGAGATGGAGCCCAGCCTCAGCCTGTCCTAGCCTATGTCTAACGCCGACTGAGAGGGTGGCAGAGGTACGAACGTACACATGCGCATCCCGTGACGTCACACAAACAGTCACAGGCCTAGGGATCTCCTATCTAAAGCACATGGATGATACTGATATGCTATACAACACAGGGATCAGCAACTATGCTGACACATCTATTGTATTTTGTCAGGATTGACAGTCTGTCCATCTATTGTATTTTGTCAGGATTGACAGTCTGTCCATCTATTGTATTTTGTCAGGATTGACAGTCTGTCCATCTATTGTATTTTGTCAGGATTGACAGTCTGTCCATCTATTGTATTTTGTCAGGATTTACAGGCTGTCCATCTATTGTATTTTGTCAGGATTGACAGGCTGTCCATCTATTGTATTTTGTCAGGATTGACAGGCTGTCCATCTATTTCTTTCATGAACAATATCAGTAACTCTGTTATATTAACTTAATAAATTTGATGTACGTACATAAATTTGCAGATCGAATATTTTTTTTACCAATTTTTTTTATTCTCTAGATGTTGAGTTCAGTTTTGTCTATTTTTTTTTCAAATAATTTTACAAAAACACTTGCCACTGAAACTGGCCTATAATTTAAAGGTCACTGAAACTGGCCTATAATTTAAAGGTAACTGAAACTGGCCTATAATTTAAAGGTTACTGAAACTGGCCTATAATTTAAAGGTAACTGAAACTGGCCTATAATTTAAAGGTCACTGAAACTGTCCTATAATTTAAAGGTAACTGAAACTGGCCTATAATTTAAAGGTCACTGAAACTGGCCTATAATTTAAAGGTTACTGAAACTGGCCTATAATTTAAAGGTAACTGAAACTGGCCTATAATTTAAAGGTCACTGAAACTGTCCTATAATTTAAAGGTAACTGAAACTGGCCTATAATTTAAAGGTCACTGAAACTGGCCTATAATTTAAAGGTAACTGAAACTGGTCTATAATTTAAAGGTCACTGAAACTGGCCTATAATTTAAAGGTCACTGAAACTGGCCTATAATTTAAAGGTCACTGAAACTGGCCTATAATTTAAAGGTCACTGAAACTGGCCTATAATTTAAAGGTCACTGAAACTGGCCTATAATTTAAAGGTCACTGAAACTGGCCTATAATTTAAAGGTCACTGAAACTGGTCTATAATTTAAAGGTCACTGAAACTGGCCTATAATTTAAAGGTCACTGAAACTGGCCTATAATTTAAAGGTCACTGAAACTGGCCTATAATTTAAAGGTCACTGAAACTGGCCTATAATTTAAAGGTAACTGAAACTGGCCTATAATTTAAAGGTAACTGAAACTGGCCTATAATTTAAAGGCTCTTCCCCCTGTCTTGTTTTAAATAGCACAATATGTGTCATCTCCTGTTTGTCTGGTAGTTTACTTTCTTATACTGAATCTTCAGAACTGGATTGAGTATTGCTTCATCACATTCTTGTAGAGTCAGAGGTGTTGCCTCCACACGGTCCTAGTGGGTTTATCATCCACTTCGCTGTAAACATCTTTGATGAGCACAGTTTGAAATCTTCTAATCAGTACTTCAATTATTTTCCTCCATTACTTCAGTGATATTTTTTCCCTCGCCAAGTCTTCCTTGTATTTTTTTTCTTTAAATATTAAACATATACTTTTTACAGAATTAAAAGATTTGATTCTATCTTGGTCTTGTTTACCATTTCATTTCCTCTCTCTCTCCTTACATTTTTTCTCTCCTTACATTTTCTTTCTCTTCTTACATTTTCTCTCTCTCCCTACATAAGAACATAAGAAAGAAGGAACACTGCAACAGGTCTACTGACCCATGCGGAGCAGGTCCATGTCTCCCATCCCCGGATTAGCCCAATGACCCACCCCCCTCGGATTAGCCCAATGACCCACCCCACCGGATTAGACCAATGACCCACCCAGTCTGGCCACCTCCACTCAAGGAAGGAGCACGGCACCAGACCCAGCAGCACAAGCTAGTCAGGTCCAACTCACACCCACCCACACACACTAATGTATTTATCTAACCTATTTTTAAAAATTCACAACGTTTTAGCCTGAATAACTGTACTCGGGAGTTTGTTCCACTCATCCACAACTATATTACCAAACCAGTGCTTTCCTATATCCTTCCTGAATCTGAATTTTTCCAACTTAAAACCATTGCTGCGAGTCCTGTCTTGGCTGGAAATTTTTAGCACTCTATTTACATCCCCTTTATTTATTCCTGTTTTCCATTTATACACCTCGATCATATCCCCCCTAATTCTACGTCTTTCTAGAGAGTGCAGATTCAGGGCCTCAGTCTGTCCTCATAGGGAAGATTTCTGATACATGGGATCATCTTTGTCATCCTCCTTTGTACGTTTTCCAGAGCATTTATATCCATTCTGTAGTACGGTGACCAGAACTGAGCAGCATAGTCTAAATGAGGCCTAACCAAGGATATATAGAGTTGAAGAACAACCTGAGGACTTCTATTATTTATACTTCTAGATATGAAGCCAAGAATTCTGTTAGCTTTATTGCGAACACTAATGCACTGTTGTCTTGGTTTTAGATTACTGCTAACCAGAACTCCTAAATCCTTTTCGCAATCAGTAATATTAAGATCTACATTATTTAGTTTATATGTGGCATGGTTATTTACCTGTCCAACATTTAGAACTTTGCATTCGTCAATATTAAACTGCATCTGCCACTTCTCCGACCATTGCATCAGTCTATTCAAATCATCCTGGAGTGCTCTAGTGTCCTCATTAGAATGAATTGGACGGCCTATTTTGGTGTCATCAGCAAATTTGCTTATGTCGCTATTCCCTCATCTATGTCGTTTATGTAAATTGTGAGCAACAACGGGCCCAACACTGACCCCTGAGGAACACCGCTTGTGACGTGCCTCCATTCTGATTTCTCCCCATTTATGCAAACTCTGCTGCCTATTTGTCAGCCATGCCTCTACCCAGGAAAAAATTTCTTCTCCTATTCCCTGTGCCTTAAGTTTCCTCAATAGCCTCTGGTGTGGAACTTTATCGAAAGCCTTACTGAAGTCCATATACACAATATCATATTCATTACCATGATCTACCTCCTCAAACACCTTAGTGAAAAAAGTTAGTAAATTCGTAAGACAGAAACGCCCCTTTGTAAAACCGTGTTGAGATTCATTAATCAATCTGTGCCTATCAAGATGGCTACGAATTGCTTTGGCAATTATTGATTCCATAAATTTTCCCACTATGGAGGTAAGGCTTATTGGTCTATAGTTCGAAGCCAAGGACCTGTCACCTGCCTTGTAAATAGGTATTACATTTGCCATTATCCATTTATCAGGCACTATGCCAGTTTGTAGTGATATGTTAAAAAGATTAGCCAAAGGTATGCTAAGTTCCTCTTTACATTCCTTTAACACCCTTGCAAACAGTTCATCAGGACCTGGGGATTTGTTAGGTTTTAGTTTCTCTATTTGTCTGAGGACCATGTCACTAGTTACCTCAACCGTGCATAGTTTAGTATCGTCCTGTTCTACATAATCTATTATTTCAGGAATATCGCTAGTATTTTCCTTGATGAAAACTGAGAGGAAGTAGGTATTGAGAATTTCACACACATCCTTATCACTGTCAGTGATCTGACCAGAGTTACTCTTAGGTGGGCCAATCTTGTCCCTAGTCTTACTTCTGTATACCTGAAAGAACCCTTTTGGGTTAGTCTTTGAATCCCTTGCGACCTTAGCCTCATAATCTCTTTTTGCTTTTCTAATTCCTTTTTTTATTTCTCTCTTTAATTGAATATATTGATTTCTTAATTGCCCATCCCCTCTTTTGATACTTCTATATATGCCTCTCTTTTGACCAATGAGATGTTTTAATCTATTGTTCATCCATTTGGGATCATTTTTGTTAGATCTAATTTCCCTACTCGGAACAAAAGTTGTCTGGGCAGCTAGAACTATGCTCTGAAAAACGTCATATTGGCAACCAAGATCACCTACCTGACCCATAGTCAGGACATCCCAATTTAGCCCACCCAGGTAATTTTTCAGTCCCATGAAGTCGACCAAGCGAAAATCTGGGACAGAGATTTGATTGCAGTTATCTGGGTAATTCCATGATATATTGAAACTAAGTTATTTGTGATCACTTTCCCCAAGCTCATCATTAACCTCAAGATTATTAATTAGTGAATCTTTGTTGGCAAGAACCAAGTCAAGCAGATTGTTTCCTCTAGTTGGTTCTGTCACAATCTGTTCTAAAAAGCAATCCTGAACCGTATCAAGAAAGTCACTAGACTCAAGATTTCCTGTCATATTGTTTCAGTCAATTTGTCTAAAGTTAAAATCTCCCATTAACACAACATTTTCATATCTAGATGCCTTATGAATTTCGTCCCATAACAGCTTACTGCACTCCCTATCAAGGTTTGGGGGCCTATAAATCACACCCAAAATTTAAATTGTCATGTCCCTCGAGAAACTGTAGCCAAATAGATTCTGTGTTCGATGTTTCTAATCTTATATCATGTCTAAGACAACAATTTAAATTTTCTCTGACATACATCGCCACTCCACTTCCCTTCCTGTTGACCCTGTCAGTGTGTAATAGTTTATAACCCTGTATGTTGCATTCAGAAAGGATTTCTCTAACTTTCAGGTTGAACCAGGTCTCTGTTATACCAATAATATCTATATTACCTACACTTGCAAGTAATCTTAGCTCTATCTTATTTCTTAGACTCCTACTATTTGTATAGTAAACCTTAAGGGAGCTAGTCACTCATTGCCCTCTACTATCTCTCTTTATTTGTTGATCAATTGATTTGCCATTACTAGCAACTTTATTTTGAATATTGTCTTTTAATCATATCCCTGAGGTATCCCGGTAATAACTGCTGTTTTTAACCCTAATGCTGCAGCCTGATTGTTTCCTACAAACACCCATACCTTTATAATCTATCAGTTTAAATTCCTAGACAAGTCATCAATTACCCTCTCAGTCGAATTGGTTAATGCAACCACTCCATCTCCAGAGAGATGAACCCCATCCCTTGCATACATATCACGTTTGCCAAAGAATAGGTCCCAGTTATCAATGAATGGGATTGCAAGTTCCTTGCAGTACCTGTCTAGCCAGCAATTTATACCAATTGCCCTAGACATCCATTCATTGCCCACTCCCTTTCTAGGCAAGATGCTACATATGACTGGGATCCCTCCCTTAGACCTAACTACTTCTATGGCTGACCTGTACTTATCCAGCAGCTCTTCTCTCCTGCCCTTCCCAATGTCATTACCCCCAGCACTAAGACAGATAATGGGCTTATTCCCATTACCTGCCATAATATTATCCAACCTGCTGACTATGTCACCAACACCAGCTCCAGGAAGACACACTCTCTGTCTGACCTTCCTGTCTCTGTTACAAAATGCACGGTCCATATATCTTACCTGAGAATCGCCTACTATTAAAATATTCTTACCTTTATTAGCAGGGGAATCAGTGGTATCTTCAACCTCACTAACCACTGAAGTGCACCCGTCTTGGAGAACAGAGAATCGATTTTCTACCTTCACATCTTCTCTATTAACTCTCCTTATCTTCCTTCTTCCTGAACTTTGAACCACTTGCCACTTAAAGTGGCTGCCACTATCACTGCTGGTGACCATTTCCTCCTTACCAGTTAAAACCTTCTCACACTCACTCCCAAACTCATCTAGGCGAAGCTTCATCCTCTTATTTTCCTCCTGAAGAAGAATCTCCTTCTTCAACACTTGAACCTGAGATTCTAAACCACTACAACAAGCCATGGTGCTTGGTAACACCCCACGCTAACCCTACATTTTCTCCATATACATATTCATTTCTCTCCTCCCTGAATCTCTGATAACTTTCTTGTCTCAGTCTCTATATTGATTCTAAGTCTTTTATTTTTTTATAGATTTCCAACGGCTTCCAGTAAGCTATTTTTTTATATTCTGTCTTGTACTGTTTTTTCCGGACTAAACTATGTAGTTCGGGTTCCATACATGCAGCAGAGTTCTTTATGCAAATTATTGATATCTCCATTGTTATTCCCTCTCTTATCTAATCGTTAAGATAAGATATCGTTCGGATTTTTAACCCTGGAGGGTTAGCCACCCAGGATAACTCATGAAAGTCAGTGCGTCATCAACGACTGTCTGTCTTATTTCCATTGTGGTTCTCAATCTTGTCCCCCAGGATGCCACCCACACCAGTCGACTAACACCCAGGTACCTATTTGCTGCTAGGTGAACAGGACAACAGGTGTAAGAAAACACGTCGAAATGTTTCCACCCCGCCGGGAATCGAACTCAGGCCCTCCGTGTGTGGAGCGAGAGCTTTGCCAACCAAGCCACCGGGGTCACCTGTTCCTGTTCATTAATTCCGTTTTCCTCTCTTAAGTCATATTTCACTGCTTATTACTCCTTCTTTGACGATTTATAAAATTAATGCTGAACATTTCTACCGGTGTTCTAGTCACCCCAGAATCTAGTCTTGACGGTTTGTCTTCTCGTTCTTGTTTGTTTTATGTCGGTGTATAAAACAAACCTGTCAGTAAATTAAGTTTATTGACCAGTTCAGCCTCATGGGCTGCCCAATTTATTTCTTTATAATTAATATCTGAAAGTATTATATAAAAATCTGGTAGTGAAGAAGTGACGTATACCCAGAGTATGTAAATAAAATACACACTGCAGGTTATAATAATAATAATAATAATTATAATTATAATAATAACTTTATTTACTACCAATCGACACCATGCCTAACCCTTCTAGGGTAGGGTAGGTGCCTGAGTCCGAGCTTTTAGCTCATAAGACTGTTATTCCCATTTGCTCCCTTGGGGCGGGGATGGCAGACCAGAGAGGCCTAGCTTGTGGCTAGGCCTGGGGACAGTTGGTCCCAAAGATGAGGAGGTACTTGTGCCTCCTCCCATGGGAGACTTCGGTCTCAGACACTCCCTAAAGAGGGAGCCAAGGCCGGGCCACCACTTGGAAAAGGCCCGGGCCGGGAGAATACCGGCTAATCTTTAATAATAATAATAATAATAATAAATTTACTACCAGTACATGTACAAGGTATACAGACCATAGCTGACATCAGTGACATACTACTATATAGAAAGCCGCTTGTTATGCTGAGCATTTCCCGTAAATTAGGTCAGTTTTGTCCCAGGATGCGACCCACACCAGTCCACTAACACCCAGGTACCCATTTTACTGATGGGTGAACAGGGACAGCGGGTGTAAGGAAACATGTCTAATGTTTTCACCCCTGCTGGGAATCGAACCCGGACACCTCAGCGAGTGAAGCGAGAGCTTTGCCTGCCAGGCCACGGGCCACTGTGTCCATAACACAATGCAGATTATGTACAGATGACACAGTGGGTTATGATAGTAACAATTCCATAATTCTCGTTATAGATTGCTCATTATCACGATCACTGTCAGTAGTTAGTGTCCACCATCCAAGTAAGACAGATTATAATCATGGGGGAGAGCTAAACCCGTAGGATTATACAGAGCACGTGGGGGGGATGGAAGGTATTCAGGCTCAACTCAGGGAACTGGAGCACAGATCCAATTTCCTAGATCAAGAGTCCCTCACCAGCGTCAAGGAACCTCCCTTGAGGGGTCCAAGTAGGTCAGTAACGTAGCCACAATTTTTTCAATGGATGGACTGAGCACACTGACTTCAGGTTGAGGGAATGATTACCTCAGTCTCTTCCTTATCTTCCAACGTTTTTTCTCTGTATGGGACTGATGAAGCCACTGGCTGGCGAAGCGTTTCCTCAGTAAAGATTCCCAAGGGTTGTACAAGCGTTTCCTTCTTCATATAAATTACTATCTTTGTTCTCGCTTTCCCATTCCATCGGCACATTGTTCACTGTGAATTTTAAGTAACTTCAAGTAACTCCTAAACACTTAGAAAATTTAAGATTGGCTGATAAATTAAAAATATTAGTATTAAATTAGAGTTACCCTAACAACGCTGTTTGTTGTGTCCATTGTAGCCTCCAGGCTACCTTAGTCATCACCAGGACTACCTGACAATGATTCCGAGGGGTTATTGCACTCTTACATCGGTCTCGGGCCAAGCCTTCCGATTGCTGGCATGAGCAGTTAGGCTATTAGTGCTAGCAGCACGCAGTCCAACATAATAAGACACCAGACACGCACTCTAACATTAAACTCACACAAGTACCATAATCCAGTTGGCCAGAAAGTGCTCTGAGGGTTCCGTCAAGTCTCCCCCTTGCAAGAAACTACCGTTCTCTTGCAAGACAACTAAAGGCATCTAATGATGCTTTAGATGGTTCTGAATCACTTTGTTATACGGTAAAACATAATTTAATTTGGTGTGTGGATCAGTGGAACTAAGAATGTTCAGAATAGTTTAATTCATGTTCTTTTGTCATATTCTCATGTTCACGGTGAAGATCAGCCGAGTAATGTGCCTCACTGGATGTATTCATGGCTACATATGTATGAATGTATGCATGTATATATGTAATGGGATATTACATAGGCTATATTACTTGGTGTCCCTGATAATATCTAGCACTCGGACTCACCTCATTTTAATGTGAGCGAGGCATTACTTGCATTTATCTCTCTTTAATGTGAGCGAGGCATTACTTGTCCTCACCTCTCTTTAATGTGAGCGAGGCATTACTTGCCCTCACCTCTCTTTAATGTGAGCGAGGCATTACTTGCATTTATCTCTCTTTAATGTGAGCGAGGCATTACTTGCCCTCACCTCTCTTTAATGTGAGCGAGGCATTACTTGCCCTCACCTCTCTTTAATGTGAGCGAGGCATTACTTGCCCTTGTCTCTCTTTAATGTGAGCGAGGCATTACTTGCCCTTGCCTCTCTTTAATGTGAGCGAGGCATTACTTGCCCTCGCCTCTCTTTAATGTGAGCGAGGCATTACTTGCCCTTGCCTCTCTTTAATGTGAGCGAGGCATTACTTGCCCTTGCCTCTCTTTAATGTGAGTGAGGCATTACTTGCCCTCACCTCTCTTTAATGTGAGCGAGGCATTACTTGCCCTCACCTCTCTTTAATGTGAGAGAGGCATTACTTGCCCTCACCTCTCTTTAATGTGAGCGAGGCATTACTTGCCCTCACCTCTCTTTAATGTGAGCGAGGCATTGCTTGCCCTCACCTCTCTTTAATGTGAGCGAGGCATTACTTGCCCTCACCTCTCTTTAATGTGAGCGAGGCATTACTTGCCCTTACCTCTCTTTAATGTGAGAGAGGCATTACTTGCCCTCACCTCTCTTTAATGTGAGCGAGGCATTACTTGCCCTCACCTCTCTTTAATGTGAGCGAGGCATTACTTGCCCTCACCTCTCTTTAATGTGAGCGAGGCATTACTTGCCCTCACCTCTTTTTAATGTGAGAGAGGCTTTACTTGGCCAGAGTTCCTCTCTACGTGTGTGTGGGGTAAGCAGAGTGGCCGCCGCCTCAAGTGATCTCAGCAGCAAGAGTAGCCTCGAAGACCTTATTACTCCGCCGTGGAGTAATATTCATTGTTTAATCTTTTTTTTTTTTTTTTTGAGAATTTAGGCTATATGTACACATTTTTTTTTTTGGATCATTTCTTTAAATATTTCGAACATTAGATAAATTATTTTTAGTGGCTTAATTTTGCTATATATAATTTTTTTATTTGTTTATTGTAGCTATTTATTATAAACCTGGTTTTGGTCTAGGTGTCCTTCGGTGGTTTTCTGATTAATCATGCTGTTGATGCTAGCAGCATGCGCACACACGCACACACACACATACACACATACACACACACACACACACTCGACCCCTGCAACCACAAATAGGTGAGTACACACACACACACACACACACACACACACACACACAAACACACACACACACACACACACACACACACACACACACATACACACACACACACACACACACACACACACACACACACACACACACACACACACACACACACACACATAGAACAGCATTCCGACATCTTAATAAGGAGTCGTTCAGGACCCTGTACACCGTGTACGTTAGGCCCATATTGGAGTATGCGGCACCAGTTTGGAACCCACACCTAGCCAAGCACGTAAAGAAACTAGAGAAAGTGCAAAGGTTTGCAAGAAGACTGGTCCCAGAGCTAAGAGGTATGTCCTACGAGGAGAGGTTAAGGGAAATCAACCTGACGACACTGGAGGACAGGAGAGATAGGGGGGACATGATAGCGACATACAAAATACTGAGAGGAATTGACAAGGTGGACAAAGACAGGATGTTCCAGAGATTGGACACAGTAACAAGGGGACACAGTTGGAAGCTGAAGACACAGATGAATCACAGGGATGTTAGGAAGTATTTCTTCAGCCACAGAGTAGTCAGTAAGTGGAATAGTTTGGGAAGCGATGTAGTGGAGGCAGGATCCATACATAGCTTTAAGCAGAGGTATGATAAAGCTCACGGCTCACGGAGAGTGACCTAGTAGCGATCAGTGAAGAGGCGGGGCCAGGAGCTCGGACTCGACCCCCGCAACCTCAACTAGGTCAACTAGGTGAGTACACACACACACACACACACACACACACACACACACACTCAGGAGCGGATAGCTGAAGAGTGCAGGAAGTGGGAAGTACAGGTCTTAGCAGCAGAAGCTAGGATACAGTGCTTAGAAGAGAAACTGCAAAGCCTGAAACAGATTAGAGAGACAAATGACAATTCAGATGTGACATCAGGAAATTCAAAGTCAGGCGCAGACAAGGGGACGGTAAGCAACAACGGAGACATGCCGTACACGAAGGCCCTATCAGACCCACGTGGGGCCAGGGAAAAGACGATGAGCACACTAAGATCAAACGACAGGTCCGAAGACAATGAAGGTATGCTATATGCAGAGATTCTAACAGCCAACTGCAGTAGCAAGGGACAGCTGGTCAGGAAAGACAGTTCACTGAGAATAGAAGTTTCAGATATGACAGGGACTGAAGGCAAGAACATGTCAATGGAAGGAAATAAAATGCCTCAGAGGAAGCAGATGGAGACTCAGTGGGAGGAGGAAAGGGCGAGGTCAGTTTTTGTGTACGGGCTCCAAGAAGCCAAGGGGGCCAACTTTGAAGAAATAAAACAGGAGGAGAAAAAAATGATTAAAGGGCATCATGAAAACAATAGGGGAGGGCAATATGACCCAGGTGACAAATTTTCAGAGAATTGGGTGATTTGCGAGTGGAAGGATACGGCCTGTCAGAGTAACTTTCAAGGAAGAATCAGTTCGAACCAGGATTCTGCAAGAGAAAGCAAGACTGAGGGACAAAGAGGGGTACCAGGGAGTATACCTCGACCGCGACAGAACACAAGAAGAAAGGACTACACTGAAAGAGAGGGTACAGAGACGCAAGGAGGAACGAGAAGCAATGAAAATGAGCAGGACCCAGACACAGGAGGAAGGGCAAACACACCCCACAGAATCTCCCACCAAAAGACTCCACCCGCGACATTCCCAACGCAACTGAGCAACCTATACTACAACCCACTCACTGTTCCCTCTGCCACCAACCCCCATATCACAAACCTCACCCCAACAGCTGTCCCTTATGGGCATTCTGACCCCACCCCCATCAACACAAACCCCACCTACACCACAGCCCCATATAGGCCCCCACCAAGGCTCTCGCTCCCCCAACCCCAATATTCTTGCATGACCACAATGATAGAAAAGAAACTAAAGGTTTGGTACACAAACGCGGATGGAATAACGAATAAACATGAGGAGTGGAACGAAAGAATCAGTGAAAAATCCCCAGACATCATAGCAGTCACAGAAACAAAACTCGCTGAGACAATAACAGACACAATCTTCCCAACAGGATATCAGATTCTGAGGAAAGATAGAAGGAGTAGAGGGGGAGGAGGGGTTGCACTACTCATAAAACACCGATGGGGATTTGAGGAAATGGAAGGCATAGACATGATTGGAGAAAGAGACTACATTGTAGGTACAATTCAGTCCGGAGAACATAAAGTAGTCATTGGAGTGATGTATAACCCACCACAGAACTGCAGGAGGCCAAGAGAGGAGTACGAAGAAAACAACAGGGTGATGGTGGACACACTGGCTGAGGTGGCAAGAAGAGCTCACTCGAGCAGAGCAAAGTTACTGGTAATGGGCGATTTCAACCACAGGGAGATCGACTGGGAAAACCTGGAGCCACATGGGGGTCCCGAAACATGGAGAGCCAAGATGATGGATGTGGTACTTGAAAACCTTATGCATCAACATGTCAGGGACACAACCAGAGAGAGAGGGGAGGATGAGCCAGCAAGACTGGATCTTGTGTTCACCCTGAGCAGTTCAGACATTGAGGACATCACTTACGAGAGGCTCCTTGGAGCTAGCGATCATGTGGTTCTGAGTTTTGACTATATAGTAGAGTTACAAGTGGAGAAGGTAACAGGAACTGAAGGGGACAGGCCAAACTATAAAAGGGGGGACTACACAGGTATGAGAAACTTCCTGCAGGAGGTTCAGTGGACAGAGAAATGGTAGGAAAATCAGTAAACGAGATGATGGAATATGTGGCAACAAAGTGCAAGGAGGCAGAGGAAAGTTTTGTTCCCAAGGGAAACAGAAATAATAGGAAGACCAAAACGAGTCCTTGGTTTACCCGAAGGTGTAGGGAGGCAAAAACTAAGTGCAACAGAGAATGGAAAAGGTACAGGAGGCATAGGACCCAGGAAAACAAGGAGATTAGTAGAAGAGCCAGAAACGAGTATGCACAGATAAGGAGGGAGGCCCAGCGACAGTATGAAAACGACATAGCATCGAAAGTCAAATCTGACCCGAAACTGCTGTATAGCCACATTAGAGGAAGACAACAGTCAAGGACCAGGTGATAAGGCTGAGGAAAGAAGGTGGAGAACTCACAAGAAACGATCAAGAGGTATGTGAGGAGCTCAACACGAGATTTAAGGAAGTATTTACAGTAGAGACAGGAAGGACTCTGGGGGGACAGACCAGATGGGGACACCAGCAAGGAATACACCAACAAGTGTTGGACGACATACATACAGATGAGGAGGAGGTGAAGAAACTGCTAAGGGACATCGATACCTCAAAGGCAATGGGACCGGACAACATCTCCCCGTGGGTCCTTAGAGAGGGAGCAGATATGTTGTGCGTGCCACTTACCACAATCTTCAACACATCCCTGGAAACTGGGCAACTACCTGAGGTATGGAAGACGGCAAATGTAGTTCCCTTTTTTAAAAAAGGAGACAGAAAAGAGGCACTAAACTATAGACCTGTGTCATTGACGTGTATAGTATGCAAAATTATGGAGAAGATTATCAGGAGGAGAGTGGTGGAGCACCTGGAACGGAACAGGAGTATAAATGCCAACCAGCACGGATTCACGGAAGGCAAATCCTGTGTCACATACCTTCTGGAGTTTTATGATAAAATAACAGAAGTAAGACACGAGAGAGAGGGGTGGGTTGATTGCATCTTCTTGGACTGCAAGAAGGCCTTTGACACAGTTCCTCACAAGAGATTAGTGCAGAAGCTAGAGCATCAGGCGCATATAACAGGAAGGGCACTGCAATGGATCAGAGAATACCTGACAGGGAGGCAACAACGAGTCATGGTACGTAATGATGTATCACAGTGGGCACCTGTGACGAGCGGGGTCCCACAGGGGTCGGTCCTAGGACCAGTGCTATTTTTGGTATATGTGAACGACATGACGGAAGGGTTAGACTCAGAAGTGTCCCTGTTTGCAGATGATGTGAAGTTAATGAGGAGAATTAAATCTGATGAGGACCAGGCAGGACTTCAAAGAGACCTGGACAGACTGGACACCTGGTCCAGCAAATGGCTTCTCGAATTTAATCCTGCCAAATGCAAAGTCATGAAGATAGGGGAAGGGCACAGAAGACCACAGACAGAGTATAGGCTAGGTGGCCAAAGACTGCAAACCTCACTCAAGAAGAAAGACCTTGGGGTGAGTATAACACCGAGCATGTCTCCGGAAGCACACATCAATCAGATAACTGCTGCAGCATATGGGCGCCTGGCAAACCTGAGAACAGCATTCCGATACCTTAGTAAGGAATCATTCAAGACACTGTACACCGTGTATGTCAGGCCCATACTGGAGTATGCAGCACCTGTTTGGAACCCGCACTTGATAAAGCACGTCAAGAAACTAGAGAAAGTACAAAGGTTTGCGACAAGGTTAGTTCCAGAGCTAAGGGGAATGTCCTATGAAGAAAGATTAAGGGAAATCGGACTGACGACACTGGAGAACAGGAGGGTCAGGGGAGACATGATAACGACATATAAAATACTGCATGGAATAGACAAGGTGGACAAAGACAGGATGTTCCAGGGAGGGGACACAGAAACAAGAGGCCACAATTGGAAGTTGAAGACACAAATGAGTCAGAGAGATAGTAGGAAGTATTTCTTCAGTCATAGAGTTGTAAGGCAGTGGAATAGCCTAGAAAATGACGTAGTGGAGGCAGGAACCATACACAGTTTTAAGACGAGGTTTGATAAAGCTCATGGAGCGGGGAGAGAGAGGGCCTAGTAGCAACCGGTGAAGAGGCGGGGCCAGGAGCTAGGACTCGACCCCTGCAACCACAAATAGGTGAGTACAAATAGGTGAGTACACACATACACACACATACACACACACACACACACACACACACACACACACACACACACACACACACACACACACACACACACACACACACGCGCACACACAAACACACACACACATACACACACACACACACACACACACACACACACACACACACACACACACACACACACACACCTACACACCTACACACCTACACACACACAACAGGCCTAGTGTCTAATCGACATGTGCCTAGGACAAAATGGTAACTAACACACACACACACACACACACACACACACACACACACACACACACACACACATACACACACACATACACACACGCGTGCACACACACACACACACACATACACACACATACACACACACACACACACACACACACACACACACACACACACACACACACACACACACACACACACACACACACACACATGCACACAGTATGCCACCAGGTCTCCCACCCTCACAGGCCCCACAAACCACAGTGTTGGAAAGGAAACTGAAGGTATGGTACACAAATGCTGATGGTATAACAAATAAGTGGGAGGAGTGGCATGAAAGAGTCAAAGAGGCATCACCGGACATCATAGCTCTCACAGAAACCAAGCTTACAGGTATGATAACAGATGCCATCTTTCCAATGGGATACCAAATCCTGAGGAAAGACAGAGGGAACAGGGGGGGGGTGGAGGAGTGGCATTGCTGATCAAAAATCGCTGGAATTTTGATGAGCTGGAGAGAGGAGACAGCGGAGAAGAAAGTGATTACATAGCGGGAATGCTTCACTCTGGAGGTCCCAAGGTGGTAATAGCAGTGATGTATAACCCACCACAGAACAGCAGGAGGCCAAGGCAAGAGTACGACGAGAGCAATAGAGCGATGGTTGACACACTGGCTAGAGTGGCCAGAAGAGCTCATGCATGCAGGGCAAAGCTCCTGATCATGGGTGACTTTAACCACAAGGAGATCGATTGGGAGAACTTGGACCCGCATGGGGGCCAAGATACATGGAGGGCTAAGATGAAGGAGGTGGTACTGGAAAACTTCATGTACCAACACGTAAGGGACACTACAAGAGAGAGAGGAGATGAAGAACCAGCAAGGCTAGACTTAGTATTCACCTTGAGTAGTGCAGATATCGAGGACATCACATATGAAAGACCCCTTGGGGCCAGTGACCATGTGGTTTTAAGCTTCGAATACACAGTAGAGCTACAAGTGGAGGGAGAAGCAGGAAGGCCAGGACGAATGAAGCCAAACTACAAGAAAGGGGACTACACAGGAATGAGGAACTTCCTGAACGGGGTTCAGTGGGACAGAGAACTGGCAGGGAAGCCAGTTAATGAGATGATGGAATATGTAGCAACAAAATGCAAGGAGGCTGAGGAGAGGTTTGTACCCAAGGGTAACAGGAATAATGAAAAAGCCAGGATGAGCCCATGGTTTACCCAAAGGTGCAGGGAGGCAAAAACCAAGTGTGATAGGGAATGGAAGAAATATAGAAGGCAAAGGACCCAGGAGAATAAGGAGAGCAGTCGTAGAGCCAGAAACGAATATGCACAGATAAGAAGGGAGGCCCAAAGACAATATGAAAATGACAGCAGCGAAAGCCAAATCTGACCCGAAACTGTTGTACAGCCACGTCAGGAGGAAAACAACAGTCAAGGACCAGCTAATCAGGCTAAGGAAGGAAGGAGGAGAGACAACAAGAAATGACCGTGAAGTATGTGAGGAACTCAACAAGAGATTCAAAGAAGTGTTCACAGAGCAGACAGAAGGGGCTCCAGAAAGACGGAGAGGTGGGGCACACCACCATGTGCTGGACACAGTGCACTCAACCGAGGAAGAAGTGAAGAGGCTTCTGAGTGAGCTAGATACCTCAAAGGCAATGGGGCCAGATAACATCTCCCCATGGGTATTGAGAGAGGGAGCAGAGGCGCTATGTGTACCCCTAACAACAATATTCAATACATCTATCGAAACGGGAGATTGCCAGAGGCATGGAAGGCAGCAAAAGTATCCCAAACTTTAAAAAAAAAAGACGACATGAAGCATTAAAAAAGACCAGTGTCATGACATGTAAGTATGAAAATCTGGAGAAATTATGAGGAGAAGAGTGGTGGAACACCTAGAAAGGGAAAGATCTCATCAACAGCAGCCAAATGGTTTTTTAGGGGCGGGAAAACCCCGTGTCACAAACCACTGGAGTTCTAACATGGTGACAGCAGTAAGACAAAAGAGGGGGGGTGGATTGCATATTCTTGGACTGCAAAAAAGGCGTTTGACCAGTTTTCCCCACAAAATTGGTGCAAAAACTGGGGACCAAGCAGGGAAAAACAGGGAAGGCCTACAATGGATCGGAAAACTTGTCAGGAAGACAGCAGGAGTATGGGAGTGGGGAGGTGTCGAGGGGCACCCGTGACCCGCGGGGTCCCCCAGGGGGGGCATCCAGGACCAGTGCTGTTTCGGTATTTGTGAACGCATGACGGGAAGGAAAAGACTCTGAGGTTTTCCCCCGTTTTTCAGAGAGTGAAGTTTATGAGAAGAATTCACTCGATCGAAGACCAGGGAAAACAAAGGGATCTGGACAGGCTGCGCCCGGTCCCGCAATTGGCTCCCGGGGTTCAATCCCCCCAAATCAAAGTCATGAAAATTGGGGAAGGGCAAAGAAGACCGCAGACGGAGTCATCGGGGGCCAGAGTACAAACCTCACTAAGGAAAAAGATCTTGGGGTGAGTATAACACCCGGCACATCTCCTGAAGCGCACATCAATAAATAACTGCTGCAGCATAGGGTGCCTAGCAAACCTAGAACAGCATTCCGACATTTTAAAAAGGAACTTAGGCCCCGTACACCGTGTACTTTTAGGCCCATATTGGGTTGCGGCACCATTTTGGGAAAACCCCACCTAGCCAAGCACGTAAAAAACTAAAAAAGTGAAAAGGGTTTGCAACAAGCTAGTCCCAGAGCTAAGAGGTATGTCCTACGAGGAGATGTTAAGGGAAATCAACCTGACGACACTGGAGGACAGGAGAGATAGGGGGGACAATGAAACGACATACAAAATACTGAGAGGAATTGAACAAGGGGGACAAAGACAGGATGTTCCAGAGATTGGACACAGTAACAAGGGGACACGTTGGAAGTTGAAGACACAGATGAATCACAGGGATGTTAGGAAGTATTTCTTCAGCCACAGAGTAGTCAGTAAGTGGAATAGTTTGGGAAGCGTTGTAGTGGAGGCGGGAAACCATACATAGCTTTAAGCAGAGGTATAAATAAAGCTCACGGTTCAGAGAGAGTGACCTAGTAGCGATCAGTGAAGGGGCCCGGGGCCAGGAGCTCGGACTCGACCCCCCCCCCCCGCAACCTCAACTAGGTGAGTACACACACACACAACACACACACACACACACACACACACACACACACACACACACAACACACATACACACACACACACACACACACACACATACAGACACGGATCAGAGAATACCTGACAGGGAGGCAACAACGAGTCATGGTACGTAATGATGTATCACAGTGGGCACCTGTGACGAGCGGGGTCCCACAGGGGTCGGTCCTAGGACCAGTGCTATTTTTGGTATATGTGAACGACATGACGGAAGGGTTAGACTCAGAAGTGTCCCTGTTTGCAGATGATGTGAAGTTAATGAGGAGAATTAAATCTGATGAGGACCAGGCAGGACTTCAAAGAGACCTGGACAGACTGGACACCTGGTCCAGCAAATGGCTTCTCGAATTTTAAATCCTCCCAAATGCAAAGTCATGAAGATATGGGAAGGGCACAGAAGACCACAGACAGAGTATAGGCTAGGTGGCCAAAGACTGCAAACTCACTCAAGGGGGAAAGATCTTGGGGTGAGTATAACACCGAGCATGTCCCCGGGAAGCACACATCAATCAGATAACTGCTGCAGCATATGGGCGCCTGGCAAACCTGAGAACAGCATTCCGATACCTTAGTAAGGAATCATTCAAGACACTGTACACCGTGTATGTCAGGCCCATACTGGAGTATGCAGCACCTGTTTGGAACCCGCACTTGATAAAGCACGTCAAGAAAAATAGAGAAAGTACAAAGGTTTGAACAAGGTTAGTTCCAGAGCTAAGGGGAATGTCCTATGAAGAAAGATTAAGGGAAATCGGCCTGACGACACTGGAGGACGGAGGTCAGGGGAGACATGATAACGAAATATAAAAAACTGCGTGGAATAGACAAGGTGGACAAGGACAGGGTGTTCCAGGGAGGGGACCCCGAAACAAGAGGCCACAATTGGAAGGTGAAGACAAAATGAGTCAGAGAGATAGTAGGAAGTATTTCTTCAGTCATAGAGTTGTAAGGCCAGTGGAATAGCCAGAAAATGACGTAGTGGAGGCAGGAACCATACACAGTTTTAAGACGAAAGGGTTTTATAAAGCTCATGGAGCGGGGAGGGGAGAGGGCCTAGTAGCAACCAGTGAAGAGGCGGGCCAGGAGCTGGGAAACCGACCCCTCAACCACAAATAGTTATACAAATAGGTGAGACACACACACAACACCACACACACACACACACACATTCACACACACTCACACACACCACACACACACACTCCCCCCACCACAAACACACACACACACACACACAACACACCACACCACACACCCACAACAACCTACACACACCACCCAACACACCACACACACACACACACACACCACAAACACACACACACACAACACACACACACACCACACACCCAACACACACACACACAACACACACACACACACACCACAACACACCAAAACACACACACACACCACCCACACAACCACACACACACATACACACACCCACCCACACCACACACACACACACACACACACACCACCACCACACACACACACACACACACACACACCACACCACACACAACACACACACCAAAACCCCCCCCACCCCCACACACCCATCACAAACCACCACACCACACCACACACACCACACACCCACACACACACACACATACACACCACACACACACACACACACCCCACACACACATACACCCACACACACACCCACACTCCCAAACACACAAAACACCCCCCCCCCCCCCACACACACACAAAAACCTACACCCACACCCAAACACACACCACACACACACCACACACCACACCACACGGACACACACCCCACACACACACACACACCCCACACACACCACACACCACACACCCCCACACACACTCACAAACACACAACCACACACACACCCCACATACACACACACACACACACACACACAAAACACTCACAAACCACACCCACACACACACACACACACACACCACACTCACAAACACACACACATACACACACACACACACACACAACACACACACACACACACACACCCCCCACACACACACACACACTGAAAATTCCAAACCAACCATCACACACCGATCCCTCTGTTTCCACCCCCCGCACCACAGTTACAGTATTAGAAACAGAAGTTGAAGGTTTGGTACCCCAAATGCAGATGGATAACGAATAAACATGAGGAATGGCAAGAAAGAATTTAATGAGAAGTCCCCCGACATCATAGCAGTTACAGAAACAAAACTCATGGAGACAATAACAATCATCTTCCCACAAGGATACCAGATCATGAGGAAAGATAGAAGGCGTAGGGGGGGGGTGGGGTTTTCTCTGCTCGTAAAAAACAGATGGAAATTCGAGGAAAATGGAAGGAATAGATGAGACAGGAGAAAGAGACTACATAGCAGGTACACTTCAGTCTGGGGAACACAAAAATGGTCATTGCAGTGATGTATAATCCACCCCAGAACTGGGAGGAGGCCAAGAGAGGAATATGAAGAGAGCAACAGAGCAATGGTGGACACACTTGCTGAGGTGGCAAGAAAGAGCTCAATCCAGCAGAGCAAAGTTGCTGGTTATGGGGGGTTTCAACCACAGGGAGATTGACTGGGAAAACCTGGAGCCACATGGGGGTCCCGAACATGGAGAGCCAGGAGTTGGACGTGGTGCTGGAAAAACCCCATGCACAACATGTTTAAAGGGCACTACCAGAGTGAGAGGGGAGGATGGAACCAGCAAGATTGGACCTTGTGTTCACCCTGGGCAGCTCAGACATGAGGATATCAAGTATGAGAGTCCCCTAGGAGCTAGCGACCACGGGGTTCTGTGCTTTGAATACATAGTAGAGCTGCAAATGGAGAGAATAACAGGAGTAGAATGGGAAAAGCCTGACTATAAAAGAGGGGACTAATAGGTTGAAGAACTTCAAAGCGGGAGGTCCAGTGGGACAGAGAACTGGCAGGAAAGCCAGTAAATGAAATGATGGAATATGTAGCAACAAAATGCAAGGAGCAGTGGAAAGGTTCATTCCCAAGGGCAACAGTAACAACGGGAAGACCAGAACAAGCCCCTGGTTTACCGACGGTGTAAGGAGGCAAAAACAAAGTGCAATAGAGAATGGAAAAAAATACAGAAGGCAGAGAACACACGAAAATAGGGAGATCAGTCCCCAGAGCCAGGAATGAAATACGCACAGGGAAGGAGGGAGGCCAGCGACAGTATGAAAATGACATAGCATCGAGAATCAAGACTACCCGAAACTGTTGTATAGCCACATCAGGAGGAAGACAACAGTCAAAGACCAGGTGATCAGATTAAGGACAGAAGGTGGAGAACTCACAAGAAATGATCAGGAGGTATGTGAGGAGCTGAACAGGAGATTTAAGGAAGTTTTTACAGTAGAGACAGGAAGGGCTGTGGGAAGACAGCACAGAAGGGAACATCAAGAGGGAATATACCAACAAGTGTTGGATGACATAACGAACAACTGAGGAGGAGGTGAAGAAGCTCTTAAGTGACCTTGACACCTCAAAGGCGATGGGACCGGACAACATCTCCCCATGGGTCCTTTGAGAAG
>NC_069407.1:84046929-84056929 GCF_026875155.1 Cherax quadricarinatus
GTTACCTAAGGTATAACTTGGTGGTGTGCAGTTCTAATTTGCGTTATATATATATATATTATATTATATATATATATATATATATATATATATATATATATATATATTATATATATATATATATATAACGAGGAATGCAGAGGAGAGAGAGAGATTTTGGGAGATGTTAAGTGAATGTATAGGAGCCTTTGAACCAAGTGAGAGAGTAATTGTGGTAGGGGACCTGAATGCTAAAGTAGGAGAAACTTTTAGAGAGGGTGTGGTAGGTAAGTTTGGGGTGCCAGGTGTAAATGATAATGGGAGCCCTTTGATTGAACTTTGTATAGAAAGGGGTTTAGTTATAGGTAATACATATTTTAAGAAAAAGAGGATAAAGAAGTATACAAGATATGATGTAGGGCGAAATGACAGTAGTTTGTTGGATTATGTATTGGTAGATAAAAGACTGCTGAGTAGACTTCAGGATGTACATGTTTATAGAGGGGCCACAGATATATCAGATCACTTTCTAGTTGTAGCTACACTGAGAGTAAAAGGTAGATGGGATACAAGGAGAATAGAAGCATCAGGGAAGAGAGAGGTGAAGGTTTATAAACTAAAAGAGGAGGCAGTTAGGGTAAGATATAAACAGCTATTGGAGGATAGATGGGCAAATGAGAGCATAGGCAATGGGGTCGAAGAGGTATGGGGTAGGATTAAAAATGTAGTGTTAGAGTGTTCAGCAGAAGTTTGTGGTTACAGGAAAGTGGGTGCAGGAGGGAAGAGGAGCGATTGGTGGAATGATGTAAAGAGAGTAGTAAGGGAGAAAAAGTTAGCATATGAGAAGTTTTTACAAAGTAGAAGTGATGCAAGGAGGAAAGAGTATATGGAGAAAAGAGAGAGGTTAAGAGAGTGGTGAATCAATGTAAAAAGAGAGCAAATGAGAGAGTGGGTGAGATGTTATCAACAAATTTTGTTGAAAATAAGAAAAAGTTTTGGAGTGAGATTAACAAGTTAAGAAAGCCTAGAGAACAAATGGATTTGTCAGTTAAAAATAGGAGAGGAGAGTTATTAAATGGAGAGTTAGAGGTATTGGGAAGATGGAGGGAATATTTTGAGGAATTGTTAAATGTTGATGAAGATAGGGAAGCTGTGATTTCGTGTATAGGGCAAGGAGGAATAACATCTTGTAGGAGTGAGGAAGAGCCAGTTGTGAGTGTGGGGGAAGTTCGTGAGGCAGTAGGTAAAATGAAAGGGGGTAAGGCAGCCGGGATTGATGGGATAAAGATAGAAATGTTAAAAGCAGGTGGGGATATAGTTTTGGAGTGGTTGGTGCAATTATTTATAAATGTATGGAAGAGGGTAAGGTACCTAGGGATTGGCAGAGAGCATGCATAGTTTCCTTTGTATAAAGGCAAAGGGGATAAAAGAGAGTGCAAAAATTATAGGGGGATAAGTCTGTTGAGTGTACCTGGTAAAGTGTATGGTAGAGTTATAATTGAAAGAATTAAGAGTAAGACGGAGAATAGGATAGCAGATGAACAAGGAGGCTTTAGGAAAGGTAGGGGGTGTGTGGACCAGGTGTTTACAGTGAAACATATAAGTGAACAGTATTTAGATAAGGCTAAAAAGGTCTTTGTGGCATTTATGGATTTGGAAAAGGCGTATGACAGGGTGGATAGGGGGGCAATGTGGCAGATGTTGCAAGTGTATGGTGTAGGAGGTAGGTTACTGAAAGCAGTGAAGAGTTTTTACGAGGATAGTGAGGCTCAAGTTAGAGTATGTAGGAAAGAGGGAAATTTTTTCCCAGTAAAAGTAGGCCTTAGACAAGGATGTGTGATGTCACCGTGGTTGTTTAATATATTTATAGATGGGTTGTAAGAGAAGTAAATGCGAGGGTCTTGGCAAGAGGCGTGGAGTTAAAAGATAAAGAATCACACACAAAGTGGGAGTTGTCACAGCTGCTCTTTGCTGATGACACTGTGCTCTTGGGAGATTCTGAAGAGAAGTTGCAGAGATTGGTGGATGAATTTGGTAGGGTGTGCAAAAGAAGAAAATTAAAGGTGAATACAGGAAAGAGTAAGGTTATGAGGATAACAAAAAGATTAGGTGATGAAAGATTGAATATCAGATTGGAGGGAGAGAGTATGGAGGAGGTGAACGTATTCAGATATTTGGGAGTGGACGTGTCACCGGATGGGTCTATGAAAGATGAGGTGAATCATAGAATTGATGAGGGAAAAAGAGTGAGTGGTGCACTAAGGAGTCTGTGGAGACAAAGAACTTTGTCCTTGGAGGCAAAGAGGGGAATGTATGAGAGTATAGTTTTACCAACGCTCTTATATGGGTGTGAAGCGTGGGTGATGAATGTTGCAGCAAGGAGAAGGCTGGAGGCAGTGGAGATGTCATGTCTGAGGGCAATGTGTGGTGTGAATATAATGCAGAGAATTCGTAGTTTGGAAGTTAGGAGGAGGTGCGGGATTACCAAAACTGTTGTCCAGAGGGCTGAGGAAGGGTTGTTGAGGTGGTTCGGACATGTAGAGAGAATGGAGCGAAACAGAATGACTTCAAGAGTATATCAGTCTGTAGTGGAAGGAAGGCGGGGTAGGGGTCGGCCTAGGAAAGGTTGGAGGGAGGGGGTAAAGGAGGTTTTGTGTGCGAGGGCTTGGACTTCCAGCACCCATGAAATGAGCGTGTTTTGATAGGAGTGAATGGAGACAAATGGTTTTTTAATACTTGACGTGCTGTTGGAGTGTGACCCAAAGTAACATTTATGAAGGGATTCAGGGAAACCGGCAGGCCGGACTTGAGTCCTGGAGATGGGAAGTACAGTGCCTGCACTTGAAGGAGGGTGTTAATGTTGCATTTTTAAAAACTGTAGTGTAAAGCACCCTTCTGGCAAGACAGTGATGGAGTGAATTTGATGGTGAAATTTTTTTCTTTTTCGGGCCACCCTGCCTTGGTGGGAATCGGCCAGTGTGATAATAAATATATATATTATATATATATATATATATATATATTTTTATATATATATATATATATATATATATATATATATATATATATGTGTCGTGCCGAATAGGCAGAAACTTGCCATCTTGGCTTAAATAGCAACGCTCATCTTGCCATATAGGACAAGTGAAAATTTGTGTATGTAATAATTTCGCCAAAATCATTCTGAACCTAACGAAAAAAATATATTTCACTGTGTTTATTTAGTATTAAATTATTGTAAACAAATCTAAAATATATTTCGTTGGGTTAGGCTAAAATAAATTGTTTTTGTTATAATAAGGTTAGGTAAGTTTTCTAAGTTCCTTTTGGTGCAAAATTATAAATTTTTACATCATCATTAATGAAAAAAATATATCTTTAAACCTGTAAGAGAAAATTTTAGAGAAGACTTAATTTTAAATGAGTTCTTGCTAATTGACCAGTTTTACATATTCGGCACGACATATATATATATATATATATATATTATATATATATATATATATATATATATATATATATATATATATATATATATATATTATTTTTTTATTAACACACTGGCCGATTCCCACCAAGGCAGGGTGGCCCGAAAAAGAAAAACTTTCACCATCATTCACTCCATCACTGTTTTGCCAGAAGGGTGCTTTACACTACAGTTTTTAAACTGCAACATTAACACCCCTCCTTCAGAGTGCAGGCACTGTACTTCCCATCTCCAGGACTCAAGTCCGGCCTGCCGGTTTCCCTGAACCCCTTCATAAATGTTACTTTGCTCACACTCCAACAGCACGTCAAGTATTAAAAACCATTTGTCTCCATTCACTCCTATCAAACACGCTCACGCATGCCTGCTGGAAGTCCAAGCCCCTCGCACACTAAACCTCCTTTACCCCCTCCCTCCAACCTTTCCTAGGCCGACCCCTACCCCGCCTTCCTTCCGCTACAGACTGATACACTCTTGAAGTCATTCTGTTTCGCTCCATTCTCTCTACATGTCCGAAACACCTCAACAACCCTTCCTCAGCCCTCTGGACAACATTTTTGGCAATCCCGCACCTCCTCCTAACTTCCAAACTACGAATTCTCTGCATTATATTCACACCACACATTGCCCTCAGACATGACATCTCCACTGCCTCCAGCCTTCTCCTCGCTGCAACATTCATCACCCATGCTTCACACCCATATAAGAGCGTTGGTAAAACTATACTCTCATACATTCCCCTCTTTGCCTTCAAGGACAAAGTTCTTTGTTCCCACAGACTCCTAAGTGCACCGCTCACCCTTTTCCCCTCACCAATTCTATGATTCACCTCATCTTTCATAGACCCATCCGCTGACACGTCCACTCCCAAATATCTGAATACATTCACCTCCTCCATACTCTCTCCCTCCAATCTGATATCCAATCTTTCATCACCTAATCTTTTTGTTATCCTAATAAACTTACTCTTTCCTGTATTCACTAATTTTCTTCTTTTACATACCGTACCAAATTCATCCACCAACCTCTGCAACTTCTCTTCAGAATCTCCCAAGAGCACAGTGTCATCAGCGAAGAGCAACTGTGACAACTCCCACTTTATGTGTGATTCTTTATCTTTTAACTCCATGCCTCTTGCCAAGACTTTCGTATTTACTTCTCTTACAACCCCATCTATACATATATTGAACAACCACGGTGACATCACACATCCTTGTCTAAGGCCTACTTTTACTGGGAAATAATCTCCCTCTTTCCAACATACTCTAACTTGAGCCTCACTATCCTCGTAAAAAACTCTTCACTGCTTTCAGTAACCTACCTCCTATACCATACACCTGCAACATCTACCACATTGCCTCACTATCCACCCTGTCATACGCCTTTTCCAAATCCATAAATGCCACAAAAGCCTTACCTAAATACTGTTCACTTATATGTTTCACTGTAAACACCTGGTCCACATACCCCCTACCTTTCCTAAAGCCTCCTTGTTCATCTGCTATCCTATTCTCCGTCTTACTCTTAATTCTTTCAATAATAACTCTACCATACACTTTACCAGGTATACTCAACAGACTTATCCCCCTATAATTTTTGCATTCTCTTTTGTCCCCTTTGCCTTTATACAAAGGAACTATGCATGCTCTCTGCCAATCCCTAGGTACCTTACCCTCTTCCATACATTTATTAAATAATTGCACCAACCACTCCAAAACTATATCCCCACCTGCTTTTAACATTTCTGTCTTTATCCCATCAATCCCAGGTGCTTTACCTCCTTTCATTTTACCTACTGCCTCACGAACTTCCCCCACACTCACAACTGGCTGTTCCTCACTCCTACAAGATGTTATTCCTCCTTGCCCTATACACGAAATCACAGCTTCCCTATCTTCATCAACATTTAACAATTCCTCAAAATATTCCCTCCATCTTCCCAATACCTCTAACTCTCCATTTAATAACTCTCCTCTCCTATTTTTAACTGATAAATCCATTTGTTCTCTAGGCTTCCTTAACTTGTTAGTCTCACTCTAAAACTTTTTCTTATTTTCATCAAAATTTGTTGATAACATAAGAACATAAGAACATAAGAAAGGAGGAACACTGCAGGAGGCCTGCTGGCCCATACTAGGCCATTGCTTCACCACTTTTTACATTGCTTCACCACTCTCTTAACCTCTTAAATAACAAAAAAGGCACAATACCGTGACTGGAACGATACACAAATAACCCGCACATAAAATAGAGAAGCTTACGACGACGTTTCGGTCCGACTTGGACCATTTACAAAGTCATGCTGTGACTTTGTAAATGGTCCAAGTCGGACCGAAACGTCGTCGTAAGCTTCTCTCTTTTGTGTGCGGGTTATTTGTGTATCTCTTAACCTCTCTCTATTTCTCCATATGCTCTTCCCTCCTTGCATCACTTCTACTTTGTAAAAACTTCTCATATGCTAACTTTTTCTCCTTTACTACTCTCTTTACATCATTCCACCAATCGCTCCTCTTCCCTCCCGCACCCACTTTCCTGTAACCACAAACTTCTGCTGAACACTCTAACACTACTTTTTAAACCTACCCCATACATCTTCGACCCCATTGCCTATGCTCTCATTAGCCCATCTATGCCTCCTCTTTTAGTTTATAAACCTTCACCTCTCTCTTCCCTGATGCTTCTATTCTCCTTGTATCCCATCTACCTTTTACTCTCAGTGTAGCTACAACTAAAACGTGATCTGATATATCTGTGGCTTCTCTATAAACATGTACATCCTGAAGTATATATATATATATATATATATATATATATATATATATATATATATATATATATATATATATGTGTGTGTGTGTGTGTGTGTGTGTTTGTTTGTGTGTGTGTGTGTGTGTGTGTGTGTGTGTGTGTGTGTGTGTGTGTGTGTGTGTAGGTAGTAGGTTGGTAGACAGCAACCACCCAGGGAGGTACTACCGTCCTGCCAAGTGAGTGTAAAACGAAAGCCTGTAATTGTTTTACATGATGGTAGGATTGCTGGTGTCCATTTTTCTGTCTCGTAAACATGCAAGATTTCAGGTACGTCTTGCTACTTCTTCTTACACTTAGGTCACACTACACATACATGTACAAGCATATATATATATATATGTACACACCCCTCTGGGTTTTCTTCTATTTTCTTACTAGTTCTTGTTCTTGTTTTATTTCCTGTTCTCGCCATGGGGAAGTGGAACAGAATTCTTCCTCTGTAAGTCATGCGTGTTGTAAGAGGCGACTAAAATGCCGGAAGCAAGAGGCTAGTAACCCCTTCTCCTGTATATTATATTACTAAATGTAAAAGGAGAAGCTTTCGTTTTTCGTTTTGGGCCACCCCGCCTCGGTGGGATACGGCCGGTGTGTTGAAAGAAAGAATATATATATATATATATATATATATATATATATTATATATATATATATATATATATATATATATATATATATATATTATATATATATATATATATAACCACGAACAAGTGGTATTTAATCAATAACAAACTGCAGCTAGCCGGGGGATCGAACCCATGTTGTTTTATCCCGCGGAAATTCACGACGCTCTAAACCACTGTACCATACAATCCTACAAACAACATAATCCTAGCGAACTAGGCTTACGTCATGGAATTAGCCCTGAGGCAATCACACCATCGTATGCCCTCGCAACATGAAGCAAGCCTAGTTCTCTAGGCTCATGTTGTTTGTAGGATTGTATGATGCAGTGGTTAAGAGCGCCTAGAATTTTCGCGTTTTCTCTTAGTGTACTAATAGCGCCCCAACTTTTCATTGATGGTATGTTGCACCATCTGCCAAGTCTTTTGATTTCGTATGGAGTGATTTCTGTGTGCAGATTTGGGACCCGTCCCTCTAGTAATTTCCAGGTGTAGATTATGATGTATCTCTCTCGCCTGCACTCTGGTGAATGAAAGTCAATTGCTTCCATGCTTTTCCAAGGTGTTTGACGGAAATTATATGTGCAGTAAAGGTTCTCTGTACATTCTAGATCTGCGATTTCACCTACTTTGAGTAGAGATGTTAGTGTACAGCAGTATTCCAGCCTAGACTGAACAAGTGATTTAAAAAGGATCATCGTTGGCTTGGCATCTCTTGTTTTGAACTTTCTCATTATCCATCCTATCTTTTCCTAGCAGATGTGATAATGACAATGTTATCGTTGAAGGTGAGATCCTCTGACATTACCACTCCCAAGTCCTTTACACTACTTTTCCGCTCTGTTGTGTGATTAGATTTTGTAGTATACTCAGTCCTAGTTTTTATTTCCTCCAGTTTTCCATAACGGAGTAGTTGGAATTTGTCTTCATTGAACATCATATTGCTCTCCGTTCCCCATTGGAAAACTTGGTTTATATCTTCTTGGAAGTTACCGTGTCCTCAATGAATGACAGTCTCATGCAGATCCTAGTATCGTCTGCAAAGGATGATACGGTGCTGTGGATTACATCTCTGTCTATGTCTTATATGAGGATGAGGAACAGGATAGGGGTGAGTACTGTGCCTTGTGGAACAGTTTTTCACTATGGCAGCATCCAACTTACCTCTGTTGACCACTACTTTTTGTGTTGGATTTGTTAGAAAGTTGAAAATCCATCTGCCTAGTTTGCCAGTATTCTTTTAGCGCGCATTATGTGTGCTATTACATCATGATCGCATTTGTCAAAGGCTTTTGCAAAATCTGCTTATACTACATCTGCATTCTGTTTGTCTTCCATTGTATCCAAGACATTTCATAGTGGTCTAGTAGTTGCGAGAGGCAGGAGCGACCTGCTCTAAACCCATGCTGCCCTGGATTGTGCAATTGTTTGGAATCCAAGTGGTTTGCAATCATGCTCATTAGTACTCTTTCAAAGATTTTTATGATGAGGGGCATTAGAGATATTAGTCTATAGTTCTTAGCTATTACTTTGCTGCCACCTTTATGGAGTGGGGCTATATCCGTTGTTTTTAGTGACTGGGATTTCACCCATGTCTATGCTCCCTCTCCATAGTATACTTAGGGCACGCGAAAGAGGTCTCTTGCAGCTCATAATGAACACAGAGTTCCACGAGTCTGGGCCCGGGGGCTGAGTATGTGGGCACGTTGTCAGTCGCTTTCTCAGAGTCCAGTGGAGTTAGGGTTATGTCAGAAATTTGGCATACATTGACAGGGTTTTGAGGTTTATTCATGAAAACATTATTTGGATTGTCGATCTTTAGACTGATTAATGGCTCGCTAAACACAGAGTCGTATTGAGACTTCAGTATCTCACTCATTTCTTTGTTGTCATCTGTGTAAGTCCCATCTTGTCTGAGCAAAGACCCGATACTAGATGTGGTTTTTACCTTGTTTTTGACCTATAAAAATAAATATTTCGAATTTCTTTCAATTTCATTAATTGCTTTTAGCTCCTGTCTCTCTTGGATCCTGTATGAGTCCTTTAACTTAAGAATCACCGAGGAGCTTGGTAGAGGGAGCATCTCTCTCTCTCTCTCTCTCTCTCTCTCTCTGTCCAGTTTATTTCTTCTCTTCTTTTGTCTTAGGAGAATATACCTTGAGCATACTTCATCTGCCAGGAAGTTGATCCTTTGAAGGCACTGGTTTGGATCCATGTTATTAAAGATATCTTCCCAACATGTTTTATTTAGAACATAGTTTACCTGATCCCAATTGACGTTCTTGTTGTTGAAGTTGAATTTGGTGAAGGCATCTTCGTAGCTGTGTGCGTTTTGCTGGTCAGGACTCCTGTGCATGCATGCATGTATACATACATATATACATTCGTTCATTCATTCATTCCCCTCTTTGCTTCCATGGATAACATTGTCTCCACAGACTCCTCATTGCACCATTCACCTTTTTCCCCCTCATCAGTCCTATGATTCACCTCGTCTTTCATGGACCCATCTGCTGACAAGTCCACTCCCAAATGTCTGAATACATTCACTTCCTCCATACTCCCTTCCTCCAATCTGATATCCAGTCTCTCATCACCTATTTTTTGTTACCCTCATCACGTTGCTCTTTCCTGTGTTTGCTTTTAATTTCACTCTTTTGCATTTCCAAATTCATCCACCAACCTTCGCTTCAGAATACATTGTGTGTGTGTGTGTGTGTGTGTGTGTGTGTGTGTGTGTGTGTGTGTGTGTGTGTGTGTGTGTGTGTGTGTGTGTGTGTGTACTCACCTATTTGTGGTTGCAGGGGTCGATTCATAGCTCCTGGCCCCGCCTCTTCACTGATTGCTTCTGGGTCCTCTCTCTCCCTGCTCCATGAGCTTTATCAAACCTCGTCTTAAAACTATGTATGATTCCTGCCTCCACTACGTCACTTTCTAGGCTATTCCACTGTCTGACACTCTGTGACTGAAGAAATACTTCCTAACATCCCTTTGACTCATCTGAGTCAAAGGACTTCCAATTGTGACCTCTTGTTGCTGTGTCCCATCTCTGGAACATCCTGCCCTTCTCCACATTGTCTATTCCGCGCAGTATTTTATATGTCGT
>NC_069407.1:84061929-84079429 GCF_026875155.1 Cherax quadricarinatus
TAGTTACTGGTGACTGGCAGTAGTTACTAGTGATTGACAGTAGTTACTTGTGACTGGCATTAGTTACTGGTGACTGGCAGTAGTTACTGGTGACTGGCAGTAGTTACTGGTGACTGGCAGTAGTTACTAGTGACTGACAGTAGTTACTTGTGACTGGCAGTAGTTACTGGTGACTGGCAGTAGTTACTGGTGACTGGCAGTAGTTACTAGTGATTGACAGTAGTTACTTGTGACTGGCAGTAGTCACTGGTGACGGGCAGTAGTCACTGGTGACGGGCAGTAGTTACTGGTGACGGGCAGTAGTTACTGGTGACTGGCAGTGACAGTAACATATTTGAGTGTGCTTCATGCAAAGCTAGTACTCTGTTCCTTTTCACAGAACTTATAAAATTGGAAGATATAGGAGGTTGACTTGTGGCAGCTGCGTGTGTCTTGATTCTGGCAGTCACAGAGTCGTCTAATCTAGAGGACATTTTATACTGCCAGTACACAGTTATCTGATCCTGGTATCTCAGCAGAATAGTTTAACTGTGTATTACTTACATATAACACCCACAAGTTGATGTGTAAGACATTAGAACATAAGAAAGAAGGAACACTGCAGCAGGCCTACTGGCCCATTTGGGGCAGGTCCATGTCAACCCCCGGCTTAGACCAATGGCCCACCCAGTCAGGTCACCTCCACTTAAGGAGGGAGCACGGCATCTGACCCAGTAGCACCAGCTAATCAGGTCCAACTCACACCCACCCTCACCCACAACAGTTAGGTATCGTTAATGTTAAAACGTTTAGCCTACACAACAGGCTTTTTCGACAAAGAAATATTTCAACATTGCAGACAGGGACACTCAATGCACCTTGTGGCGGCCTGCCAAATGCAGGCTGCCATTATCATGATAGGTAATTCCTATATGGGATGGTAACCTAACGAATGAGATACGACCTTATTTGTTCTGAGAAAACTGAGGCCATTTTTTCAAGTTTGTTTCTGGTGTCTGTGTTGTGGAGAGAACAGAGTTACAGATTATACCTCGTCCTGTGCTCAGTGCAGCCAGCTGTTATTGTTGGGTTCAAGCAGTTATTGTTGGGTTCAAGCAGTTATTGTTGGGTTCAAGCAGTTATTGTTGGGTTCAAGCAGTTATTGTTGGGTTCAGGCAGTTATTGTTGGGTTCAAGCTGTTGTTGTTGGGTTCAAGCAGTTATTGTTGTGTTCAGGCAGTTATTGTTGGGTTCAGGCTGTTATTGTTGTGTTCAGGCAGTTATTGTTGGGTTCAGGCAGTTATTGTTGGGTTCAGGCTGTTATTGTTGGATTCAGGCAGTTATTGTTGGGTTCAGGCTGTTATTGTTGGGTTCAGGCAGTTATTGTTGGGTTCAGGCTTTTACTGTTGGGTTCAGGCAGTTATTGTTGGGTTCAGGCAGTTATTGTTGGGTTCAGGCAGTTATTGTTGGGTTCAGGCAGTTATTGTTGGGTTCAGGCTGTTATTGTTGGGTTCAGGCAGTTATTGTTGGGTTCAGGCTGTTATTGTTGGGTTCAGGCAGTTATTGTTGGGTTCAAGCAGTTATTGTTGGGTTCAGGCAGTTATTGTTGGGTTCAAGCAGTTATTGTTGGGTTCAGGCAGTTATTGTTGGGTTCAGGCAGTTATTGTTGGGTTCAGGCAGTTATTGTTGGGTTCAGGCTGTTATTGTTGGGTTCAGGCAGTTATTGTTGGGTTCAGGCAGTTATTGTTGGGTTCAGGCAGTTATTGTTGGGTTCAGGCTGTTATTGGGTTCAGACAGTTATTGTTGGGTTCAAGCAGTTATTGCTGGGTTCAGGCAGTTATTGTTGGGTTCAGGCAGCTATTGTTGGGTTCAGGCTGTTATTGTTGGGTTCAGGCTGTTATTGTTGGGTTCAGGCAGTTACTGTTGGGTTCAAGCAGTTGTTGTTGGGTTCAGGCAGTTATTGTTGGGTTCAGGCTGTTATTGTTGGGTTCAGGCAGTTACTGTTGGGTTCAAGCAGTTATTGTTGGGTTCAGGCAGTTATTGTTGGGTTCAGGCAGTTATTGTTGGGTTCAGGCAGTTATTGTTGGGTTCAGGCAGTTATTGTTGGGTTCAGGCCGTTATTGTTGGGTTCAGGCTGTTATTCAGTCTGATGTTAGTCTCAGTACTTGTTCTTGTTGAACACCCAGGCTGCTGCAACACTTGTTCTTGTTGAACACCCAGGCTGCTGCAACACTTGTTCTTGATGAACACCCAGGCTGCTGCAACACTTGTTCTTGTTAAACACCCAGGTTGCTGCAACACTTGTTCTTGTTGAACACCCAGGCTGCTGCAACACTTGTTCTTGATGAACACCCAGGCTGCTGCAACACTTGTTCTTGTTGAACACCCAGGCTGCTGCAACACTTGTTCTTGTTGAACACCCAGGCTGCTGCAACACTTGTTCTTGTTAAACACCCAGGCTGCTGCAACACTTGTTCTTGATGAACACACAGGCTGCTGCAACACTTGTTCTTGATGA
The DNA here is from genome assembly GCF_026875155.1 of Cherax quadricarinatus. NCBI lineage: Eukaryota > Metazoa > Arthropoda > Malacostraca > Decapoda > Parastacidae > Cherax > Cherax quadricarinatus. The sequence goes on from NC_069407.1 coordinate 84,064,426, forward strand.
ACACCCAGGCTGCTGCAACACTTGTTCTTGTTGAACACCCAGGCTGCTGCAACACTTGTTCTTGTTGAACACCCAGGCTGCTGCAACACTTGTTCTTGTTGAACACCCAGGCTGCTGCAACACTTGTTCTTGTTGAACACCCAGGCTGCTGCAACACTTGTTCTTGTTGAACACCCAGGCTGCTGCAACACTTGTTCTTCTTGAACACCCAGGCTGCTGCAACACTTGTTCTTCTTGAACACCCAGGCTGCTGCAACACTTGTTCTTCTTGAACACCCAGGCTGCTGCAACACTTGTTCTTGTTGAACACCCAGGCTGCTGCAACACTTGTTCTTGTTGAACACCCAGGCTGCTGCAACACTTGTTCCAGATTGCTGGACAGATCTTTCAATATATGATAATCAGTATGAGTCTAGGAGTGTTAAACCCGAGCGAGCTGTTTAGAAAACACTCAGGTCGTGGAATATGTTTTTTTTTATTTCCGGGACAGTGATTCACTTTGTGTAAAGCTTAAAGTCATGACGTGGAGAAACTCTACACAGAGCGAAACGTTGCCCAAGAAATAGCTTGTTCTGCTGCTGATGTCTGTTCGTTATTCTGGTTGATGATGGGTATGTATGGGTTGTAAGGGAGGGGCATCGCTGGTAAGTGCATGGAATCTGATAGGAAGGTATAATTTGATTAGGGTGGCAGTATTTGCCCACTGCCACATACTGGTATGTTGGTGACACTGTTTAGCATACTGTAAGCGTGCAGCAGTGCACTGCACTTTTAAGTCGTGTTGCTGACGTCAGATCGCCTCTAGATTATACGTCTCTCATGATTCTAGGTTGACGGTGCACCGTGGCCTGGTGGCAAAAGCTCTCGCTTCACACGGTGAGGGTCCGGGTTCGATTCCCAGCGAAGTGGTGGAAGCACTGGACGTGTTATCTTACACCGGTTGTCTATGTTAACCCATCAGTAAAATGGGTACCTGGATGTTAGTTGAATGGTGTGGGTCGCATCCTGGGACAAAACTGACCTAATTTGCGGGAAATGCTATTATTATTATTATTATTAATATCGTAACATTAATGATATGTAATCCCGACAGGTCGAAGAATTAGACACGTGCAATATCTGCGTATCTTTATTATTTAGAGTTGAACTTTAGTCCAGGGTGAGGGACTGACCACCTCATAGTTACGTCTTCGAGGGTGATGGACTGATTACATCGTCTTCACATCTCTCCTGCTTCTGCTGCTTCCTCTGTATTCGACTGTAGAAGCCAACTGTGTAGGTGAAACGTTAATCAATAAAAGTACCTAACTGTTGCACCTGTGTCTTCTCAACTTCAACTGTGCCACAGTGGAAGTTGACAAGTAATCTATTTAGAGATGTGATAAACATTGCTTTAGATTAGTCTAGTTCATAAAACAGTGATGCCAGCGCTTCTTAATACAAGAGTTCCAAGATGCTCTTTTATTTTTCAAGTGTGTGGTGTAGATTGCTCTACACACATACACACCACACACACACACACACACACACACACACACACACACACACACACACACACACACACACACACACACGTGATGTAGTGGAGGCAGGAACCATACATAGTTTTAAAACGAGGTATGGTAAAGCTCATGGAGCAGGGAGAGAGAGGACCTTGTAGCGATCAGTGAAGAGACGGGGCCAGGAGCTGAGTCTCGACCCCTGCAACCACAAATAGGTGAGTACAAATAGGTTATTACACACAAACACACACACACATATTTACACACACATTAAGACCCCCTGAAGTGTAAAGCTTGTCAGGAGGGCTAATAACATGTCACACTTTAAGCGTTGGCTGGAGAGAGAGAAAGAGAGAGAGAGAGAAGGAGAGAGAGAGAGAGAGAGAGAGAGAGAGAGGAGAGAGAGAGAGAGAGAGAGAGAGAGAGAAAGGAAGAGAGAGGGAGAGGGTGAATGAAATCGAGATGCAAAGTGAGAGTAAGTGAGAGGGAGGGTAAGAGTGAGTAAAGTTGACAGAGAAAGGGAAAGCGAGAATAGAGACGGAGACAAATAAAAGAAGAACAGTTAGAAAGAAAGAAGATAACATAGTTTGTCCTGGAAGGAGACTGTACTGGAATATCTGGAAATTGAGAGAGGAAAAGGCAGAATAAAAGAATGTGTCTCAGTAGTTTGTGGTGTCAGAGTGGAAGTACTTGTGTAATATGATGGTTGTTGATGTTACCTGCAGTAATTTGTTGTTTCCTTCTTCCTCTTCGTCATTCTCTCTTTTTTTCTTATTCTCTCTTCTCCCTTAATATTTTCTTTCCTCCTGCCAAACTTATGCCGCACTCTGCACTATTCCACTCGTGTTCATTAAAGTAGATGTGGGTGGGGTTATGCGATACGGGGATACTATTCTGGGATCATGCAGCTACTGAAATACGTCTAATTTAGTTTCTGAGTTTTTGTTGTTGGCTGGTGAAATTGATGTTTCAGGACACCAGAGAAGCAGATTCCATCGTCAGTTACAACCTACCAGCCCAGACTTGCCCAGTATATATATATATATATATATATATATATATATATATATATATATATATATATATATATATATATATATATATGGGGAAGTGGAACAGAATTCTTCCTCCGTAAGCCATGCGTGTCGTAAGAGGCGACTAAAATGCCGGGAGGAAGGGGCTAGCAACAAGCGGTTAGTAACAAGGGACTAGTAACCCCTTCTCCTGTATAAATTACTAAATGTAAAAGGAGAAACTTTCGTTTTTCCTTTTGGGCCACCCCACCTCTGTGGGATACGGCTGGTTTGTTGAAAGAAGATATGAATATATATATATATATATATATATATATATATATATATATATATATATATATATATATATATATATATATATATATATATATATATATGCAGGACAAGCCGCTGCGGGGTGGAAATCTTTAGCTCAAGTACTTTCACACTTCTCAGTGCGTCATCAGCTGTGCAATGTCGCAAGGGAGCAACCAAAGCAGGGAGAGAGGTCTCAGAGTAGCGTAGGTGTCTCCGGCCACGGTTACCCTTAGACTGGGTTAGTGGTCGGTGCCAACCCCACCCTACCATCATCCCCCTACTACCCATATGGGGTAGGAGGGTTTCTGAGATGTCAAGTAGGAAATTATAAGATATAGAAAGCCAGTCCCAAGCTTTTTCTAATCGTTTATAACAGGTCAGATGGTTTGAGAAAATAAGTTTCTCGTTAGATACTGTGTGACCTTTTCAAATAATGGCAGGAAAGAAAACAGTGTACTCTTTGTCTGTTTAAATGTCGTCCTCTGAGGTACTGGAATGTTCTACCCATGTACTCAGAAGTATCTCCTCCTACATATTGTCTACTATTTTCTCAGTGGCTGTTAATGTGCCATACATGGGGACTTCTATGCATATCCGATAATATTTCTGTCACCTAAATTCTACTAATACCCTTTAACCTTTCCTTACGTTATCTTGTGTGCTTGTCACTGTATGGGGTAATCAAGACCCATAAGCCTGGATACCCAGGCTTATGGGTATCCATGGGTATCCGGCCACTAACTCAGTCTAAGGGTAACCATGGCCGGTGACACCTGCGCTACTCTGAGACCTCTCTCCCTGCTTTGGTTGCTCCCTTGCAACATTGCACAGCTCCTGATGACGCACTGAGAAGTGTGAAAGTGCTTGAGCTAAAGATTTCCACCCCGCAGTGGCTTGTCCTACATTGTTAAGAGCGCCAGCCTGCGATTGTTTGCATTCATATAGTATATATATATATATATATATATATATATATATATATATATATATATATATATATATATATATATATATAATGTCGTGCCGAATAAGCAGAATTTGGGATCTTGGCTTAAATAGCAACGCTCATCTTGCCATATAAGACAAGTGAAAATTTGTGTATGCAATAATTTCGCCAAAATCATTCTAAACGTAACGAAAAAAATATATTTCACTGGGTTTGTTTAGTATTAAATTACTGTAAACAAATCTAAAATATACCATACCCCCGGCCGGGATTGAACCCGCGGTCATAGAGTCTCAAAACTCCAGCCCGTCACGTTAGCCACTAGACCAGCTAGCCACAATAAGATTCATCCAACTAGGTATATTTCTACACCATAGGAAGGTTAGCACAGGCACCACTGTGACCACAAATGCAAGTTTTTACAGACGAATCTCCAGCTAGCGTGGCCGTGACGAACTCTAGCTCAAGTCCCTTCACTGCCGTCAACATGACTCAAGAAATCGTAATGACACGATTGCAAATAAACCATACCCCCGGCCGGGATTGAACCCGCGGTCATAGAGTCTCAAAACTCCAGCCCGTCGCGTTAGCCACTAGACCAGCTAGCCACAATAAGATTCATCCAACTAGGTATATTTCTACACCATAGGAAAGTTAGCACAGGCACCTCTGTGACCATTACGATTTCTTGAGTCATGAGCTAGAGTTCGTCACGGCCACGTTAGCTGGAGATTCGTCTGTAAAAACTTGCATTTGTGGTCACAGAGGTGCCTGTGCTAACCTTCCTATGGTGTAGAAATATACCTAGTTGGATGAATCTTATTGTGGCTAGCTGGTCTAGTGGCTAACGCGACGGGCTGGAGTTTTGAGACTCTATGACCGCGGGTTCAATCCCGGCCGGGGGTATGGTTTATTTGCAATCGTGTCATTACGATTTCTTGAGTCAAATCTAAAATATATTTAGTTGGGTTAGGCTAAAATAAATTGCTCTTGTTATAATAAGGTTAGGTAAGTTTTCTAAGATTCTTTTGGTGCATATTAAAATTTTTTACATTAACATTAATGAAAAAAATATATCTTTAAACGTATAAGAGAAAATTTCAGAAAGAACTTAATTTTATACGAGTTCTTGCTAATTGACCAGTTTTACATATTCGGCACAATATATATATATATATATATATATATATATATATATATATATATATATATATATTATATATATATATATATATAACAACACTGCGACTAGCCAAGGACTCGAACCTATGCTGCTTTGGCCTGCCTCATGGTGGGCGAAAACTCATGACGCCTTAATCCACTGGACCATACAATCCTTAAGAGTAGTGCATTCAGCGGAATTGGATGTTGTACTGCTCGTTGTACTAGTACACCAAACAGGGATAAGAATGAAATTAGCCTAGAGTCATCCACACCATCGTAAGTCCTTGGGTAGCGAGTACAACATCCAGTTCCGCTGGATGCGCTACTCTTAACGATCGTATGGTCCAGTGGATTAAGGCGTCATGAGTTTTCGCCCACCACGAGGCAGGCCAAAGCAGCATAGGTTCGAGTCCTTGGCTAGTCGCAGTGTTGTTATTGATCAATACCACTCGTTCGTGGGCACAATAATATATATATATATATATATATATATATATATATATTATATATATATATATATATATATATATATATATATATATTATATAATGTCGTGCCGAATAGGCAGAACTTGAGATCTTGGCTTAAATAGCAACACTCATCTTGCCATATAGGACAAGTGAAAATTTGTGTATGCAATAATATATGTATATCTTTAAACGTATAAGAGAAAATTTCAGAAAGGACTTAATTTTAAATGAGTTCTTGCTAATTGACCAGTTTTTACATATTCGGCACGACATATATATATATATATATATATATATATATATATATATATATATTATATATATATATATATATATATATATATATATACACGAGAAGCATTGATCATTGCCCCCACAAATACCGTCTTACTAGGAGCACCTCTGGGAAGCAATGCCATTGACACAATACTCAGGAAGAAATTGGAAGAGTTCAGGAGAATGGAACAACGAATAGGCAATCTGGACACCCACGATGCCTTGTACCTTCTCACAAAGTGCTTGAGTCTGCCCAGGTTGACATATTTCCTAAGATGTGCACCTTCATATGCACGAACATGACAGTATCCTGAGGCAGATTTTTACGAAAGTACTTAACCTTACTCTAGAAGACGGGCAGTGGAACCAAGCTACACTTCCAGTCAGACTTGGAGGCATTGGTGTCCGCAAGTCATTACAGATTGCGCTACCTGCTTTTCTGTCCTCATGAGTTACATCCAGAGGGCTTGTAGCAGCAATTCTCCCTGAACATCTTAGGGACAAGAGTGGAGTCCAGGAGCAAAAGTTCATTGACGGAGCCATGATCTGGGATAATCTAACGGGCTCTGAAACCAGACCTGCTCCCCCCAACAACTACAAATCGTCGCACTGGGATGGCCCGATAGTGAAGAAAATAACCTCAACAATGCTTCAGAGTGTGTCAGGGAAGGATAGAGCCCGCCTCTTGGTAGTGAGAGCTCCTCATGCAGGGGACTTTCTGTTGGCTGTTCCCAACTCCAGCCTTGGCACATGCCTCAACCCGCAGACCATCTGCATTGGTGTTGCCCTTCGACTTGCCGCCCCTAATCTCGCCGAACACAGGTATATTTGTGGTAGTGAAGCAGCAGACCGATTCAGGCACCATGGTCTTGTGTGCCGTAAATTCGAGGGAAAGACTGCAAGACATGAGGAGGTTTGTAACATTAAGAGGAGCCTCACAACAGCCTGATGCCCAGCAGTAAGGGAGCCACCGCAATTATGCAGATCTGATGGCAACCAAAAGTGTCCAGATGGTATCACCCTTCAAGCCTGGACAGACGGCAAGCAGGTGGTGTGGGACTACACATGTGCATCTACCTTGGCTGATACCTATCTCCAATACACCAGGGAGGAAGGAGGGGCAGCTGCCAGCTTCAGGGAGTCCCAGAAGTCGAGAAAATATGGAGAATTGCCCATCATTATATGTTTGTTCCCATAGGCTCAGAGACCCTTTGCTCATGGGAAAAGAGTGCATCTAAGTTCCTTAAGGAGCTAGGCAAAAGACTCATCAGGGTAACCAGGGATCCCAGGGCAGCTAGTTTTCTGTTCCAGCGACTCAGTGCGACTGTTCAGAGGGGTAATGCCTTACAATCAGGGACAAACACGTAACAATATGTACTAGACATGTATCTCATGTACACCTCATATACTGTATATATATATATATATATATATATATATATATATATATATATATATATATATATATATATATATATATATATATATATATCAGTAGTATCGTTCTACTGTTAATCGCAGTAGTTGTGGTATCACCTCTGTGAGGTGGGGTTATGTCCATGAGTTTTACTGACTATGGGACGACACCACAGTCCGTCCCGAAGGCTGAGTGGGTAGGTCATAACAGCCTCTTCAACGATTAAGATTTTGTCAGAACTGTTGGAGACGATGGCAGAGTTTGGAGTTTTATTCATTAAAGACAAATTTTATTTGTCAGTCTTTAGTCTGATTAATGGCCCACTGAAAACATTCACACTGTGACTTCAGCATTTCACTACTTTTTAATATTATCATGAACGATAGCTCTATTTTCCAGAAACAAGGATTATATTCTAGATTTTTTCCTTTGGAATTTGCATCCTAGAAAATATATTTAAGATTGCTTTAAATTCTAATGATAGTCTGTCTGTCTGTCTGTCTCTCTCTCTCTCTCTCTCTCTCTCTCTCTCTCTCTCTCTCTCTCTCTCTCTCTCTCTCTCTCTCTTCTACTAGGTTTTAAAGTTTAACTTAGTGCTTTCCTTATCGGGGAAAGTTTTGAACCTTTGAGAAGGTCTGAGATTCTTCACCTCCGCTTGGACGAGAAACGCCAGCCCTTTACCAACCTGCATATTCTTCTTTTTTCTTAATGGTAAGAGGATGTAGCATATTTCCGACAAGACACAATGGCTCTATGTACAGGACGCAAACAAATATAACCTAGCCGACCAGGTCGCTAGGTTTAGTTCAGTCTCAAGCTGAGCTGTGAGAGCTAAAGTTCTCAGAACCCACCACATATAAATCACAAGTGAAACCATTACGAACACTCAAGTGTTTGTGTTGTTATGCTGCTGCTGTTAACTGTCTAATTACCAAGAAGACTTCAACTCTGTTAATAAAACGACTGGAAAAACAAGGCATTAAGGTGAGAGTCTGGAAGACATCATTGACCTAACACGTCAAAACATCTCCATTCACGCCAAATTACATTATACATTCACGCATAATCAGCGGCGTTGTAATTACCATTTATATTATGTAAATAAATATAATGCTTAAAAATTACGTTGAAAATAATCCGTCCATAAGGCATTTGCAAATATAAAGGTAATTAATTACCAACAGATAACTAGTCTTCCAGAGAAAACTTGACAGGTTCCTCCTGACAGTTCCTCGTTAACTTGAATTGTGTCATGCTGTGTGCTGCTAACGTCAATAGCCTGACTGATCAGGTAATGGTGGAACTGATAAAAACCCCGGTGTACGAAACGTCCTCACAGAAAAATACCACAACCCGCATTGCATGTTGGCTGACTTGATCAGGTAGTGAGAATTCAGAGTTTTGGTTTTGTGGGGAAGGATTGGTGAGGCTCTGGCTACTGGAACGTGAAAACGTGAGAAAACGTGAGAAAACGTGAGAAAACGTGAGAAAACTCGCAAAAATAAAGATTCTCCTTGCTTAAAGTGTATTTAAATTATGTCTTGTTGGCTTTCGTCATTGTCTACCGGATAAGAGGACAGCAACCAGGAGGCCTAGTCTGGAATAGACCCATTAGGCAATGACCCAGCGACCATCTGAAAGTAGGTAGGCATGCTGAAACACCTGCTTGCTTTCTCTCTCTCTCTCTCTCTCTCTCTCTTTCTCTCTCTCTCTCTCTCTCTCACTAGCGTGAAGCAGGTATTGCAATGTCTTTGAAAATAATAACAAAATAGAGCACACTGTGCTACCTTGAAGTGAACACCAGTAATAACTGTCAGCACAGTGAACACCAGTGACAGTGCTCAGCACAGTGAACACCAGTGATAGTGCTCAGCACAGTGAACACCAGTGACAGGACACACAAGGTTCAACACATACAGAACACCAGTGACGGTGCTCTGTGGTGAGAGTTACGGTGTGAGAGAGTGGTATCGTTGCCTGCTGGGTTTCCTACAGACTGAGAATATGAGAAGACACTGATGTGTTCTAGAGTGAGGAATATAACACTGACTAACTTAACAAGTGTGTCACAACACTTCTGTATATAAACTACACACAACATCACTCCCATGACTCCCAAAACAAAAGATTAAAAAAAAAGAAGGTCAGCGAGGTGCCAACTAACGATTCCCAGTTTACTCTGTATATTATATATATATATATATATATATATATATATATATATATATATATATATATATATATATATATATATATATATATATATAGTTAGTTTGGTATGATAGATATTGTTTGCGTTATGTGTTTGTGTGTGTGTGTGTGTGTGTACTCATCTAATTCACCTAATTGGTTGCAGGGGTCGAGACTCAGCTCCTGGCCCCGACTCTTCACTGACCACTACTGGGTCCTCCCTCTCCCTGCTCCATGAGCTTTATCATACCTCGTCTTAAAACTATGTATAGTTCCTGCCTCCACCACATCGCTTGCCAGACTATTCCACTTCCTAACAACTCTATGACTGAAGAAATGCTTCCTAACATCCCTTTGACTCATCTGAATCTTCAGCTTCCAATTGTGACCCCATCTATGGAACATCCTATCTCTGTCTACTTTGTCTATTCCACGCAGTATTTTGTATGTCGTTATCATGTCTTCCCTGACCCTCCTGTCCTCCAGTGCTGTCAGACCGATTTCCCTTAACCTTTCTTCATAGGACATTCCCCTTAGTTCTGGAACTAGGCTTGTTGCAAACCCTTGCACTTTATTTAATTTCTTGACGTGCTTGATCAAGTCTGGGTTCCAAACTGGTGCTGCGTACTCCAGTATGAGCCTGACGTACACAGTATATAAAGTCTTGAACGATTCCTTACAGAGGTACAGGAGCCCTATTTTCAGGTTTGCCAAGCGCCCATCTGCCGCAGGAGTTATCTGGTTAATGTGTGCTTCAGGCGATGTACTCGGTGTTATACTCACTCCTAGGTCTTTCTCCTTGAATGTGGTTTACAGCCTTTGGCCTCCTAGCCTATACTCTGTCTGCGGTCTTCTTTGCCATCCTCCGATCTTCATGACTGCAATTGGGGGGGGGGGTTAAATTCTAGGAGTCAGTTTCTGGACCACGCATCTAGCCTGTCCAGGTCTCTTTGTAGACCTGTCTGGTCCTCATCTGATTTAATTCTTCTCATTAACTTCACATCATCTGCAAACAGGGACACTTCTGAGTCTATCCCTTCCGTCATGTCGTTCACATATACTAAGAATAGCACTGGTCCTAGGACCGACCCCTGTGGGACCCCGCTCGTCACAGGCGCCTACTGCGATACCTCATCACGGACCATGACCCGCTGTTGCCTCCCTGTTAGGTATTCTCTGATCCATTGCAGTGTCCTTCCTGTTATATGTGCCTGTTCCTCTAGCTTCTGTACTAATCTCTTGTGAGGAACTGTGTCGAAGGCCTTCATGCAGTCCAAGAAAATGCAATCAACCCACCCGTCCCTCTCATTTCTTACTTCAGTTACCTTGTCATAAAACTCTAGTAGGTTTGTGACACAGGATTTGCCTTCCACGAATCCGTGCTGGCTGTCGTTTATAATCTTGTTCCGCTCCAGGTGCTCCACCACTCTCCTGATAATCTTCTCCAAGATTTTGCATACTATACACGTCAGTGACAATGGTCTATAATTTAGTGCTACATTTCTGTCTCCCTTCTTAAAGATGGGGACTACATTTGCCTTCTTCCATACTTCAGGTAGTTGCCCAGTTTCAAGGGAGGTGTTGAAGATTTTGGTTAGTGGCACATGTAATGTGTGTGTGTGTGTGTGTGTGTGTGTGTGTGTGTGTGTGTGTGTGTGTGCATTATTTATTGCTGAGAGCATTTAATAATCAACGATCAAACGTACCTTCCAACTTACAGCTGAGAGACCAGCTGGACACTTTACTGAAGGACACTGACACCTTCAACGAGTGTGATAATTAGGTAACAGTTCACATAATGCGGACAAAACGAGTAACCTTAAAAGTGGACAGAAAAATAACTAGACTTCCAAATTTTTCACAATGAAGAAGGAAATGTAGTTTTTCCCAGAGAAGATCACAGTGTCTGTAGCCACACTTGTGTAATTAGCAGCACATATAATGTTTAAGTTTGAAATTCGTAAGAAATAACACAGACGTCGTTCCATATCTACATAGTAAATCACTCGATAAACGAGCAGGAAATACAATATTCGGGGCAGAATAATAGCAATGACGTGACATTGTCGTCATTATGAATCAAAAGGTGTTTCAGGATCTTTGTCTTCTTAAATATAAAAGGGAATTACCAACAGATCAATCCGGCTGTGATGGCTATGAGGAGGGGAGGGGGCAGCTGGCCGCCAGTTGCAATATTCTGGTTGAACAATCAATCAAACAAGCAATCAGCAGGGAGGTCTGGCACTGGGCTGGACTGCGAGAGTAGAAAACCCCGAAATCGGTCACAGTTAGGTCACAGGTGTCCGTGCTGTAGTGCTGACTTCGACTGATAACTGCAAGCATCAGGAGTCTAGCTGATCAAGCTGTCATCCAGAGGGAGCAATGGTATGCTAAAGAAACGTAAACAACGAGAACACAGCCAGGTGGTGCAGGTCGGCAAATTAGATATTAACAGTACTGCAACATTTCCAGCATACGAATGGGAGAGGTTTATGAAAGGCTCACTCTATAACCTTGTTACCTCACAATACATCACCACTTTTCACGGCAGCTGCATACCAGAGCTTTGTAATACACACATTGATCACAGGTTTTTACAATGAACCTGCGTCACGGGACACCAGCTGCGAGCGTCACACACTGTGTGGGCGGCCACACTGTTGTCTGACACCCCCTCCCCCTACACACACACTGCATGGGTGGCCACACTGTGCTCTGGCCATCACACACACACACACACACACACACACACACACACACACACACACACACACACACACACACACACACACACACACATACACACACACACACACACACACAGTAAGACAAGAGAGAGAGGGGTGGGTGGATTGCATTTTCTTGGACTGCAAGAAGGCGTTTGACACAGTTCCACACAAGAGATTGGTGCAAAAACTGGAGGACCAAGCAGGGATAACAGGGAAGGCACTACAATGGATCAGGGAATACTTGTCAGGAAGACAGCAGCGAGTCATGGTACGTGGCGAGGTGTCAGAGTGGTCACCTGTGACCAGCGGGGTCCCGCAGGGGTCAGTCCTAGGACCAGTGCTGTTTCTGGTATTTGTGAACGACATGACGGAAGGAATAGACTCTGAGGTGTCCCTGTTTGCAGATGACGTGAAGTTGATGAGAAGAATACACTCGATCGAAGACCAGGCAGAACTACAAAGGGATCTGGACAGGTTGCAGACCTGGTCCAGCAATTGGCTCCTGGAGTTCAATCCCACCAAGTGCAAAGTCATGAAGATTGGGGAAGGGCAAAGAAGGCCGCAGACGGAGTACAGTCTAGGGGGTCAGAGACTACAAACCTCACTCAAGGAAAAAGATCTTGGGGTGAGTATAACACCAGGCACATCTCCTGAAGCGCACATCAACCAAATAACTGCTGCAGCATATGGGCGCATAGCAAACCTCAGAACAGCATTCCGACATCTTAATAAGGAATCATTCAGGACCCTGTACACCGTGTATGTTAGGCCCATATTGGAGTATGCGGCACAGTTTGGAACCCACACCTAGCCAAGCACGTGAAGAAACTAGAGAAAGTGCAAAGGTTTGAAACAAGATAGTCCCAGAGCTAAGAGGTATGTCCTACTAGGAGAGGTTAAGGGAAATCAACCTGACGACACTGGAGGACAGGAGAGATAGGGGGGACATGATAACGACATACAAAATACTGAGAGGAATTGACAAGGTGGACAAAGACAGGATGTTCCAGAGATTGGACACAGTAACAAGGGGACACAGTTGGAAGCTGAAGACACAGATGAATCACAGGGATGTTAGGAAGTATTTCTTCAGCCACAGAGTAGTCAGTAAGTGGAATAGTTTGGGAAGCGATGTAGTGGAGGCAGGATCCATACATAGCTTTAAGCAGAGGTATGATAAAGCTCACGGCTCAGGGAGAGTGACCTAGTAGCGATCAGTGAAGAGGCGGGGCCAGGAGCTCGGACTCGACCCCCGCAACCTCAACTAGGTGAGTACACATACACACATACACTCACACACAGACACACACACACAAGGGGTCACAACTGGAAGTTGAAAGCTCAGATGAGTCACAGGGATGTTGGGAATTATATCTTCAGTCATAAAGTTGTCAGGAAATGGAACAATCTGAAGAGTGATGTAGTGGAGGCAGGATCTATACATAGCTTTAAGAAGAGGTGCGATAAAGCTCTTGAAGCAGGGAGAGAGCGACCTAATAGCGACCAGTGAAGAGGCGGGACCAGGAGCTACGAATCAACCCCTGCAACAACAAAAAGGTGAGTATACACACAGACACACACACACACAGACAGGATGTTCCAGAGATGGGACATAGAAACAAGAGGTCACAGTTGGAGGTTGAAGACTCAGATGAGTCGAAGAGATATTAGGAAGTATTTCTTTAGTCACAGAATTGTCAGGAAGTGGAATAGTCTGGAAAGTGACGAAGTGGAGGCAGGAACCATACATAATTTCAAGACGAGGTATGATAAAGCTCATGGAGCAGGAAGAGAGGACCTAGTAGCGATCAGTGAAGAGTCGGGGCCAGGACCTATGACTCGACCTCTGCAACCACAAATAGGTGAGTACACACACACACCTTCACAGCATAATGAAGATCATTATTTAACCCGAGTTAATGGAAAATTAATCCACCTTTCCTCCCTGGCAACCAGCCTGAGTCTAGTAACAATGTTATGCATGAGATCATCGCTTCACCTCAGCTAGACCAGTTTAACCCACCACCTTCGCATTGGTACTTTTAAAGTCCAAACATTATAAGTGCTAGCAAGAGGAGTAGTAACTTACTATTCCATGTATAGTTTTAAGTATAATTACTATGTACTATTCTCTTATCTAGTTTAATTAGTTACTATGTATTAGGATTAGTTTGCCCGAAATGCCTCGGCATGGTAGTTGCTATCTTTGTACTTAGCAAATCAAAATTGTAATTACACATTGTAACCTTTACAAATAAATAAACTTATTATTATTATTATTTTTATTATTATTATTATTAAGATGTTAATTTTAATATGAATAATAAAAGTTCTCTGGGTTTTATACACAGTAAATAAGAAAAATGAGTGTAGTAGTATAAATCACTACTTCCATCAAAGTATAAACTTGGTAGTTAATATCAAACTGTATCTTAACTGTATCATCAGGCGCCTTAATATACATATGTATTTTCCAGTATTACAGTACGTGAATTAATATATGTGTGTAATAAACACCATGTAAAATGACTGGTTTACCAGACAAGTCGTTAAATAATCTAACTTTTAAGATCAGAATGGAAGGATACACTGGCTGTTGAAACAGCTCAACCATATTGCCAAGCAGCTGTTAGCAGCACACAGCAGTTGTGTTACACAACAGTGACGTGGACACAGATACAAGAACAATAAAAAGGCGCAATACCGTGACTGGAACAATGTACAAATATCCTCACTTAGGAGAGGGGGAACTTGCGACGATGTTTCGGTCCGACTTGGATCAATGACTCGTCACAATGATGCAAACATGACGTAGCTGGTGGACTACAACATGTCCAAAAGGGTCTAAGGTGAGCAGTGCTCAAATTCCAATTAAGATAGTGCTCAGATACTAATGTGAGATCAAGAGTTAGACTCTGGACCTTAGACAAAACTGAGCGTCTCACGACAAAATTCTTCATAAAATTTTGAGAATGTAGG
>NC_069407.1:84084429-84166929 GCF_026875155.1 Cherax quadricarinatus
TGTCTTCGTGGCAGGTGTGGCCAGGACTGCCAGTGTCTTCGTGGCAGGTGTGGCCAGAACTGCCAGTGTCTTCGTGGCAGGTGTGGCCAGAACTACCAGTGTCTTCGTGGCAGGTGTGGCCAGAACTGCCAGTGTCTTCGTGGCAGGTGTGGCCAGAACTGCCAGTGCCTTCGTGGCAGGTGTGGCCAGAACTGCCAGTGTCTTCGTGGCAGGTGTGGCCAGAACTGCCAGTGTCTTCGTGGCAGGTGTGGCCAGAACTGCCAGTGTCTTCGTGGCAGGTGTGGCCAGAACTACCAGTGTCTTCGTGGCAGGTGTGGCCAGAACTACCAGTGTCTTCGTGGCAGGTGTGGCCAGAGCTACCAGTGCCTTCGTGGCAGGTGTGGCCAGAACTACCAGTGCCTTCGTGGCAGGTGTGGCCAGAACTACCAGTGTCTTCGTGGCAGGTGTGGCTAGAACTACCAGTGCCTTCGTGGCAGGTGTGGCTAGAACTACCAGTGCCTTCGTGGCAGGTGTGGCTAGAACTACCAGTGCCTTCGTGGCAGGTGTGGCTAAAACTACCAGTGCCTTCGTGGCAGGTGTGGCTACAACTACCAGTGCCTTCGTGGCAGGTGTGGCTAGAACTGCCAGTGTCTTCGTGGCAGGTGTGGCCAGAACTGCCAGTGTCTTCGTGGCAGGTGTGGCCAGAACTACCAGTGTCTTCGTGGCAGGTGTGGCCAGAACTACCAGTGTCTTCGTGGCAGGTGTGGCCAGAGCTACCAGTGCCTTCGTGGCAGGTGTGGCCAGAACTACCAGTGCCTTCGTGGCAGGTGTGGCTAGAACTACCAGTGCCTTCGTGGCAGGTGTGGCTAGAACTACCAGTGCCTTCGTGGCAGGTGTGGCTAGAACTACCAGTGTCTTCGTGGCAGGTGTGGCTAGAACTACCAGTGCCTTCGTGGCAGGTGTGGCCAGAACTACCAGTGCCTTCGTGGCAGGTGTGGCTAGAACTGCCAGTGTCTTCGTGGCAGGTGTGGCTAGAACTACCAGTGTCTTCGTGGCAGGTGTGGCTAGAACTACCAGTGCCTTCGTGGCAGGTGTGGCTAGAACTACCAGTGCCTTCGTGGCAGGTGTGGCTAGAACTACCAGTGCCTTCGTGGCAGGTGTGGCTACAACTACCAGTGTCTTCGTGGCAGGTGTGGCCAGAACTACCAGTGCCTTCGTGGTAGGTGTGGCTAGAACTACCAGTGCCTTCGTGGCAGGTGTGGCTAGAACTACCAGTGCCTTCGTGGCAGGTGTGGCCAGAACTGCCAGTGTCTTCGTGGCAGGTGTGGCTAGAACTACCAGTGCCTTCGTGGCAGGTGTGGCTAGAACTGCCAGTGTCTTCGTGGCAGGTGTGGCCAGAACTACCAGTGTCTTCGTGGCAGGTGTGGCCAGAACTACCAGTGTCTTCGTGGCAGGTGTGGCCAGAACTACCAGTGTCTTTGTGGCAGGTGTGGCTAGAACTACCAGTGCCTTCGTGGCAGGTGTGGCCAGAACTACCAGTGTCTTCGTGGCAGGTGTGGCCAGAACTACCAGTGTCTTCGTGGCAGGTGTGGCCAGAACTACCAGTGTCTTCGTGGCAGGTGTGGCCAGAACTGCCAGTGTCTTCGTGGCAGGTGTGGCCAGAACTGCCAGTGTCTTCGTGGCAGGTGTGGCCAGAACTGTCAGTGTTTTCATAGTTTATTTCACAGATAATTTCCAGGAGGACTTTCCAGCTTATTTTCTCCAGGCAAAAATCGTACTTTTCATACAGTAAAATATTCCGAAAAGTTCGGAATATTCTCCCATGAAAAGTTTGTATTTTCTCCACTTTTATTTGCAGTTTCCTTATTGAAAAAATCTGAAAGTAAAATCTTCATTCAGTGGGACACAATTGTTTTTATTTAAAAAATAGTTATCGCTCTGCGTTTTTCTTTTTTTTTTTTCTTTTTTTTTAGCTGTTTTTTTTTTTTTTTTTTAAATTTTGATTCAGTCACCAAGATCATGTTAAAAATTTATAATTGAATGTTGGGGAGGAGGGGGAGGAGGAGGAAGCTTGGAGGGAGGAGGAGGAGGCTTGGGGTGGGGGAGGAGGGTGCTTGGGGAGGGAACTGTAACTGGCACTCGTACGTGTACACACACACACACACACACACACACACACACACACACACACACACACACACACACACACACACACACACACACACACACACTCACGCACACACACTGAGGAGCTACGGCTCAATCCCTGCAACAACAAATAGGTGAGCACAAATAGGCAAGTACTTACACACACACTCTCTCTCTCTCTCTCTCTCTCTTTAAGTCTTTCCACATAGTGCTGGAGGTAATGATGCTTGGAAATCCAGCGCATGAAGAGTTGCTGGCCAATTACAAGACTGCTATTAATCTAATTAAATCAAAGGGAGGGATCCCAGTTATATGTGGCATTTGGCCAAGAAGGAAGTGTGGAGCACTTGGCTAGATAAATGCTTCAAGCAACTTGGAATTAGATTCGTGGACAACTGGAATAAGTTCTGTGGCACACATAACATGTAAATATTGGATGGAGTGCATGTCTGGTCTACGGGTAACAATATTGATCAATTCAGTCGAAGAGTCATTGCTAAATTGTCTAAGAAATTAAACATCGAAGATGGGAAGCAAAGGTATTGCAATCCTAGGAGCAGTAAGAGTAATGTTTACCAAGATATGTTAGGCAAGCGTTTAGGAAACAAGATAGGTCATAAAATAGTTCCTGATAAAGACAGGAAAATTGGTTACAAACGAAACGAGACAGCGGAGAAAAGTGAGTCTAAGACTTAGTTATACAAACAGCCGGAATGGAAGAAATGAAACTGATGAACTAAGACTAACTGAATGAGCTAGAAACATAGATGTTATTGCAATAACTGAAACTTGGTTCACTCTGAAAAACAGGGACCTGCCTGCTGAGTGCCACATACAGGAATATAAATTATTCCACACTGACAGAGTCAACAGAAAAGGAGGCAGTTGATATGTAAGTTAGGGAAAAATGTAACTCTTGCATCAGAAACAATGTGAAGATGGAAGGGACAGACACGAAGCTTCTTTGGCTGCAGTTTCTCGAAAATCACGAAGGCTAATGTGAGGTGTGATCTACAGACCCTCAAACCTAGACTGTGACCACCGGTAAACTTAGGGACGAAATTGTTCGGACATCTAGAAATAAAAATATAGTTTTAATGGGTGATTTTTACCTTTAGTCAAATCAACTGGAACACTTTGACAGGTAATCTAGAGATTAGCGACTTTCTTGAAATGATCCAGGACCGCGTTTTAAAACAGTTTGTGTCAAAACCAAGCAGAGGTTCTGGACTTAGTTCTGACAAAGAAGTATTATCTGACAGATAATCTTGAGGCTGGTGAAGAGTTTGGATAAAGTGATAATTAATCCGGTAGTTTTAATACCTTCATAACGACAACAAAGTCAAGGTCCCCAGTTTTTGCGCTGCAGATTATATGGGACTAAGAGATCACTTGAGAAGTGTAAACTGAGGTGACCTGACCAGGATCTATCATGAGCGTGACAGGATAGGGGAGGTAATAGTTGCCAGTATAACTTTTTCTAAAACATTATACAAGTTAGCTAAGCTGTGTATATTCCTAATGAAGACGTTACACCAAATATGAATAATCCTAAATGGATAAACGAAAGACTCAGACATTTGTTGGGTGGAAAGAGAGACGTTTATCAGGAGATCAGAAGAGGTGAAAGTCACCTTATTAAGCAATATAATCAATTTAATGGAGATACACAAATAACCCGCAAATAGATGTAAATGGTCCGACTTGGACCATTTACAAAGTGCGGGTTATTTGTGTATTGTTCCAGTCAGGGTATTGTGTCTTTTTGTTATTAATTTAATGGAGAACTTGAGAAGGGAATAAGGAAAGCCAAAAGAGAATATGAAACTAATGTGAGAGAATCAAAGATCAATCCTGAGGGCTTCTTTCAGGTGTATAGGAATAAGCTTAGGAAATAGATAAGCCCACTTAAATGTAACTCAGGTCAGTTTACTGTTAGTGACAAAGAAATGTGTATAATTTTTAACACTTATTTTCTCTCTACTGTTACAAAAGAGAGTACACACGGAATATCAAAGTCACTGGTGACAAGGTCCTCAAACAACTCACTGGGCTCTGATGAACTGTTTTCAACGTTTCTAAAGGAATTTCAGGAGGACTTAAACTATTAGTTAGTCTCTTCAGTATATCACTACAAACAGGTATTTGCACCATATGAGTGGAAATTACAAATTGTGATGCCCATTTATAAAATGGGAGATAGGTTCTTAGCCTCAAACTATAGACCAATAAGCATAGCCTCAGTTATGGAAAAGTTGATGTAATCAATAAATGCTGATGCAATTCGAAGCCATCTTGGAAGATATAATATAATTTGATTAACGAATGTCTGCATTGTTTTACAAATGGGCATTCTTGCCTTACGAATTTGCTAACCATTTTCACTAAGATATTCGAGGCATTAGATGAAGATAAAGATTACAGTGCGTATTTGGACATCAGTAAAGCCCTTGCTAAAGTTACACACAGGAAACTGATTAAGAAAGTAGCGGCACATGGAATACGAGGAGAAATATTCGTGAAGGCTGAGGCATGAGGAGAAATCTGAATGGGGACCTGTTACGAGTGGTGTGCCACAGAGGTCAGTGTTGGGACCCTTGATGTTCACAATCTATTTATGTGACATTGATGAGGTACTAAATAGCATCATTGGGAGGGTCCCCAGGTAGAGCAAATTAGGGGGTCCCCTGAATAGACAAAAAGAGCAAATTGAGAGGGGCCCCTATTTAGAGCAAATTGGGGGGCCCCTGAATAGTAAGTCTGCAGATGAAACTACAATAGGCCGTCAAATAATTTCTGATGTGGGTACCAGAAGGCTACAGGATGACCTGGACAGGTTAATGTTGTGGTTGGAGAAGTGGCAGATGCAGTTCAGTGAAGACAAGTACAAGGCTCTCATCCTATGAAAAGGAGTTTAGTTTAGCAGAAATTTAAAGCCAAGATAACACTGCATAAATGTCAGTAATAAAGCTAATAGACTGATAAAGCTCGGATTCAACTTTAGATATCTTTGGTTAGACTTTATTTAGATTATGCTGCTCAGTTCTGGTCTCCATATGTAATAAAAAAAGGCACAATATCGTGACTGGAACAATACACATTTACAAAGTCACACGGTGTGACTTTGTAAATGGTCCAAGTCGGACCGAAACGTCGTCGTAAGCTTCTCTCTTTTATGTGCGGATTATTTGCGTATTGGTCTCCATATTACAGGATGGATATCAATACATTTGAAAATATACAGAGATAAATGACCAAGTTGACTCCGTTAGAAATCCTTTCCTAGAAAATAAGCTGAAGGCTCTGAACTTGTACTCTCTAAAAAGTCGGAGGAAAACGGGAATATATTAAGGGAATATAAACAGCGTGTTGACAATATCAAGCCAAGATAGGACTCGCACCACTGGATTGAAGGTGAAGAAATTTAGATTTAGAAAGGATTTTGAGGCGTACTGGTTTGGCAGTAGAGTTGTAGATGAGTGGAACAAACTCCCAAGTAGCGTCATTGAGGCTGGAACGTTGAGCAGAGTTAAATATAGCTTGGATGGAGTACATGAATGGGTGTGGGTGGGTGTGAGTTGGACCTGCCTAGCATGGGCCAGTAGGCCTACTACAGTGTTGTGATAAATGGTTTTGAAAGCCGACAAGTCGAAGAATGAGACACTTGTGCGACATATGGGAATCTTTATTGAGGAAACGTTTCGCCACACAGTGGCTTCATCAGTCCAATACAAAGAACGGTGTAAAAATTTAAGACACATGTGCAACATCTGGGTATCTTTATTGTAGACGTTTCGCCATCCAGTGGCTTTATCAGTACATATTCAAGGACAAAAATGGAAGACGGAAGAACTGTATACAAAAGATAAGGAAATCAGTCCCTCAGCCAAGGCTGAGGGACTGATTACCTATGTTGCAATAAATCACACTGAACAATATAAAAATATGACATGTATAGTTTAATATGGATTATTCTTAACGATTACCCATACTGTTAGTGCATGGGTCTTCCCTACTTTTCTTGCTCTAGTTGTGACTTGATTATGGTCCAGGACTGACCGAAACGTCGTCACAAGGTTCCTCCAGCCTCACTTTATATTGTACACTCAATGCAGTATATATTAAATCTCCACTTTGCTATAGCACCAAATAGAGAGGAAACGAGAAGTTCCCAGGTGGTGATATTTCTCAGTCCTGTTCTCCATTTTCCGCCTCCAAACGTTGGCATATTCTCCCTAGTGGCACTTTCTCCCCAGCGGCACCCTGCTTCACTTCTCCCCTAGTTTGCATAGAGCGTTCCTCCTCTTCCCTTCCACCATCCCCACCGCTCACCTCAACGCCTCCAGCTCTCCCGGCTATAATCTCATTCCAGCAGAGCCTAAACTCGCCCAGGATATTGGGAAATCCTGCAGGTGGCTGAGGGAAGCCTGGCCAACTCTGCAGGAAACACTTCCTGCAGATTTTAAAAATCCGGCAGACGGACATCATGGTGGGTCCTGGGAGTTCTGGCAGTCCAGGAGACAGATGGGGGAAATGGAGGAGAGATCTTGAAGGCAGAGTGACCTGGTACAACGTCGTACAACCTGCTGCAACCTGGTGCAACCTGGTACAACCTGGTGCAACCTAGTGCAACCTGGTACAACCTGGTACAACCTGGTGCAACCTGGTGCAACCTGGTACAACCTGGTGCAACCTGGTACAACCTGGTACAACCTGGTACAACCTGGTACAACCTGGTGCAACCTGGTACAACCTAGTGCAACCTGGTACAACCTGGTACAACCTGGTACAACCTGGTACAACCTGGTACAACCTAGTACAACCTGGTACAACCTGGTACAACCTGGTGCAACCTGGTACAACCTGGTACAACCTGGTGCAACCTGGTACAACCTGGTACAACCTGGTACAACCTAGTGCAACCTGGTACAACCTGGTACAACCTGGTACAACCTAGTGCAACCTGGTACAACCTGGTACAACCTGGTACAACCTGGTACAACCTAGTGCAACCTGGTACAACCTGGTACAACCTGGTACAACCTGGTACAACCTGGTACAACCTAGTGCAACCTGGTACAACCTGGTACAACCTGGTACAACCTAGTGCAACCTGGTACAACCTGGTACAACCTGGTACAACCTAGTGCAACCTGGTACAACCTGGTACAACCTGGTGCAACCTGGTACAACCTGGTACAACCTAGTACAACCTGGTACAACCTGGTACAACCTGGTACAACCTGGTACAACCTGGTGCAACCTGGTACAACCTGGTACAACCTGGTACAACCTGGTGCAACCTGGTACAACCTGGTACAACCTAGTACAACCTGGTACAACCTGGTACAACCTGGTACAACCTGGTACAACCTAGTACAACCTGGTACAACGTGGTACAACCTGGTACAACCTAGTACAACCTGGTACAACCTGGTACAACCTGGTACAACCTAGTACAACCTGGTACAACCTGGTACAACCTGGTACAACCTGGTACAACCTAACTTGATGGGTCACACGTTACTGTCTCTACTTTGGGATTTAAAGAAAAAAACATTGTAATAATAACGATTATTATTAGTAGTAGTGGTAGTTGTGGTAGTAGTAGTGGTGGTGGTATTAATGGTGGTGATGGTGGTAGTAGTGGTGGTGGTAGTAGTGGTGGTGGTGGTAGTAGTGGTAGTTGTGGCACTAGTAGTAATAGCATTAGTAGTGGTAGTAGTAGTGGTGGTGGTAGTAGTAGTGGTAGTTGTGGCACTAGTAGTAATAGCATTAGTAGTGGTAGTAGTGGTGGTGGTAGTAGTAGTAGTAGTAGTAGTAGTAGTAGTAGTGGTAGTAGTGGTGGTGGTAGTAGTAGTAGTGGTAGTTGTGGCACTAGTAGTAATAGCATTAGTAGTGGTATTAGTGGTTGTGGTAGTAGTAGTAGTGGTAGTTGTGGCACTAGTAGTAATAGCATTAGTAGTGGTAGTAGTGGTGGTGGTAGTAGTAGTAGTGGTAGTTGTGGTGGTGGTGGTGGTAGTAGTAGTAGTAGTAGTAGTAGTAGTGGTGGTAGTAGTAGTAGTGGTAGTTGTGGCAGTAGTAGTAATACCATTAGTAGTGGTAGTAGTGGTGGTAGTAGTAGTAGTTGTGGTGGTGGTGGTAGTAGTAGTAATAGCATTAGCAGTGGTAGTAGTGGTGGTGGTGGTGGCGGTAGTAGTAGTAATAGCATTAGTAGTGGTAGTAGTGGTGGTGGTGGTAGTAGTAGTAATAGCATTAGTAGTGGTAGTAGTGGTGGTGGTGGTGGTGGTGGTGGTAGTAGTAGTAGTAATAGCATTAGTAGTGGTAGTAGTGGTGGTGGTGGTGGTAGTAGTAGTAGTAATAGCATTAGTAGTGGTAGTAGTGGTGGTGGTAGTAGTAGTAATAGCATTAGTA
Organism: Cherax quadricarinatus; assembly: GCF_026875155.1. Classification (NCBI taxonomy): domain Eukaryota; kingdom Metazoa; phylum Arthropoda; class Malacostraca; order Decapoda; family Parastacidae; genus Cherax; species Cherax quadricarinatus. Next base: position 84,092,971 of record NC_069407.1, read on the forward strand.
GTGGTAGTAGTGGTGGTGGTGGTGGTAGTAGTAGTAGTTGTGGTGGTGGTGGTAGTAGTAGTAATAACATTAATAGTGGTGGTGGTGGTGGTAGTAGTAGTAGTTGTGGTGGTGGTGGTGGTAGTAGTAGTAATAGCATTAGTAGTGGTAGTAGTGGTGGTGGTGGTGGTAGTAGTAGTAGTTGTGGTGGTAGTAGTAGTAATAGCATTAATAGTGGTGGTGGTGGTGGTTTAGTAGTAGTAGTTGTGGTAGTGGTGGTATAGTAGTAATAGCATTAGTAGTGGTAGTAGTGGTGGTGGTGGTGGTGGTAGTAGTAGTTGTGGTGGTGGTGGTAGTAGTAGTAATAGCATTAGTAGTGGTAGTAGTGGTGGTGGTGGTGGTAGTAGTAGTTGTGGTGGTGGTGGTGGTAGTAGTAGTAATAGCATTAGTAGTGGTAGTAGTGGTGGTGGTGGTAGTAGTAGTTGTGGTGGTGGTGGTAGTAGTAGTAATAGCATTAGTAGTGGTAGTAGTGGTGGTGGTGGTGGTGGTAGTAGTATGAAAGTTAAGACACATGTGCAACATCTGGATATCTTTATTGTAGACGTTTCGCCATCCAGTGGCTTTATCAATACAGATTCTAGGACATAATAGGAAGACAGTAGAACTATATACAAAAGATGAGGTAATCAGTCCCTCGGCCTTGGAGTTAGTGTTCACAGCATCGTGGTGGAGGAGAATCTGGAGCAAAGGCAAGAAGACTGACGTTTATATAGGCGTCAGTGGATAGGGACGGGCAGCAGACGAGGGCAGTCACTGGTAGGCGGGATTCCCCAGTGGAAGTAGGTCCTTCCCAAAGAGATGGGTTAGTTGCAGCAGCCGTGAAGAAGGTCTTGTAGATGTCCTCTGAACCAAGATTCCATGATGTTGCAGTGTTGCTGTGAACACTAACTCCAAGGCCGAGGGACTGATTACCTCATCTTTTGTATATAGTTCTACTGTCTTCCTATTATGTCCTAGAATCTGTATTGATAAAGCCACTGGATGGCGAAACGTCTACTACAATAAAGATATCCAGACGTTGCACATGTGTCTTAACTTTCATATTGTCGGTATTTTATACCTTTCTTGCACAATTTCTGGTAGTAGTAGTAGTTGTGGTGGTGGTGGTAGTAGTAGTAGTAGTAGTAGTAGTAGTGGTAGTGGTGGTGATGTGGGAGGTGTGGTGTGGGAGGTGTGGTGATGTGGGAGGTGTGTGAGGTTGATGTGGGTGAGGTGTGTGGTGGTGTGTGGAGTTGGTGTGGGAGGTGTGGTGGTGTGGTGATGTGGGAGGTGTGGTGGGTGGTGTGGGAGGGGGTGTGGTGGGTGTGGTGTGTGGATGTGGGAGGTGTTGGTGGTGTGGTGTGGATGTGGGAGGTGTGGGTGGTGTGTGGTGATGTGGGAGGTGTGGTGGGTGTGGTGATGTGGGAGGTGTGGTGGTGTGGGAGGTGTGGTGATGTGGGAGGTGTGGTGGTGTGGGAGGTGTTGGTGGTGTGTGGTGATGTGGGAGGTTGTGTGGGTAGGTTGTGGTGTGTGGGAGGTTTGTGTGGTGGTGTGGTGAGGTGTGGTGATGTGGGAGGTGTGGTGGTGTGGGATGGTGTGGTGGTGTGGGATGGTGTGGTTTATGTGGGAGGTGTGGGTGGGTGTGGGAGTGGTTGTGGTGGTGTGGGAGGTGTGGTGATGTGGGAGGTGTGGTGGTGTTGGAGGTGTGGTGATGTGGGAGGTGTGGTGGGGGTGTGGGAGGGGTTGGTGATGTGGGGGGTGTGGTGATGTGAGAGGTGTGGTGATGTGGGAGGTGTGGTGGTGTGGGAGGTTGTGGTGGTTGTGTGGGAGGTGTGGTGATGTGGGAGGTGTGGTGGACGTGGGAGGTGTGGTGGTGTGGGTGGTGTGGTGATGTGGGAGGTGTGGTGGTGTGGGAGGTGTGGTGATTTGGTTGATGTGGTGGTGTGGGAGGTGTGGTGATGTGGGGAGTGTGTTGGTGTTGTGGGAGGTGTGGGTGGTGTGGGAGGTGTGGTGATGTGGGAAGTGTGATGGTGTGGGAGGTGTGGGTGATGTGGGAGGTGTGGTGGTATGGGAGGTGTGGTGATGTGGGAGGTGTGGGATGTGGGAGGTGTGGATGTGTGGGAGGTGTGGTGGTGTGGAGGTGTGGTGATGTGGGAGGTGTGGTGGTGTGGGAGGTGTGGTGATGTGGGAGGTGTGGTGGTGTGGGAGGTTGTGGTGATGTGGAGGTGTGTTGGTGTGGGAGGTGTGGTGGTGTGGGAGGTGTGGTGATGTGGGAGGTGTGGTGATGTGGGAGGTGTGGTGGTGTGGGAAGTGTGGTGGTGTGTTAGGTGTGTTGATGTGGGAGATGTGGTGCTGTGGGAGGTGTGTTGGTGGGGATGGTGTGGTGGTGTGGGAGGTGTGTTGGTATGGGAGGTGTGTAGTGTCTACCTACCTACCTACCTGGAGTCTATCTGGAGGATATTCCGGGAATCAACGCCCCCTCGGCCCGGTCCATGACCAGGCCTCCTGGTGGATCAGAGCCTGATCAACGAAGCTGTTACTGCTGACCACACGTAGTCGAACGAAGGAACCACAGGCCTGCTGATCCGGCACTGACTTAAGGTATCTGTCCAGCTCCCTCTTGAAGACAACCAGTGGTTTATTGGTAATTCCCCTTATGACTGGTGGGAGGCTGAACAGTCTGGGGCCCGGGACACTTATTGTGTTTTCTTTTAGTGTACTAATGTCGCCCCTACTTTTCACTGTGGGTATGATGCATCACCTGTCAAGTCTTTTGCTTTCGTAGGGAGTGATTGCTGTGTGCATATTTGGAACCAGTCCCTCCAGAATCTTCCAGGTGTAGATTATGATGTATCTTTCTCCTGCGATCCAGCGAGTACAAGTCAAGTGCTTCCAGGCGTTCCCAGTAGTTAAGGTGTTTGATGGAACTTGCTCGTGCAGTAAAAGATCTCTGTACATTCTCTAGATCTGCAATTTCACCTGCCTTGAATGGTGATGGTAATGTACAGCAGTATTCCAGCCTAGAGAGAACAAGTGATTTAAAAAGGATCATCACTGGCTTAGCATCTCTTGTCCTAAATGTTCTCATTATCCATCCTATCAGTTTCCTAGCAGATGTGATAGTAACACTGTTGTGATCCTTGAAGGTGAGATCCTCAGACATTACCACACCCAGGTCCTTCACATTACTTTTCCACTCTATTGTGTGATCAGTTTGCAGTATACTCAGTTCTAGCTATTATGTCTTCCAGTTTTCCATAACGGAGTAGTTGGAATTTGTGTTAGTTGAACATCATATTGTTCTCTGTTGCCCATTGGAAAACTTGGTTTATATCTTCTTGGAGCTTTGCCGTGTCCTCAATTGATGACACTCTCATGCAGATCCTAGTATCGTCTGGAAAAGATGATACAGTGCTGTGGTTTACATCTCTGTCTATGTTTGATATGAGAAGGAACAGGATTAGTGCGAGTACTGTGCCTTGTGGAACAGAGCTCTTCACTATGGCAGCATCTGATTTAACTCTGTTTACCACTACTCTTTGTGTACGATTGGTTAGAAAGTTGCCCACTTTGCCGGTTATCCTTTAGCAACCATTTTGTGTACTATTACACCATGGTCGCACTTGTCAAAGGCTTTTTCAAAATCTGTGTATACTACACCTGCATTCTGTTTGTTTTCCAGTGCATCCAAGACCATATCATAGTGGTCCAGTAGTTGCGAGAGGCAGGAGCGACCTGCTCTGCAACCATGTTGCCCTGGATTGTGCAACTGTTGGGAGTCCAGGTGGTTTGCAATCATGCTTCTTAGAACTCTTTCAAAGATTTTTATGATGTGGGACGTTAAAGCTACAGGTCTAGATTGTCTATGTTCCTTCTCCATAGCATACTTAGGGCCCGTGAGAGGGGTTTCTTGCAGTTCTTAATGAAAAGAGTTCCATGAGTCTGGGCCAGGGGCTGAGTGCATGGGCATGTTGTCAATGGCTTTCTCGGAGTTTAGTGGAGTTAGGGTTATGTCAGAAATCTGGCATACATTGACAGGGTTTTGAGGTTCATTAATGAAAAAAAATTTTGGATTGTCTATATTTAGATTGGTTAGTGGCTCGCTGAACACAGAATCATATTGAGATTTCAGCATTTCACTCATTTCTTTGTTGTCGTCTGTGTAGGATCAGTCTTGTCTGAGCAGGGTCCCTATACTGGATCCTGTATGAGTCCTTTAACTTCAGCTCAATATTTTCCACTAAACTGGTTAGCATTTCCTTCCGTGTATCAGATAATCTGGCATTCTTGAGGAGCTCAATGATTCTTTACCTTCTCCTGTAAACGAAGCGTCTCTTTCTCTCTAGTTTACTTCTCTTCTTTTTTCTAGGGGGGAATATGCCTTGATCATACTTCAGCTACCAGAAAGTTGATCTTTTCAAGGCACTGGTTAGGGTCCATGTTATTTAAGATATCCTCCCAGCATGTTTCATTTAGGACATAGTTTACCTGGTCCCAGTTGATGTTCTTGTTGTTGAAGTTGAATTTGGTAAAGGTACCCTCATAGCTGTATGCATCTTGCTGATCAGGACTCCTGTGCATGCAAGTCTGGACTTCGATTAGATTGTGATCAAAATTATTTGTTTTTTTTATATTATATTTCTTACCAGGTCCTCATTATTTGTGAAAATAAGGTCCAGTGTGTTCTCCAGTCTTGTTGGCTCCACTATCTGCTGACTTAGGGTGTGTTTGTTGAAGAAATTTAGCAGCTCCTGTGTGTGTGACTTTTCATCTGAGCTGCCGCCAGGGATTATTTCTGCTACATCATCATTGCTACATTGTTCCATTTTGTTTGTCTTAAACTGAAGTAACCAAGCAGCAAGATGCTTGGGGATGGAACTGGAAAGTTTTTCCAGACAGTAGTCAACTTCCTATAGCTGTTCCTTGAACTGTTGGGAAGTTACATGTGGTGGCTTATATACAAGCTCAATGACTAGGTTTTAGTTCTAGATTTTTATTGTCAGAACTTCAACTACATCATTTGTGGTGTTCAGTATCTCTGTGCAAATGAGCGACTCTTTGACAAACAGGCCAAGACTCCCTTGTTGCCTGTTCTTTCTGCCGCATCTGAAAAGGTTGTATCCAGGTATCCATATTTCACTGTCAAAGTAATCTTTTGCGTGGGTCTCAGTGAAGGCTGCAAACAGTGCATTTGACTCCCCTAGAAGTGCACTAATGAAAGGTATTTTGTTGTTGGTGGATAGCTTAAGGTTCTGTATATTAGCAAATATAAATGAGGTTGTGTTGTGTGGATGTAGAAGAGTCTTTACCCAAATCCTGATTTGCACTATGGCTGGGGGCTGGGTCTGGGTCAGCTCTACAGCTGTGGGCTGAGCCAGCAGATTTTTTTGTTACCTGTGTTTTCTTCCAGTGGGTGTCTGTTTATTTTTGGGTCATCTGTTGTAGACTGTGCATAATGAGTGTTAAACTTTACTGCTCTCCTATCCTCCCATGCTCTCTATATTCTGGGTAGGCTATCCAATACTTCATTTTTGTATTCATGCTTATTATCTATTAACCTCCTGAGTGGGAGGTGTGTTGGTGTGGGTGGTGTGTTGGTGTAGGTGGTGTGTTAGTGGGGGTGGTGTGTTGGTATGGGTGGTGTGTTGGTGTAGGTGGTGTGTCAGTGGTGGTGGTGTGTTAGTAGGGGTGGTGTGTTAGTGGGGGTGGTGTGTTGGTATGGGTGGTGGTGTTGGTGTAGGTGGTGTGTTAGTGGTGGTGGTGTGTTAGTAGGGGTGGTGTGTGTTAGTGGGGGTGGTGTGTTAGCCGGGGTGGTGTGCTAGTGGCGGTGGTGTGTTAGTGGGGGTGGGGTGTTAGTGGTGGTGTGTTAGTGGGGGTGGTGTGTTAGTGGGGGTGGTGTGTTAGTGGGGGTGGGGTGTTAGTGGTGGTGTGTTAGTGGGGGTGGTGTGTTAGTGGGGGAGGTGTGTTAGTAGGGGTGGTGTGTAAGTGGTGGTGTGTTAGTGGGGGTTGTGTGTTGGTGGGGGTGTTGTGTTGGTGGGGGTGTTGTGTTAGTGGTGGTGGTGTGTTAGTGGTGGTGGTGTGTTAGTGGTGGTGGTGTGTTAGTGAGGGAATGTGTTGTTAGTGAGGTCTGTGTGTTAGTGGTGTTGGTGTGCTAGTGGGGAAGGTATGTTAGTGGGGGTATGTGTTAGTGGGGGTTGTGTGTTAGTGGGGAGGTATGTTAGTGATGGTGGTGGTGTGTTAGTGGTGGTGGTGCGTTAGTGGTGGTGGTGTGTTAGTGGTGGTGGTGTGTTAGTGGTGGTGGTGGTGTGTTAGTGGAGGTTGTGTGTTGGTGGGGTTATTGTGTTAGTGGTGGTGATGTGTTAGTGTTACAAAAAACGCGATTCTAAAAGCTTAGAGATCTCCAGGTAATACTAGAAAGGACTGCCCTTCTAGCATCCAGCCTGTTACTGGGTTTTCGTAACAAGTAGTCAGTATCCTGGTCCAATTATCCATTAAAATTCAGTATGATTCAATAGTGCTTCAGGATTACAACTGGTAGGCTACTAACTAGAGAAATTAAAATTTAATAAATTTATTAAGTCTAGAGGTATATTATCAAATTAAATTAAATTAAATTAATCACAGTAATCAAAATAATATCACTTCTTTCAAGTACAATATTATTGTGCTGAGAGCACATATCACATTTATAATTCTTAAGTACCGTCTGGTACATTAACATTTAATAAGATATTACAAATATGTACAAGTTTGTATATGTGTGTAAGTGCTCTACGTAGTTCGCTATGTCTCAAGACTCGACTACACTTAAACAGTGACTGACAAAGTCCTCAAATAAACTAACTTCTTGACCGACTGGCAACCAGAACAGTCTGCTTGAACAATAAAAAGAATGCTAAGCCCAATAGCAATATAACAAGCAACTGCGACACAATCAGGATCAAGGAGATAATATAACGACACAAAGTAGGGACCATCAGTAGATCCTCCACAAAAGTCACAAAACTCCCATACTACTACCTGGAGTTTACCTGGAGAGAGTTTCGGGGGTCAACGCCCCCGCGGCCCGGTCTGTGACCAGGCCTCCTGGTGGATCAGCGCCTGATCAACCAGGCTGTTGCTGCTGGCTGCACGCAAACCAACGTACGAGCCACAGCCTGGCTGATCAGGAACTGACTTTAGGTGCTTGTCCAGTGCCAGCTTGAAGACTGCCAGGGGTCTGTTGGTAATCCCCCTTATGTGTGCTGGGAGGCAGTTGAACAGTCTCGGGCCCCTGACACTTATTGTATGGTCTCTTAACGTGCTAGTGACACCCCTGCTTTTCATTGGGGGGATGGTGCATCGTCTGCCAAGTCTTTTGCTTTCGTAGTGAGTGATTTTCGTGTGCAAGTTCGGTACTAGTCCCTCTAGGATTTTCCAGGTGTATATAATCATGTATCTCTCCCTCCTGCGTTCCAGGGAATACAGGTTTAGAAACCTAAGTTCAGCATAAGAAAATCCCCGACTGTGATAATACACAGATACCAGTACAAGTTAGGTCAGAAGCTACACCTCACGACCTGAGTAGCTCAGAGTGTCTATGTGACACACAACCTCAGTACAACGTCGAAAATCACTAAGTCTATACAATGTTCTGTGAACAGAGTTCTACAGAACTAACAAGAATAATGAGACAGACAATCTGTCCAACCACCAAGAGAGTCTAGACCAGACTGAATACTTCAGGCGAGGTGAGGACACCCCCCTCGATCACGTGATAGCTCCGTGGGTTGCTGCCCAGCAACAACGAGAAGCCGGCAGTCTAACGAGCCACAAGCGATAATTACAGTAGTTAGACAATCAAGACTTGAACTGAGCACATAATATGTTGCATCCTACCTCACAAAATTTTCCTAAGTCAAATAATAATAATATAAAGCAATATATTTACGATTTAGCTATTATCGCAAATATAAGCAATATAAAATTATATGAAAAGGTGATAATTATATATATACATTATATTCATAATCATAATATACATTATATATATTGCAACCCATTCAGGGTTTGCAACAGTTAATGATGGTGGTGTGTTAGTGGTGGTGGTGTGTTAGTGAGGGAAGTGTGTTAGTGGGGGGTGGTGTGTTAGTGAGGGAAGTGTGTTTTGTGGGGGTGGTGTGTTAGTGGGGGTGGTGGTGTGTTAGTGGTGGTGGTGTGTTAGTGAGGGAAGTGTGTTAGTGGGGGTGGTGTGTTAGTGAGGGATAGTGTGTTAGTGGGGGTGGGTGTGTTAGTGGTGGTGGTGTGTTAGTGAGGGAAGTGTGTTAGTGGTGGTGGTGTGTTAGTGGTGGTGGTGTGTTAGTGGGGGTGGTGTGTTAGTGGTGGTGGTGTGTTAGTGGTGGTGGTGTGTTAGTGAGGGAAGTGTGTTAGTGGTGGTGGTGTGTTAGTGGTGTGGTGTGTTAGTGAGGAGAGTATGTGTTAGTGGGGGTGGTGTGTTAGTGAGGGAAGTTTTTGTTTTGTGAGCTGTTAATTAGTGTGTTGTGTTTATGAATAAGAATATGTTATGAAAAGGTGATATTTTAGTGTTGAATTATTATTATATAATTGTTAGGGTTTGTGTTATGTGGTGGTGTGTTAGTGAGGGAAGTGTGTTAGTGTGGTGGTGTGTTAGTGGGTGGTGTGTGTTAGTGAGGGAAGTGTGTTAGTGGGGGTGGTGTGTTAGTGGTGGTGTGTGTTAGTGGGGTGGTGTGTTAGTGGTGGGTGTGTGTGTGTTTTAGTGAGGGAAGTGTGTTAGTGGGGGGTGGTGTGTTAGTGGTGGTGGTGTGTTAGTGAGGAAGTGTTGTGGTGGTGTGTTAGTGGTGGTGTGTGTTAGTGAGGGAAGTGGTGTGTTTAGTGGTGAGTGGTAGGGGGGTTGTTAGTGGTGGTGGTGTGTTAGTGAGGGAAGTGTGTTAGTGGGGTGGTGTGTTAGTGGTGGTGGTGTGTTAGTGAGGGAAGTGTGTTAGTGGGGTGTGTGTTAGTGGTGGTGGTGTGTTAGTGAGGGAGTGTGTTAGTGGTGGTGGTGTGTTAGTGGGGGTGTGTTAGTGAGGAGTTAGTGGTGGGTGTTGTGGGAGTGTGTTAGTGGTGGTGGTGTGTTAGTGGGGGTGGTGTGTTAGTGGGGTGTGTTTAGTGGGGGTGTGTGTTAGTGGTGGTGGTGGGGTTAGTGGGAGTGTGTGTGGGGTGTGTGTTAGTGGTGGTGGTGTGTTAGTGAGGGAAGTGTGTTGTGTAGTGGTTGGTGGTGGTGTGTTAGTGAGGGTGTGTTAGTGGGGGGTGTGTTAGTGGTGGTGTGTGTTAGTGGGGTGGTGTGTGTGTGTAGTGGTGAAGTGTGTTAGGGGGTGGTGTTTAGTGGTGGTGGTGTGTTAGTGGTGGTGGTGGTGTTAGTGGGGGTGTGTTAGTGGGTGGTGTGTTAGTGGTGGTGGGGTGTTAGTGGGTGGTGTGTTAGTGGGAGTGTGTTAGTGGGGTGGTGTGTTAGTGGTGGTGGTGTGTAGTGGGGGGGGTGTTAGTGGTGGTGTGTGTTAGTGGGGGTGGTGTGTTAGTGGTGTGTGTTAGTGGGGTGGTGGTGTTAGTGGTGGGTGTGTGTTAGTGTGTGTGGTGTGTAGGGGGGGTGTTAGTGGGGGTGGTTGTTGTGTGTAGGTGGTGGGGGTGTTAGTGGTGTGTGGTATGTGGTGGTGTGTTAGTGGTGGTGGTGTGTTAGTGGTGTGGTGTGTTAGTGGTGGTGGGTGTGTTAGTAGGTGGGTGGGGTGTTAGTGGTGGTGGTGTTAGTGGTGGGGTTAGTGGTGGTGGGTGTTAGTGGTGGTGGGGTGTTAGTGGTGGTGGTGTGTTAGTGGGGTGGTGTTAGTGGTGTGTTGTAGGGGTGGTGTGTTAGTGGTGGTGGTGTGGTGTTAGTAGGGGTGGGGTGTTAGTGGTGGTGTGTGTTAGTGTTGGGTGTGTGGTGTGTTAGTGGGGTGGGTGTTAGTGGTGGTGGTGTGTTAGTGGTGGTGGTGTTTAGTGGTGGTGGTGTGTTAGTAGGTGTGGGGTGTTAGTGGTTTTGGTGGTTTAGTAGTGGTGGGGTGTTAGTGGTGGTGGGGGTGTTAGTGGTGGTGGGGTGTTAGTGGTGGTGGTGGTTTAGTTTAGTGGTTGGTGGTGGGGTGGGTGTTAGTGGTGGTGGTGTGTTAGTAGGGGTGGGGTGTTAGTGGTTGTTGTGGGGTGGTGTTAGTGGGGGGTGTTAGTAGGGGTGGGTGTTAGTGGGTGGTGGTGGGGTGTGTTAGTGGTGGTGGGTAGTGGGGGTTAGTGGTGGTGTTAGTAGGGGTGAGGTGTTAGTGGTGGTGGTGTGTTAGTGGTGGTGGGGTGTTAGTGGTGGTGGTGTGTTAGTAGGTGGTGGGGTGTTAGTGGTGTGTTAGGTGTGTTAGTAGGGTTGGTGGTGTTAGTGGTGGTTGGGGGTGTGTTAGTGGTGGTGGTGTGTTAGTGGTGGTGTGTGGTGTGTGGGAGTGTTATGTACTAGTGGTGGTGTTTAGTGGTGTGTGGTTGTAGGTGGGTGTTAGTGGGTGGTGTGGGTGTTAGTGGTGGTGGTGTGGTTAGGGTAGGGAGTATGGGGTGTTAGTGGTGGTGGGTGGTGTGTTAGTGGTGGTGGGGTTAGTGGTGGTGGTGGGGTGTTAGTGGTGGTTGTTGTGGTGGGGTTTAGTAGGTGTGGGGTGTTAGTGGTGGTGGGGTGTTAGTGGTGGTGGGGTGTTAGTGGTGGTGGTGTGTTAGTAGGTGTGGGGTGTTAGTGGTGGTGGTAGGTTAGTGGTGGTGGTGTGTTACAACCCCTGAATGGGTCACAATGTATATAATGTATATTACCTTTTCATATAATTTTATATTGCTTATATTTGCGATAATAGCTAAATCGTAAATATATTGCTTTATATTATTATTTGACTTAGTTACTTTTATTAGGTAGGATGTAACACATATATTATGTGCTTGTAGTTCAAGTTTTGTTTGTCTAACTACTGTAATTATCATTATCGCTGGTGGCTCGTTTCCCTGCCCGCTTCTCTGTTGCTGGGCAGCAACTGTCCACGGAGCTATCACGTGATCGAGGGGGGGTGTTCTCACCTCACCTGAAGTATTCAGTCTGGTCTAGACTAGCTTGGTGGTTGGACGTATTCTTGACAAGACGTGCCTAAATCTCCCTTATTGGCTCTTGTTGGAAGATCGTCTCTGTCTCATTATTGTTGTAGGTTCTGTGAGACTCAGTTCACAGAACATTGTCTAGACTTAGTGATTTTCGACGTTGTACTGAGGTTGTGTGTCACATAGACACTCTGAGCAACTCAGGTCCTGAGCTGTAGCTTCTGACCTAACTTGTACTGGTATCTGTGTACTGTCACAGTCGGGGATTTTCTTATGCTGAACTTAGATTCAGTAGTATGGGAGTTTTGTGACTTCTGTGGAGGATCTGCTGATGGTCCCTACTTAGTGTCGTTATATTATCTCCTTGTTCCTGATTGTGTCGCAGTTGCTTGTTATATTGCTATTGGGCTTAGCATTCTTTTTATTGTTCAAGCAGACTGTTCTGATTGCCAGTTGGTCAAGAAGTTAGTTTATTTGAGGACTTTGTCAGTCACTTGTTTAAGTCTAGTCGAGTCTTGAGACATAGTGAACTACTTAGAGCACTTACACACATACACAAACTTATTTGTATATTGTATTATTAAATGTTAATGTACCAGACGGTACTTAAGACATAAATATGTGATATGTGCTTTCAGCACAATAATACTGTACACGAGAGAAGTGATTATTATATTGATTATTATTAATTTAATTTACTTTGATAATATACCTCTAGACTATGATTAATAAATTTATTAAATTTTAATTTCTCTAGTTAGTAGCCTACCAGTTGTAATCCTGAAGCACTAATAATTCTTATTGAATTCTAATGCATAATTGGACCAGGATACTGACTAATTGTTACGAAAACCCAGTAACAGGCTGGATGCTAGAAGGGCAGTCCTTTCTAGTATTCACTGGAGATCTCTAAGCTTTTTAGAAATCGCGTTTTTTGTAACATGGTGTGTTAGTAGGGGTGGGTTGTTAGTGGTGGTGGTGTGTTAGTAGATGTGGTGTGTTAGTGGGGGTGGTGTGTTAGTGGTGGTGGGGTGTTAGTGGTGGTGGTGTGTTAGTGGTGGTGGTGTGTTAGTGGTGGTGGTGTGTTAGTCGTGGTGGTGTGTTAGTCGTGGTGGTGTGTTAGTCGTGGTGGTGTGTTATTGGTGGTGGTGGGGTGTTAGTGGTGGTGGGGTGTTAGTGGTGGTGGTGGTGTGTTAGTAGGGGTGGGTTGTTAGTGTGTGGTGGTGTGTTAGTGGGGGTGGTGTGGGTTTCTCGTGTGTGTGGGGTGTTAGTGGTGGTGGTGTGTAGTGGTGGTGGTGTGTTAGTGGTGGTAGTGTGTTAGTGGTGGTGGTGTGTTAGTGGTGGTGGGGTGTTAGTGGTGGTGGTGTGTTAGCGGTGGTGGGTTGTTAGTGGTGGTGATGTGTTAGTGGTGGTTGTGTTAGTGGTGGTGGTGTGTTAGTGATGGTGGTGTGTTAGTGGTGGGGCGGGGTTGGTAGTGGTGGTGTGTTAGTTGTGTTGTTAGTGTGGTGGGGTGTTAGTGGTGGTGTGTTATGTGGTGGTTGTGTTAGTGGTGGTGATGTGTTAGTGGTCGTGGTGTGTTAGTGGTGGTGGTGATGTGTTAGTGGTGGTGGTGTGTTAGTGGTGGTGGTGTGTTAGTGGTGGTGGTGTGTTAGTGGTGGTTGTGTGTTGGTAGTGGTTGTGTGTTAGTGGTGGTGGGGTGTTAGTGGTGGTAGTGTGTTAGTGGTGGTGGGGTGTTAGTGGTGGTGTGTTAGTGGTGGTTGTGTTAGTGTGTGGTGATGTGTTAGTGGTCGTGGTGTGTTAGTGGTGGTGGGATGTTAGTGGTGGTGGTGTGGTGGTGGCGTGTTAGTGATGGTGGTGTGTTAGTTGTGGTGGTGTGTTAATGGTAGTGGCGATGTGTTAGTGGAGGTGGTGTGTTAGTGGTGGTGGTGGTGTGTTAGTGGTGGTGGTGTTAGTGGTGGTTGTGTGTTGGTAGTGGTTGTGTGGTTAGTGGTGGTGGGGTGTTAGTGGTGGTAGTGTGTTAGTGGTGGTGGGGTGTTAGTGGTGGTGGTGTGTTAGTGGTGGTGGTGTGTTAGTGGTGGTGGTGTGTTAGTGGTGGTGGTGTGTTAGTGGTGGTGGTGTGTTAGTGTGGTGGTGTGTTAGTGGTGGTGGTGTGTTAGTGATGGTGGTGTGTTTAGTGGTGGTGGTGTGTTAGTGGTGGTGGTGTGTTAGTGGTGGTGGGTGTTAGTGGTGGTGGTGTGTTAGTGGTGATGGTGTGTTAGTGGTGGTGGTGTGTTAGTGGTGGTGTGTGTTGTGGTTTGTGGTGTGTGTGTTAGCGGTAGTTGGTGTGTTAGTGGTGGTGGTGTGTTAGTGGTGGTGGTGTGTTAGCGGTAGTGGTGTGTTAGTGGTGGTGGTGTGTTAGTGGTGGTGGTGTGTTAGTGGTGGTGGTGTGTTAGCGGTAGTGGTGTGTTAGTGGTGGTGGTGTGTTAGTGGTGGTGGTGTGTTAGCGGTAGTGGTGTGTTAGTGGTGGTGGTGTGTTAGTGGTGGTGGTGTGTTAGTGGTGGTGGTGTGTTAGCGGTAGTGGTGTGTTAGTGGTGGTGGTGTGTTAGTGGTGGTGGTGTGTTAGTGGTGGTGGTGTGTTAGCGGTAGTGGTGTGTTAGTGGTGGTGGTGTGTTAGTGGTAGTGGTGTGTTAGTGGTGGTGGTGTGTTAGTGGTGGTGGTGTGTTAGTGGTGGTGGTGTGTTAGTGGTGGTGGTGTGTTAGTGGTGGTGGTGTGTTAGTGGTAGTGGTGTGTTAGTGGTGGTGGGGTGTTAGTGGTAGTGGTGTGTTAGTGGTGGTGGTGTGTTAGTGGTGGTGGGGTGTTAGTGGTGGTGGGGTGTTAGTGGTAGTGGTGTGGTTAGTGGTGGTGGTGTGTTAGTGGTGGTGGGGTGTTAGTGGTAGTGGTGTGTTAGTGGTGGTGGTGTGTTAGTGGTGGTGGTGTGTTAGTGGTGGTGGTGTGTTAGTGGTGGTGGTGTGTTAGTGGTGGTGGTGTGTTAGTGGTGGTGGTGTGTTAGTGGTGGTGGTGTGTTAGTGATGGTGGTGTGTTAGTGGTGGTGGTGTGTTAGTGGTGGTGGTGTGTTAGTGGTGGTGGGGTGTTAGTGGTGGTGGTGTGTTAGTGGTGATGGTGTGTTAGTGGTGGTGGTGTGTTAGTGGTGGTGGTGTGTTAGTGGTGGTGGTGTGTTAGCGGTAGTGGTGTGTTAGTGGTGGTGGTGTGTTAGTGGTGGTGGTGTGTTAGCGGTAGTGGTGTGTGTTAGTGGTGGTGGTGTGTTAGTGGTGGTGGTGTGTTAGCGGTAGTGGTGTGTTAGTGATGGTGGTGTGTTAGTGGTGGTGGTGTGTTAGCGGTAGTGGTGTGTTATGGTGGTGGTGTGTGTTAGTGGTGGTGGTGTGTTAGTGGTGGTGGTGTGTGTTAGCGGTAGTGGTGTGTTAGTGGTGGTGGTGTGTTAGTGGTGGTGGTGTGTTAGTGGTGGTGGTGTGTTAGCGGCAGTGGTGTGTTAGTGGTGGTGGTGTGTTAGTGGTAGTGGTGTGTTAGTGGTGGTGGTGTGTTAGTGGTGGTGGTGTGTTAGTGGTGGTGGTGTGTTAGTGGTGGTGGTGTGTTAGTGGTGGTGGTGTGTTAGTGGTAGTGGTGTGTTAGTGGTGGTGGGGTGTTAGTGGTAGTGGTGTGTTAGTGGTGGTGGTGTGTAGTGGTGGTGGGGTGTTAGTGGTGGTGGGGTGTTAGTGGTAGTGGTGTGTTAGTGGTGGTGGTGTGTTAGTGGTGGTGGGGTGTTAGTGGTAGTGGTGTGTTAGTGGTGGTGGTGTGTTAGTGGTGGTGGGGTGTTAGTGGTAGTGGTGTGTTAGTGGTGGTGGTGTGTTAGCGGTAGTGGTGTGTTAGTGGTGGTGGTGTGTTAGTGGTGGTGGTGTGTTAGTGGTAGTGGTGTGTTAGTGGTGGTGGGGTGCTAGTAGTGGTGGGGTGTTCGGTCCGTGTATTTGCTCACTCTACCTCCTAAGTATTGCCACCTCTCTTATTTGGTCTTGGGTTCCCAATTTACTACTCTTGAGTTTTGGATTTGCACACAGTGGATGAAAAGCTCTCATTCACTGCCTGTGTGTGTGTGGGGGGGTTGCTCGGGTAGAGTTACTATCCCAGACTTCTCATCATAACCTTCAGTCATGTGGCGTAATTGCTTCCTCGCCTCCTGGGTTATCTCATATCAGCTCCTGAATGATGTAATTGACCCGACCTAAATACCTTTTCATCTAGGTCACTCACCATTCATCTCCTGTGGTTCAACTGGTAGCTCATCTCTCCTCAACAGCCTCATGATCCAGCTCGTCCACGCTCCCCAGAGTTACCACCATCCTTCCCTAAGATGGCAGGTCACTCCTACAGTAACCCGTGCTCGTTCGTAAAACTTTGTCCTGTTACATGACTCACGAAATCGTAATGACACGATTACAAACAAACCATACCACGATCGCGGGTTCTATCCCTCTCCCCCCGTGGTATGGTTTGTCCTGTAATATTCCCGGTTTTAGGCCTGGGTTGTGTGAGGCCGTAGGGTTGATGGTCCCCTGAACCGTACATAAACATGGAAAATAAACAGAGTTTGACCATCGTGATCATGGACTCTCGTCCTTACAATTATATTCGCTTCAGTTTCTTTAGTTCTATCCATGAATTGTTTATCGCTAACTCTATTGATCACTGAACTCTTACTTTGTTATATACCTGACTGAAACACACACACACATACACACACACACATGTATATATATATTATATATATATATATATATATATATATATATATATATATATATATATATATATATATATATATATATATACTTTTTTCATTTATATTAATGTTAAAATTAATAATTTTGTACCAAAAGAACCTTAGAAAACTTAACTAACCTTATTATAACAAGCGCACTTTAATTTAGCCTCATCCAACTAAGTATATTTTAGATAAGTTTACAATAATTTAATAATAAACAAACACAATGAATTTTTGTTTTCCTTAGGTTCGGAATGATTTTTACGGCATTATTGCATCACAAATTTTCGCTTACCTTATTGGGCAAGAAGAGCATTGCTATTTAAGCCAAAAATCGCAATTTTTACCATTGAAGCAAGCGGATATGGAAAGAAATACTGCAGCATGACCAGGACTCGAACCCGGGCACCAGCTCTCCACAAGAGCAGGGAACTTAGTCCATTACTCAACCAGCTTTCATAACTTTGGGTGGCCAGTGGAACTGCTAGCCATATTTCCTCAAAGTCGAATGTACCCATTTATGTGTACTCACCTAGACGTGTCTTGTGAGGGTCGAGACTCGGTTCCTGGCTTCCTCTTCCCCATCCTTTTACACTGTGTGTGTGTGTACTCAATTATTTGTGGCTACAGGGGTCGATTCACAGCTCCTGGCCCCGCCTCTTCACTGGTCGCTACTAGGTCCACTCTCTCCCTGTTCCATGAGCTTTATCATACCTCTTCTTAAAGCTATGTGTGGATCCTGCCTCAACTACATCATTCTCCAGATTTTCCACTTTCTGACAACTCTATGACTGAAGAAATGGTTCCTAACATCCCTGTGACTCATCTGAGTTTTCAACTTCCAGTTGTGACTTTTTGTTGCTGTGTCACATCTCTGTATTTTGTCGTTATCATGTCCCCCTATCCCTCCTGTCTTCCAGTGTCGTCAGGTCGATTTCCCTTAACCTCTCCGGGACTAGTCTTGTTGCAAACCTTTGCGCTTTATCTAATTTAATGACGTGCTTGATGCTACATAGTCCAATATAGGTCTGATGTACACGGTGTACAGTGTCTTGAATGACTCCATACTCAGGTATCGAAATGCTGTTCGTAAGTTTGCCAGGCGCCCATATGCTGCAGCAGTTATTTGGTTGATGTACACCTTAGGAGATGTGCCCGGTATTAACTCACCCCAAGATCATTTTTTTTTTGAGTGTGGTTTGTGGCCTATGGCCCCTCTAGTCTGTACTCCGTCTGCGGTCTTCATTGACCTTCCTCAGTCTTCATGACTTTGCACTTGGTGGGGTTAAACTCCAGGAGTCAATTGCTGGACGAGGTTTGCAGCCCGTCCAGAACTCTTTGTGGTCCTACCTGATCCTCATCCGTTTGAATTCTTCGCATTACCTTCATATCGTCTTCAAACAGGGACACCTCTGAATTTGTCCCTTCCGTCATTCCATTCACATATACCAGAAACAACACCGGCCCTAGTACTGACCCTTGTGGAACCCCACTTGTAACAGGTGCCCACTCTGACACCTCGTTACGTACCATCATTCGTTATTTCCTTATTGTCAGGTATTCTCTGATCCACTGCAGTTCCTCTCCTGTTATTCCTCCCTTTTCCTCTGCCTTTTGCATTAATCTCTTGTGTGGAACTGTGTCGAAGCCTTGCTACAGGCCAAGAATATGCAATCTACCCACCCCTCTTTTGCTTACTTTACTTCTGTCACCATGTCGTAAAACTCCAGTAGGTTTGTGACAAGATTTCCCTTCCCTGAAACCGTTCTGGTTATCGTGTATAAGTTCATTCGTTTTTGGAAATAAATGGTATAAAATACCGACACAATGGAAATATAAACACAAATGCAGTATAATGTGATCCTTTATTGACAACGTTTCACCCACGCAGTGGGCTTTTTCAAGTCACACACGGATCTACCTGGGGTTGGAAGGTACGGGAGTATTTATAGTTCAGAACGTTGAGGTCAGGTGAAGATTGCTGCATCAGATGATCTACCGGGTGGGGTTGTAGAGTCTTGGGTAGCTAGGCGGGGATATTGGACAAGTTGTGAGTAGACCTTCTGCAGTGTTCTATGTTCTTATGTGGGATAGCGATGAAGAAGTTTCTTGGCGAGTGGTTCAGCTATGTTATAGAAGCCATTGTTCTGGTTGAAATTGTTGGTTATAGAGATAAACGATGATTCCAGGATTCTTCTGTATTGAGTGTTGTCTTCTGTGGCTATAAGTCTTGAGTTTCTGTAGTTAATTAAATGGTTGTGTGAATTGCGATGTTGTACACAGGCATTCCTTGTATCGTCAGTCCTGCTTGCATATTGGTGTTCTGAAATACGTGTTTGGAGGTCTCTTGATGTTTCGCCCACGTATAATTTGTTGCAGTCATTACAAGGGATTATGTATACCCCTGCAGAGGATGGAGGCTTGTCCTGTCTACTACTGGTGATGTCCTTGATGGTCGTGGTTGTGGAGGTAGATACTTGGAATGATGTTTTGGCAAAGATGTTGGAAACATGTTTGGCAATGGAGTTGGTGGGAAGGACTATGTATCTCTTCTCGGCAGTGTCTTCTCTGGGTGTGTTGAAGATGTTTAATGCTCGCCGTCTGCAGTCTCTGATGAAGTGACGAGGATAGTGGAGTTTGGAAAATACTTGTTCAATTATAGTGCATTCTTCCTCAAGGAACTCGTTGCTGCAGATTCTGAGTGCACGCAGGAAGAAGCCTATAATTACACCACGTTTGGTTTTGGTGTCGTGGTGAGAGTAGAAGTGGAGAAGATCGTTTTGGTTGGTGGGTTTTCGATAGACTTTAAAACGAAGTTCGTGGTCAGCTTTGCAGAGTAGAACATCAAGAAAAGGAAGAGTGTTGTCGACTTCTTCTTCAAGTGTGAATTGGATTGAAGGCTCGACCTGGTTGAGCTTGTCTTGGAGAGCTTGAACGTTGAAGCGTTTAGGAGTTATGAGGAGAATGTCGTCAACATAACGGAGCCAGGTGACAGACGAAGGAATAATGGTGGAGAAACGTTCGGCTTCTAGATGTTCCATGTATAGGTTCGCCAGGACTGCACTGAGTGGCGAACCCATGGGTAGTCCAAAAGTCTGCTGAAAGAGGTGATTTTCGAAAGAGAAACACGTAAAGCCAACACATAGTTCAACAAGGTCGATGAAATCGCTGGCTGGAATGGGAAGATCATGTGAATCGTCAATTTTCCTGCGCAAGAGATCGATGGCTTGTTTAGTAGGTACTTTAGTGAATAGGGAAGTCACGTCAAGGCTGGAAAGTTTCTTGTTCCTGATGTTGATGTTGCGAATGCGATTGAGAAGATCACCTGAGTGTTTGAGATGTGCTGGACTGATAGTGCCCAAGAGTTTAGAGAGGTGTTTGGCGAGAATTCCTGAGAGCTGGTGGGGAGCACTGCCTATTCCCGAGGATATGGGCCTCAGTGGGATACCAGGCTTGTGAGTCTTTGGCAGGCCGTACATTCTGGCAGGTCTGGGGTTGCTGGGCATGGTGTGCAGAAGTTTCTTCCCTTGTTCTGAGCCCCTCAGAATGCGGCGAGTCCTTTGAAGAAAAGTTTTAGTGAGGTTGTCCACTTGGTTAGTTGTGAGAGGTTTGTAGGTATCTGGGTCATTAAGTAGATTAAGCATTTTGTTCCTGTAATCGTCAGTGTTCATGATAACAACACCACCTCCTTTATCAGCGGTGGTGACCCTGATGGTCGTGTCTTCTGCTAAACCTTTGAGTGCATTGATGTAACGTCGAGGTATGACTGGGGAGCTGCGTGTTGAGATGGCTGCTGAGATGATGCCTTGAAGATAGCCTTTTTGGAAGCCGAACGTTTCTCCACCATTATTCCTTCGTCTGTCACCTGGCTCCGTTATGTTGACGACATTCTCCTCATAACTCCTAAACGCTTCAACGTTCAAGCTCTCCAAGACAAGCTCAACCAGGTCGAGCCTTCAATCCAATTCACACTTGAAGAAGAAGTCGACAACACTCTTCCTTTTCTTGATGTTCTACTCTGCAAAGCTGACCACGAACTTCGTTTTAAAGTCTATCGAAAACCCACCAACCAAAACGATCTTCTCCACTTCTACTCTCACCACGACACCAAAACCAAACGTGGTGTAATTATAGGCTTCTTCCTGCGTGCACTCAGAATCTGCAGCAACGAGTTCCTTGAGGAAGAATGCACTATAATTGAACAAGTATTTTCCAAACTCCACTATCCTCGTCACTTCATCAGAGACTGCAGACGGCGAGCATTAAACATCTTCAACACACCCAGAGAAGACACTGCCGAGAAGAGATACATAGTCCTTCCCACCAACTCCATTGCCAAACATGTTTCCAACATCTTTGCCAAAACATCATTCCAAGTATCTACCTCCACAACCACGACCATCAAGGACATCACCAGTAGTAGACAGGACAAGCCTCCATCCTCTGCAGGGGTATACATAATCCCTTGTAATGACTGCAACAAATTATACGTGGGCGAAACATCAAGAGACCTCCAAACACGTATTTCAGAACACCAATATGCAAGCAGGACTGACGATACAAGGAATGCCTGTGTACAACATCGCAATTCACACAACCATTTAATTAACTACAGAAACTCAAGACTTATAGCCACAGAAGACAACACTCAATACAGAAGAATCCTGGAATCATCGTTTATCTCTATAACCAACAATTTCAACCAGAACAATGGCTTCTATAACATAGCTGAACCACTCGCCAAGAAACTTCTTCATCGCTATCCCACATAAGAACATAGAACACTGCAGAAGGTCTACTCACAACTTGTCCAATATCCCCGCCTAGCTACCCAAGACTCTACAACCCCACCCGGTAGATCATCTGATGCAGCAATCTTCACCTGACCTCAACGTTCTGAACTATAAATACTCCCGTACCTTCCAACCCCAGGTAGATCCGTGTGTGACTTGAAAAAGCCCACTGCGTGGGTGAAACGTTGTCAATAAAGGATCACATCATACTGCATTTGTGTTTATATTTCCATTCGTTTTTAGGTGCTCCACCACGCTTCTCCCGATAAGCTTCTCAATGACTTTGCATACTATGTCAGTGACACTGGTCTGCAGTTTAATGCTGTGTGTGTGTGTGTGTGTGTGTGTGTGTGTGTGTGTGTGTGTGTGTGAGAGAGAGAGAGAGAGAGAGAGAGAGAGAGTGCGTGTTTGGGCAGTTTCTCAGTACTTAAAGTGAGCTGCAGACTCATCAGGCGCCTCTAGATGACTGGACGCTCGTAAAGGGTTTTCTCGGTAGTGGTGTAGTTAATAAAGGAGTTTGGGATTACCAGAGGCGTGGCTGTGAGACAGATGTGTGCACTTATGACTCTTCAGAGGCAAGGGCAGCAGCAGCAGCAGCAGCAGGGCTGCCTGGGGATCTCAACAGCTGAGACTTGAAGCAGTAACAACAGCAGCAGTAGTGTGTTGCGCTTGTTGATGGAGACGAGATTGCCCGATCCTAATCCATCCTTAGGGTTAGAACTTAGGATCAGATTTCATCTGAGGGCTTTGGGTTTGTATTGGTTTTCCTCTCCTCGGGAACCTTGAAGGCTCGGGATGAACTTCGAACTGATGCATCGTGTTTACCTTCGTTGGGTTAGTTTTCAGCGTTATGATCAGCTGGCATTGTGTGCAGTTTATCACGAGCTGTAACCTGCGCGCCAGCTGCGGAACACCCAGCTCTGGGCGCCTGTAATTACCTAGCTTTTAACTGCGTACTTGAGTAGTGGTGCTTCAACCCCTTGACCCGCCTCTTAATGCTGGCTGACTTAATCAGGATCTATCGTATCTTTGTTGGTGCTGTGACTCATTTTACCTTCCACTGTGTCGTTCTTTATACTGTTGTCCTCATCCACTCTGATGTCGTTAGACACGAGCAACAACATCCTGACAGGTCACAAAACAGATTGCGATTGGCGGGCGCAGACTCGAACCTCTGTCACTCCTTGTGTTAAGTGATCGACACAGTGTCTTCTCTTAGAATTGAAATCAAGATATGAGGCTGTTAACTTTTATTCTTGTGTTCCTACGGATCACCCCAGGGTTCATTTTCAGAGTTTGTTGCGGATTGACAAAGCTCCTGGAGAGCGAAACATCGCCACAATAAAATGTCACATTAGTTGCACCTGTGTCTTTTTACCTAACAGAAAAGCTACTTTATTTTACAGTTGTAAAGTTTGCAGCGAGTGTAACACACACACACACACACACACACACACACACACACACACACACACACACACACACACACACACACACACAGAGGCAGGACTACGAAGAGACCCGGACAGGCTGGACACGTGGTCCAGCAACTGGCTTCTTGAACTGAACCCTGCCAAGTGTAAAATCATGAAGATCAGAGAAGGGCAAAGAAGACCGCAGACGGAGTATAGGCTAGGTGGCCAAGGACTGCAAACCTCGCTCAAGGAGAAAGATCTTGGGGTGACCATAACACCGAGCATGTCTCCGGAGGCACACATCAACCAGATAACTGCTGCAGCACATGGGCGCCTGGCAAACCTGAGAATAACGTTCCAATACCTTAGTAAGGAATCGTTCAAGACACTGTACACTGTGTAAATAAGGCCCATACTGGAGTATGCAGCTTCAGTTTGGAACCCACACCTGGGCAAACACGTCAAAAAATTAGAGAAAGTTCAAAGGTTTGCAACAAGGCTAGTTCCGGAGCTCAAGGGTATGTCCTACAAAGAAAGGTTGAGGGAAATCGGACTGACGACATTGGAGGACAGGCGGGTCAGGGGAAACATGATAACAACATACAAAATACTGCATGGAATAGATAAGGTAGACAGAGACATGTTGTTCCAGAGAGGGGACACAGAAACAAGGGATCACAGTTGGAAGCTGAAGACTCAGACGAGTCATAGGGATGTTAGGAAGTATTTCTTCAGTCATAGAGTCGTCAGGAAGTGGAATAGCCTAACAAGTGATATAGTGGAGGCAGGAACCATACATAGCTTTAAGACGAGGTATGACAAAGCTCTGGAGGCAGAGAGAGGACCTAGTAGTGATCTTTATTATGCACCCCATACCCATCCTGTGGGCGGTAGTCAAAAGATTACAAAGGTACATAATGGGTCCAGGGACTGGACCCCATTAATCTCTAATACACTTAGATGGTTATTTTCCTGGCGATAACTTGTCAAGGATCACCTCCAGGTCCATTTGTATGATGCGTTTAAAAGAGACTTAGAAAAAAATCAGGGTCGCCATAGGCACAATTAGAAAACAATATGTCAACATCCGTGGTCCAAGACTTCAATTTCCTACCAGCAGGTAGAAGAAATTATTACAAAGGGGCCAGTGCCTGCTGCACATACCTGATCAACCTGGTTGTTCAGGTATGTGCTTGACTGCGTAGTTAAGAATAAAGTGGGGACTCAGGACCAGATTTTCAAGGGTAGAAGCTCTTCGCTCTAGAAGACAGTTATCTGAAGAATGCTTTCGGGGGTCAGCGCCCCCCGCGGCTCAATGCCAGACCAGCTTCTTTCCTACCTATTAGTCTTCATTAGTAATTGAATTAGGTCTCCATTACTTAAGGTAGTTCGTTCAACTTTCGTGAACCAACTGAAGATCTTCTGTATGTTCAGCTCCCATCTATACCGCCCTGTGCTGGGTTTATATTTATATCAGACTGTGGAGAAAAACTCTTACATATGCTGAGGGACTGATTACTTCAAAACTATGTCTACAAGGGTGATGGACTGATTACATCGTCTTCACATCTCTACCGCTTCTACTAACTCTTCTGTACTCGACTGAAGAAGCCTGTTGCATAGGCGAAACGTTTGGGAATAAAGATATCTAACTGTTGCACATGTGTCTTACTTATGAAGAACGAATATAGACTTGATTTTATGGTATACTGATAACATACTAAAAGTAATTATTTATTACACTGTTACACGATGTTGCAACCTCTGAATGGGTTACAATGTATATGATGTATATAATGTGTATGTATATAATTATTACCTTTTCATGTAATTTTATATTGCTTATATTTGCGATAATAGCTAAATCGTGAATATATTGCTTCATAATATTATTTGTCTTAGTTACTTTTGTTAGGTAGGATGTAACATATTATTGTGCTCATAGTTCAAGTCTTGATTGTCTAACTACTGTAATTATCGCTCTTTGCTCGTTACTCTGCTGGCTTCTGTTGCTGGGCAGCAACTGTCCACGGAGCTATCACGTGATCGGGGGGGGGGTGATCTCACCTCGCCTGAAGTATTCAGTCTGGTCTAGACTCGCTTGGTGGTTGGACGTATTCTTGACAAGACGAGCCTAAATCTCCCTTATTGGCACTTGTTGGAAGATCGTCTCTGTCTTATTATTGTTAGTTCTGGAGACTCTGTTCACAGAACTTTGTATAGACTTAGTGATTTTCGACGTTGTATTGAGGTTGTGTGTCGCAAAGTCACTCTGAGCAACTCAGGTCCTGAGCTGTAGCTTCTGACCTAATTTGTACTGGTATCTGTGTATTGTCACAGTCGGGGATTTTCTTATGCTGAACTTAGATTCAGTAGTATGGGAGTTTTGTGACTTTTGTGGAGGATCTGCTGATGGTCCCTACTTTGTGTCGATATATTATCTCCTTGATCCTACTCACTGCGCCATCGGTCAAGAAGTTAGTTTATTTGAGGACTTTGTCAGTCACTTGTTTAAGTCTAGTCGAGTCGTGAGACATAGTGAACTACTTAGAGCACTTACACACATACACGAACTTATTTGTATATTGTATTATTAAATGTTAATGTACCAGATGATACTTAAGACATAAATATGTGATATGTGCTTTCAGCACAATAATACTGTACACGAGAGAAGTGATTAACATTATTTTGATTACTGTGATTAATTTAATTTAATTTAATTTGATATACGCCTAGACAACCTAATAAATTTATTAAATTTTAATTTCTCTAGTTATTAGCCTACCAGTTGTAATCCTGAAGCACTAATAATTCTTATTGAATTCTAATGGATAATTGGACAAGGATACTGACTAATTGTTACGAAAACCCAGTAACAGGCTGGATGCTAGAAGGGCAGTCCTTTTTAGTATTCACTGGAGATCTCTAAGCTTTTTAGAATTGCGTTTTTTGTAACACACGACAACAGAAGAAAAATTACTTCTTTCTAAGAGCTACGGGATACATTCATCGCCCTTCTTACTCTAAGAAGAATGCCACTACGTTAATAAAACCTTCCTTGACCTTTACTATCCACAGTCACCGGATGAACGATAACAGACAAGATTCCAACCTTAGCAAGCTACGACGCTCTTGCCTTCAACAACACAAGAGATAACCTCTCCGGATTCCTTAATGTGGAAGTAGGTCTTGCCTGACTCCATCCTATAAATACTCGCATACCTTTCACCCAGGTAGATCTGTTTGCGACTTGATAAAGTCCACTGTGTGGGCGGAACATTGTCAACAAAGGATCATATTGTACTGCATCTGTGTTTGATAAATTAGACACATGTGCAACACTTGGGTATCTTTATTAAGGAAACGTTTCACCTACGCAGTAGGCATCTTCAGTCGAGTACAGGAAGTAGGTAGGAGCAGTAGAGATATGAAGATGATGTAATCAGTCCATCACCCTTGAAGTCGTAGACTGAGGTTGTCAGTCCCTCAGCCAGGAGAAGAGTTCTGTTCCATAATCTGACTGTTTCAGACTATGGGACAGAACTCTTCTCCAGGCTGAGGGACTGACCGCCTCAGTCTACGACTTCAAGGGTGATGGACTGATTACATCGTCTTCACATCTCTACTGCTCCTACCTACTTCCTGTACTCGACTGAAGATACCTACTGTGTAGGCGAAACGTTTCGGAATAAAGTTGCCTAACTGTTGCCTATGTGTCTTACTTACCAACCTGTCGGTATTGTATACCACTTCGATATACACCATTCTTCTTTGTATAGAACTGATGAAGACACTGTGTCGCGAAACGTTTTTACAATAAAGATTCCCAAGTGTTGCACATATGTCTACTGTCTTCAAGTTATGTCCTGGAATTTGTATTGATAAAGCCACTGGATGGCGAAACGTCTACAATAAAGATACCCAGATGTTGCACATGTGTCTTAATTTGATCATGGACTATTTATGTACATGTCAACATCAGGGTTGAAGATGGAGACCCTTGTGCAACATTGTGGGTTTTTCTAAAGCCATTTACATCATAACATCGGGGTTGTCGCCGTATCCTCCAACACCATAAAGGTCTTAGATAAAATGACAAGCATAATTAAACCATACCACGGGCGGGGATAGAACCCGCGAACAGAGAGTCATAAAACAAACCTTGGTATGGTGTTTTTGCAATCGTGTCATCACGATTTCGTTAGGCAAGTACAATTGAAGTTACTACTGCCGGTGTCTACATGGCATCCTGTGGAGGCTGTGATAACTTGAAGATTGAGACACTTAAGTGATAAGTGTTACGTGAGCGAAACGTTACGACGAGCAAGAATAACCACTTGATAAACTTTTGCGGCGTCAAACTAGTTATCTAGGAAGCAGACTAACACTATAACATAAGAAAGAGCACTGTAGCAGGCCTACTGGCCCATGCTAGGCAGGTACAAGTCACACCCATATAACCGAGTGTGCTTGGAATCTGCTGTGATTGTCACGACCAAACACCATTGCACAAAAATCAGATTCATTTTTAATTCCAGAAACGCCAGATATGACACTGGTATAACACAGTTGTTTCCTCGTGACTGAGTTACTGCAACAGGTGACGACATCCTCCCTTTACCTTTGATGAGTTCCGAGGATTTTCCTACTCCCGGAGCCCGACCATGGGCCAGGCTCGTCTGGTGCTTGCCTGTTCACCACGCTATACATCTCACTTCATGTCTTCTTCATTATAGATGCGCTCTATTTACATATATCTCTCGGAATTGATGAAGTCCCAGGTTACAGAGTGTTTGTAAATGGTCCAAGTCGGACCGAAACGTCGTTGTAAGCTCCTCTCTACTATGTGCGGGTTATTTCTGCATTGTTCCAGTCATGGTATTGTGCCTTTTTTTCTTATATATTTTGTTTGATTAAGAAGCGTAGCGTGGACCAGTAGGCTTACTGCAGTGCTCCTCTGTTTTTATGTTCTTAATTAAGGGAAAAGTTTAGTACCGTAACATATTTCCCAAAATCTCTGGTGTAAATCCTGCCTCGTCAAATATACGTGTTTACATTTTTCTCTTGTTATTGACCATTAAAAATGGTGGTAGCCACAGGTGTTGAAGTTTTCTCTGTCGTCACGTTTAAGCCACTCTTATAGAGAGAATCTTTATGTTGCTCTAACTCTATGTCAAGATTTAGCCAAGAGAAGTCGGCTTAACCACTCTCTCAATTTTATACGATTTTTTTTGTACATTGTTGAGATCCCTGAGAGGTGATACTGCCTGAGGTTATAACGTTAACCAGCAGTGGGATAAATTAGACACATGTGCAACACCTGGGTTATCTAAACCACTCACCTACATCAGTAGTGTGTTGCTACTGTTAAGATTTCGTTCGGATTTTTAACCCCGGAGGGTTAGCCACCCAGGATAACCCAAGAAAGTCAGTGCGTCATCGAGGACTGTCTAACTTATTTCCATTGGGGTCCTTAATCTTGTCCCCCAGGATGCGACCCACACCAGTCGACTAACACCCAGGTACCTATTTGCTGCTAGGTGAACAGGACAACAGGTGTAAGGAAACGTGTCGAATGTTTCCACCCGCCGGGAATCGAACCCGGGCTCTCCGTGTGTGAAGCGGGAGCTTTAGCCACCAGGCCACCGGGCTGTATGTGATGTTTACATCATAGCAAGAGGAGATAGTTGTGTTTCTCCTGCTATGTACATGAATGGTATTCAGTACCGATGAATTAGACACATGTGCAACGTCTACAAAAAAAGATACTCAGATGTTGCACGTGTCTAATTCTTTCCCTGTTAAAATCCATCACACTGGATTGGTTTTATATTGCCAAGTGACGAAATGTGTCAGCCTGATGGAGACACTTAAGCAACATATGGGAATCTTTATTAAGGAAACGTTTCGCCACACAGTGGCTTCATCAGTCCAATACAAAGCAGAAAGGGGTAGGGAGAGGAGGAGTTTGAGGTAATCAGTCCCTCAGCCTCTTCTTCTTATGGCCAGAGCTTTGGTAAGATGGGTAAGGATAGAAATATTGGAAAAGGGTGGGAGGGGGGAGAGAGGTAGGATATAAAAGGTAAGTGACCCAACCACTTTGGTGTAATTTAAAGTGTATGTGGAATAAAATATTCTTGAAGGGGTATAAGACTAACCCATCAGAGTCACATAGATATAACAGATATATAAGTACATGACTCTGAATTGGTAGTAAATATACAAGTTGCCATTTTTTTTTTTTGCGATTGCACAACGGATATTTAAACGACAATGAAGGCAATAATTTTCTGGCCACTTTATAAAGAATTACTTGACACAATAGCTTCTTACAAGGTGGTGTCCCGCCATAGTAAATGTAGCATAATTTTAACAGTAGAATGTTATACAAGATGTCTCCCTAATTGGGGGCGATGATTTTCTTAGTAAACATAGAAGGGTTCTGGTGTTACCTAATCATCTTCATCTGCAGGGAGGTTGCTCAAGATCATTGGTCGATGGTAATCGTCTTTATGGATAAAACGCCGGACCCTCTGTGGAAGAGTCATTCTTTGAGTCCTGTGAGGAGGAGTATTGATGATATAATCCGTGGTATTTCCCTCAGCCTCAGCCATTTATCACATGTGTCAGCATGAGCTGCGAGACTCCAGTAAGGCAATCAGGATATCGTTTAATATTACCCTCAGAGTTCAGCAGTAGCAGATTCATGGCTGTCAGGGATGGTAAAGTTTGCTTGGGCAACGAGGGCGTGTACAGAACATACTGAGCATCGTACTGCTGTATTATTCTATAAGATATTTATCTTATGAGCATCGTACTGCTGTATTATTATGTAAGATATTTATCTTATGAGCATCGTACTGCTGTATTATGTAAGATATTTATCTTATGAGCATCGTACTGCTGTATTATTATGTAAGATATTTATCTTATGAGCATCGTACTGCTGTATTATTATGTAAGATATTTATCTTATGAGCATCGTACTGCTGTATTATTCTATAAGATATTTATCTTATGGGAAAAACAACGTGCTGGATGTTGGAGTGATGTATGTCAGTATGCCGACGACTGGTTGAGGCCTCCAGTGTGAAAGGAGGTGAGATCGACTGTTATTGAGTAGTGGTTGGGTGGTGGGTAGTTATGTGAGGACAACACTGTTAGTGTTGGCCTCTGGCTCAGGTTCATCTTGGGAAATATTATACTCAACGGTGGTAACTTGGTGGCATTGTTCAGTAACTACGTATTGTAATGTGTTAATGACACCAGTGACTCTTGTGGTGTAGCGTCAGCCAGGCCAGGGGTGTGTGTGTGTGTGTGTGTGTGTGTGTGTGTGTGTGTGTGTGTGTGTGTGTGTGTGTGTGTGTGTGTGTGCGCGTGTGTGTGTGCGTGTGTGTGTGTGTGCGTGCGTGTGTGTGTGTGTGTGTATGTGTGTGTGTGTGTGTGTGTGTGTGTGTGTGTGTGGTGTTCTTGTGTACGTGTGTGTGTGTGTGTGTGTGTGTGTGTGTGTACGTGTGTGTGTGTGTGTGTGTGTGCGTGTGTGTGTGTGTGTGTGTGTACGTGTGTGTGTGTGTGTGCGTGTGTGTGTGTGTGTGAAAACGAGGCAAGAGAAGTCAATCATGTGATCCCACACTCAGACTTTCTTCTGATCCAACACTCAGCCTTTCCTCTGATCCAACACTCAGCCTTTCTTCTGATCCAACACTCAGCCTTTCTTCTGATCCAACACTCAGCCTTTCTTCTGATCCAGCACTCAGCCTTCTGATCCAACACTCAGCCTTTCCCCTGATCCCACACTCAGCCTATTAGCCTTATTACGCACGTTCAGACACTGCTGGCCTGGTTTCACATTCCTTCCTACCATAACTCCCAAGTCTTTTTCACATTCTGTATGATCCAAGTTCTATATTATTGAGTTTATAACTTCCAGGGTTATTGCCATTCCCCAGGATTAGGACATTGCATATATTTACATTGAGCTGCACCTGCCACTTCTCGGACCACGACGTTAGTGTATCCAAATCTTGCACTCTTCGATAACCCTCGAGCAGAGTTCGTCGGAACCCGGGGCTTATTTTTCGTTAATTGGTCAACCTTTTTAATTATCATATCCCTAGTGACTGTGATGATTAAATAATTTATTTACCTCAGGTTCACTATATAATTATTAATTAGTGGAATATTATTTGTCTTGTGTTAAAACTGAAAGGAAGTAACTATTAAAATTCGTGCACCTTTCTGTCTCATTGTCAGTTAGTTCTAAGTGGATCTAACTTTTATCTAATCTTTGTTCTGTATACTTGGAAAAAGCCTTTCGGATTTGTCTCTGAATGACTCACGAAATCGTAATGACACGATTGCAAACAAACCTCGATTCGGGTGGGGGTTGAACTCCCGGTAAGTGAGTCCTTAAACTCCAGCCTAGTTCGTAACCCACTGGACCAAGTGGCTACAATAAGATTCATCCAGCTAGGTATATTTATACACTATAGGAAGGTTAGCGTAGGCACCACTGTGACCACACATGCAAGTTTTTACAGGCGAATCTTATTGTAGCCAGCTTACACGCTGGCCTGGAGTTTTACGACTCACTCGCCACAAGTTCAACCCCCACCCGTACCGTAATTTGTCTTTGAATCTTAATACTTATATTTTGGTTCACGAGGTGACACTTACCTTGTTGATACACCTATAAATTCCTTTCTTCTTCCGTGAAGGATAATAATTGTAGACAGCCTGTACTGTCTGCACAGACAGCCTGTACTGTCTGCACAGACAGCCTATGCTGTCTGCCAGCTTAGTTCATATTTCGCGGCACTAAGGTGCTGCCCTCTAGGCCTGCCCAGGTCAGTGGGACGCTGGTCCCACACTCCCTCACTCACTCAGCGGCCTAGCAGCAGTCAACAAGTCTACTCTCTCCTTCGTGCCCATGGCCCTCCCGGGCCATGGGCACAACACACAAGCCTGTGTACCCACCACAACTTTGTAAATAAAGTAAGAAGCCTCCGAAGACGTCTATAATTGAACCCCGCTCCGCTTGCAGTTTCACCAAATAATCCCATTCACATAATTTCCTATTCATTCATTTCAAATCATTTCTATTCGATCTTATTTCCTTACAGGGAATTTATATTGGGTATCATGTATAGTATTTAGAAAGATGTCAAATTGAAAGTCCTCTTCGCTTTCTCTAGACTGGAATACTGCTGTACATTAACATCTCCATTCAAGGCAGGTGAAATTACAGATCTAGAGAATGTACAGTATAAGTTCCATCAAATACCTTAACTACTGGGAACGCTTGGAAGCTCTTGTACTCACTGGAGCGCAGGCGAGAGAGATGCATCATAATCTACAACTGGAAGATCCTGGAGGTGATTGGCCCCTAATCTGCACACAGAAATCACTCCTTACGAAAGCAAAAGACTTGGCAGGCGATGCAACATACCCCTAGTGAAAAGTAGGGTCGCCATTAGTACACTAAGAGAAAACACAGTAAGCGTCCAGAGCCCAAGACTTCAACAGCCTTCCACCAGCCATAAGGGAAATTATCAATAGACCCCTGGTTGTCTTCAAGAGGGAGTTGGACGGATATCTAAAGTCTGTACCGGATCAGCCTGGCTGTGGTTTGTATGTTGGACTACGTGTGGTCAGCACTAACAGCCTCGTTGATCACTCCCTGATCCACCGGGAGGCCCTGTCATGGACCATTACTATGTATCCTTATTACGACTTACAAAATCGTAACAACACGATTGCAAACAAACCAGGGAACGGGTGGGGTTTCAACTCATGGAGTTTTACGACTCACTCCCAGTGGGTTCAACCCCCACTCGTTCCCTGGTTTATCCATACTATCATACTCCATTCAGTGTTAAATGTAATCGATTTGTAGTTGATTGCTCCAGACCGTTCCATAATCTCCAGATTATTAACAAGGGTCTCCCTAGGGTTTTACTTAGTTGGTTTTGTCACAAACTGTTTTAACGAAATAGTCCTGGATTACCTCTAGCAAGTCGTTTCATTCTAGATTCACAGTCAAGGAATTCCAATATGGCTAAAGTTTAAATCCCCTAGAATTACTAGGTTATCGTGCCTCGAAGACTTGATCACTTCTTCCCACAGAAGTCTTCGTTGGTCCCTGTTCAAGTTTGCGGGTCAGTATATGTGTGTGTTTCCTCAAGGATAAGATACCCGCTTTACTCGGACATACAGTGCCACCCCCCTCCCCCCTTTCATTATTTCTATCAACGTGAGACAAGGTAATCCCCTGGATATGGCACTCTGCAGGCACAGTTACTGTAAAATCATCAACGTTTCCCGGATATGTGACTAATCTTGGCTCAGCCATCTTATTTCCAGTACTTCGACTGTTTGTGTGATAAATACTGAGTAATTCCCTCCTCTGTTTCTTGTCCCTGCTCATCCCCATCCCTCCACTATCTCTGTTGTTTCCATTACCGCCTTATGCCACCGTATTGCTACGACCAATATTAACCAATAATCCCACTCCATTTTGCTGACAACTACCATTCTGCAAATCCACAATATTACAAGCCTGGCAAATTTCATTGCTAACATTTATACATTTCATTCTCCTCCCACAAACACCCACACTAACTTAAAGCCTTAACAAGTCCCTTCACTGAACTTGCTAAAGCTTCTACCCTGGTCCTTGGATAATTGAGCCCCATCCCTGGCACACAAGTGATTCAAGGGATATAAGAGGTCGTAGTTGTCAATAAATGGTACTGCAGTTTCCTTAGTGTTTGTCCAGCCAGCAGTTTCTACCAGTTGTCTTTGACAACTATTCATTTCCAACTCCCCTCTTTGGTAAACTGCCACATATTACAGGGATCCCGGATTTATTCCTGCTTAGGTCTATCACTGCATTATACCTGCTAATCAAGTCCTCACTTTACGCCTGTGGAAACATCCTTACCTCCAGTTCTGGGGCAGAAAATGGGTTGGACCCATTAGCTTTCGTGGTGCTGTCAAGATCGCTAGCAATATCCTGCATCTGAGCCCCAGGAAAGCACACCTGCCTCTTACTCCTATCCTTTCAACAAAAAACCCTGATCGGATTGTCCTCAGTAAGAATAGTGTTCTTATCATGACTTGAATGGTCAGGTGACATTGCTCTTTACTAGTAGCCATTGTTGGGAGGTTCTTGATTGTAGACTCACACTCGTTTGGCAACAGATAAGGAATTTGGGTCTCCACAACAGTCTCCTGGTCCCTCACCTTCAGTTACAGCCCATTCATTTCCACCAGCTTCTGGTCGTTGTGGCAAATCAGACTATCGCCATGGTTGTTTTTATCCTCCTCTTTGCTCCAGGGCCCTTGCACACCTCTTTAAGGCCCTGAATCGCCCTTCTAGCCTCCTCTAACTCTGTCTTAACCTGAAGGTACAGTTGCTCAAAGTTCAGAGAAGCCATCTTACAATCTGAGTAGGCCAACAGCAGAGTGTAAGATAAGGAGGTCTTTGTTGGAGACAGGTCAGTTAGCTAGTCCACTGGCCACTCACCCTTCCATCTGATCAAACACTCAGACACTTCCATGTGAGTTCACTCAGCCTTTCCTCTGATCCCACCCAACCTCTGATTCCCACACTTAGCCTTTCCTCTAGTCCCACACTTAAGTCATCCCCTTCCTGTGGGGGTTCACCGTCACCCAGGCATCCTCAACACCCGCACCTCTCCTGAAGCCTCTCACCATCCTGGCTCTGTGGGGGTTCACCGTCACCCAGGCATCCTCAACACCCGCACCTCTCCTGAAGCCTCTCACCATCCTGGCTCTGTGGGGGTTCACCGTCACCCAGGCATCCTCAACACCCGCACCTCTCCTGAAGCCTCTCACCATCCTGGCTCTGTGGGGGTTCACCGTCACCCAGGCATCCTCAACACCCGCACCTCTCCTGAAGCCTCTCACCATCCTGGCTCTGTGGGGGTTCACCGTCACCCAGGCATCCTCAACACCCGCACCTCTCCTGAAGCCTCTCACCATCCTGGCTCTGTGGGGGTTCACCGTCACCCAGGCATCCTCAACACCCGCACCTCTCCTGAAGCCTCTCACCATCCTGGCTCTGTGGGGGTTCACCGTCACCCAGGCATCCTCAACACCCGCACCTCTCCTGAAGCCTCTCACCATCCTGGCTCTGTGGGGGTTCACCGTCACCCAGGCATCCTCAACACCCGCACCTCTCCTGAAGCCTCTCACCATCCTGGCTCTGTGGGGGTTCACCGTCACCCAGGCATCCTCAACACCCGCACCTCTCCTGAAGCCTCTCACCATCCTGGCTCTGTGGGGGTTCACCGTCACCCAGGCATCCTCAACACCCGCACCTCTCCTGAAGCCTCTCACCATCCTGGCTCTGTGGGGGTTCACCGTCACCCAGGCATCCTCAACACCCGCACCTCTCCTGAAGCCTCTCACCATCCTGGCTCTGCTGGATCCACCCAGATGAGTCTCAATTGATTCTAACTCTGTTTATGAAAGATT
Source organism: Cherax quadricarinatus (assembly GCF_026875155.1). NCBI lineage: Eukaryota > Metazoa > Arthropoda > Malacostraca > Decapoda > Parastacidae > Cherax > Cherax quadricarinatus. Next base: position 84,127,581 of record NC_069407.1, read on the forward strand.
ACACGTCCCAGTGGTCAGTTCTCACCCCTGCGTCCCTACCCATTTCTGACCCCTACTTCCCTACCCATTCCTCACTCCTGCTTTCTAAACTCATCATCCCAGCTTCCCCACCCATTCCTCACCCCTGCTTCCCTACCTATTTCTCGCCCCTGCTTCCCCAACCCATTTCTCAAACTTCCTCTCCCATCCATTCCTCACCCCTGCTCACCCAACCCATTCCTCACACCATTTCAACCCATTCCCCACGATTTTCCATTACATTTCTCACTTCTCCTTTTACACCGTTCGTGTTTTACATTATTTCTTTACATCTTTTTTTACAACATTTGTGTTTTACACATTTTTTTACAACATTTTTTCACACCGTTTCTGTTTTTCCTTCAGGTTAACATCCTCATGTGGGTCCCCAGTGCAGGTTAACATCCTCATGTGGGTCCCCAGTGCAGGTTAACATCCTCATGTGGGTCGCCAGTTCAGGTTAACATCCTCATGTGGGTCCCCAGTGCAGGTTAACATCCTCATGTGGGTCGCCAGTTCAGGTTAACATCCTCATGTGGGTCCCCAGTGCAGGTTAACATCCTCATGTGGGTCCCCAGTGCAGGTTAACATCCTCATGTGGGTCCCCAGTTCAGGTTAACATCCTCATGTGGGTCCCCAGTGCAGGTTAACATCCTGATGTGGGTCCCCAGTGCAGGTTAACATCCTCATGTGGGTCCCCAGTTCAGGTTAACATCCTCATGTGCGTCCCCAGTGCAGGTTAACATCCTGATGTGGGTCCCAGTGCAGGTTAACATCCTCATGTGGGTCCCCAGTGCAGGTTAACATCCTGATGTGGGTCCCCAGTGCAGGTTAACATCCTGATGTGGGTCCCCAGTGCAGGTTAACATCCTGATGTGGGTCCCCAGTGCAGGTTAACATCCTCATGTGGGTCCCCAGTGCAGGTTAACATCCTCATGTGGGTTCCCAGTGCAGCTTAACATCCTCATGTGGGTCCCCAGTGCAGGTTAACATCCTCATGTGGGTCCCCAGTGCAGGTTAACATCCTCATGTGGGTTCCCAGTGCAGGTTAACATCCTCATGTGTGTCCCCAGTGCAGGTTAACATCCTCATGTGGGTCCCCAGTGCAGGTTAACATCCTCATGTGGGTCCCCAGTGCAGGTTAACATCCTCATGTGGGTCCCCAGTGCAGGTGAACATCCTCATGTGGGTCCCCAGTGCAGGTTAACATCCTCATGTGGGTCCCCAGTGCAGGATAACATCCTCATGTGGGTCCCCAGTGCAGGTGAACATCCTCATGTGGGTCCCCAGTGCAGGTTAACATCCTCATGTGGGTCCCCAGTGCAGGTTAACATCCTCATGTGGGTCCCCAGTGCAGGTTAACATCCTCATGTGGGTCCCCAGTGCAGGTGAACATTCTCATGTGGGTCCCCAGTGCAGGTTAACATCGATGGAAATAAATGGTATAAAATACCGACACAATGGAAATATAAACACAAATGCAGTATAATGTGATCCTTTATTGACAACGTTTCACCCACACAGTGGGCTTTTTCAAGTCACACACGAATCTACCTGGGGTTGGAAGGTACGAGAGTATTTATAGACAGAATGTTGAAGTCAGGTGAAGAATGCTGCATCTGATGATCTACCGGGTGGGGTTATAGACTCTTGGGTAGCTTGGCAGGGGTGTTGGACAAGTTGTAGACCTTCTGCAGTGTTCTTATGTGGGATAGCGATGAAGAAGTTTCTTGGCGAGTGGTTCAGCTATGTTATAGAAGCCATTGTTCTGGTTGAAATTGTTGGTTATAGAGATAAACGATGATTCCAGGATTCTTCTGTATTGAGTGTTGTCTTCTGTGGCTATAAGTCTTGAGTTTCTGTAGTTAATTAAATGGTTGTGTGAATTGCGATGTTGTACACAGGCATTCCTTGTATCGTCAGTCCTGCTTGCATATTGGTGTTCTGAAATACGGGTTTGGAGGTCTCTTGATGTTTCGCCCACATATAATTTGTTGCAGTCATTACAAGGGATTATGTATACCCCTGCGGAGGATGGAGGCTTGTCCTGTCTACTACTAGTGATGTCCTTGATGGTCGTGGTTGTGGAGGTAGATACTTGGAATGATGTTTTGGCAAAGATGTTGGAAACATGTTTGGCAATGGAGTTGGTGGGAAGGACTATGTATCTCTTCTCGGCAGTGTCTTCTCTGGGTGTGTTGAAGATGTTTAATGCTCGCCGTCTGCAGTCTCTGATGAAGTGACGAGGATAGTGGAGTTTGGAAAATACTTGTTCAATTATAGTGCATTCTTCCTCAAGGAACTCGTTGCTGCAGATTCTGAGTGCACGCAGGAAGAAGCCTATAATTACACCACGTTTGGTTTTGGTGTCGTGGTGAGAGTAGAAGTGGAGAAGATCGTTTTGGTTGGTGGGTTTTCGATAGACTTTAAAACGAAGTTCGTGGTCAGCTTTGCAGAGTAGAACATCAAGGAAAGGAAGAGTGTTGTCGACTTCTTCTTCAAGTGTGAACTGGATTGAAGGCTCGACCTGGTTGAGCTTGTCTTGGAGAGCTTGAACGTTGAAGCGTTTAGGAGTTATGAGGAGAATGTCGTCAACATAACGGAGCCAGGTGACAGACGAAGGAATAATGGTGGAGAAACGTTCGGCTTCTAGATGTTCCATGTATAGGTTCGCCAGGACTGCACTGAGTGGCGAACCCATGGGTAGTCCAAAAGTCTGCTGAAAGAGGTGATTTTCGAAAGAGAAACACGTAAAGCCAACACATAGTTCAACAAGGTCGATGAAATCGCTGGCTGGAATGGGAAGATCAAGTGAGTCGTCAATTTTCCTGCGTAAGAGATCGAGGTTAACATCCTCATGTGGGTCCCCAGTGCAGGTTAGCATCCTCATGTGGGTCCCCAGTGCAGGTTAGCATCCTCATGTGGGTCCCCAGTGCAGGTTAGCATCCTCATATGGGTCCCCAATGCAGGTTAGCATCCTCATGTGCGTCCCCAATGAAGATTAACATCCTCATGTGGGTCCCCAGTGCAGGTTAGCATCCTCATATGGGTCCCCAGTGCAGGTTAGCATCCTCATGTGGGTCCCCAGTGCAGGTTAGCATCCTCATGTGGGTCCCCAGTGCAGGTTAACATCCTCATGTGGGTCCCCAATGAAGATTAACATCCTCATGTGGGTCCCCAGTGCAGGATAACATCCTTATGTGGGTCCCCAACAGGTTAACATCCCCATGTGCGTTCCCAGCAGGTTAACATCCCCATGTGGGTCCCCAGCAGGTTAACATCCCCATGTGGGTCCCCAGCAGGTTGCCATCCCCATGTGCGTCCCCAGCAGGTTAACATCCCCATGTGGTTCCCCAGCAGGTTAACATCCCCATATGGGTCCTCATCAGGTTAACATCCCCATGTGGGTCCCCAGCAGGTTAACATTCCCATGTGGATCCCCAGCAGGTTAACATCCCCATGTGGGTCCCTAGCGGGTTAACATCCCCATGTGGGTCCCCAGGAGGGTAACATTTTCATGTGGGTCCCCAGCAGGTTAACATCCTCATGTGGATCCCCAGCAGGATAACATCCTCATGTGGGTCCCGAGCAGGTTAACATCCGAATGTGGGTCCCCAGCAGGTTAACATCCTCATGTGGGTCCCCAGTGCCGGTTAGCATCCTCATGTGGGTCCCCAATGAACATTAACGTCCTCATGTGGGTCCACAGTGCAGGTTAACATCCTTATGTGGTTCCCCAACAGGTTAACATCCCCATGTGCGTCGCCAGCAGGTTCACATCCCCATGTGGGTCCCCAGCAGGTTAACATCCCCATATGGGTCCTCAGCAGGTTAACATCCCCATGTGGGTCCCCAGCAGGTTAACATCCCCAAGTGCGTCCCCAGCAGGTTAATATCCCCATATGGGTCTTCATCAGGTTAACATCCCCATGTGGGTCCCTAGCAGGTTAACATTCCCATGTGGGTTCCCAGCAGGTTAACATCCCCATGTGGGTCCCCAGCTGGTTAACATCCCCATGTGGGTCCCCAGGGGGTTAACATTTTCATATGGGTCCCCAGCAGGTTAACATCCCCATGTGGGTCCCCAGCAGGTTAACATCCTCATGTGGGTCCCGAGCAGGTTAACATCCCCATATGGGTCCCCAGCAGGTTAACATCCTCATGTGGGTCCCAGCAGGTTAATATCCCCATGTGGGTCACTAACAGGCTAACATCCTCATGTGGGCCCCCAGCAAGTTAACATCACCATGTGGGTCCCCAGCAGGTTAACATCCCCATGTGGGCCCCCAGCAGGTTAACATCACCATGTGGGTTCCCAGCAGGTTAACATCCCCATGTGCGTCCCCAACAGGTTAACATCCCCATGTGGGTCCCCAGCTGGTTAACATCCCCATGTGGGTCCCCAGCAGGTTAACCTCCCCATGTGGGCCCCTAGCAGGTTAACATCCCCATGTGGGTCCCCAGAAGGTTAACGTCCTCATGTGGGTCTCGAGAAGGCTAACATCCCCATGTGGGTCCCGAGCAGGTTAACATCCTCTCGTGGGTCCCCAGCAGGTTAACATCCCCATGTGGGTCCCCAGCAGGTTAATATCCCCATGTGGGTCCCTAGCAGGCTAACATCCTCATGATGGTCCCCAGTGCAGGTTAACATCCTCATGTGGGTCCCCAACGCAATTTAGCATCCCCATGTGGGTCACCAGTGATGGTTAACATTCTCATGTGGGTCCCCAATGCAGGTTAATATCCTCATGTGGGTCTCCAGGAGGTTAACATCCCCATTTGGGTCCCCAGCAGGTTAACATCCCCATGTGGGTCCCCAACAGGTTAACATCCCCTTGTGGGTCCCCAGCAGGTTAACGTCCTCATGTGGGTCCCCAGCAGGCTAACATTCCCATGTGGGTCCCCAGAAGGTTAACATTCCCATGTGGGTCCCCAGCAGGTTAACATCCCCATGTGGGTCCCCAGCAGGTTAACATCCCCATGTGGATCCCAGCAGGTTAACATCCCCATGTGGGTCCCCAGCAGGTTAACATCCCCATGTGGGTCCCCAGCAGGTTAACATCCCCATGTGGGTCCCCAGCGCAGGTTAACATCCCCCTGTGGGCCCCCAGCAGGTTAACATCACAATGTGGGTCCCCAGCAGGTTAACATCCTCACGTGGGTCCCCAGCAGGTTAACATCCCCCATGTGCATCCCCAGCAGGTTAACATCCCCATGTGGGTCCCCAGCATGTTAACATTCCCATGTGAGTCCCCAGCAGGTTAACATCCCCATGTGGGTCCCCAGCAGGTTAACATCCCCATGTGGGTCCCCAGCAGGTTAACATCCCCATGTGGGTCCCCAGCAGGTTAACATCCCCATGTGGGTTCCCAGCAGGTTTACATCCCCATGTGGGTCCCAAGCAGGTTAACATCCCCATGTGGATCCCCAGCAGGTTAACATCCCCATGTGGATCCCCAGCAGGTTAACATCCCCATGTGGGTCCCCAGCAGGTTAACATCCCCATGTGAATCCCCAGCAGGTTAACATCCCCATGTGGGTCCGCAGCAGGTTAACATTCCCATGTGAGTCCCCAGCAGGTTAACATCCCCATGTGGGTCCCCAGCAGGTTAACATCCCCATGTGGGTCCCCAGCAGGTTAACATCCCCATGTGGGTTCCCAGCAGGTTTACATCCCCATGTGGGTCCCCAGCAGGTTAACATCCCCATGTGGATCCCCAGCAGGTTAACATCCCCATGTGGATCCCCAGCAGGTTAACATCCCCATGTGGGTCCCCAGCAGGTTAACATCCCCATGTGAATCCCCAGCAGGTTAACATCCCCATATGGGTCCCCAGCAGGTTAACATTCCCATGTGAGTCCCCAGCAGGTTAACATCCCCATGTGGGTCCCCAGCAGGTTAACATCCCCATGTGGGTCACCAGCAGGTTAACATCCCCATGTGGGTCCCCAGCAGGTTAATATCCCCATGTGGGTCCCCAGCAGGTTTACATCCCCATGTGGGTCACCAGTGATGGTTAACATTCTCATGTGGGTCCCCAATGCAGGTTAACATCCTCATGTGGGTCTCCAGGAGGTTAACATCCCCATTTGGGTCCCCAGCAGGTTAACATCCCCATGTGGATCCCCAGCAGGTTAATATCCCCATGTGGATCCCCAGCAGGTTAACATCCCCATGTGGGTCCCCAGTGCAGGTTAACTTCCCCATGTGGGTTCCCAGCAGGTTAACATCACCATGTGGGTCCCCAGCAGGTTAACATCCCCGTGTGGGTCCCCAGCAGGTTAACATCCCCATTTGGATCCCCAGCAGGTTAACATCCTCATGTGGATCCCCAGCAGGTTAACATCCCCATGTGGGTCCCCAGCAGGTTAACATCCCCATGTGGATCCCCAGCAGGTTAACATCCCCATGTGGGTCCCCAGCAGGTTAACATCCCCATATGGATCCCCAGCAGGTTAACATCCTCATGTGGATCCCCAGCAGGTTAACATCCCCATGTGGGTCCCCAGCAGGTTAACATCCCCATGTGGATCCCCAGCAGTTTAACATCCCCATGTGGGTCCCCAGCAGGTTAACATCCCCATGTGGATCCCCAGCAGGTTAACATCCCCATGTGGGTCCCCAGTGCAGGTTAACTTCCCCATGTGGGTTCCCAGCAGGTTAACATCACCATGTGGGTCCCCAGCAGGTTAACATCCCCGTGTGGGTCCCCAGCAGGTTAACATCCCCATGTTGTCCCCCTGCATATTAACATCCCCATGTGGGTCCCCAGCAGGTTTACATCCCCATGTGGGTCCCCAGCAGGTTAACATCCCATGTGGATCCCCAGCAGGTTAACATCCCCATGTGGGTCCCCAGCAGGTTAACATCCCCATATGGATCCGCAGCAGGTTAACATCCTCATGTGGATCCCCAGCAGGTTAACATCCCCATGTGGGTCTTCAGCAGGTTAACATCCCCATGTGGATCCCCAGCAGGTTAACATCCCCATGTGGGTCCCCAGCAGGTTAACATCCCCATGTGGATCCCCAGGAGATTAACATCCCCATGTGGGTCCCCAGCAGGTTAACATCCCCATGTGGGTCCCCAGCAGGTTAACATTCCCATGTGGGTCCCCAGCACGTTAACATCCCCATGTGGGTCCCCAGGAGGTTAACATCCCCATGTGGATCCCCAGCAGGTTAACATCACCATGTGAGTCTCCAGCAGGTTAACATCACCATGTGGGTCCCCACCAGGTTAACATCCCCATGTTTGTCCCCAGCAGGTTAACACCCCCATGTGGGTCCCCAGCAGGTTTACATCCCCGTGTGGGTCCCCAGCAGGTTAACATCCCCATGTTGGCCCCCAGCATATTAACATCCCCATGTGGGTCCCCAGCAGGTTAACATCCCCATGTGGGTCCCCAGCAGGTTAACATCCCCATATGGATCCCCAGCAGGTTAACATCCTCATGTGGATCCCCAGCAGGTTAACATCCCCATGTGGGTCCCCAGCAGGTTAACATCCCCATGTGGATCCCCAGCAGATTAACATCCCCATGTGGGTCCGCAGCAGGTTAACATCCCCATATGGATCCCCAGCAGGTTAACATCCTCATGTGGATCCCCAGCAGGTTAACATCCCCATGTGGGTCCCCAGCAGGTTAACATCCCCATGTGGATCCCCAGCAGGTTAACATCCCCATGTGGGTCCCCAGCAGGTTAACATCCCCATGTGGATCCCCAGCAGGTTAACATCCCCATGTGGGTCCCCAGTGCAGGTTAACTTCCCCATGTGGGTTCCCAGCAGGTTAACATCACCATGTGGGTCCCCAGCAGGTTAACATCCCCGTGTGGGTCCCCAGCAGGTTAACATCCCCATGTTGTCCCCCTGCATATTAACATCCCCATGTGGGTCCCCAGCAGGTTTACATCCCCATGTGGGTCCCCAGCAGGTTAACATCCTCATGTGGATCCCCAGCAGGTTAACATCCCCATATGGATCCCCAGCAGGTTAACATCCTCATGTGGATCCCCAGCAGGTTAACATCCCCATGTGGGTCCCCAGCAGGTTAACATCCCCATGTGGATCCCCAGCAGGTTAACATCCCCATGTGGGTCCCCAGCAGGTTAACATCCCCATGTGGATCCCCAGGAGGTTAACATCCCCTTGTGGGTCCCCAGCAGGTTAACATCCCCATGTGGGTCCCCAGCAGGTTAACATTCCCATGTGGATCCCCAGCACGTTAACATCCCCATGTGGGTCCCCAGCAGGTTAACATCCCCATGTGGATCCCCACCAGGTTAACATCCCCATGTTAGTCCCCAGCAGGTTAACACCCCCATGTGGGTCCCCAGCAGGTTAACATCCCCATGTGGATCCCTGCAGGTTAACATCCTCATGTGGATCCCCAGCAGGTTAACATCCCCATGTGGATTCCCAGCAGGTTAACATCCCCATGTGGATCCCCAGCAGGTTAACATCCCCATGTGGATCCCCAGCAGGTCAACATCCCCATGTTGATCCCCAGCAGGTTAACATCCCCATGTGGGTCCCCAGCAGGTTAACATCCCCATGTGGATCCCCAGCAGGTTAACATGTTCATGTGGGTCCCCAGCAGGTTAACATCTTCATGTGGGTCCCCAGCAGGTTAACATCCCCATGTGGGTCCGCAGCAGGTTAACATCCCCATGTGGATCGCCAGCAGGTTAACATCCTCATGTGGGTCCCCAGCAGGTTAACATCCCCATGTGGATCCCCATGTGTGTTCCCAACAGGTTAACATCCCGATGTGGGTCCCCAGCAGGTTAACATCCCCATGTGGATCTCCAGCAGGTTAACATCCCCATGTGGGTCCCCAGCAGGTTAACATCCACATGTGGGTCCCCAGCAGGTTAACATCCCCATGTGGGTCCCCAGCAGGTTAACATCCCCATGTGGGTCCCCAGCAGGTTAACATCCCCATGTGGATCCCCAGCAGGTTAACATCCCCATGTGGATCCCCAGCAGGTTAACATCCCCATGTGGATCCCCAGCAGTTTAACATCTCCATGTGGGTCCCCAGCAGGTTATCATCCCCATGTGGATCCCCAGCAGGTTAACATCCCTATGTGGGTTCCCAGCAGGTTAACCTCCCCATGTGGGTCCCCAGCAGGATAACATCCCCATGTGGGTTCCCAGCAGGTTAACATCCCCATGTGGATCCCCAGCAGGTTAACATCCCCATGTGGGTTCCCAGCAGGTTAACATCCCCATGTGGGTCCCCAGCAGGTTAACATCCCCATGTGCATCCCCAGCAGGTTAACATCCCCATGTGGGTCCCCAGCAGGTTAACATCCCCATGTGGGTCCCCAGCAGGTTAACATCCCCATGTGGGTCCCCAGCAGGTTAACATCCCCCTGTGGGTCCCCAGCAGGTTAACATCCCCATGTGGGTCCCCAGCAGGTCAACATCCCCATGTGGGTCCCCAGCAGGTTAACATCACCATGTGGGTCCCCAGCAGGTTAACATCCCCATGTGGGTGCCCAGCAGGTTAACATCCCCATGTGGGTCCCCAGCAGGTTAACATCCCCATGTGGGTCCCCAGCAGGTTAACATCCCCATGTGGGTCCCCAGCAGGTTAACATCCCCATGTGGGTCCACAGCAGGTTAACATCCCCATGTGGGTCCACAGCAGGTTAACATCCCCATGTGGGTCCCCAGCAGGTTAACATCACCATGTGGGTCCCCAGCAGGTTAACATCCCCATGTGGGTCCCCAGCAGGTTAACATCACCATGTGGGTCCCCAGCAGGTTAACATCCCCATGTGGGTACCCAGCAGGTTAACATCCCCATGTGGGTCCCCAGCAGGTTAACATCCCCATGTGGGTCCCCAGCAGGTTAACATCCCCATGTGGGTCCCCAGCAACATTTCGTTCTGTAGACAGATTTAATTTTTACAATTTTTCGCCCTAATAAGACTTTAATAAGGACATTGTTTCTCTCAGTCATTCACTTCCTCTGAGCGAAATGTTGTACATGTTTTTGTTGTTTGTGTGTAAGGTACGACCTGTCATGAAGTGGTACGACCATTCCTGCAGTGGTACGACCTTTCCTGCAGTGGTATGACCTTTTCTTCAGTGGTATGACCTTCTATGCAGTGGTACGACCTTTCCTGAAATGGTACGACCTTTCGTGCAGTGGTACGACCTTTCCTGAAGTGGTACGACCTTTCCTGAAGTGGTACGACCTTTCCTGCGGTGGCACGACCTTTCCTGCAGTGGTATGACCTTTCCTGCAGTGGTACGACTTTTCCTGCAGGGGTACCTTTCCTGCATTGGTACGACCTTCCATGCAGTGGTACGACCTTTCCTGCAGTGGGATATCTTTCCTGCAGCGGCACGACTTTTCCTGTAACGGTACGAACTTTCCTGTTCCGGTACGACCTTTCCTGCAGAGGTACGATCTTTCCTGCAGCGGTACCTTTCTTGGAGCGGTACGACCTTTCCTCAGCGGCATGACCTTTTCTGCAGCAGTGCGACCTTTCTTGCAGCGGTACCTTTCTTGGAGCGGTACGACCTTTCCTCAGCGGCACGACCTTTTCCTGCAGCAGTGCGACCTTTCCTACAGCGGCACGACCTTTCCAGCAGTAGGACGACCCTTCCTGGCCCTGGGCCAGGCTCGTCTTGTGCTAGCTTGGTCAACCAGGCTGTCCCCACGTATCCATCACAGCCTGGTTGATCTATCACTTAAATTTCTGATAACTACGTTTTCAAGGCTCTGCTGGCCGCTAACACCAATAGTCAAGCTGATGGAGGGGTGTTGATGGTGACAGTGGGTACACAGGGTGCATGTGTACCCACGTAGTGTCGCCCGCTGTGTGTACACACACTCACGATACACAAAGTGGGTGGGAAAGAATACGGAAAAAAATTCTTGAGTCGTAACTTGCATGGTTTTATAGCTGAACTTGTGTCGTTGTGCTGTGAAAATCTCCCGTCTGGGATATCCCGTCTCTCTCTCTCTCTCTCTCTCTCTCTCTCTCTCTCTCTCTCTCTCTCTCTCTCTCTCTCTGTCTCAGTAAAGTTCACTACATGAGACAGTGATCGCGCTGAGATACATTTGTAGGAAATTAAAAACGAAGAGGACAGAGAAGTTCTGAGAATTTCATTTACATATAGAAGCTGAGAGGTACAGTGACTCAGCTGAGAGGTACAGTGACTCAGCTGAGAGGTACAGTGACTCAGCTGAGAGGTACAGTGACTCAGCTGAGAGGTACAGTGACTCAGCTGAGAGGTACAGTGACTCAGCTGAGAGGTACAGTGACTCAGCTGAGAGGTACAGTGACTCAGCTGAGAGGTACAGTGACTCAGCTGAGAGGTACAGTGACTCAGCTGAGAGGTACAGTGACTCAGCTGAGAGGTACAGTGACTCAGCTGAGAGGTACAGTGACTCAGCTGAGAGGTACAGTGACTTAGCTGAGAGGTACAGTGACTCAGCTGAGAGGTACAGTGACTCAGCTGAGAGGTACAGTGACTCAGCTGAGAGGTACAGTGACTCAGCTGAGAGGTACAGTGACTCAGCTGAGAGGTACAGTGACTCAGCTGAGAGGTACAGTGACTCAGCTGAGAGGTACAGTGACTCAGCTGAGAGGTACAGTGACTCAGCTGAGAGGTACAGTGACTTAGCTGAGAGGTACAGTGACTCAGCTGAGAGGTACAGTGGTCAACCTCAACCAACACGTCTCAGCTAGAGCGGTACAGTGGTCAACCTCATCCAACACGTCACAGCTAGAGAGGTACAGTGGTCAACCTCAACCAACACGTCTCAGCTAGAGAGGTACAGTGGTCAACCTCATCCAACACGTCTCAGCTGGAGAGGTACAGTGGTCAACCTCATCCAACACGTCTCAGCTGGAGAGGTACAGTGGTCAACCTCATCCAACACGTCTCAGCTGGAGAGGTACAGTGGTCGACCAACGGTATCTTGGTACAGGGGACATGTTCGATAATCTTTTTGCCCGGCCACTATTTACAAGTGAGAAAGGTTGGATTTGAGAGGGACCTGCCCAATAGGTTTGCTGCATTGCCTCTCACTGATTACATTCCTACTTCTACTAGTAGACTACATGTCTTGTCTCGTCTCAAGGATTATCTACGCCTCACCTTTGACATTGTTCCAGACTCCGGAGCAGAACTCTTCTAAGGGCCAAAGGACTGACCGCTTCGAAACTAGCTCTTCGAGGGCAACGGACTTATTACATCGTCTTTACATCTCTACTGTTTCTGCTGCTTCCTTTCTATTCGACCGAAGAAGCTTACTGTGTAGGGGAAAACGTTTCGGAATAAAGATATCTGACTGTTGCACACGTGTCTAATCAACTGAGCCCTGATAAATTAGACACATGTGCAACTCTTGGGTATCTTTATTAAGGAAACGTTTCGCCACACAGTGGCTTCATCAATCCATACACAGGAGAAACTTGAAGAACAGGAGGAGAATGAGGTAATCAGTCCCTCAACCTTGAGTCGATGTGGTCAGTCCATCAATCTTGAATAGATTGATGGACTGATTACCTCATTCTCCTCCTGTTCTTCAAGTTTCTCCTGTGTATGGACTGATGAAGCCACTGTGTGGCGAAACGTTTCCTTAATAAAGATACCCAAGAGTTGCACATGTGTCTAATTTATCAACGTGTCGGTTCTGTGAACCAGTCATCTACAACTGAGCCCTGTGGAACACCGCTTGTGACGCTCCCCCACTCTGTTTTCTTCCTGTTTATTCAAACTCTATGTTGTCTATCTGTCCAGGAAAAAAAAATCCCCTACTGTACCGTGAGCCTCGACTTTTGTCAACAGTCTCCTCTGTGTAGCTCTGTCAAAAGCCTTGCTGGAGTTTTTATACACAGTATCATATTCATTACAATGTTTCGCATGGTTTTCTAAATCTCAACACAGCGAAATGTGCTAATAAAAGTTCCTGAAGCGGCTGGAAGTCGCTTGTATGCTGTTCATAAATGACACATGTGCAACTGAAGACGCAACTGGCTGGCGATACGTTTCCAAAATTAAGATAAACCCAAATGTTGCACAGGTATCTCATTTATCAACTTTCGTTTATTAATTTTCTAAATAATTAATTCAAGTTGAATACAGTTGTATGAGTCACAAATGTGTGTGTGGACTATACAACGGTGAGGAGACAAACAGTTAACAGTACAAACTGAGGGGACTAACACGTAAGGGGACTAACGAGCTAATGATAAAAAAATGGTAAGTGAATATTGATGCAAACAAACGCACGAGAAGATAAATACGCAAGTTAAAGTTGGGTAATTAGACCAAGCGGGCGATAAATCAAGTCACGAACGGGAACAACAGAAGCAACGACAAACAGATCAAGGGAAAAGCGCACTGGCAGTCATGTAGTGTTGAGATTGCCAGGTAGGAAAAGTCACATTACCCTGGCTACAACACTACACAACATTACCCTGGCTACAACACTACACAACATTACCCTGGCTACAACACTACACAACATTACCCTGGCTACAACACTACACAACATTACCCTGGCTACAACACTACACAACATTACCCTGGCTACAACACCACACAACATTACCCTGGCTACAACACTACACAACATTACCCTGGCTACAACACTACACAACATTACCCTGGCTACAACACTACACAACATTACCCTGGCTACAACACCACACAACATTACCCTGGCTACAACACTACACAACATTACCCTGGCTACAACACTACACAACATTACCCTGGCTACAACACTACACAACATTACCCTGGCTACAACACTACACAACATTACCCTGGCTACAACACTACACAACATTACCCTGGCTACAACACTTTACAACATTACCCTGGCTACAACACTTTACAACATTACCCTGGCTACAACACTACACAACATTACCCTGGCTACAACACTACACAACATTACCCTGGCTACAACATTACCCTGGCTACAACATTACCCTGGCTACAACACTACACAACATTACCCTGGTTACAACACTACACAACATTACCCTGGCTACAACACTACACAACATTACCCTGGCTACAACACTACACAACATTACCCTGGCTACAACACTACACAACATTACCCTGGCTACAACACTACACAACATTACCCTGGCTACAACACTACACAACATTACCTGGCTACAACACTACACAACATTACCCTGGCTACAACACTACACAACATTACCCTGGTTACAACACTTTACAACATTACCCTGGTTACAACACTACACAACATTACCCTGGTTACAACACTTTACAACATTACCCGGCTACAACACTACACAACATTACCTGGTTACAACACCACAACACATTACCCTGGCTACAACACTACACAACATTACCCTGGCTACAACACTACACAACATTACCCTGGTTACAACACTTTACAACATTACCCTGGTTACAACACTACACAACATTACCCTGGTTACAACACTTTACAACATACCCTGGCTACAACACTACACAACATTACCCTGGCTACAACACTACACAACATTACCCTGGTTACAACACTTTACAACATTACCCTGGTTACAACACTACACAACATTACCCTGGTTACAACACTTTACAACATTACCCTGGCTACAACACTACACAACATTACCCTGGTTACAACAAATACACAACATTACCCTGGCTACAACACTACACAACATTACCCTGGTTACAACACTTTACAACATTACCCTGGTTACAACACTACACAACATTACCCTGGCTACAACACTACACAACATTACCCTGGCTACAACACTACACAACATTACCCTGGCTACAACACTACACAACATTACCCTGGTTACAACACTTTACAACATTACCCTGGTTACAACACTACACAACATTACCCTGGTTACAACACTTTACAACATTACCCTGGTTACAACACTACACAACATTACCCTGGTTACAACACTACACAACATTACCCTGGCTACAACACTACACAACATTACCCTGGCTACAACACTACACAACATTACCCTGGCTACAACACTACACAACATTACCCTGGCTACAACACTACACAACATTACCCTGGCTACAACACTACACAACATTACCCTGGCTACAACACTTCACAACATTACCCTGGCTACAACACTACACAACATTACCCTGGCTACAACACTACACAACATTACCCTGGTTACAACACTACACAACATTACCCTGGCTACAACACTACACAACATTACCCTGGCTACAACACTACACAACATTACCCTGGTTACAACACTACACAACGTTACCCTGGTTACAACACTACACAACATTACCCTGGCTACAACACTACACAACATTACCCTGGTTACAACACTTTACAACATTACCCTGGCTACAACACTACACAACGTTACCCTGGTTACAACACTACACAACGTTACCCTGGTTACAACACTACACAACGTTACCCTGGTTACAACACTACACAACATTACCCTGGTTACAACACTACACAACGTTACCCTGGCTACAACACTACACAACATTACCCTGGCTACAACACTACACAACATTACCCTGGCTACAAAACACTTTACAACATTACCCTGGCTACAACACTACACAACATTACCCTGGCTACAACACTTTACAAACATTACCCTGGCTACAACACTACACAACATTACCCTGGTTACAACACTAACACAACATACCCTGGCTACAACACTACACAAACATTACCCTGGTACAACACTACACAAACATTACCCTGGCTACAACACTACACAACATTACCCTGGTTACAACACTACACAACATTACCCTGGCTACAACACTACACAACATTACCCTGGCTACAACACTACACAACATTACCCTGGTTACAACACTACACAACATTACCCTGGCTACAACACTACACAACATTACCCTGGCTACAACACTACACAACATTACCCTGGCTACAACACTACACAACATTACCCTGGTTACAACACTACACAACATTACCCTGGCTACAACACTACACAACATTACCCTGGCTACAACACTACACAACATTACCCTGGTTACAACACTACACAACATTACCCTGGCTACAACACTACACAACATTACCCTGGCTACAACACTACACAACATTACCCTGGTTACAACACTACACAACATTACCCTGGCTACAACACTACACAACATTACCCTGGTTACAACACTACACAACATTACCCTGGCTACAACACTACACAACATTACCCTGGTTACAACACTACACAACATTACCCTGGCTACAACACTACACAACATTACCCTGGTTACAACACTACACAACGTTACCCTGGCTACAACACTACACAACATTACCCTGGCTACAACACTACACAACATTACCCTGGCTACAACACTACACAACATTACCCTGGCTACAACACTACACAACGTTACCCTGGTTACAACACTACACAACATTACCCTGGTTACAACACTACACAACGTTACCCTGGTTACAACACTACACAACATTACCCTGGCTACAACACTACACAACGTTACCCTGGTTACAACACTACACAACGTTACCCTGGTTACAACACTACACAACATTACCCTGGTTACAACACTACACAACGTTACCCTGGTTACAACACTACACAACGTTACCCTGGTTACAACACTACACAACGTTACCCTGGCTACAACACTACACAACATTACCCTGGCTACAACACTACACAACATTACCCTGGCTACAACACTTTACAACATTACCCTGGCTACAACACTTTACAACATTACCCTGGCTACAACACTACACAACATTACCCTGGCTACAACACTACACAACATTACCCTGGCTACAACACTACACAACATTACCCTGGTTACAACACTTTACAACATTACCCTGGCTACAACACTACACAACATTACCCTGGTTACAACACTTTACAACATTACCCTGGCTACAACACTACACAACATTACCCTGGCTACAACACTACACAACATTACCCTGGTTACAACACTACACAACATTACCCTGGTTACAACACTACACAACGTTACCCTGGCTACAACACTACACAACATTACCCTGGTTACAACACTACACAACGTTACCCTGGTTACAACACTACACAACGTTACCCTGGTTACAACACTACACAACATTACCCTGGCTACAACATTACACAACGTTACCCTGGCTACAACACTACACAACATTACCCTGGCTACAACACTACACAACATTACCCTGGCTACAACATTACACAACGTTACCCTGGCTACAACACTACACAACATTACCCTGGCTACAACACTACACAACATTACCCTGGTTACAACACTTTACAACATTACCCTGGCTACAACACTACACAACGTTACCCTGGCTACAACACTACACAACGTTACCATAGCTACAACACTACACAACATTACCCTGGCTACAACACTACACAACATTACCCTGGCTACAACACTTCACAACATTACCCTGGCTACAACATTACCCTGTCTACAACACCACACAACATTAATCTGGCTACAACACTTCACAACATTACCCTGGCTACAACACTACACAACATTACCCTGGCTACAACACTACACAACATTACCCTGGCTACAACACTACACAACATTACCCTGGCTACAACACTACACAACATTACCCTGGTTACAACACTTCACAACATTACCCTGGCTACAACACTACACAACATTACCCTGGCTACAACACTACACAACATTACCCTGGCTACAACACTACACAACATTACCCTGGCTACAACACTACACAACGTTACCATAGCTACAACACTACACAACATTACCCTGGCTACAACACTACACAACACTACCCTGGCTACAACATACACAACATTACCCTGGCTACAACACTACACAACATTACCCTGGCTACAACACTACACAACATTACCCTGGCTACAACACTACACAACATTACCCTGGCTACAACACTACACAACATTACCCTGGCTACAACACTTTACAACATTACCCTGGCTACAACACTACACAACATTACCCTGGCTACAACACTTTACAACATTACCCTGGCTACAACACTTTACAACATTACCCTGGCTACAACACTTTACAACATTACCCTGGCTACAACACTTTACAACATTACCCTGGCTACAACACTACATAACATTACCCTGGCTACAACACTTTGCAACATTACCCTGGCTACAACACTACACAACATTACCCTGGCTACAACACTACACAACATTACCCTGGCTACAACACTTCACAACATTACCTGGCTACAACATTACCTGTCTACAACACCACACAACATTAATCTGGCTACAACACTTCACAACATTACCCTGGCTACAACACTACACAACATTACCTGGCTACAACACTACACAACATTACCCTGGCTACAACATACACAACATTACCCTGGCTACAACACTACACAACATTACCCTGGCTACAACACTACACAACATTACCCTGGCTACAACACTACACAACATTACCCTGGCTACAAACACTTTACAACATTACCCTGGCTACAACACTACACAACATTACCCTGGCTACAACACTTTACAACATTACCCTGGCTACAACACTTTACAACATTACCCTGGCTACAACACTTTACAACATTACCCTGGCTACAACACTACACAACATTACCCTGGCTACAAACTACACAACATTACCCTGTTACAACACTACACAACATTACCCTGGCTACAACACTACACAACATTACCTGGCTACAACACTTCACAACATTACCCTGGCTACAACACTTTACAACATTACCCTGGCTACAACACTACACAACGTTACCCTGGTTACAAAACACAACAACATTACCCTGGCTACAACACTACACAACGTTACCCTGGTTACAACACTACACAACGTTACCCTGGTTACAACACTACACAACGTTACCCTGGTTACAACACTACACAACATTACCCTGGCTACAACACTACACAACGTTACCATAGCTACAACACTACACAACATTACCCTGGCTACAACACTACACAACATTACCCTGGCTACAACACTTCACAACATTACCCTGGCTAAACATTACCCTGTCTACAACACCACACAACATTAATCTGGCTAAACACTTCACAACATTACCCTGGCTACAACACTACACAACATTACCCTGGCTACAACACTACACAACATTACCCTGGCTACAAGACTACACAACATTACCCTGGCTACAACACTACACAACATTACCCTGGCTACAACACTACACAACATTACCCTGGCTACAACACTACACAACATTACCCTGGCTACAAACACTTTACAACATTACCCTGGCTACAACACTACACAACATTACCCTGGCTACAACACTTTACAACATTACCCTGGCTACAACACTTTACAAACATTACCCTGGCTACAACACTTTACAACATTACCCTGGCTACAACACTTTACAACATTACCCTGGCTACAACACTACACAACATTACCCTGGCTACAACACTTTACAACATTACCCTGGCTACAACACTACACAACATTACCCTGGCTACAACACTACACAACATTACCCTGGCTACAACACTTCACAACATTACCCTGGCTACAACATTACCCTGTCTACAACACCACACAACATTAATCTGGCTACAACACTTCAAACATTACCCTGGCTACAACACTACACAACATTACCCTGGCTACAACACTACACAACATTACCCTGGCTACAACACTACACAACATTACCTGGCTACAACACTACACAACATTACCCTGGCTACAACACTACACAACATTACCCTGGCTACAACACTACACAACATTACCCTGGCTACAACACTTTACAACATTACCCTGGCTACAACACTACACAACATTACCCTGGCTACAACACTTTACAACATTACCCTGGCTACAACACTTTACAACATTACCCTGGCTACAACACTTTACAACATTACCCTGGCTACAACACTTTACAACATTACCCTGGCTACAACACTACACAACATTACCCTGGCTACAACACTTTACAACATTACCCTGGCTACAACACTACACAACATTACCCTGGCTACAACACTACACAACATTACCCTGGCTACAACACTACACAACATTACCCTGGCTACAACACTTTACAACATACCCTGGCTACAACACTACACAACATTACCCTGGCTACAACACTACACAACATTACCCTGGCTACAACACTACACAACATTACCCTGGCTACAACACTTTACAACATTACCCTGGCTACAACACTACACAACATTACCCTGGCTACAACACTACACAACATTACCCTGGCTACAACACTACACAACATTACCCTGGCTACAACACTTTACAACATTACCCTGGCTACAACACTACACAACATTACCCTGGCTACAACACTACACAACATTACCCTGGTTACAACACTTTACAACATTACCCTGGCTACAACACTTTACAACATTACCCCTGGCTACAACACTTTACAACATTACCCTGGCTACAACACTACACAACATTACCCTGGTTACAAACACTTTACAACATTACCCTGGCTACAACACTTCACAACATTACCCTGGCTACAACATTACCCTGTCTACAACACCACACAACATTAATCTGGCTACAACACTTCACAACATTACCCTGGCTACAACACTACACAACATTACCTGGCTACAACACTACACAACATTACCCTGGCTACAACACTACACAACATTACCCTGGTTACAACACTTTACAACATTACCCTGGCTACAACACTTCACAACATTACCCTGGCTACAACATTACCCTGTCTACAACACCACACAACATTAATCTGGCTACAACACTTCACAACATTACCCTGGCTACAACACTACACAACATTACCTGGCTACAACACTACACAACATTACCCTGGCTACAACACTACACAACATTACCCTGGCTACAACACTACACAACATTACCCTGGCTACAACACTACACAACATTACCCTGGCTACAACACTACACAACATTACCCTGGCTACAACACTTTACAACATTACCCTGTCTACAACACTACACAACATTACCCTGGCTACAACACTACACAACATTACCCTGGCTACAACACTTTACAACATTACCCTGGCTACAACACTACACAACATTACCCTGGCTACAAACACTTTACAACATTACCCTGGCTACAACACTTTACAACATTATCCTGGCTACAACACTACACAACATTACCCTGGTTACAACACTTTACAACATTACCCTGGCTACAACACTTTACAACATTACCCTGGCTACAACACTACACAACATTACCCTGGCTACAACACTTTACAACATTACCCTGGCTACAAACACTACACAACATTACCCTGGCTACAACACTACACAACATTACCCTGGCTACAACACTACACAACATTACCCTGGCTACAACACTTTACAACATTACCCTGGCTACAACACTACACACATTACCCTGGCTACAACACTACACAACATTACCCTGGCTACAACACTACACAACATTACCCTGGCTACAACACTACACAACATTACCCTGGTTACAACACTACACAACTTTACCCTGGCTACAACACTTCACAACATTACCCTGGCTACAACACTTCAAACATTACCCTGGCTACAACACTACACAACATTACCCTGGCTACAACACTACACAACATTACCCTGGCTACAAACACTACACAACATTACCCTGGCTACAACACTACACAACATTACCTGTCTACAACACCACACAACATTACCCTGGCTACAACACTACACAACATTACCCTGGCTACAACACTACACAACATTACCCTGTCTACAACACCACACAACGTTACCCTGGCTACAACACTACACAACATTACCCTTTCTACAACACTACACAACATTACCCTGTCTACAACACCACACAACATTACCCTGGCTACAACACTACAACAACATTACCCTGGCTACAACACTACACAACATTACCCTGGCTACAACACTACACAACATTACCCTGTCTACAACACCACACAACATTACCCTGGCTACAACACTACACAACATTACCCTGGCTACAACACTACACAACATTACCCTGTCTACAACACCACACAACATTACCCTGGCTACAACACTACACAACATTACCCTGGCTACAACACTTTACAACATTACCCTGGCTACAACACTACACAACATTACCCTGGCTACAACACTACACAACATTACCCTGGCTACAACACTACACAACATTACCCTGGCTACAACACTACACAACATTACCCTGGCTACAACACTACACAACATTACCCTGGCTACAACACTACACAACATTACCCTGGCTACAACACTACACAACATTACCCTGGCTACAACACTACACAACATTACCCTGGCTACAACACTACACAACATTACCCTGGTTACAACACTTCACAACATTACCCTGGTTACAACACTTCACAACATTACCCTGGCTACAACACTACACAACATTACCCTGGCTACAACACTAACAACATTACCCTGGTTACAACACTTCACAACATTACCCTGGCTACAACACTACACAACATTACCCTGGTTACAACACTTTACAACATTACCCTGGTTACAACACCACACAACATTACCCTGGCTACAACACTACACAACATTACCTGGCTACAACACTACACAACATTACCCTGGTTACAACACTACACAACATTACCCTGGCTACAACACTACACAACATTACCCTGGCTACAACACTACACAACATTACCCTGGTTACAACACTACACAACATTACCCTGGCTACAACACTACACAACATTACCCTGGCTACAACACTACACAACATTACCCTGGCTACAACACTACACAACATTACCCTGGTTACAACACTACACAACATTACCCTGGCTACAACACTACACAACATTACCCTGGTTACAAACACTTCACAACATTACCCTGGCTACACACTACACAACATTACCCTGGTTACAACACTTTACAACATTACCTGGTTACAACACCACACAACATTACCCTGGCTACAACACTACACAACATTACCCTGGCTACAACACTACACAACATTACCCTGGTTACAACAGTACACAACATTACCCTGGCTACAACACTACACAACATTACCCTGGTTACAACACTTCACAACATTACCCTGGCTACAACACTACACAACATTACCCTGTGTTACAACACTTTACAACATTACCCTGGTTACAACACTACACAACATTACCCTGGCTACAACACTACACAACATTACCCTGGTTACAACACTACACAACATTACCCTGGCTACAAACACTACACAACATTACCCTGGCTACAACACTACACAACATTACCCTGGCTACAACACTACACAACATTACCCTGGCTACAACACTACACAACATTACCCTGGCTACAACACTACACAACATTACCCTGGTTACAACACTACACAACATTACCCTGGCTACAACATTACCCTGGCTACAACACTACACAACATTACCCTGGTTACAACACTTCACAACATTACCCTGGCTACAACACTACACAACATTACCCTGGTTACAACACTTTACAACATTACCCTGGTTACAACACCACACAACATTACCCTGGCTACAACACTACACAACATTACCCTGGCTACAACACTACACAACATTACCCTGGTTACAACACTACACAACATTACCCTGGCTACAACACTACACAACATTACCCTGGCTACAACACTACACAACGTTACCCTGGATACAACACTACACAACATTACCCTGGCTACAACATTACCCTGGCTACAACACTACACAACATTACCCTGGCTACAACATTACCTTGGCTACAACACTACACAACATTACCCTGGCTACAACATTACCCTGGCTACAACACTACACAACATTACCCTGGTTACAACACTACACAACATTACCCTGGCTACAACACTACACAACATTACCCTGGCTACAACACTACACAACATTACCCTGGCTACAACACTACACAACATTACCCTGGCTACAACACTACACAACATTACCCTGGCTACAACACTACACAACATTACCCTGGTTACAACACTACACAACATTACCCTGGTTACAACACTTCACAACATTACCCTGGCTACAACACTACACAACATTACCCTGGCTACAACACTACACAACATTACCCTGGCTACAACACTACACAACATTACCCTGGCTACAACACTACACAACATTACCCTGGCTACAACACTACACAACATTACCCTGGTTACAACACTTCACAACATTACCCTGGTACAACACTTCACAACACTATACCCTGGCTACAACACTACACAACATTACCCTGGTTACAACACCACACAACATTACCCTGGCTACAACACTACACAACGTTACCCTGGCTACAACACTACACAACATTACCCTGGCTACAACACTACACAACATTACCTGACTACAACACTACACAACATTACCCTGGTTACAACACTTCACAACATTACCCTGGTTACAACACTTCACAACACTACCCTGGCTACAACACTACACAACATTACCCTGGTTACAACACCACACAACATTACCCTGGCTACAACACTACACAACGTTACCCTGGCTACAACACTACACAACATTACCCTGGTTACAACACTACACAACATTACCCTGGCTACAACACTACACAACATTACCCTGGCTACAACACTACACAACATTACCCTGGCTACAACACTTTACAACATTACCCTGGCTACAACACTACACAACATTACCCTGGCTACAACACTACACAACATTACCCTGGCTACAACACTACACAACATTACCCTGGCTACAACACTTTACAACATTACCCTGGCTACAACACTACACAACATTACCCTGGCTACAACACTACACAACATTACCCTGGCTACAACACTACACAACATTACCCTGGCTACAACACTTTACAACATTACCCTGGCTACAACACTACACAACAATTACCCTGGCTACAACACTACACAACATTACCCTGGTTACAACACTTTACAACATTACCCTGGCTACAACACTTTACAACATTACCCTGGCTACAACACTTTACAACATTACCCTGGCTACAACACTACACAACATTACCCTGGTTACAACACTTTACAACATTACCCTGGCTACAACACTTCACAACATTACCCTGGCTACAACATTACCCTGTCTACAACACCACACAACATTAATCTGGCTACAAACACTTCACAACATTACCCTGGCTACAACACTACACAACATTACCCTGGCTACAACACTACACAACATTACCCTGGCTACAACACTACACAACATTACCCTGGTTACAACACTTTACAACATTACCCTGGCTACAACACTTCACAACATTACCCTGGCTACAACATTACCCTGTCTACAACACCACACAACATTAATCTGGCTACAACACTTCACAACATTACCCTGGCTACAACACTACACAACATTACCCTGGCTACAACACTACACAACATTACCCTGGCTACAACACTACACAACATTACCCTGGCTACAACACTACACAACATTACCCTGGCTACAACACTACACATCATTACCCTGGCTACAACACTACACAACATTACCCTGGCTACAATACTTTACAACATTACCCTGTCTACAACACTACACAACATTACCCTGGCTACAACACTACACAACATTACCCTGGCTACAACACTTTACAACATTACCCTGGCTACAACACTACACAACATTACCCTGGCTACAACACTTTACAACATTACCCTGGCTACAACACTTTACAACATTATCCTGGCTACAACATACACAACATTACCCTGGTTACAACACTTTTACAACATTACCCTGGCTACAACACTTTACAACATTACCCTGGCTACAACACTACACAACATTACCCTGGCTACAACACTTTACAACATTACCCTGGCTACAACACTACACAACATTACCCTGGCTACAACACTACACAACATTACCCTGGCTACAACACTACACAACATTACCCTGGCTACAACACTTTACAACATTACCTGGCTACAACACTACACAACATTACCCTGGCTACAACACTACACAACATTACCCTGGCTACAACACTACACAACATTACCCTGGCTACAACACTACACAACATTACCCTGGTTACAACACTACACAACTTTACCCTGGCTACAACACTTCACAACATTACCCTGGCTACAACACTTCACAACATTACCCTGGCTACAACACTACACAACATTACCCTGGCTACAACACTACACAACATTACCCTGGCTACAACACTACACAACATTACCCTGGCTACAACACTACACAACATTACCCTGTCTACAACACCACACAACATTACCCTGGCTACAACACTACACAACATTACCCTGGCTACAACACTACACAACATTACCCTGTCTACAACACCACACAACGTTACCCTGGCTACAACACTACACAACATTACCCTGGCTACAACACTACACAACATTACCCTGTCTACAACACCACACAACATTACCCTGGCTACAACACTACACAACATTACCCTGGCTACAACACTACACAACATTACCCTGGCTACAACACTACACAACATTACCTGTCTACAACACCACACAACATTACCCTGGCTACAACACTACACAACATTACCCTGGCTACAACACTACACAACATTACCCTGTCTACAACACCACACAACATTACCCTGGCTACAACACTACACAACATTACCCTGGCTACAACACTTTACAACATTACCCTGGCTACAACACTACACAACATTACCCTGGCTACAACACTACACAACATTACCCTGGCTACAACACTACACAACATTACCCTGGCTACAACACTACACAACATTACCCTGGCTACAACACTACACAACATTACCCTGGCTACAACACTACACAACATTACCCTGGCTACAACACTACACAACATTACCCTGGCTACAACACTACACAACATTACCCTGGTTACAACACCACACAACATTACCCTGGCTACAACACTACACAACGTTACCCTGGCTACAACACTACACAACATTACCCTGGCTACAACACTACACAACATTACCCTGGCTACAACACTACACAACATTACCCTGGTTACAACACTTCACAACATTACCCTGGTTACAACACTACACAACATTACCCTGGCTACAACACTACACAACATTACCCTGGCTACAACACTACACAACATTACCCTGGCTACAACACTACACAACATTACCCTGGCTACAACACTACACAACATTACCCTGGTTACAACACTACACAACATTACCCTGGCTACAACACTACACAACATTACCCTGGTTACAACACTTCACAACATTACCCTGGCTACAACACTACACAACATTACCCTGGTTACAACACTTTACAACATTACCCTGGTTACAACACCACACAACATTACCCTGGCTACAACACTACACAACATTACCCTGGCTACAACACTACACAACATTACCCTGGTTACAACAGTACACAACATTACCCTGGCTACAACACTGCACAACATTACCCTGGTTACAACACTTCACAACATTACCCTGGCTACAACACTACACAACATTACCCTGGTTACGACACTTTACAACATTACCCTGGTTACAACACTACACAACATTTCCCTGGCTACAACACTACACAACATTACCCTGGTTACAACACTACACAACATTACCCTGGCTACAACACTACACAACATTACCCTGGCTACAACACTACACAACATTACCCTGGCTACAACACTACACAACATTACCCTGGCTACAACACTACAAACATTACCCTGGCTACAACACTACACAACATTACCCTGGCTACAACACTACACAACATTACCCTGGCTACAACATTACCCTGGCTACAACACTACACAACATTACCCTGGTTACAACACTTCGCAACATTACCCTGGCTACAACACTACACAACATTACCCTGGTTACAACACTTTACAACATTACCCTGGTTACAACACCACACAACATTACCCTGGCTACAACACTACACAACATTACCCTGGCTACAACACTACACAACATTACCCTGGCTACAACACTACACAACATTACCCTGGCTACAACACTACACAACATTACCCTGGCTACAACACTACACAACATTACCCTGGCTACAACGTTACCCTGGCTACAACACTTCACAACAGAAATGCTGGACGTTTCTCCTTTACAGAACGAAGCATCGCTCGGTCTACATTTCTATTCTGTTAACAGTGAATTGACCTGTGTAACTGGAGTGTGTATGTCAGGTGTAGCTACGGGTGTGTTGCAGGTGTGGCGTGACTTCAGGCATGTTGCAGGTACAGGTGTGAGACAGGTGTAAGCAGGTGTTTAATAGTACTTGACAGGTGAGCCGTCATCAGGAGATTTTAGACAGTTTGACGCAGACAGGAGGGTCGAGATTTCTAGCAGATGTTTTCGTCGCTAATGACGGACAGGTGTGGCAGCAACAGGACAGCGAGACAGGTGTAACAGTGTAACTGGAAGGAGACAGGTGTGTCAATAACAGGGGACGTGACAGGTGTAACAGTGCGGCTGGGAGAAGACAGGTGTGTCAATAACAGGGGAAGTGACAGGTGTAACAGTGCGGCTGGGAGAAGACAGGTGTGTTAGCAACAGGGGACGTGACAGGTGTAACAGTGCGGCTGGGAGAAGACAGATGTGTCAGCAACAGCGGACGTGATAAGTGTAACAGTGCGGCTGGGAGAAGACAGATGTGTCAGCAACAGAGGACGTGACAAGTGTAACAGTGCGGCTGGGAGAAGACAGATGTGTCCATAACAGGAAACGTGACAGGTGTAACAACAGGAGCTCACGTCAGGCCAGAATACACAACACTGTGTGTGTTGACGGTGTGAAAGCAGGTAGGGGCTGGCTCTCTCTCTCTCTGGCTGGCTACCTGCTCCTCCTGCTACACTTCAGTACACAGTGACTCCTCCTTCGTCTGCCCCTTCCCTTTTACCTCCTCTTCCTCCTCCTTTTCTTATTCTTCCTCTCTCTTCCTTGTGCTTCTTCATTCTTCTCTTCAGTGGAGTCAGTTACACCGACTCTCCCACTGAGGAAGTTATACTACTCTCCCGCAGAGGAAGTTATAGTGACTCTCCCACTGAGGAAGTTACACTACTCTCCCACTGAAGAACTTACACTGCCTCTCTCACTGAAGAAGTTACACTGCCTCTCCTACTAATTAAGTTACACTGACTCTCCCACTGAGGAAGTTATACTGACTCTCCCACTGAGGAAGTTACACTGACTTCACCACTGAGGAAGTTACACTGCCTCTCCCACTGAGAAAGTTACTCTGCTTTCCCACTGAGGAAGTTACACTGACTCCCATTAAGGAAGTTACACTGCCTCTCCCACTGAGGAAGTTACACTGCTTCTCCCACTGATAAAGTTACACTGCTTCTCCCACTGATAAGTTACACTGACTCTCACACTGATTAAGTTACACTGAATCTCACACTGAGGAAGTTACACTGACTCACACTGAGGAAGTTACACTGACTCTCCCACTGAGGAAGTTACAATGACTCTCACTGAGGAAGTTACACTGACTCCCACTGAGGAAGTTACACTGCCTCTCCCACTGAGGAAGTTACACTGCCTCTCCCACTGTGGAAGTTACACTGCCTCTCCCACTGAGGAAGTTACACTGCCTCTCCCACTGAGGAAGTTACACTGCCTCTCCTACTAATTAAGTTCCACTGACTCTCCCACTGAGGAAGTTACACTGACTCTCTCACTGAGGAAGTTACACTGCCTCTCCTACTGATTAAGTTACACTGCCTCTCCCACTGAGGAAGTTACACTGCCTCTCCCACTGAGGAAGTTATACTGATTCTCCCACTGAGGAAGTTACACTGCCTCTCCCACTGAGGAAGTTACACTGCCTCTCCTACTGATTAAGTTACACTGCCTCTCCCACTGAGGAAGTTACACTGCCTCTCCTACTGATTAAGTTACTCTGCCTCTCCCACTGAAGAAGTTACACTGCCTCTCCTACTGATTAAGTTACACTGTCTCTCCCACTGAGGAAGTTACACTGACTCCCACTGAGGAAGTTACATTGATTCACCCACTGAGGAAGTTACACTGACTCTCTCACTGAGGAAGTTACACTGACTCTCCCACTGAGGAAGTTACACTGCCTCTCCTACTGATTAAGTTACTCTGCCTCTCCCTCTGAGGAAGTTACACTGACTCTCCCACTGAGGAAGTTATACTGACTCTCCCACTGAGGAAGTTACACTGACCCTCCCACTGAGGAAGCTGCACTGACTCTCCTACTGAGGAAGTTACACTGACTCTCCCGCTGAGGAAGTTACACTGACTCTCCCACTGAGGAAGTTACACTGACTCTCCCACTAAGGAAGTTACATTGACTCTCCCACTGAGGAAGTTACACTAACTCTCCCACTAAGGAAGTTACACTGACTCTCCCCACTGATGAAGTTACACTGACTCTCCCACTAGGAAAGTTTACATTGACTCTCCCCACTTGGAAGTTACACTGACTCTCCCACTGAGGAAGTTACACTGACTCTCCCACTGAGGAAGTTACACTGACCCTCCCACTGAGGAAGCTGCACTGACTCTCCTACTGAGGAAGTTACACTGACTCTCCCGCTGAGGAAGTTACACTGACTCTCCCACTGAGGAAGTTACACTGACTCTCCCACTAAGGAAGTTACATTGACTCTCCCACTGAGGAAGTTACACTAACTCTCCCACTAAGGAAGTTACACTGACTCTCCCACTGAGGAAGTTACACTGACTCTCCCACTAAGGAAGTTACATTGACTCTCCCACTGAGGAAGTTACACTGACTCTCCCACTAAGGAAGTTACACTGACTCTCCCACTGAGGAAGTTACACTGACTCTCCCACTGAGGAAGTTACATTGACTCACCCACTGAGGAAGTTACACTGATCTCCCACCTGAGGAAGTTACACTGACTCTCCCACTGAGGAAGTTACACTGACTCTCCCACTGAGGAAGTTACACTGACTCTCCCACTAAGGAAGTTACATTGACTCTCCCACTAAGGAAGTTACACTGACTCTCCCACTGAGGAAGTTACACTGACTCTCCCACTGAGGAAGTTACACCTGACTCTCCCCACTGAGGAAGTTACACTGACTCTCCCACTGAGGAAGTTACACTGACTCTCCCACTGAGGAAGTTACACTGATCCTCCCCACTAGAGGAAGTTACACTGACTCTCTCACTGAGGAAGTTACACTGACTCTCCCACTGAGGAAGTTACATTTGACTCTCACACGAATAGTTACACTGACTCTCCCACTGAGGAAGTTACACTGCCTCTCCCACTGAGAAAGTTACACTGCCTCTCCCACTGAGGAAGTTACACTGACTCTCCCACTGAGGAAGTTACACTGACTCTCCCACTGAGGAAGTTACACTGACTTCCACTGAGGAAGTTACACTGACTCTCCCACTGAGGAAGTTACACTGACTCTCCCACTGAGGAAGTTACATTGACTCTCCCACTGAGGAAGTTACACTGACTCTCCCACTGAGGAAGTTACACTGCCTCTCCCACTGAGGAAGTTACACTGACTCTCCCACCGAGGAAGTTACACTGACTCTCCCACCGAGGAAGTTACACTGACTCTGCCACTGAGGAAGGTACACTGACTCTCCCACTGAGGAAGTTACGCTGACTCTCCCACTGAGGAAGGTACACTGACTCTCCCACTGAGGAAGGTACACTGACTCTCCCACTGAGGAAGGTACACTGACTCTCCCACTGAGGAAGGTACACTGACTCTCCCGCTGAGGAAGGTACACTGACTCTCCCACTGAGGAAGTTACACTGACTCTCCCACCGAGGAAGTTACACTGACTCTCCCACTGAGGAAGTTACACTGACTCTCCCACTGAGGAAGTTACACTGACTCTCCCACTGAGGAAGTTACACTGACTCTCCCACTGAGGAAGTTACACTGACTCTCCCACTGAGGAAGTTACACTGACTCTCCCACTGAGGAAGGTACACTGACTCTCCCACTGAGGAAGTTACACTGACTCTCCCACTGAGGAAGTTACACTGACTCTCCCACTGAGGAAGTTACACTGACTCTCCCACTGAGGAAGTTACACTGACTCTCCCACTGAGGAAGTTACACTGACTCTCCCACTGAGGAAGTTACGCTGTCTCTGCCACTGAGGAAGGTACACTGACTCTCCCACTGAGGAAGGTACACTGACTCTCCCACTGAGGAAGGTACACTGACTCTCCCACTGAGGAAGGTACACTGACTCTCCCACTGAGGAAGTTACACTGACTCTCCCACTGAGGAAGGTACACTGACTCTCCCACTGAGGAAGTTACACTGACTCTCCCACTGAGGAAGTTACACTGACTCTCCCACTGAGGAAGTTACACTGACTCTCCCACTGAGGAAGTTACACTGTCGTTATGTTTCGCTCAAAAACAAAAAAGATGTACAGTGAGATGTTTTTATCAAAAATTACTTTTGTTTTGGTTGTTTAACAACATTGAACCTCCACATCAGTGTAACCTGAACCCCCAGTGTTCTCTCTCTGTCAACTGAACCCCCAAGTGTTCTCTCTGTGTGACCTGAACCCCAGTTTTCTGTGTGTCACCTGAACCCCAGTTTTCTGTGTCACCTGAACTCCAGTGTTCTCTCTCGGTGCCACCTGAACCCCAGTGTTCTCTCTCTGTGCCACCTGAACCCCAGTTTTCTGTGTGTCACCTGAACCCCAGTTTTCTGTGTCACCTGAACTCATGTGTTCTCTCTCTGTGTCACCTGAACCCCAGTGTTCTCTCTCTGTGTCACCTGAACCCCAGTGTTTTGTGCCACCTGAACCCCAGTGTTCTCTCTCTGTGCTACCTGAACCCCAGTTTTCTCTGTGTCACCTGAACCCCAGTGTTCTCTCTGTGTCACCTGAACCCCAGTGTTTTGTGCCACCTGAACCCCAGTGTTCTCTCTCTGTGCTACCTGAACCCCAGTTTTCTGTGTGTCACCTGAACCCCAGTGTTCTCTCTGTGTCACCTGAACCCCAGTGTTCTCTGTGTCATCTGAACCCCAGTGTTCTCTCTCAGTGTCACCTGAAATCCAGTGTTCTCTCTCAGTGTCTCCTGAAATCCAGTGTTCTCTCTCTGTGTCAACTGAACCCCAATGTTCTTTCTGTGTCAACTGAACCCCAGTGTTCTCTCTGTGTCAACTGAACCCCAGTGTTCTTTCTGTGTCAACAGAACCCCAGTGTTCTCTCTGTCACCTGAACCCCAGTGTTCTTTCTGTGTCTCCTAAACCCCAGTGTTATCTCTCGGTATCACCTGAACTCCAGTGTTCTCTCTCAATGTCACCTGAACCCCAGTGTTCTCTCTCTGTATCTCCTGAACCCCAGTGTTCTCTCTATGTCACCTGAACCCCAGTGTTCTCTCTGTATCTCCTGAACCCCAGTGTTCTCTCAGTATCACCTGAACCCCAGTGTTCTCTCTCAATGTCACCTGAACCCCAGTGTTCTCTGTGTTACCTGAACCCCAGTGTTCTCTCTGTGTCACCTGAACCCCAGTGTTCTCTCTGTCACCTGAACCCCAGTGTTCTCTCTGTGTCACCTGAACCCCAGTGTTCTATCTGTGTCACCTGAACCCCAGTGTTCTCTCTCTGTCACCTGAACCCCAGTATTCTCTCTGTGTCACCTGAACCCCAGTGTTCTCTCTCTGTCACCTGAACCCCAGTGTTCTCACTGTGTCACCTGAACCCCAGTGTTCTCTCTGTGTCACCTGAACCCCAGTGTTCTCCCTGTGTCACCTGAACCCCAGTGTTCTCTCTGTGTCACCTGAACCCCAGTGTTCTCACTGTGTCACCTGAACCCCAGTGTTCTCTCTGTGTCACCTGAACCCCAGTGTTCTCCCTGTGTCACCTGAACCCCAGTATTCTCTGTGTCACCTGAACCCCGGTGTTCTGTAAGCGGGAAATATTGTGAAAATGAACCAGCATCTCTGACTTTCACTCTGATGTTAACCTTCCACCGTGATGTTAACCTTCCACCGTGATGTTAACCTTCCACCGTGATGTTAACCTTACACTGTGATGTTAACGTTCCACCGTGAACGTTCCACCGTGATGTTAACCTTCCACCGTGATGTTAACCTTCCACCGTGATGTTAACCTTACACTGTGATGTTAACCTTCCACCGTGATGTTAACCTTACACTGTGATGTTAACGTTCCACCGTGATGTTAACCTTCCACCGTGATGTTAACCTTCCACCGTGATGTTAACCTTACACTGTGATGTTAACGTTCCACCGTGATGTTAACCTTACACTGTGATGTTAACCTTCCACCGTGATGTTAACCTTCCACCGTGATGTTAACCTTACACTGTGATGTTAACCTTCCACCGTGATGTTAACCTTACACTGTGATGTTAACCTTCCACCGTGATGTTAACCTTACACTGTGATGTTAACCTTCCACCGTGATGTTAACCTTACACTGTGATGTTAACCTTACATTGTGATGTTAACCTTACACTGTGATGTTAACCTTCCACCGTGATGTTAACCTTCCACCGTGATGTTAACCTTACACTGTGATGTTAACCTTCCACCGTGATGTTAACCTTACACTGTGATGTTAACCTTCCACCGTGATGTTAACCTTACACTGTGATGTTAACCTTACACTGTGATGTTAACCTTACACTGTGATGTTAACCTTCCACCGTGATGTTAACTTTACACTGTGATGTTAACCTTCCACAGTGATGTTAACCTTACACTGTGATGTTAACCTTACACTGTGATGTTAACCTTACACTGTGATGTTAACCTTACACTGTGATGTTAACCTTACACTGATGTTAACCTTACACTGTGATGTTAACCTTACACTGTGATGTTAACCTTACACTGTGATGTTAACCTTACACTGTGATGTTAACCTTCCACCGTGATGTTAACCTTACACTGATGTTAACCTTACACTGTGATGTTAACCTTACACTGTGATGTTAACCTTACACTGTGATGTTAACCTTACACTGTGATGTTAACCTTACACTGTGATGTTAACCTTACACTGATGTTAACCTTACACTGTGATCTTAACTTTACACTGTGATGTTAACCTTACACTGATGTTAACCTTACACTGTGATGTTAACCTTACACTGTGATGTTAACCTTACACTGTGATGTTAACCTTACACTGTGATGTTAACCTTACACTGTGATGTTAACCTTACACTGTGATGTTAACCTTCCACCGTGATGTTAACCTTACACTGATGTTAACCTTACACTGTGATGTTAACCTTACACTGTGATGTTAACCTTACACTGTGATGTTAACCTTACACTGTGATGTTAACCTTACACTGTGATGTTAACCTTACACTGATGTTAACCTTACACTGTGATGTTAACCTTACACTGTGATGTTAACCTTACACTGATGTTAACCTTACACTGTGATGTTAACCTTACACTGTGATGTTAACCTTACACTGTGATGTTAACCTTACACTGTGATGTTAACCTTACACTGTGATGTTGCACTTTGGTGTTAGACTGTACTGTGTTACACTGTAGAGTTACACTGGTATTACACTGTGATGTTACTCTGTAGTGTTACACTGTAGTGTTGTTACACTGTAGTGTTGCACTGTGATGTTACACTGTAGTGTTACATTGTGGTGTTACACTGTGGTGTTACACTAGTGTTACACTGTGTTGTTACATTGTGGTTTTACAATGTGTTATACTGCAGTGTTACACTAGTGTTACACTGTGGTGTTACACTGTAGTGTTACATTGTGGTTTTACATTGTAGTGTTACACTGTTGCAACACTGTAATGTTACACTGGTATTACCCTGTAGTGTTACATTGTGGTGTTGCACTGTAGTGTTACACTGTAGTGTTACACTGGTATTACCCTGTAGTGTTACATTGTGGTGTTGCACTGTAGTGTTATACTGTAGTGTTACACTGCAATGTTCCACTGTAGGGTTACACTATAGTGTTACACTGTAATGTTACACTGTAGTGTTACACTGTAATGTTACACTGTAGTGTTGCACTGTAGTGTTACACTGTAGTGTTACACTGTAGTGTTACGCTGTAATGTTACACTGTAGTGTTACATTGTGGTGTTGCACTGTAGTGTTACACTGTAGTGTTACACTGCAATGTTACACTGTAGTGTTACACTGTAATGTTACACTGTAGTGTTACACTGTAGTGTTACACTGTAGTGTTACACTGTAGTGTTACACTGTAATGTTACACTGTAGTGTTACACTGTAATGTTACACTGTAGTGTTACATTGTAATGTTACACTGTAATGTTACACTGTAGTGTTACACTGTAATGTTACACTGTAGTGTTACACTGTAATGTTACACTGTAGTGTTACACTGTAGTGTTACATTCTAATGTTACACTGTAGTGTTACACTGTAGTGTTACACTGTAGTGTTACACTGTAGTGTTACACTGTAATGGTACACTGTAGTGTTACATTCTAATGTTACACTGTAGTGTTACACTGTAATGTTACACTGTAGTGTTACACTGTAATGTTACACTGTAGTGTTACACTGTAATGTTAAACTGTAGTATTACACTGTAGTGTTACACTGTAGTGTTACACTGTAGTGTTACACTGTAATGTTACCCTGTAGTGTTACACTGTAGTGTTACATTCTAATGTTACACTGTAGTGTTACACTGTAGTGTTACACTGTAATGTTACACTGTAGTGTTACACTGTAGTGTTACACTGTAGTGTTACACTAGTGTTATGCTGTAATGTTACACTGTAGTGTTACACTGTAGTGTTACACTGTAATGTTACACTGTAGTGTTACACTGTAGTGTTACACTGTAGTGTTACACTGTAGTGTTACACTGTAGTGTTACACTGTAATGTTACACTGTAGTGTTACTGTAGTGTTACACTGTAGTGTTACACTGTAGTGTTACACTTAGATGTTACACTGTATGTTACACTGTAGTGTTACACTGTAGTGTTACACTGTAATGTTACACCGTAGTGTTACACTGTAGTGTTACACTGTAGTGTTACACTGTAGTGTTACAGTGCAGTGTTACACTGTAGTGTTACACTGTAGTGTTACGCTGTAGTGTTACACTGTAGTGTTACACTGTAGTGTTACACTGTAGTGTTACACTGTAGTGTTATGCTGTAATGTTACACTGTAGTGTTACACTGTAGTGTTACTCTGTAATGTTACACTGTAGTGTTACACTGTAGTGTTACACTGTAGTGTTACACTGTAGTGTTACACTGTAGTGTTACACTGTAGTGTTACACTGTAGTGTTACACTGTAATGTTGCACTGTAGTGTTACACTGTAGTGTTACACTGTAGTGTTACACTGTAGTGTTACACTGTAGTGTTACACTGTAGTGTTACACTGTAGTGTTACACTGTAGTGTTATTATGGTACAATATTTGTACTCGCTTATTTTTGCAGACAAAATGATAAATAACGTGTGTCTCATTATTTCAGGTAAGACATGACAGAGAAGTGTAGCACCGTGACCAGGTAAGACATGACAGAGAAGTGTAGCACCGTGACCAGGTAAGACATGACAGAGAAGTGTAGCACCGTGACCAGGTAAGACATGACAGTGAAGTGTAGCACCGGGGACCAGGTAAGACATGACAGAGAAGTGTAGCACCGTGACCAGGTAAGACATGACAGAGAAGTGTAGCACCGTGACCAGGTAAGACATGAC
Organism: Cherax quadricarinatus; assembly: GCF_026875155.1. Lineage (NCBI taxonomy): Eukaryota > Metazoa > Arthropoda > Malacostraca > Decapoda > Parastacidae > Cherax > Cherax quadricarinatus. Next base: position 84,165,455 of record NC_069407.1, read on the forward strand.
AGAGAAGTGTAGCACCGTAACCAGGTAAGACATGACAGAGAAGTGTAGCACCGTGACCAGGTAAGACATGACAGAGAAGTGTAGCACCGTGACCAGGTAAGACATGACAGAGAAGTGTAGCACCGTGACAGGTAAGACATGACAGAGAAGTGTTAGCACCGTGACCAGGTAAGACATGACAGAGAAGTGTAACACGTGACCAGGTAAGACATGACAGAGAAGTGTAGCACCGTGACCAGGTAAGACATGACAGAGAAGTGTAACACCGTGACCAGGTAAGACATGACAGAGAAGTGTAGCACCGTGACCAGGTAAGACATGACAGAGAAGTGTAGCACCGTGACCAGGTAAGACATGACAGAGAAGTGTAACACCGTGACCAGGTAAGACATGACAGAGAAGTGTAACACCGTGACCAGGTAAGACATGACAGAGAAGTGTAGCACCGTGACCAGGTAAGACATGACAGAGAAGTGTAGCACCGTGACCAGGTAAGACATGACAGAGAAGTGTAGCACCGTGACCAGGTAAGACATGACAGAGAAGTGTAGCACCGTGACCAGGTAAGACATGACAGAAAAGTGTAGCACCGTGACCAGGTAAGTTATGACAGAGAAGTGTAGCACCGTGACCAGGTAAGACATGACAGAGAAGTGTAGCACCGTGACCAGGTAAGACATGACAGAGAAGTGTAGCACCGTGACCAGGTAAGACATGACAGAGAAGTGTAGCACCGTGACCAGGTAAGACATGACAGAGAAGTGTAGCACCGTGACCAGGTAAGACATGACAGAGAAGTGTAGCACCGTGACCAGGTAAGACATGACAGAGAAGTGTAGCACCGTGACCAGGTAAGTTATGACAGAGAAGTGTAGCACCGTGACCAGGTAAGACATGACAGAGAAGTGTAGCACCGTGACCAGGTAAGTTATGACAGAGAAGTGTAGCACCGTGACCAGGTAAGACATGACAGAGAAGTGTAGCACCGTGACCAGGTAAGACATGACAGAGAAGTGTAGCACCGTGACCAGGTAAGACATGACAGAGAAGTGTAGCACCGTGACCAGGTAAGACATGACGAGAAGTGTAGCACCGTGACAGGTAAGACATGACAGAGAAGTGTTAGCACCGTGCCCAGGTAAGACATGACAGAGAAGTGTAGCACCGTGACCAGGTAAGACATGACAGAGAAGTGTAGCACCGTGACCAGGTAAGACATGACAGAGAAGTGTGGCACCGTGACCAGGTAAGACATGACAGAGAAGTGTAGCACCGTGACCAGGTAAGACATGACAGAGAAGTGTAGCACCGTGACCAGGTAAGACATGACAGAGAAGTGTAGCACCGTGACCAGGTAAGACATGACAGAGAAGTGTAGCACCGTGACCAGGTAAGACATGACAGAGAAGTGTAGCACCGTGACCAGGTAAGACATGACAGAGAAGTGTAGCACCGTGACCAGGTAAGACATGACA
>NC_069407.1:84171929-84349429 GCF_026875155.1 Cherax quadricarinatus
CACTGTACAGTACCATGGTAGTGTAACACTGTACAGTACCATGGTAGTGTAACACTGTACAGTACCATGGTAGTGTAACACTGTACAGTACCATGGTAGTGTAACACTGTACAGTACCATGGTAGTGTAACACTGTACAGTACCATGGTGGTGTAACACTGTACAGTACCATGGTAGTGTATACACTGTACAGTTTCCATGGGGAGTGTAACACTGTACAGTACCATGGTAGTGTAACACTGTACAGTACCATGTAGTGTAACACTGTACAGTACCATGGTAGTGTAACACTGTACAGTACCATGGTGGTTGAAACACTGTACAGAACCTTGGTATGGTAACACTGTACGTACCTGGGGGGTGAACACTGACAGTACCATGGTAGTTAACACTGTACGTACCATGGTAGTGTAACACTGTCTACCATGGTGGTAACACTGTACAGTACCTTGGGGGTTTAAACAGTACAGTACCATGGTAGTGTAACATGTCAGTGTTACACTCCCTGGTAGTGTAACCTGTCGTACCATGGGGGGTTTTTAAACTGTACGTACCAGGTAGTGTAACACTGTGCGTACCATGGGTGTAACCTTTTACATCCCTGGTGGTGGTAACCCAAGCAGTACCATGGTAGGTAACACTGAAAGTACCATGGTTTTACCTGTACAGTCCATGGGGTGTAACATGTACTTTCCATGGTATTTAAACACTGACGTGTTAAAACTCCATGGTGTGTAACCTGTACAGCCATGGTGGTGTACATGTACATTTTCCGGGTTTTGTTTGAAAACCTGAACTTTACCAGGGTAGTGAAACACTGTACAGTACCATGGTGGTGTAACATGTACAGAAACCCATGGTTTGTGTAAACTGTACAGTCCATTGGTTTTGAAAAACACTTTTCAGTACCATTTTTTTGTAACACTGTACATACCATGGGGGGTAAAACGTAAGTACCAGGGAAAATGAAACCCTTGACAGTCCCCAAGGTGTAACACGTCTACCATGGTGGGGTAACACTGTACTTTTCCAGGTAGTGTAAACTAAAAGTGTTTCATCCGGTAGTGTAACACTGTACATTTCCTGGGGTGAAAAACTTTTGTAAACATGGTGTGTAACCTGTACAGCCTGGGTTAAAACACTGTACAGTACCATGGTAGTGTAACACTGTACATACCATGGAGTGTCCCCTGTACAGTACCATGGTGTGAAAACACTTACAGTCCCTGGTATTTTAAACACTGTACAGTACCATGGTGTGAAACAGTACTTATCGGGGTGTGAACCTGTACAGTACCGGGTTTTAAACACTGTACAGTCCATGGTAGTGTAACACTGTACGTACCATGGTGTTAAACCTGTCAGACAGGGGAGTGTAACACTGTACGTCCAGGGGTTGTGTAACACTGTACTCCATGGGGGTTTTTTTCCACTGTACAGTGTTTCACACCATGGTAGTGAACATTTTCGGTTTTTTAAACCATGGTAGTGTAACACTTAAATTTCCATGGTAGTGAACACGTAACATTTTCCTGGTAGTGTAACACTGTACAGTACCAGGGTGTGTAACACTGTACAGTACCATGGTAGTGTAACACTGTACGTACCATGGTATAAAAACCTGTCCCCAGTACCAGGTAGTTTACCTGTACAGAAACCATGGTAGTGAAACTGTCAGTCCAGGTGTGAAAACACTGACGTACCATGGAGTGTAACAAGTACAGTTCCCATGGAGTGAAACCCCCTTACAGTCCCCGGGTAGGTAACACTTACATTTACCAGGTTTTGGGGGAAATGTACAGTACCAGGGGAAGTGTAACACTGTCATACCCCATGGTAGTGTAACAGGACGTCCCTGGTGGTGTAACACTGTACAGTACCATGGTGGGTGTAACACGTTTGTACCATGGAAAGGTAACCCCTTTTGTAAAACCCATGGTATGAAAACATGTACAGTCCGGGTATTTGTAACATGACATACATGGTAGTGTAACACGTACAGCACCATGGTATTTGAACCTGAAGTACCATGGTGGTGAAAACTGTACAGGCCATGGGGGGGGGTACCTGTCAGCCCCCTGGTGTTTTTAAAACCCTGTACAGCCCCAGGGGTAGTGTAAAATTGTACAGTAAGGGGTTGTGTAACCTGTACAGTCCCATGGGGTGTAACATTTAAAGTCCATGGTGGTGAAAACCTGTAACAGAACCTGGTTTTTTAAACACAACGTCCCGGGGTTTTTTGCCTTTACTACCGGTAGTGTAAATACGGTAAAATTTGGGGTGAACACTGTACAGTACCATGGGTGTAAAAAATGTACAGTACCTGGTTGTAAAATGTACAGTCCCATGGTATGTAACACTGACAGTGTTGCACACCTGGAGGTTTTTAACATGAAATTTACCATGGTAGTTTAACATTTTCAGTACCATGGGTAGTATAACACTTTTCAGTACCATGGTGTTAAAAAGTACTGACCATGGTGGTGTAACACTGTACGTACCATGGTAGGAAACACTGTACATACCAGGGGTAGTGTAACCTGTACAGACCATGGTGTATAACATGTACATCCATGGCATTTTGTAACACGTACGTCCATGGTTGGTGAAACATGTACTTCCCATGGTGGTAACACTTACAGTACCAAAGGTAGTGTAACACTGTACAGTCCAGGGGTGTAACATGTCAGTCCTGGTGGGTAACTTTTGTAATACCAGGTGGTGTAAATTACGTACCGGGTTAGTGTAACACTGTAAGTTACCCATGGTGGTTAACAGTACAGTACCATGGTTGAAAAATTACAGTACCTGGGTTTTTAAAAATGTACTACCATGGTGGGAAACCCTGAAAGAAACCATGGTGTGTAACACTTACGTACCATGGTGTGTAAACCTTTCGTCCAGGGGTAGTGTAACACTGTACAGTCATGGTAGTGTAACACTTTACGACCAGGTGGTTTTAAACTTTAAAGTACCATGTAGTGTAACACTGTACATTAATGGAGTGAAAACATTTTTACAGTTTTTGGTAGTGTAACATTACATTCCGGGGGTTTTAAAACACTGTACGTCCATGGTAGTGTAACACTGTACAGTACCTTTTAGTGTAACATGTACATCCATGGGGGTTAAATGTACAGTCCATGGTAGTGAAAATGAAAAAGGTCCCATGGTGGTGTAACCTGTTCATTTTCCATGGTAGTGTAAACTTCTACCGGAGGAAAACACTGTACAGTCCCCGGGGGTTGTAACACGTACAGTACCTGGTGGTGAAAACCTGTACACTAAATGGTATTTGTAAAGTACAGTCATGGTGTGTAACCTGTACGTCCCCTGGTATTTAAACATGTCAGTACCTGGTATTTGTAAACATTACGTCCAGGTGGTGAACCTGTACAGTAACCATGGTGTGTCCACTGACGCCATGGTAGTGTAAAACTGTACGGGTACCTGGTAGTTTAAAACCTGTACGACCATGGTAGTGTAAAGTACGTCCCTGGGAGTGTTAACACTGCCTACCATGGGGGTTTGAACACTGAAAGTACCTGGTTTTGAAACTTACGTACCAGGTGTGTAACACTGTACAGTACCTTTGGTAGTAAAAACCGTCAGTACCAGGGTTAGGTAACCGTAATACCATGGTGGTGTAAAAAGTACGTCCCAAGGTAGTGAACACTGTACGTGTTAACTACCAGGGTAGTGAAACACTGTAACATACCATGGTGGTGAAACCCTGTACGTACCAGGGTAGTGTAACACTGTAAGTACCTTGGTAGTGCAACACTGTACAGTACCAGGGGGGTGTAACATGTACAAAACCAGGTGTGAACACTGTACTTTACCTGGTGGAAAACTTTTACAGTACCATGGTGGTGAACATGATTTCCGGTAGTGTAAAAACGTACGTGTTACCTCCATGGTAGGTTCACTGTACATACCTGGGGGTGTAACAGTACAGTACCAGGGAAAGTGTAACCCCTTCCCCGTACCAGGTAGTGTAAAAATTACAGTCCATGGTGGGGTAAAACACTGTACAGTACCATGGTATGTAACACTGTACAGCCAGGGGTAGTGTAACACTGTAATACCGGGTAGTGAAAACCTGCTTACCATGGTGGGGTGTAAAAACTGTCATACCATGGTAATGTAACACTGTACATTTCCATGGTAGTGAAACACTGTCAGTACCATGGTGGGAACACTGTCTCCCTGGTAGTGTAACATGTCAGTGTTTCACTACCATGGTAGTGTTTGTACATACCATGGTAGTGTAACACTGACGTACCATGGTAGTGAAAACACGTACAGTCCATGGTAGATAAACTGGACGACCGGTAGTTTTTACACTGTACGTACCAGGGATTGGGGAACCTGTACACCCCCATGGTAGTGTAACACTGTACAGTCCAGGTAGTTCACGTCGTACCATGGGTGTAACACTGTAAAAGTATCATGGTTGAAACACGTACGTACCTGGTAGTATAACACTGTACTTTCCATGGTAGTGTAAACCTGTACATACCATGTATATAACTGTACATACCATGGTGTGTTAACCTGACAGTCCTGGTGGGTGTAACACTGACGTACCTGGTGGTGAAACATGTACAGGTTAACTCCATGGTAGGTAAACATGTACAGTGTTACACTCCCATGGTTGTAACATTACGTTGGTAGTGAAACTGTACAGTACCTGGTAGTGTAACACTGTCAGTACCAGGTAGTGTCACTGTACAGTCCCGGTAGTGTAAACTGTACGAAAGGGTTTAAAATAACATGTACGTCCATGGTAGGTAACATGTACAGTACCATGGTAGTGAAAACATGTACAGACATGGTATGTAAAACTGAAGTCCATGGAGTGAAAACACGTACAGTCCCCTGGTATTTACCGACAGCCATGGTAGTGAAACCCTGTCTCCATGGTTTTTAAACACTTACGTCCTGGTAGTGAAAACACGGGTCAGTACCATGGAGTGTAACACTTACAGTACCTGGGGTGAAAAACCTGTACAGTACCATGGTGGTTTAACACTGTACAGCCAGGTGTGTAACACTGTCGTACCTTGGGTAGTGTAACATGTACAGTACCAGGGGTTGTAACACGTACAGTCCTTTTGGGTGTGAAAAACACTGTACAGCACCTGGGTTTTTAAACACTGTACAATACCTTTGGGGGGTTTTAACACTGTACAACCATGGGGTGAAACATGTACAGTACCTTGGTAGTGAACACTGTACAGTCCTGGTAGTGTAAACCTGTACAACCATGGTTTGTACACGCCCAGTCATGGTAGTGTAACCTGTACTACCTGGTGGTTAACCACTGTACGTAAAGGTATGTAACACTGTACGTACCCGGTAGTGTAACAGTCAGTACCATGGGTAGTGTAACACTGTACAGTAAATGGTGGTGAACCTGACGTACCATGGTAGTGAAAACACGTACGTACCATGGTAGTGAAACACTGGTACGGGTACCATGGTTTTTGTAACACTGTACAGTTTTTACAAAAACCAGGGGAGTGTACACTTTTATGTACCTGGTAGTGTAACACTTTACAGTACCAGGGTGTATAAACACTGTCGTACCATGGTGTGAAACCCTTGTACTGTACCTGGGGGGGTAACCTGTACAGTACCATGGTATGTAACACTGTACAGACCTTTTGGGTTGTTAACATGTACAGTCCATGGTAGTATAACACTTCCCGGTACTTGGTAGTGTAACACTGTTCTGTACATGGTGGTGTAACACGTACAGTCCCATGGTAGTGTAAACCTTAAATCCCTTTTTGGTAGTTTTTTCACTGTGTAATGGTGTAAAACACGTCAGTACCATGGGGGTGTAACACTGTACAGTCCAGGTGGTGTAACACTGTACATACCAGGGTAGTGAAAAACACTGTACAGACCTGGGGGGTTTTTTTTTAACACTGTACAGTACCATGGTAGTGTAAACACTGTACAGTCCCAGGTGGTGTAACACTGTACAGTCCCATGGTGGTGTAACACTGTACAGTACCTGGTAGTGTAAAGGTACAGCCCAATGGTAGTGTAACACGTACATACCAGGAGGGTAACACTTTTTAAGTACCAGGGTAGTGTAACACGGGTTTTTTACATGGTGGTGTAAAAATGTACAGTACCTGTGTGTACACTGTACATTCCAGGGGTTTTAAACACGACGTACCTTGGATGTAACATGTACAGTACCAGGTTTGGTGAACATGACGTCCCATGGTAGTGTAACACGTACGTACCAGGGTAGTGTAAAGTCAGTACCATGGTTTGTAACACTGTACAGTACCTGGTATTTAAACTGTACATTCCTGGTGGTGTAACACTGTACTACCATGGTAGTGTAACACTTACTTCCCCTGGTAGTGTAAAACTGTACGTCCTGGTGTGTAACACTGTACAGTACCATGGTGGTGTAACACTGTACAGTACCATGGTAGTGTAACACTGTACAGTACCATGGTGGTTACCTGGAGGTTACCTGGAGGTTATTCCGGGGATCAACGCCCCCGCGGCCCGGTCCATGACCAGGCCTCCCGATGGATCAGGGCCTGATCAACTAGGCTGTTACTGCTGGCCGCACGTAGTCCAACGTACGAGCCACAGCCCGGCTGATCCGGCACTGACTTTAGGTATCTGTCCAGCTCTCTCTTGAAGGCAGCCAGGGGTTTATTGACAATTCCCCTAATGCTTGACGGGAGGCTGTTGAACAGTCTTGGGCCCCGGACACTTATGGTGTTTTCTCTTAGTGTACCAATGGCGCCCCTACTTTTTATTGGGGGCATTTTGCATCGCCTGCCCAGTCTTTTACTTTCGTAGGGAGTGATTTCTGTGTGCAGATTTGGGACCATTCCTTCCAAGATTTTCCAAGTGTAGATTATGATATATCTCTCCCTCCTGCGTTCCAACGAGTACAAGTCAAGTGCTTCCAAGCGTTCCCAGTAGTTAAGGTGCTTGACAGAACTTATACGTGCAGTAAAGGATCCCTGTGCACTCTCTAGATCTGGAATTTCACCTGCTTTGAATGGAGATGTTAATGTACAGCAGTATTCCAGCCTAGAGAGAACAAGTGATTTGAAAAGGATCATCATGGGCTTGGCATCTCTCGTTTTGAAAGTTCTCATTATCCATCCTATCATTTTCTTTTCACGTGCGATCGTGGCACTGTTGTGATCCTTGAAAGTGAGATCCTCAGACATTACTACTCCCAGGTCCCTTACATTAGTTTTCCGCTCTATTGTATGGCCGGAGTCAGTAGTATACTCTATTCTAGTTATTATCTCCTCCAGTTTTCCATAACGGAGTAGTTGGAATTTGTCCTTATTGAACATCATATTGTTTACCGTTGCCCATTGGAAAACTTTGTTTATGTCTTCTTGGAGGTTAACCGCGTCCTCAGCAGATGACAGCCTCATGCAGATCCTAGTATCATCCGCAAAGGATGATACGGTGCTGTGGTGTATATCTCTGTTTATGTCTGATATGAGGATAAGGAATAAGATGGGGGCGAGTACTGTGCCTTGTGGAACAGAGCTCTTCACTATGGCAGCCTCCGATTTAACTCTGTTGACCACTACTCTTTGTGTTCGATTTGTTAGGAAGTTGAAGATCCATCTCCCCACTTTCCCAGTTATTCCTTTAGCACGTATTTTATGGGCTATTACGCCATGATCGCATTTGTCAAATGCTTTTGCAAAGTCTGTGTATATTACAACTGCATTCTGGTTTTCTTCCAGTGCATCCAAGGCCATGTCATAGTGATCCAGTAGTTGTGAGAGGCAGGAGCGACCTGCCCTGAACCCATGTTGCCCTGGATTGTGCAGATTTTGGGAATCCAGGTGATTTGCAATCCTGCTTCTTAGCACTCTTTCAAAGATTTTTATGATGTGGGACGTCAGAGCTATTGGTCTATAGTTCTTAGCTAATGCTTTGCTGCCACCTTTATGGAGTGGGGCTATATCCGTTGTTTTAAGTGACTGGAATTTCACCCATGTCCAAGCTCCTCCTCCATAGTGTACTTAGGGCACGCGAGAGGGGTTTCTTGCAGTTCTTAATGAAAACAGAGTTCCACGAGTCTGGGCCCGGGGCTGAGTGCATAGACATGTTGTCAATGGCTTTTTTGAAATCTATCGGAGTTAGGGTATTGTCGGAAATCTGGCATACATTTATGGAGTTTTGAGGCTCATTCATGAAGAAATCATTTGGGTCGTCGATCCTCAGACCGATTAGTGGTTCACTAAACACAGAGTCGTACTGGGATTTCAATATTTCACTTATTTCCTTGTTGTCATCTGTGTAAGTCCCATCCTGTCTGAGTAAGGGCCCGATACTAGATGTGGTATTTGCCTTGTTTTTGGCATATGAAAAGAAATATTTTGAATTTCTTTTAATTTCACTAATAGCTTTAAGCTCCTCCTGCCTCTCTTGGTTACTGTAAGAGTCATTTAGCTTAAGTTCGATAGTTTCCACTTCCCTGGTCAGCGCCTCCTTTCGTGTATCAGATATTCTAGCACTCCTGAGGAGCTCAGTGACTCTTCGTCGTCTTCTGTAGAGGGAGCGTCTTTTTCTCTCCAGTTTACTCCTGCTCTTCTTCTTTCTTAGGGGAATATGCCTAGAACATGCTTCGGCTACCAGGAAGTTGATCCTTTCAAGGCACTGGTTTGGATCCATGTCATTTAAGACATCTTCCCAACATGTTTCGTTTAGGACATGGTTTACCTGGTCCCAGTTGATGTTCTTGATGTAACACAGTACAGTACCATGGTGTAACACTGTACGGTACCATGATGTAACACTGTACGGTACCATGGTAGTGTAACACTGACAGTACCATGATAGTGTAACACTGTACAGTACCATGGTAGTGTAACACTGTACAGTACCATGGTAGTGTAACACTGTACAGTACCATGGTAGTGTAACACTGTACAGTACCATGGTAGTGTAACACTGTACAGTACCATGGTGTAACACTGTACAGTACCATGGTAGTATACACTGTACAGTACCATGGTAGTGTAACACTGTACAGTACCATGGTAGTGTAACACTGTACAGTACCATGGTGGTTGTAACACTGTACAGTACCATGGTAGTGTAACACTGTACAGTACCATGGTGGTGTAACACTGTACAGTACCATGGTAGTGTAACACTGTACAGTACCATGGTGGTGTAACACTGTACAGTACCATGGTAGTGTAACACTGTACAGTACCATGGTGGTGTAGCACTGTACAGTACCATGATGGTGTAACACAGTACAGTCCCATGGTGGTGTAACACTGTACAGTACCATGGTGGTGCAACACTGTACAATACCATAATGGTGTAACACTGTACTGTACCATGATGGTGTAACACAGTACAATACCATGGTGGTGTAACACTGTACTGTACCATGATGGTGTAACACAGTACAATACCATGATGGTGTAACACTGTACTGTACCATGATGGTGTAACACTGTACAATTCCATAATGGTGCAACACTGTACTGTACCATGGTGTAACACAGTACAATATCATGGTGGTGTAACACACTACTGTACCATGATGGTGTAACACTGTACAATACCATAATGGTGTAACAGTACTGCACCATGATGGTGTAACACAGTACAGTACCATGGTGGTGTAACACTCTACTGTACCATGGTGGTGTAACATTCTACTGTACCATGGTGGTGTAACACTGTACTGTACCATGGTGGTGTAACACTGTACTGTACCATGGTGGTGTAACACTCTACTGTACCATGGTGGTGTAACACTCTACTGTACCATGGGGTGTAACACTGTACTGTACCATGGTGGTGTAACACTGTACTGTACCATGGTGGTGTAACACTGTACTGTACCATGGTGGTGTAACACAGTACAGTACCATGGTGGTGTAACACTCTACTGTACCATGGTGGTGTAACACTCTACTGTACCATGGTGGTGTAACACTCTACTGTACCATGGTGGTGTAACACAGTACAGTACCATGGTGGTGTAACACAGTACAGTACCATGGTGGTGTAACACTCTACTGTACCATGGTGGTGTAACACTCTACTGTACCATGGTGGTGTAACACTCTACTGTACCATGGTGGTGTAACACAGTACAGTACCATGGTGGTGTAACACTCTACTGTACCATGGTGGTGTAACACTCTACTGTACCATGGTGGTGTAACACTCTACTGTACCATGGTGGTGTAACACAGTACAGTACCATGGTGGTGTAACACAGTACAGTACCATGGTGGTGTAACACAGTACAGTACCATGGTGGTGTAACACTCTACTGTACCATGGTGGTGTAACACTCTACTGTACCATGGTGGTGTAACACTCTACTGTACCATGGTGGTGTAACAGTACAGTACCATGGTCGTGTAACACTGTACAGTACCATGGTGGTGTAACACAGTACAGTACCATGGTGGTGTAACACAGTACAGTACCATGGTGGTGTAACACAGTACAGTACCATGGTGGTGTAACACTGTACAGTACCATGGTGGTGTAACACAGTACAGTACCATGGTGGTGTAACACAGTACAGTACCATGGTGGTGTAACACTCTACTGTACCATGGTGGTGTAACAGTACAGTACCATGGTCGTGTAACACTGTACAGTACCATGGTGGTGTAACACAGTACAGTACCATGGTGGTGTAACACAGTACAGTACCATGGTGGTGTAACACAGTACAGTACCATGGTGGTGTAACACTGTACAGTACCATGGTGGTGTAACACAGTACAGTACCATGGTGGTGTAACACAGTACAGTACCATGGTGGTGTAACACTCTACTGTACCATGGTGGTGTAACACAGTACAGTACCATGGTGGTGTAACACTGTACAGTACCATGGTGGTGTAACACAGTACAGTACCATGGTGGGGTAACACTCTACTGTACCATGGTGGTGTAACACTGAGACCAGTCACATGTAACTCGTTACACTGCTAATTGTCACTGATAATAGCACCCAGTAGGTAAACGTGTTCGACTCACGTTCCTCGGCTATAAATTGTCAAAGTTTTTCACTAGAGGGCAGTTTGTGAGAATTTATTGTTAAACTGGGATGATCCCGGTGTTGTGTAGCGCCCTCTAACCGCCATTTTGAAGGGCAAGTATTTTTTATGGCAGTAGGAGAATAAGAAAGGTAAGAGGGGAGAGAGAGAGAGAGAGAGAGAGAGAGAGAGAGAGAGAGAGAGAGAGAATGCATTCTTAAACAGCAAAATATCTGAAGTCAAGACAACATATTTTAGGTGTTCTCAACAAATCTAATAGATAATTTCGAGTTATTTAAAGATATTTAGATTATTTTATTATTTTGCTTATTAGGAAGCGATGCTTATCCCTTGAGTCAACATTGCACTATAAAAGCAGTTAGTTGCAATATCCCTATCTGCAGGTATTAAAAAAATTGCAAATTGCAAACATCTGACTGCTGCAGATCTTGCTTATTTCTTTTAAACACTTCTAGTGTTACACAGTGGATTAATTTTGTTATCCTTCTCTGTATGTACCAGCTTTGTTTCTAGATAATTTAAAGACGAATATTTCATTCTGGGTTCGTAATATACGGTTACGAACTTCTGAAGGTGTCTGACGAAGCTTTTGACTTCTAACTACACTAATTTGGTGAATAAGACACTTGTTCGAGACTTAAGTATCTGTAGTGTGGAAACAATTCGTTAGTCATTGACTTCCTCAGTTCAGTACAGAGATGAATGGCGGAAGATCTTCAACTATTCTTCTTTGTATTGGACTGATAAAGTCACTGTGTGGCGAAACGTTGCAACAGTAAAGATGCCCGAGTGTTGAACAAGTGCCTCGGTTTTCTGGACCATTTATCTACTGCTACACTAAGTGTTGATCCAGCTACCCACTTGAATGATCCAGTGACTCTATCATCAGTATATACTGTACCTACTCGAGACTTCCTCCACACTCAGTAGTGACAGTGGCTGGTGTTCACTGCTCATTATAGTCAGCGATATAAGTCTCCGAAGTGGACTCTCTTCCACGTTCTTCCTCCTGTGAGGGAGTTCGATGTTCATATATAAGTCTCCGAAGTGGACTCTCTTCCACGTTCTTCCTCCTGTGAGGGAGTTCGATGTTCATATATATGTCTCCGAAGTGGACTCTCTTCCACGTTCTTCCTCCTGTGAGGGAGTTCGATGTTTATATATATATGTCTCCGAAGTGGACTCTCTTCCACGTTCTTCCTCCTGTGACAGTTCGATGTTCATATCAGAATAATTAATTCTTAAACAGTGGTGTTTATCCAACCTTTTCCCCCGTATTGCTCTCTACTCTGTTAATAAGACAAAATGCGGTTTATGGCATTTTATTTAGAAGACGTTTCGCCCACAACAGACTTTATAAAGACTCTGATAAACAAAACGTTTTCTCAAATAGACCTTCGAAGCTGTTGTGGTATGGTAGATTTATTGAAGAGTGCGTCTACACGTTTTGACCGTGCAAGCAGAGTGGTGGTGCATGACGTTTTGACCGTGCAAGCAGAGTGGTGGTGCATGACGTTTTGACCGTGCAAGCAGAGTGGTGGTGCATGACGTTTTGACCGTGCAAGCAGAGTGGTGGTGCATGACGTTTTGACCGTGCAAGCAGAGTGGTGGTGCATGACGTTTTGACCGTGCAAGCAGTGGTGGTGCATGACGTTTTGACCGTGCAAGCAGAATGGTGGTACATGACGTTTTGACCGTGCAAGCAGAATGGTGGTACATGACGTTTTGACCGTGCAAGCAGAGTGGTGGTGCATAACGTGTGCTTTTCAACATCTTAGTCTCAGATAAACACTTAACGAAGCCTGGTCGATTACACTAGTTTTAAAGAATTTTGTGCTTCGGGGGAAAGAAGGTAATTTTGTGTGGCTGCTGACAGCGAATATAACCATAATAACAATCGACTGGCTATAGGAAACTATTTTCTTTAGACAGTAACGCATTGTGGCTATAGGAATTGTTTGTATGGTTTAAAGAACTACGCTCTGTGGGCTTCACATATAAAATTTACCTCTTGGTACCGTTTATTTGCCTACCTCCCTTAACAGATCAAAGATAATTGCAACCGCCCTGAGTCCGTATCTTCATAAATAGAGGTAATTTTAAGGATCATTCCAGTTTCCAGTGATGCAAGATTAGGAAAAATAACTCGTTACTCCGTATTTTTGTTGTAGATCGGTGTTACGTGATGAACTTCGTTAAGAGTGGTACTTGGTTTCCCATATTGTGTTGTCTAAGTAATATACCATAAACCGCATATTATGTTTTATTAATATACTTATCAGTATATAATATCATTGATATACACGACCTCTAATGAATGCAGTTTTTATCACCGTTTTAGAAGCTTCGTTAACGTCGGTGAGATCTCATTTATTTCATGTAGTTGCTGCAGCTCTCATCTCCGTATTATACAATAGAGCACAACAAGCCACAACTCACGAAATCGTAATGACACGATTGCAAACAAACCATACCACAGGTGGGGATAGAACCCACGATCAGAGAGTCATAAAATTCCAGACCGACGCGTTCTATCCCCACCAGTAGTATGGTCTAGAACAAGCGACATGGGGATGTAAATCTTTAGCTCTGGATAAAGTTAAGTTGGAAAACACTCCGAGACGGCAGACTTAATCTCATTTATCAGGAATCTTTCTCACGAAGAAAATAACTGAGTGTCCTAAACCTACGCTTTCTTGAAAGGTTTAAACTGAGTGAGGATGCGTTTAAACCTCCACCTGTGACTTGTGTACAGGTAGAGCAGTGCACTCTGGGTTTACATTAAGGTGATTTAAATTAGGTTGTGCAAATTTTCTCCGACAGATCTCGGAAATGATGGATCGAACTTAGATCATTTCCGATTAGAAGGGATATGGAAAATACCTGAATTTGATAGTTTAATGGGTAATGAGCGAAATATTCTGACGAAGAGTTTCATTATGGTTAAAAATAGGGTAAATGGGGGTACAGTTGAATGGGTCTACAGGTTCAGAAGACCTGTAGAACTTGTTTCAGGGAGAGAGAGAGAGAGAGAGACAAAGGGAGATAAAGGGAAATAAAAGAGAGGGATAATTGGACTGCCGTGGTGAGAGGAGAGCCTTCATGGCCCCCTGGCGGCCGCCACAACGCATTAGTCCCCTAACTGCTTCTTCCACCCCAACACCCCTGCCAGTCATCATCCCTGCCAGTCGCCACCCCGGCCAGTCACCATCCTGCCAGTCACCACCCCTACCAATCACCACCCTTGCCAGTCGCCACCCCTGCCAGTTACCATCCTGCCAGTCACCACCCTTGCTAATCAAAACCCCTGCCGGTCACTACCCCTACCAGTCACCACCCCTGCTAGTCACCACACCTGCCAGTCAACATCCCTGCCAGTCACCATCCTTGCCAGTCTACACCCCTGCCAGTCACCACACCTACCAAAACACTTCTCTCCCACATCACTAGTTCAAGGTACCTTATGCACTAAGTGTACTGAACAATAATATGAGCTGCCACACTGATATCCTCTGTACACTGAGTTGTTGTGGCAGTGTAACTCCGGAACTTCAACTTCTGGACTCTGATTCGACAGAGATCCTTTACTGCACGTATAAGTTCTGTCAAGCACCTTAACTACTGGGAACGCTTGGAAGCACTTGACTTGTACTCGTTGGAACGCAGGAGAGAGAGATATATCATAATCTACACTTGGAAAATCTTGGAAGGAATGGTCCCAAATCTGCACACAGAAATCACTCCCTACGAAAGTAAAAGACTGGGCAGGCGATGCAAAATGCCGCCAATAAAAAGTAGGGGCGCCATTGGTACACTAAGAGAAAACACCATAAGTGTCCGGGGCCCAAAACTGTTCAACAGCCTCCCATCAAGCATTAGGGGAATTGCCAATAAACCCCTGGCTGCCTTCAAGAGAGAGCTGGACAGATACCTAAAGTCAGTGCCGGATCAGCCGGGCTGTGGCTCGTACGTTGGACTGCGTGCGGCCAGCAGTAACAGCCTAGTTGATCAGGCCCTGATCCATCGGGAGGCCTGGTCGTGGACCGGGCCGCGGGGGCGTTGATCCCCGGAATAACCTCCAGGTAACCTCCAGGTAGTTCTCTCGCACTATGGTGAGAGACTTTCCAAAAGTCGGGTACACCCCTGGCCTGTCTCTCAAGCGTTAGAAATCTTGGGAAAATAGACGCAAATGCGGTATAATGGGATCCTTTATTAACAACGTTTCGCCCAAACACCGGGTTTTATCAACTCACAAACAGATCTGCCTGAGCAGAAATGCTACTGAAGTAGCATTTCTGCTCATTGTTACAAAAATACAGTGAGAAACCTGAGTAGATCTACAACTCACTGTGATAAATACATCTACGGAACACTATCATATAAATACATTGATGTACCATCCAGTTCTAAGCTTATTTACAAGACTTCCTGCCATTTTACATATACACAGAGAGTGTTCAGTTAAATGTTAAGTTATACAACTTGTGTTTACATTTTATTGAACATTGTGAACTTAAGTATCCACTTATTGAACAATATAGAGATAATGTAAATGTTAAAGATAAGGTAAATGAACATTCTGAATAGATAACAAGACATTTTCTTGTAACAGATAATATTGTATGGTTAACCAGGCCTCTAGTGTGCCAGCAGTGTAAGCTTCTAACAGTGTGTAAGCTTCTAGCAGTGTGTAAGCTTCTAGCAGTGTGTAAGCTTCTAGCAGTGTGTAAGCTTCTAACAGTGTGTAAGCTTCTAGCAGTGTGTAAGCTTCTAGCAGTGTGTAAGCTTCTAGCAGTGTGTTAGCAGTGTAAGCTTCTAACAGTGTGTTAGCAGTGTAAGCTTCTAACAGTGTGTTAGCAGTGTAAGCTTCTAACAGTGTGTTAGCAGTGTAAGCTTCTAACAGTGTGTTAGCATTTGTAAGCTTCTAACAGTGTGTTAGCAGTGAAGCTTCTAACAGTTGTGTTAGCAGGGGTAAGCTTCTGCAGTGTGTTAGCAGTGTAGCTTCTAGCAGTGTGTTAGCAGTGTAAGCTTCTAACAGTGTGTTAGCAGTGTAAGCTTCTAGCAGTGTGTTAGCAGTGTAAGCTTCTAGCAGTGTGTTAGCAGTGTAAGCTTCTAACAGTGTGTTAGCAGTGTAAGCTTCTAACAGTGTGTTAGCAGTGTAAGCTTCTAACAGTGTGTTAGCAGTGTAAGCTTCTAACAGTGTGTTAGCAGTGTAAGCTTCTAACAGTGTGCCAGCAGTGTAAGCTTCTAACAGTGTGTTAGCAGTGTAAGCTTCTAACAGTGTGTTAGCAGTGTAAGTTTAACAGTGTGCCAGCAGTGTAAGCTTCAAAACAGTGTGCCAGCAGTGTAAGCTTCTAACAGTGTGTTAGCAGGGGTAAGCTTCTAACAGTGTGTTAGCATTTGTAAGCTTCTAACAGTGGTTTTAAAGCAGTGTAAGCTTCTAACAGTGTGTTAGCAGTGAAAGCTTCTGGGCAGTGTGTTAGCAGTGTAAGCTTCTAACATTTGTGTTAGCAGTGAAAGCTTCTAACAGTGTGTTAGCAGTGTAAGCTTCTAACAGTGTGTTAGCAGTGTAAGCTTCTAACAGTGTGTTACCAGTGTAAGCTTCTAACAGTGTGTTACCAGTGAAAGCTTTTTACAGGGGTGTTAGCAGTGTAAGCTTCTAACAGTGTGTTAGCAGTGAAAGCTTCTAACAGTGTGTTAGCAGTGTAAGCTTCTAACAGTGTGTTAGCAGTGTAAGCTTCTAACAGTGTGTTAGCAGTGTAAGCTTCTAACAGTGTGCCAGCAGTGTAAGCTTCTAACAGTGTGTTAGCAGTGTAAGCTAACAGTGTGTTAGCAGTGTAAGCTTCTAACAGTATGTTAGCAGTGTAAGCTTCTAACAGTGTGTTAGCAGTGTAAGCTTCTAACCGTGTGTTAGCAGTGTAAGTTCTAACAGTGTGTTAGCAGTGTAATCTTCTAACAGTGTGTTAGCAGTGTAAGCTTCTAACAGTGTGTTAGCAGTGTAAGCTTCTAACTGTGTTAGCAGTGTAAGCTTCTAACAGTGTGTTAGCAGTGTAAGCTTCTAACAGTGTGTTAGCAGTGTAAGCTTCTAACAGTGTGTTAGCAGTGAAAGCTTCTAACAGTGTGTTAGCAGTGTAAGCTTCTAACAGTGTGTTTAGCAGTGTAAGCTTCTAACAGTGTGTTACCAGTGTAAGCTTCTAACAGTGGGGTTACCAGTGTAAGCTTCTAACAGTGTTTAGCGTGTAAGCTTTAACAGTGTGTTAGCAGTGTAAAGCTTCTAACAGTGTGGTTAGCAGTGTAAGCTTTGGGCAGTGTGTTTAGCAGTGTAAGCTTCTAGCAGTGTTTTTAGCAGTGTAAGCTTCTAGCAGTGTGTTAGCAGTGTAAGCTTCTAGCAGTGTGCCAGCAGTGTAAGCTTCTAACAGTGTGTTAGCAGTGTAAGCTTCTAGCAGTGTGTTAGCAGTGTAAGCTTCTAGCAGTGTGTTAGCAGTGTAAGCTTCTAGCAGTGTGTTAGCAGTGTAAGCTTCTAACAGTGGTAGCAGTGTAAGCTTCTAACAGTGTGTTAGCAGTGTAAGCTTTAACAGTGTGTTAGCAGTGAAAGCTTGTAACAGTGTGTTAGCAGTGTAAGTTTTCTAACAGTGTGTTAGCAGGTAAGCTGTAACAGGGGTGGTTAGCAGTGTAAGCTTGTAACAGTGTGTTAGCAGTGTAAGGTTCTAACAGTGTGTTAGCAGTGTAAGCTTGTAACAGTGTGTTAGCAGTGAAAGCTTCTAACAGTGTGTTAGCAGTGTAAGCTTGAAAACAGTGTGTTAGCAGTGAAAAGCTTGTAACATTTGTGTTAGCAGTGAAGCTTGTAACAGTGTGTTAGCAGTGTAAGCTTCTAACAGTGTGTTAGCAGTGTAAGCTTCTAACAGTGTGCCAGCAGTGTAAGCTTCTAACAGTGTGTTAGCAGTGTAAGCTTCTAACGTGTCCCAGCAGTGTAAGTTCTAACTGTTGTGTTAGCAGGTAAGCTTTAACAGTGTGCCGCAGTGTAAGCTTCTAACAGTGTGCAAGCAGTGTAAGCTTCTAACAGTGTGTTAGCGTGTAAGCTTCTAACAGTGTGTTAGCAGTGTAAGCTTCTAACAGTGTGTTGCAGTGTAAGCTTTAAACAGTTTTTGTTTAGCGTGTAAGCTTCTAACAGTGTGTTAGCAGTGTAAGCTTCAAACAGTGTGCCAGCAGTGTAAGTTTTCTAACAGTGTGTTAGCAGTGTAAGCTTCTACAGTGTGTTAGCAGTGTAAGCTTCTAACAGTGTGTTAGCAGTGTAAGATTCTAACAGTGTGTTAGCAGTGTAAGCTTGTAACAGTGTGTTAGCAGTGAAAGCTTGTAACAGTGTGTTAGCAGTGAAAGCTTGTAACAGTGTGTTAGCAGTGTAAGCTTCTAGCAGTGTGTTAGCAGTGTAAGCTTCTAGCAGTGTGTTAGCAGTGTAAGCTTCTAAAAATGTGTTTGCATTTGTAAGCTTCTAACAGTGTTTTTAGCAGTGTAAGCTTCTAACAGTGTGTTAGCAGTGTAAGCTTGTAACAGTGTGTTAGCAGTGTAAGCTTCTAAAAGTGTGTTAGCAGTGTAAGCTTGTAACAGTGTGTTAGCAGTGTAAGCTTGTAACAGTGTGTTAGCAGTGTAAGGTTCTAACAGTGTGTTAGCAGTGTAAGCTTGTAACAGTGTGTTAACAGTGTAAGCTTGTAACAGTGTGTTAGCAGTGAAAGCTTGTAACAGTATGTTAGCAGTGTAAGCTTCTAACAGTGTGTTAGCAGTGTAAGCTTCTAACAGTGTGCCAGCAGTGTAAGCTTCTAACAGTGTGTTGCAGTGTAAGCTTCAAACAGTGTGCAGCGTGTAAGCTTCTAACAGTGTGTTAGCAGTGTAAGCTTCTAACAGTGTGCCAGCAGTGTAAGCTTCTAACAGTGTGCCAGCAGTGTAAGCTTCTAACAGTGTGTTAGCAGTGTAAGCTTCTAACAGTGTGTTAGCAGTGTAAGCTTCTAACAGTGTGTTGCATTTGAAGCTTCTAACGTGTGTTAGCAGTGTAAGCTTCTAACAGTGTGTTAGAAAGTGTAAGCTTCTAACAGTGTGTTAGCAGTGTAAGCTTCTAACAGTGTGTTAGCAGTGTAAGCTTCTAACAGTGTGCCAGCAGTGTAAGCTTCTAACAGTGTGTTAGCAGTGTAAGCTAACAGTGTGTTAGCAGTGTAAGCTTCTAACAGTGTGTTAGCAGTGTAAGCTTCTAACAGTGTGTTAGCAGTGTAAGCTTCTAACAGTGTGTTAGCAGTGTAAGCTTCTAACAGTGTGTTAGCAGTGTAAGCTTGTAACAGTGTGTTAGCAGTGAAAGCTTGTAACAGTGTGTTAGCAGTGAAAGCTTGTAACAGTGTGTTAGCAGTGTAAGCTTCTAACAGTGTGTTAGCAGTGTAAGCTTCTAACAGTGTGCCAGCAGTGTAAGCTTCTAACAGTGTGCCAGCAGTGAAAAGCTTCTAACAGTGTTTTTAGCAGTGTAAGCTTCTAACAGTGTGTTAGCAGTGTAAGCTTCTAAAAAGGTGTTAGCAGTGTAAGCTTCTAAACAGTGTGTTAGCAGTGTAGCTTCTAACAGTGTGTTAGCATTTGTAAGCTTCTAACAGTGTGTTAGCAGTGTAAGCTTCAAACAGTGTGTTAGCAGTAAAAAGCTTCTAACAGTGTGTTAGCAGTGTAAGCTTCTAACAGTGTGTTAGCAGTGTAAGCTTCTAACAGTGTGCCAGCAGTGTAAGCTTCTAACAGTGTGTTAGCAGTGTAAGCTTCTAACAGTGTGTTAGCAGTATAAGCTTCTAACAGTGTGTTAGCAGTGAAAGCTTCTAACAGTGTGTTAGCAGTGTAAGCTTTAACAGTGTGTTAGCAGTGTAAGTTTCTAACAGTGTGTTAGCAGTAAAAGTTCTAACAGTGTGTTTAGCAGTGTAAGCTTCTAACTGGGGTTAGCAGTGAAAGCTTCTAACAGTGTGTTAGCAGTGTAAAGCTTCTAACAGTGTGTTAGCAGGGGTAAGCTTCTAACAGTGTGTAGCAGTGTAAGCTTCTACAGTGGGGTTACCCGTGTAAGCTTCTAAGTGTGCCAGCAGTGTAAGCTTCAAACCCGTGTGTTAGCAGTGTAAGCTAACAGTGTGTTAGCAGTGTAAGCTTCTAACAGTGTGTTAGCAGTGTAAGCTTCTAACAGTGTGTTTAGCAGTGAAAGCTTCTAACAGTGGGGTTAGCGTGTAAGCTTCTAACAGTGTTTTTGCAGGGTAAGCTTCTAACTGTGTTAGCAGGGGAAAGCTTCTAACGTGTGTTAGCAGTGTAAGTTTTCTAACGTGTGTTAGCAGTGTAAGCTTCTAACAGTGTGTTAGCAGTGTAAGGTTCTAACAGTGTGTTAGCAGTGTAAGCTTGTAACAGTGTGTTAGCAGTGAAAGCTTCTAACAGTGTGTTAGCAGTGTAAGCTTGTAACAGTGTGTTAGCAGTGAAAGCTTGTAACAGTGTGTTAGCAGTGAAAGCTTGTAACAGTGTGTTAGCAGTGTAAGCTTCTAACAGTGTGTTAGCAGTGTAAGCTTCTAACAGTGTGCCAGCAGTGAAAGCTTCAAAACGGGTGGTTAGCAGTGTAAGCTTCTAACAGTGTGCCAGCAGTGTAAGCTTCTAACAGTGTGTTAGCAGTGTAAGCTTCTAACAGTGTGCCAGCAGTGTAAGCTTCTAACAGTGTGCAAGCAGTGTAAGCTTCTAACAGTGTGTTAGCAGTGAAAGCTTCTAACAGTGTTTAGCATTTGTAAGCTTCTAACAGTGTGTTAGCAGTGAAAGCTTCTAACGTGTGTTAGCAGTGTAAGCTTCTAACAGTGTGTTAGAGTGTAAGCTTCTAACTGTGTGGCCAGCAGTGTAAGCTTCTAACAGTGGGTTAGCAGTGTAAGTTTCAAAACAGTGTGTTAGCAGTGTAAGCTTCTAACAGTGTGTTGCAGTTTTAAGATTCTAACAGTGTGTTAGCAGTGTAAGCTTGTAACAGTGTGTTAGCAGTGAAAGCTTGTAACAGTGTGTTAGCAGTGAAAGCTTGTAACAGTGTGTTAGCAGTGTAAGCTTCTAGCAGTGTGTTAGCAGTGTAAGCTTCTAGCAGTGTGTTAGCAGTGTAAGCTTCTAACAATGTGTTAGCAGTGTAAGCTTCTAACAGTGTGTTAGCAGTGTAAGCTTCTAACAGTGTGTTAGCAGTGTAAGCTTGTAACAGTGTGTTAGCAGTGTAAGCTTCTAAAAGTGTGTTAGCAGTGTAAGCTTGTAACAGTGTGTTAGCAGTGTAAGCTTGTAACAGTGTGTTAGCAGTGTAAGGTTCTAACAGTGTGTTAGCAGTGTAAGCTTGTAACAGTGTGTTAACAGTGTAAGCTTGTAACAGTGTGTTAGCAGTGAAAGCTTGTAACAGTATGTTAGCAGTGTAAGCTTTAACGTGTGTTAGCAGTGTAAAGCTTCTAACATTTGTGCCAGCAGTGTAAGCTTCTAACAGTGTGTTAGCAGTGTAAGCTTCTAACAGTGTGCCAGCAGTGTAAGCTTCTAACAGTGTGTTAGCAGTGTAAGCTTCTAACAGTGTGCCAGCAGTGTAAGCTTCTAACAGTGTGCCAGCAGTGTAAGCTTCTAACAGTGTGTTAGCAGTGTAAGCTTCTAACAGTGTGTTAGCAGTGTAAGCTTCTAACAGTGTGTTAGCAGTGTAAGCTTCTAACAGTGTGTTAGCAGTGTAAGCTTCTAACAGTGTGTTAGCAGTGTAAGCTTCTAACAGTGTGTTAGCAGTGTAAGCTTCTAACAGTGTGTTAGCAGTGTAAGCTTCTAACAGTGTGCCAGCAGTGTAAGCTTCTAACAGTGTGTTAGCAGTGTAAGCTAACAGTGTGTTAGCAGTGTAAGCTTCTAACGTGTGTTAGCGTGTAAGCTTCTAACAGTGTGTTAGCAGTGTAAGCTTCTAACAGTGTGTTAGCAGTGTAAGCTTCTAACAGTGTGTTAGCAGTGTAAGCTTGTAACAGTGTGTTAGCAGTGAAAGCTTGTAACAGTGTGTTAGCAGTGAAAGCTTGTAACAGTGTGTTAGCGTGTAAGCTTCAAACAGTGTGTTAGCAGGGGTAGCTTCTAACAGTTGTGCCAGCAGTTTTAAGCTTTCTAACAGTGTGCCAGCATGTTGTAAGCTTTAACAGTGTGTTAGCAGTGTAAGCTTCTAACAGTGTGTTAGCAGTGTAAGTTTTCTAACAGTGTGTTAGCAGTGTAAGCTTCTAACAGTGTGTTAGCAGTGTAAGCTTCTAACAGTGTGTTAGCAGTGTAAGCTTCTAACAGTGTGTTAGCAGTGTAAGCTTCTAACAGTGTGTTAGCAGTGTAAGCTTCTAACAGTGTGTTAGCAGTGTAAGCTTCTAACAGTGTGTTAGCAGTGTAAGCTTCTAACGTGTCCCAGCAGTGTAAGCTTCTAACAGTGTGTTAGCAGTGTAAGCTTCTAAAGTGTGTTAGCAGTATAAGATTCTAACGGGTTGTGTTAGCAGTGAAAGCTTCTAACAGTGTGTTAGCAGTGTAAGCTTCTAACTGTGTTAGCAGTGAAAGCTTCTAACAGTGTGTTAGCAGTGTAAGCTTCTAACAGTGTGTTAGCAGGGTAAGCTTCTAACAGTGTGTTAGCAGTGTAAGCTTCTAACAGTGTGTTAGCAGTGTAAGCTTCTAACAGTGTGCCAGCAGTGTAACCCTTCTAACAGTTTTGTTAGCGTGTAAGTAACAGTGTGTTAGCAGTGTAAGCTTCTAACAGTGTGTTAGCAGTGTAAGCTTCTAACAGTGTGTTAGCATGTGAAAGCTTTAAGTGTGTTAGCAGTGTAAGCTTCTAACGTGTGTTAGCAGGGTAAGTTTTCTAACTGGTTAGCAGTGAAAGCTTCTAACAGTGTGTTAGCAGTGTAAGCTTCTAACAGTGTGTTAGCAGTGTAAGCTTCTAACAGTGTGTTAGCAGTGTAAGCTTCTAACAGTGTGTTAGCAGGGTAAGCTTCTAACTGTGTTAACAGTGAAAGCTTCTAACAGTGTGTTAGCGGGTGTAAGCTTCTAACTTTGGTGTTAGCTGTGTAAGCTTCTAACAGTGTGTTAGCAGTGTAAGCTTCTAACAGTGTGTTAGCAGTGAAAGCTTCTAACAGTGTGTTAGCGGGTGAAAGCTTCAAAACAGTGTGTTAGCAGTAAAAGCTTCTAACAGTGTGTTAGAAGTGTAAGCTTCTAACAATGTGTTAGCAGTGAAAGCTTCTAACAGTGTGTTAGCAGTGAAAACTTCTAACAGTGTGTTAGCAGTGAAAGCTTCTAACAGTGTGTTAGCAGTGAAAGCTTCTAACAGTGTGTTATCAGTGAAAGCTTCTAACAGTGTGTTAGCAGTGAACGCTTCTAGCAGTGTGTTAGCAGTGAAAGCTTCTAACAGTGTGTTAGCAGTGAAAGCTTCTAACAGTGTGTTAGCAGTGAAAGCTTCTAACAGTGTGTTAGCAGTGAAGCTTCTAACAGTGTGTTAGCAGTGAAAGCTTCTAACAGTGTGCTAGCAGTGAAAGCTTCTAACAGTGTGCTAGCAGTGAAAGCTAACAGTGTGCTAGCAGTGAAAGCTTCTAACAGTGTGTTAGCAGTGAAAGCTTCTAACAGTGTGTTAGCAGTGAAAGCTTCTAACAGTGTGCTAGCAGTGAAAGTTTCTAACAGTGTTAGCAGTGAAAGCTTCTAACAGTGTGCTAGCAGTGAAAGCTTCTAACAGTGTGTTAGCAGTGAAAGCTTCTAACAGTGTGCTAGCATTTAAAAAGCTTCTAACGTGTGTCTAGCAGTGAAAGCTTCTAACAGTGTGTTAGCAGTGAAAGCTTCTAACAATGCTAGCAGTGAAAGCTTCTAACAGTGTGTTACCAGTGAAAGCTTCTAACAGTGTGCTAGCAGTGAAAGCTTCTAACAGTGTGCTAGCAGTGAAAGTTTCTAACAGTGTGTTAGCAGTGAAAGCTTCTAACAGTGTGCTAGCAGTGAAAGCTTCTAACAGTGTGCTAGCAGTGAAAGCTTCTTACAGTGTGCTAGCAGTGAAAGCTTCTAACAGAGTGCTAGCAGTGAAAGCTTCTAACAGTGTGCTAGCAGTGAAAGCTTCTAACAGTGTGCTAGCAGTGAAAGCTTCTAACAGTTTTGCTAGCGTGAAAGCTTCTAACAGTGTGCTAGCAGTGAAAGCTAACAGTGTGCTAGCAGTGAAAGCTTCTAACAGTGTGCTAGCACTGAAAGCTTCTAACATTGTGTTAGCAGTGAAAGCTTCTAACAGTGTGTTAGCAGTGAAAGCTTCTAACAGTGTGTTAGCAGTGAAAGCTTCTAACAGTGTGTTAGCAGTGAAAGCTTCTAACAGTGTGCTAGCAGTGAAAGCTTCTAACAGTGTTAGCAGTGAAAGCTTCTAACAGTGTGCTAGCAGTGAAAGCTTCTAACAGTGTGTTACCAGTGAAAGCTTCTAACAGTGTGCTAGCAGTGAAAGCTTCTAACAGTGTGCTAGCAGTGAAAGTTTCTAACAGTGTGTTAGCAGTGAAAGCTTCTAACAGTGTGCTAGCAGTGAAAGCTTCTAACAGTGTGCTAGCAGTGAAAGCTTCTTACAGTGTGCTAGCAGTGAAAGCTTCTAACAGAGTGCTAGCAGTGAAAGCTTCTAACAGTGTGCTAGCAGTGAAAGCTTCTAACAGTGTGCTAGCAGTGAAAGCTTCTAACAGTGTGCTAGCAGTGAAAGCTTCTAACAGTGTGCTAGCAGTGAAAGCTTCTAACAGTGTGCTAGCAGTGAAAGCTTCTAACAGTGTGTTAACAGTGAAAGCTTCTAACAGTGTGTTAGCAGTGAAAGCTTCTAACAGTGTGTTAGCAGTGAAAGCTTCTAACAGGTGCTAGCTTTGAAAGCTTCTAACAGTGTGCTAGCAGTGAAAGCTTCTAACAGTGTGCTAGCAGTGAAAGCTTCTAACAGTGTGTTAGCAGTGAAAGCTTCTAACAGTGTGCTAGCGGGGAAGCTTCTAACATTTGTGTTAGCAGTGAAAGCTTCTAACAGTGTGTTAGCAGTGAAAGCTTCTAACAGTGTGTTAGCAGTAAAAGCTTCTAACAATGCTAGCAGTGAAAGCTTCTAACAGTGTGTTACCAGTGAAAGCTTCTAACAGTGTGCTAGCAGTGAAAGCTTCTAACAGTGTGTTAGCAGTGAAAGCTTCTAACAGTGTGTTAGCAGTGAGAGTTTCTAACAGTGTGCTAGCGGGTGAAAGCTTCTAACAGTGTGCTAGCAGTGAAAGCTTCTAACAGTGTGTTAGCAGTGAAAGCTTCTAACAGTGTTCTATCAGTGAAAGCTTCTAACAGTGTGCTAGCAGTGAAAGCTTCTAACAGTGTGCTAGCAGTGAAAGCTAACAGTGTGTTAGCAGTGAAAGCTTCTAACAGTGTGCTAGCAGTGAAAGGTAATAACAGTGTGCTAGCAGTGAAAACTTCTAACAGTGTGTTAGCAGTGAAAGCTTCTAACAGTGTGCTTGCAGTGAAAGCTTCTAACAGTGTGATAGCAGTGAAAGCTTCTAACAGTGTGTTAGTGAAAGCTTCTAACAGTGTGTTAGCAGTGTAAGCTTCTAACAGTGTGCTAGCAGTGAAAGCTTCTAACAGTGTGCTAGCAGCGTAAGCTTCTAATAGTGTACTAGCAGTGAAAGCTTCTAACAGTGTGCTAGCAGTGTAAGCTTCTAACAGTGTGCTAGCAGTGTAAGCTTCTAACAGTGTGCTAGCAGTGAAAGCTTCTAACAGTGTGCTAGCAGTGAAAGCTTCTAACAGTGTGCTAGCAGTGAAAGCTTCTAACAGTGTGCTAGCAGTGAAAGCTTCTAACAGTATGTTACCAGTGAAAGCTTCTAACAGTGTGCTAGCAGTGTAAGCTTCTAACAGTGTGCTAGCAGTGAAAGCTTCTAACAGTGTGCTAGCAGTGAAAGCTTCTAACAGTGTGCTAGCAGTGAAAGCTTCTAACAGTGTGCTAGCAGTGAAAGCTTCTAACAGTGTGCTAGCAGTGAAAGCTTCTAACAGTATGTTACCAGTGAAAGCTTCTAACAGTGTGCTAGCAGTGTAAGCTTCTAACAGTATGTTACCAGTGAAAGCTTCTAACAGTGTGC
Organism: Cherax quadricarinatus; assembly: GCF_026875155.1. Lineage (NCBI taxonomy): Eukaryota > Metazoa > Arthropoda > Malacostraca > Decapoda > Parastacidae > Cherax > Cherax quadricarinatus. The sequence goes on from NC_069407.1 coordinate 84,198,070, forward strand.
TAGAAGTGTAAGCTTTTAACAGTATGTTACCAGTGAAAGCTTCTAACAGTGTACCACCAGTTCAAGTTTCTAACAGTGTGCCAGCAGTGTAAGCTTCTAACAGTGTGCTAGCAGTGAAAGCTTCTAACAGTGTGCTAGCAGTGAAAGCTTCTAACAGTGTGCTAGCAGTGTAACCTAACAGTGTACTAGCAGTGAAAGCTTCTAACAGTGTACCACCAGTGCAAGTTTCTAACAGTGTACTAGCAGTGAAAGCTTCTTACAGTGTACCACCAGTGCAAGTTTCTAACAGTGTACCACCAGTTCAAGTTTCTAACAGTGTGCCAGCAGTGAAAACTTCTAACGGCGTCCTTGCCTTCCCTGGGTAACATTTAACAGTCTAGATTTCTAGCCTTCGACTATTATATCAACTGTAGGTATTCAAATTGAGAGAGGGAGAGAGAGAAGGAGGAGAGAGAGAAGGAATCATCTTGCGTGATAGGAGTAAAGGGATAATACCTGGTACTCTTCCTTTTCGGAGTTTTCCCAGAGAGGCGTAACCTATCATGTATGGTCTGGGAAGGTCTGTTAGAAATTAGAGTCTTGGGGAGGTTTCCTGTAGGTTGGAGGATCCAGGGCGGGGGGATGGGTCAGTGTAGTCCCTCCCTCAGTCACCCATCCAAGTGCTGGCTGCCACTGTCACCACCACCACCACCGTCATCATCATCGAAGACAACTACAGTCATCACATTAAAGAAAACAGTTCTCCACGAGGGTCTTTTTTCAATACTAATACAGACAACAAAAAAAAGGAGAGATTAGAGTGAGTAGAAACAGTTGACAGGTGATATGAGCGGAGACTTAGCTGTGAGTAGTCCATGCCAGGTGTGTCAGGAGATGGTGGTGTGCCTGAACTGGTACCAACTGATGGCTCTCTCCAGGTTGGCAACAACTTCAATGCAGAAGCTGCCCAACTTCTGTGGGATGGTGTCAGAGGCTGCTACAAGGGAAGCTTCCAAACATTTCCCTGTGTGTAGATCACTTGTGATCATCATAAGGAGCGTCATAGTTAGGGATGTACTTCTAGGAGTTAGAACTAAGGTTTGTATAGTTAAAGATATATTTTAAGTTAAATTTTTGTATCAGGTACGAGTATATTTTTTAGTAAGTTGAGAACTTTCTTCTAGCACTTCCTGCTGCTGCTTCTTCTTCACCTCCTTCTTCTCTGCCTCCTGGCCCTCCTCCTCCTCCTCTTCCTCTTCCTCTTCCTATCACTATACGACTCCTAAGCAGCTTAGCACCTTTTTCATGAATTAAATGAATAAAATTCTCCTCCGACCTCTTCACTTTATTCTTTCCAGTTGTCTACAAACTCTACACTGAAGAGGGTCTCAGACCCGACACTGAAATATGCATATATGTTTTATTTTGATTTATTTTTCGTTTTCTTAGTGAATCTTCACGTGAATTTATATAAGAACCTTGGAAAAAAAGAACATTGCAACAGGTGGAAGAATAAGACACATTAGCAACACTTAGGTATTCTTATTGCTGAAACGTATCGCCTGCATAGCAGGCTTCTTCAGTCGAAGATAATAATGCTAACACTAGAAGTTTTGACGTAATCAGTCCGTCAGTCTTAGTAGATGGTGGACAGTTTCTCAAGCCTAACGTATAGATATACGGCAGAAGTAAGTTGAAGCAGTTGGTGTTGACATCATAGGTGAGCGTGGCCCAATACTGGAGGTAAGTGATGCTGAACAGTTGTTTAGCAAATATGTTGCAGAAGACTTTTCGTGTACTAGTGGGCCACGCTCACTTATGATGTCAACACCAGCTGCTTCATCTTCACCTTGGTACAGGTCAAGTCTTCTGCTAAAAAACTATTTAGTACGATTTATTGCTACTAGTGGGCCACACTCACCTGTGATGCCTACTCCAGCTACTTCATCTCACTTCTTGTTTATTGGGTCTGGCTGCATGCATGGTCTTTAGACTAGAGGGAATGACCACCTCCCACCGACGGTGACCGATCAGTCACCCTTCATGACTGATCATTCAGTCTTCGGTGTTATAATCATCTGTATCCTCCTCTCACTTCCACAACATCAACGCTACTTTTTACTTCACAAAATGCCATCGTATTGGCACCAAACTCATCCACAGTTTCCAGATAATCATAATTTCCCAGTTCACTGTGTCAGAAGCTAGTTTAATCATTCTGACAGACCACTGATTGTCTTCTCTACTGACACAGTCAAGTCTTTGACCACCAGCCGTGTAGATGAATGGAGTCGATGTGTTCAGTCCATCAATCTTGTAGATTGATGGACTGAACACATCGACTCCAGGCTGAGGGACTGATTACCTCATACTCCTCCTCTCCTTACGCCGTCCTCTTTGTATTGGACTGATGAAGCCACTGTGTGGCGAAACGTTTCCTGAATAAAGATTCCCATATGCTGCATAAGTGTCTCAATCTTCAACTTGTCGGTTTTTCAAACCATTCATCACATACCCAAGTGTTGCACATATGTTTAATTGATCAACTTTTACCGTAAAAGGTGTCCCAGTTGCCAGTAAGCTTCGCCTTGAGATACTCACAGTACTTAGCGAGTCAGTCGTTCATCCCAGTGGTCCTGGACAGGCAGTCGCTACGAAACTTCATCCTCGGCAAAATGCTACAAATCACTCGTGTACTAACCACATTTCTTGAATTGTATCAGTTGCCTCTTTGAACCTGAAGAAAGGGACACGTGTGCAACATTTGCGAACCGGCCAACCAGTGGCTTTTTCAGTCTAATACACACAAAAACAGTGAAAGATGAAGAGGAGTTTGAGGTTATCAGTCCTTCTGCCTGGAGTCGATGTGTTCAGTCCATCAATCTTGAGAAAAGATTCCGAATGTTACACAAGTGTCTTATTTTTTAACTTGTCGGTTTTCTAAACCATTTACATCACGCTATTTGAACCTGTTGAGTAACCTGTTGCTTCTAACCTTCCTGGCAACGTGTCTCCCATCACTCACACAGAAATCACTTCTTACGAAAGTAAAAGACTGGGCAGGCGATGCAAAATACCGCCAATGAAAAGTAGGAGCGCCATTTGTACACTACGAGAAAACACCTTAAGTGTCCGGGGCCCAAAACTGTTCAACAGCCTCCCACCATGCATAAAGGGAATTACCAATAGACCCCTGGCTGCCTTCAAAAGGGAGCTGGATAGATACTTCAAGTCGGTGCCGGATCAGCCGGACTGTGGTTCGTACGTTGGACTACATGCGGCCAGCAGCAACAGCCTGGTTGATCAGGCCCTGATCCACCGGGAGGCCTGGTTGTGGACCGGGCGACGGAGGCGTTGATCCCCGGAATACCTTCTAGGCAGACTCAGTCAAACGATGGGTTCATTCCCCTCTCCAATCAGGGATACCACTCATCCTGTACTACGAAGTCTCCTATTTCGGCACCGAGAAGGCGAACACGAATCCTATTCCTCTTGTCTCTGCCTCAAAACGCATGTAGCGTATTTACGAATGCCCCCTAATACAAGAATGGGCTTACCTTTGTCTTTCGTGAGGCACTCCTTACCGTCGTCGTGGTTCATTATTGAGTCATCCAGCTCCTCTCTGCTTCTTACCTCGTTGGTCCTCCTCATTTCGTCTTGGAGCACATCAAAAGCATTTGAAGTTCCATCTTAGCCAACTTCCTTCTGAGCTAAAGGTTTATTCTTGTCCTCTTCGCAACCGACCAGCTTCTTTCTCTGTTAGCTTCAGGCTTGCTTACAGGAGGACTGCTACGGATCCTCCTGTCTTCCTCGGTCAGTCGCCGTATCTCTCTCCTAGCTTCCTGCAGCTCTACTTTCGCCTGCTGGTGCAGTTATTCCGGAGAGGACATCGTTAAGCATGACCACATTTGACAGAGACCAGCTCGACACTGATCGAAGGTCACTTCGCCACTGATGAGTCGGCTCTCCACTGACCATCAGTGATTATTTAGTGGTTCATTAAATCCCATCTTGCACTATTTAATAATAATAACAATAATAATAGTCATATTAAGCGCCAACTCCGAATACATAGTTACTTTGCATTCTTGAAGAACCTTAAATGTTCCCTAATGAACGAAGGAAGGAACTCTTGGGTAAGGAGAGAATGGGGAAGTAGGGACAGGCGAAGAACAGAGCCAGAGAGGAGTGTCTTCAGCCATAGCAACAGAGCCAGGGCTTAACCCAGCCGGGAAGCTTAAATGGTGACAGGTAGCAGCATCCAGGCTGAGAACAGCTGGTAGGTTCAGAGGTTCAATTTACTGTCTTACTTGGAACGACTCATTCTTAAAAGTTTTATAAACGTCTTTTGTTACTTACGCGAGTTGTACAAAGTTACTGAACTCTTTGAATTGCCGCACAAAAATTTGGACTTGTCGTGGTGTAAAGTTGTCTGGAGCGACATTGTAGAGTCGAGGATGGAGTTCTAAGGTGGTGTACTTGTTCGTAGGTGTAGTAAAGAATAGTTTTTTTTTTATCCTGGATGAGGTCGGGGGTGTGGTGGCCTACTTCAGGGGCGGCGGGGGAAAAAAAATTAGACTTCTTTATTTATGAACCGATTACATTCATTTTTGGTGTACTATTAGAAGCTTATATAACACCTCCTGTGCTAAAGTTTCAAAAATATCGGCCAAAAAGGAAATGAAATATGCAAAATTTACGAAAAATTACATTTGGCAGTACTCAAGTACTCAGCGGTACTTGGAAAAGTGGTTTTGACATTTTCTGCTGATAGAACACTTCTAATTCCATCATATGTAAGTCTCCAATTATATAATAAATCTTATCTTCATGCTAAAAAAAATAAAGTTTCATAACTTTTTTGACATTTTGGAAGATGTCGGTCTTGTTGCCCACACAAATCTGAAAATATTTGGGATACTTCAGAAAGGAACATGTCAACTTGTAAAGCAATCATTCTTCTATGTTTGTTGTGAAAATCAAGTCAATTCATTCATAAATAAGGATAGATGGGTCGTAAATAGGTAAATAAGTTACTTTCGAGATATAGGCCGAAGCGCGCGGCACCCCCGCTGCCCGGGAAATAATTTTTTTCCCCGAAAAATTCGCTTTATTTTACACTTTTTCCGCGGCCTACGAGTGTTTATTACAGTTAACCATTGTAAATACGTTTTCTCTCATCACTGATGAGAGAGGGCGGACCCTCTCTTCACCTTCAGGGGAAATATCGATAGAAATTTATTCCTTGGGGCGTCATATTATGCTATATATTTTTTTTTGAGGTGTACTTTTTATGTTTATATGCTATTATTATATTGCATTATATCATAATAGATCAATTGTGATAGATAAATAAGCCTTATAATTGATATTAGCGTGGGTATGGAATATTTTGTTGGCTGGAGGTGTCGGCCATTTTGGGTACTATACCCAGGGGTACCTGATTGGTCCCTTGACCATATTATCTCCGCCCACTCTGGCATGATCTCAGATGGTGAATTTGTATTATATTAGACATAAAGATGTACGAAAACGATCAAAATAACACGGGGGAAAACGCAACAAAAACGTCAACAAAGCTGAGTCAGCGCTTCTTACGCAACATGTTGCGTCAGCGCTGTCACCATGCCTGTTATAAATGGCTGTAATTCCTTTTAGAAACATCGTACAAGGATAATAATTATACCAGCGTGTAGCCAGAAAGTTCAGCTATTTTTTGGTAACAATAACTCAGTTTTCATATATTTTCGAATTTTTTTTTGCTCCGCGCGCGGGAACCTTGAAAGGCCCCTTCAGCTTCCTCTTCAGAGGCGTGAGAGACTTAATCTTCAGGTGGAACTGCAGTGGGTGTGGAGACGGCAGCTGGTTGGACAAACAGCTGGCTGGGCAGACAGCTGGTTGGACAGACAGCTGGCTGGGCAGACAAAGTGACTTGAAACCAATAAGGACTGATGAAGTCACTTATGGTCAAATATTTCTTTTAATAAATATTAAACTATGCACAAGTGCCATTTTCCACAGTTTGTCGGTACCACCAGACCTCTGACAACCTTGGTGAAACAGACCTGCTCGGTCTTCCTGCCTGTGCCTGTGAGTTGACCTGACCTCCAAATTTTCATGAATGTACGTATCTCATGCCACTACTTGTCCATAAGGTAAAAAAATACATGAGTTTGACTGCTGTATCATGGAGAAGTTGTATATTATATTCTTCAAGACTAAAATGTTCGTCACCTGATCTTAGGTTGAGGGAATGATTACCTTATTTTCCACTGTCTTCTGTATATGTTTATACAGTCCTCACATTATGTCCTTGTACTGATAAAACCACGGGATGGCGAAATGCCTTGGAGGTGGTGTTAGAGCACCGTGGTCGTATAGAATCTCTACGACCACGGTGCTCTAAACACCACCTCTAAGGCTGAGGGACTGATTACCTCATCTTTTGTATATAGTTCTTCAGTTTTCTTATTATGTCCAAAGAATCTGTATTGATAAAGCCACTGGTTGGCGAAACGTCTACAATAAAGATAACCAGATGTTGCACAAGTGTCTTAACTTTCATCTTGTCGGTATTGTATACCTGTCTTGCACAACATCTGGGTATCTTTAATGTAGACGTTTCGCCATAAGAACGTGAGAAAGGATCACTGCAGCAGGCCTGTTGGCCCATACTCTGCAGGTTCTTTACAATCCATCCTACTAACAAAACATTTGCCCAACCCAATTTTCAATGCTACCCAATTTTCAATGTAACTCTTGGGTATCTTTATTGAGGAGGAAAATAAAGATACCCAAGAGTTGCACATGTGTCTAATTTATCAACATGTCGGTTCTCTGAACCATTCATCTACAATCCTGTCAGACACTGCAACTTCTTGGGATCTTAATACTTGGGAATTCTTCGCTTGTCTAACCCTTGGGCACGACCTACTTCCACACTGGACAAATGTGACACCACCTACGACTGCTGCACCTCTCCTGCCTACGGTTTATAAGCTCCTTCTCCGCACTTATGTCGTATTCTATTCGAGATTGATGGACTGACCACATCGACTCAAGGCTGAGGGACTGATTACCTCGTTCTCCTCCTGTTCTTCAAGATTCTCCTTTGCATGGACTGATGAAGCCACTGTGTGGCGAAACGTTTCCTCAATAAAGATACCCAAGAGTTGCACATGTGTCTAATTTATCAAATGCAGGTAAGATCCAAGTGGGATCAGTGGGGAAGGCGGGACAGACGAAGAATAGTGCTGGAGAGGTGTTAGTCGTAGAAATAGAGACAGGGCTTAACCCAGCAGCGAAGGCGATCGTGGGACAGACTTGAGAACAGGAACAGCAGGTTCAGCTGAGTTGGTCTTGTAGCAGTAAGTTGGCCACAGGACGAGGGTGGTGTGGTATGTAGGTAGGTAGGTAAGACCCCAGTGAGGTGGGCGCACTTGGCTCACACACTGAGGTCCGGGGTTCGAATTTCCTCCGGTACGGCTGGAAAAAACATTAGGGACGTGTTTCCGTAAGACACCTGCTGTCCCTGTCCCTGTTCACTCATCAGTTTAAAATGGGTACCTGAGTGTTAGTAGACTGGTTTGGGTCACATCCTGCGACAAAACTGACCTAATTTGCGCGAAATGCTCTGCATAACAAGCTGCTTTCTATATAGTAGTATGTTATTGATGTCAGCTATGGTCTGTATACCTTGTACATGTACTGGTAGCAAATAAAGATATTAGTATTATTATTAAGATTAGCGCTAGAGAGGAGTGTAGAAATTGAGCCAGGGCTTAACCCAGCAGCTAAGGCGATCGTGGGTTAGAGGGACAATGTGTGACAGACAGACAGACAGACAAGAGTTTAGGTAAAACTCCCAGTGGAGTGAGCGGGGAAGACATGACAGACGAAGAATAGCGTTGGAGAGGAGTGTCTACAGTCGTAGAGAAAGAGCCAGGGCTTAATTAACCCAGCAGCTAGGCGCTCGTGGGGCAGATTTGAGAAACAGGAATGGCAAGGTCTGTTGCATCGAACTTGAGGTAGTTTAAGTCTTAAATCTTGAGTAGCTGGTAGTAAGCTAGGTCGTAGGAGAGGGAACATCAGAGGGCAGCACACAGGTGGGAGTTATAGGAGTAATTGAGGAGGCAGGCTTGCAGTGAAGCCATTTTCAAACTTTTTGAAGCTGCTTCTGGAGAGATTGTATAGTTCAGTCTTGTTACTGAAGGTGAAACGTAGAGGCTTGATGAACTCAAGAACTTGGGTGAGTGTGAAGTGAATAGGTGAGTCACAGGCATACTTGACTGTTCCAGCACCGAGGCCTTTGTAGAGTTCAGTGCAGGTTATGGTGTCAGCATTTGAAGAAGTGTAGAAGGTATGGTTTTCCCATGAGGGTGTGCTGGAGTCGTCGTTATCTTCCTCTTCTGGAGTGGATTCACTGGAAAAATCTACAATGGTGCTAGCAGGTGACTGAGAGTCGACAGAAGCAGTGGAGAGGTGTAATGGTGGTGTATCAGCAGGTTGGGAGACGGTGGTTGAGGCAGAATGATCATCGTTGTCGGCGGTGGAAGTAGTTATAGAAGTTACAGGAGCAGTTGCTTGGGCAGGAGACAGGTCTGCAGGTGCAGTAAAGTTCAGGGCGTTGGGAAGGATCTTGAGGATTTCGGCTGAAGGTGTGGAGTCCGGAAAATTGAAGGCAGGCATGTTGTTCAGACGGAATAGTTCGTTAATAGTGGTGTTGAAAGTGCCGGGGCTTGCTGCGTTTGCAAGGTGTGCATACAGCATGCAGTACAGCACCTTGGAAGCAGCACCGTCGGGGAGTAGAGAGAGGGAGTTGCTGGGCGAAGACGTTTGTAGAGTGACGTGTAGAATCTTGGTGGTGTCGGCTTGTAGTTTGGTTATTGCAGCGTATGTCGGTGAATTGGAGGTGTTATTCAGATATTCTTTACTTTTCTTCAATATGATTTCTTTCGTGAGTGGGCACTTAGCTGCAAGGGTATGATGATTACCCTTGCAGTTAAGACATGCTGGAGCCGTAGTGATGGTGCAGGATCTGAATTCGTGTCCATCATTCCTACATTTTGAACGAAACTTCTTATCCTGTATGGGGCAGTCCTTGGTGGTGTGATTATAGGAGTAGCAGGTCCAGCAGTAGCAGGTCCAGCAGTGGGAGATGTATGTGACACGTTCTTGTTCTATATGACTAGGGTGGATGTGGTAATATGAGATGGCCAGACCGTCAGAGAGAGCTTGGGCAGCCATGGAGATGTCTGAGAATGTAATCTTTAGCATAGATGAGGCGTTAGGAATCTTGGAGATGCTGTCTACCGAGGCCCAGGTGTTTTGTTCCTCAATAGATGTCTTCAGAGCTTCAGTAGAGAGGTGACGATATTGTCCAGTCTCTTCACAAAGACCGAACGTTTCGACTTCAAGAATGGAGACGGGGATATAGTGAATTGTTGTGTTTGCAGGGTCCTGATTGAAAAGTCGTCCATTAGTTTTGATGCTTCCGTGTCGTCTGTGCAGACGACAATGAAGGAGTCCTTCAGAGAGTGGATTGCCGTAAATTTGACCTGCAGGCAGATCGTAATGACGGTAGCTAAAGCTAGCTTCGACGAGTCATTGATTACACCATTCACAGGCTTGATTTTCACACGATGCGACAGCACTGTGAGAAAGGTGGCGGCGCTTATAGAATATAAATTCTCCACCCCAGCGGGGATCGAAGGGAGACTTCTTAAGTGTAGAGCAACTGTGTCTTGCCAGTAGCAACGTCACCTACAAGATTTAATAGATTTGTTTTAAGACTCAGAGACCTTTCTTTGTATTACTCTTAATTTTCTAAGCAAATTAAGAAAATCTACTCTAGTTTTTATTATTTTTCGTTAGTTTACCCATTTTCCTCACCCGAGATGAGTCTTTGTTTTGTGTTTATCCAGGTAAGTTGGTTTTATTGAATTTTACGAGGAAAACTTACTGATTAGTAACGTTAATAATAGGAACGTAAGAAAGAAGGAGCAGTGCGGCAGGCCTACTGGCCCATGCTAGTATATATGGTTGCCGTGGAATCTGTTACTAGTGTCAGTGAAAGAGAGAGAGAGAGAGAGAGATAGAGACAGAACTTATATAGAGATAACAAGGCTGGTGAAAAGCAAAATTCTACAAGGCAATTGGCATATTAGGTCAACCCAGTGGACAATCTATGAAGCTAAAAAATAAAAAAAAAATTTGAGAATTTTAAAAACTGGAGATGGGAAGTTGATTCCATTTTGACCCGAGTCCCGATTGAGGATGTTCTTAATTTTCTGTCCCACGAACTAGAACATTTTACTTAATTTCCGTCAATAAGATTATCTCCCCCACTAAACTTTGTGTCACCACCAATGTTTTCTCTCTCAGGGGTGAGTTTTATCAACAGAAACATGGTTGTAGCCTGGGTAGTCCTCTCTTTACTAACGTTAACATGGAATGTTATAAACACGTAGCTTCTCCTCCACGACATCTGTTGATATGATTTGGTATTGGTATGTAGTTAACATTTGATCTTATTGGGATAATGACTGAGGTTGAATCCACTCTTTTTTCAACAGTCGAATGGGAAATCAATAATCGACTCCTTTTTTACTGAAGACTAACATAATCTAGTTACCATGCTACTCAGGTCAAGAATAGTGCACCGTCTACTATTTTCTTGGAGACACTCAGAATTTGTAGTCTCATTTAGACCAAAACGACAAAGATCAGGGAAAAATCTCTAAACTCCAGGTTATCACGATTGGTTTATTTATTCTAGTTTACAAAAAAAATACGAATTTCTACAAGACAGAAGAAGCAAACAAGGAAAAAAATACAGTTGATGGTGCCTTATCATCAAGGAATAAACCTGAAATATAATATAGTATCGTAATCAGCTTTCTCTTACCCTAATAAACTCGACAGTGTATTTTTTCCAAACATCTCGAGGCTCTTGTCTCTGTTAACATGCCAGGAGTCCATAACATCTCATGCAGCAGTTCTAACTCAGTATTTATTAGACAAACACAACGGTATTTAGATTACCGGTTAATCAAACATTAAGAAGCAGAACATGACCAAGAAAGTTCCGTGGTCTACAAACACATGAGAAGTTCCAACCATTCTACCAGCTGGAGTGAAGTTACAGTCGCACACAGCAGTGTCTGCCCTTACAAAAAGGAAAACCGAATTATCATTAGTCAATACCTAAGAGAATTTTAGTTTGTCTGAAGAACAATTGAAATCCAATCTTAGTGCCAAACTTGCTCTACAGCAACACAATCCTGTCCTGAACCTTGTTTAAAGGAATTCAACCCATTGACTGAATGCATTCTACGTGATATAGTGACTAGTAAGTGGTACAGAATTCTTTGGGTTAGTAGGTTGGTCACTTGATATGTAGTGTTCAATGCTGGCTGGCTAAGTAATCTTCCGTATGTATACTTCAGGACATGTATAAATGTGCTGAATTGTACTGTATTTTTTCACATCTTGTTGGTATTGCCATAGCATTTGTTCAGTCAGCCATAGCCTGGTTGATCAGACGGTCGGGTTGCAAGTATACAACTTGAATATCAAAATGGTATACAATACCGACAGGATGGTAGTTAAGACACATAGGCAACATTTAAGCAACTTTATTCCGAAACGTTTCGCCTACACAGTAGGCTTCTTCAGTCGAGTACAGAAAGTAGGCAGGAGCAGTAGAGATGTGAAGACGATGTAATCAGTTCATCACCCTTAAAGTCGTAGGTGTGAGGTTGTCAGTCCCTCAGCCTGGAGAAGTTCTGTTCCAAAGTCTGGAACAGACTGGAGTGTTAAACCCTGGAGTCTCCAGGTGTGTTGGGCCTCCGGGGTCTCCAGGGTGATCACTGTTGTGTTGGGCCTCCGGGGTCTCCAGGGTGATCACTGTTGTGTTGGACCTCCGGGGTCTCCAGGGTGATCACTGGTGTGTTGGACCTCCGGGGTCTCCAGGGTGATCACTGTTGTGTTGGACCTCCGGGGTCTCCAGGGTGATCACTGGTGTGTTGGACCTCCGGGGTCTCCAGGGTGATCACTGTTGTGTTGGACCTCCGGGGTCTCCAGGGTGATCACTGGTGTGTTGGGCCTCCGGGGTCTCCAGGGTGATCACTGTTGTGTTGGACCTCCGGGGTCTCTAGGGTGATCACTGTTGTGTTGGACCTCCAGGGTCTCCAGGGTGATCACTGTTGTGTTGGACCTCCGGGGTCTCCAGGGTGATCACTGTTGTGTTGGACCTCCGGGGTCTCCAGGGTGATCACTGTTGTGTTGGACCTCCGGGGTCTCCAGGGTGATCACTGTTGTGTTGGACCTCCGGGGTCTCCAGGGTGATCACTGTTGTGTTGGACCTCCAGGGTCTCCAGGGTGATCACTGTTGTGTTGGACCTCCGGGGTCTCCAGGGTGATCACTGTTGTGTTGGACCTCCGGGGTCTCCAGGGTGATCACTGTTGTGTTGGACCTCCGGGGTCTCCAGGGTGAATACTGTTGTGTTGGACCTTTGGAGTCTCCAGGGTGATCACTGTTGTGTTGGACCTCCGGGGTCTCCAGGGTGATCACTGGTGTGTTGGACCTCCGGGGTCTCCAGGGTGATCACTGTTGTGTTGGACCTTCGGGGTCTCCAGGGTGATCACTGGTGTGTTGGACCTCCGGGGTCTCCAGGGTGATCACTGTTGTGTTGGACCTCCGGGGTCTCCAGGGTGATCACTGGTGTGTTGGACCTCCGGAGTCTCCAGGGTGATCACTGTTGTGTTGGACCTCCGGGGTCTCCAGGGTGATCACTGTTGTGTTGGACCTCCGGGGTCTCCAGGGTGATCACTGTTGTGTTGGACCTCCGGGGTCTCCAGGGTGATCACTGTTGTGTTGGACCTCCGGGGTCTCCAGGGTGATCACTGGTGTGTTGGACCTCCGGGGTCTCCAGGGTGATCACTGTTGTGTTGGACCTCCGGGGTCTCCAGGGTGATCACTGTTGTGTTGGACCTCCGGGGTCTCCAGGGTGAATACTGTTGTGTTGGACCTCCGGAGTCTCCAGGGTGATCACTGTTGTGTTGGACCTCCGGGGTCTCCAGGGTGATCACTGGTGTGTTGGACCTCCGGGGTCTCCAGGGTGATCACTGTTGTGTTGGACCTCCGGGGTCTCCAGGGTGATCACTGGTGTGTTGGACCTCCGGAGTCTCCAGGGTGATCACTGTAGTGTTGGACCTCCGGGGTCTCCAGGGTGATCACTGGTGTGTTGGACCTCCGGGGTCTCCAGGGTGATCACTGTTGTGTTGGACCTCCGGGGTCTCCAGGGTGATCACTGGTGTGTTGGACCTCCGGGGTCTCCAGGGTGATCACTGTTGTGTTGGACCTCCGGGGTCTCCAGGGTGATCACTGGTGTGTTGGACCTCCGGGGTCCCCAGGATAATCACTGGGGTGTTGGACCTCCGGGGTCTCCAGGATGATCACTGGTATGTTGAACCTCCGGGGATCCCAGGTTGATCACTGGGGTGTTGGACCTCTGGGGTCTCCAGGATGATCACTGGTGTGTTGGACCTCCGGGGATCCCAAGTTGATCACTGGGGTGTTGGACCTCCGGGGTCTCCAGGTTGATCACTGGGGTGTTGAACCCCCGGAGTCTCCAGGAGTGTTGGACCTCCTGGGCCTCCAGGGTGATCACTGTTGTATTGGACCTCCGGGGTATCCAGGGTGATCACTTGTGTTGGACCTCCGGGGTCTCCAGGGTGATCACTGGTGTGTTGGGCCTCCGGGGTCCCTAGGTTGATCACTGGGGTGTTGGACCTCCGGGGTCTCCAGGGTGATCACTGGTGTGTTGGACCTCCGGGGTCCCCAGGGTGATCACTGTTGTGTTGGACCTCCAGGGTCTCCAGGGTGATCACTGTTGTGTTGGACCTCCGGGGTCTCCAGGGTGATCACTGGTGTGTTGGACCTCCGGGGTCCCCAGGTTGATCACTGGGGTGTTGAACCTCCGGGGTCTCCAGGGTGATCACTGGTGTGTTGGACCTCCGGGGTCTCCAGGGTGATCACTGTTGTGTTGAACCTCCGGGGTCTCCAGGGTGATCACTGGTGTGTTGAACCTCCGGGGTCTCCAGGGTGATCACTGTTGTGTTGGACCTCCGGGGTCTCCAGGGTGATCACTGGTGTGTTGGACCTCCGGGGTCTCCAGGGTGATCACTGGTGTGTAGGACCTCCGGGGTCCCCAGGTTGATCACTGGGGTGTTGGACCTCCGGGGTCTCCAGGTTGATCACTGGTGTGTTGATCCTCCGGGAATCCCAGGTTGGTCACTGGGGTGTTGGACCTCCGGAGTCTCCAGGATGATCACTAGTGTGTTGAACCTCCAGGGTCTCCAGGATGATCACTACTGTGTTGAACCTCCGGGTGTCATGTAGGGGGGTATTGGAACGTAAGGGATATAAGTGGGGAATATGGGAGTAGGGGATTATGTAGGCATTGGAGAGGCATGCGAGGTGGGAGGAGTGAGATGATTAGCGGAGGTAGGTAGGTAATGACAGGTCAGTGGTGACCACCACGACACTCAGGTAGGTAGGTAATGACAGGTCAGTGGTGACCACCACGACACTCTCATTAACTCGACACTACTCACTAACATATGCCTCGCCCATTCTTCACTCATATAAACATAATAAAATATAAGAAAAAAAGAATAAATAACGGTGGACAGTGAATATTACTATTCTACTCAAACACAGTTTATTATTAAGTCTTTGTACAATAATATATTTGGGAACAGGAGTACATTATTGTGGTTTAGATAAATGGGATGGTACACATAAGCAGTGAGACAGGGAACACAATCAACTTGACCAAAATGAATATAACTTACAATATAGTTCAGAGGGCAGTTCAACCCAGGAACTAAGCCACAGGTCCCAAGACCTACACAGCACGAGCACTGCGCCAAGCCAGTACTCTGCCCAATGCCTCCAACAGTCTCCTCCAGAGACTTCAGCAGCCTTCTCCCGAGCCCTGCACCCCAGCAGGAGCTCCGCTCGAAGTCTCTGCTCAGGAGCTCTGCACCCCAGCAACAGCTCCGCTCGAAGTCTCTGCTCAGGAACTCTGCACTCCAGCAGCAGCTCCGCTCGAATCTCTGCTCAGGAGCTCTGCACCCCAGCAGCAGCTCCGCTCGAATCTCTGCTCAGGAGCTCTGCACCCCAGCAGCAGCTCCGCTCGAATCTCTGCTCAGGAGCTCTGCACCCCAGCAGCAGCTCCACTCGAATCTCCTGATCATGCTCTTCCTTGGGCTTTTATGGTGGTCCAAGCACCCTCCACAACCACGTGTACGACCTGACGCCTAGGTCTGACGCCGTCAAGAACAAAAGACCTCAGATGTGGGTGTGGCTACAGACGTTTGCCAAGGCAAGGTGTGACCATATAATTAGGTCTCCCTAGAGACCTCACAAGCCCATCTGAACTCCATCACATGGGGTCTCTAGGATGATCACTGTTGTGTTGAACTTCCGGGGTCTCCAGGATGATCACTGGTGTGTTGAACCTCCGGGGTCTCCAGGATGATCACTGTTGTGTTGAACCTCCGGGGTCTCCAGGATGATCACTGGTGTGTTGAACCTCCGGGGTCTCCAGGATGATCACTGGTGTGTTGAACCTCCGGGGTCTCCAGAAGTATTGAACCCCCCGGGGGTCCCCCAGTTGAACGTATAGGTAATACATTTCCTGAAGATCAGAATGTACTCTCACATCCCCGCCATTGCTCGCCATTCTTGCATCGCTCGTTCATCTGGGGACATGAATGAGGGTGAATGAGAAGAACTGGTGCGGGGAGGTGGTAATGGAATAGTGATGGAAGGAAAGAGGGGAGGAGGAGGAGGAGGAGGGCAAGGGTGGTAGAGAGGATAAAGACAACAAAGGAAAGACATTTCCCCAGAAATAACGGAGATCGAGAGGAAATTTAATGGAGGAAATTCAGAGGAGATAAAGAGTTATCTAAGATGCTGGTATAGCCCCGAAAATAAAGAAAAAATGATAAAAACTACTTTGACAAAGTATATACGTGAGGGATATATATATTCAAGAGGAATATATTCACGAGGGATATATACACGAGATATATATACACGAGCGATATATACAAGAAGGATATATACACGAGGACAAATTCCAACTACTCCGTTATGGAAAACTGGAGGAGATAATAACTAGAACAGAGTATACTACAAACTCCGGCCATACAATAGAGCGGAAAAATAATGTAAGAGACCTGGGAGTAGTAATGTCTGAGGATCTCACTTTCAAGGATCACAACAGTACCACGATCGCACGTGCAAAGAAAATGATAGGATGGATAATGAGAACGTTCAAAACGAGAGATCCCAAGCCAATGATGATCCTTTTCAAATCACTTCTCTCTAGGCTGGAATACTGCTGTACATTAACATCTCCATTCAAAGCAGGTGAAATCGCAGATCTAGAGAGTGTAGAGAGATCCTTTACTGCACGTATAAGTTCTGTCAAGCACCTTAACTACTGGGAACGCTTGGAAGCACTTGACTTGTACTCGTTGGAACGCAGGAGAGAGAGATATATCATAATCTACACTTGGAAAATCCTGGAAGGAATGGTCCCAAATCTGCACACAGAAATCACTCCCTACGAAAGTAAAAGACTGGGCAGGCGATGCAAAATGCCCCCAATTAAAAGTAGGGGCGCCATTGGTACACTAAGGGAAAACACCATAAGTGTACGGGGCCCAAGACTGTTCAACAGCCTCCCATTAAGCATTAGGAGAATTACCAATAAACCCCTGACTGCCTTCAAGAGAGAGTTGGACATATACTTAAAGTCAGTGCCGAATTAGCCGGGCTGTGGCTCGTACGGTGGACTGCGTGCGGCCAGCAGTAACAACCTGGCTGATCAGGCCCTGTTCTACCGGGAGGCCTGGTCATGGACCGGGCCGCGGGGGCGTTGATCCCCGGAATAACCTCCAGGTAACCTCCAGGAGAGATATATACACGAGGGATATATATTTATATACACAAAGGATATCTACACGAGGGATGTATACACAAGGGATACGTCACAGGACGATGTGAATCAACATTCAGCAATATAAAAAAAATTATTAGAAGACCAAAACCCTTTTTTCATAACCCCGCATCACTAATAATAACACTCAGACATCGTACAGATTTTGAGTAAAAGTGACATGCGCTGTGCGCCCCTCCTTGACTCTCGGGATGTCGCAAGTGATGTCAGCGTATAGTACAGGAACTTTACACACACCATGATGTCGCAGAGGTAGACATTTCTCCAGTACTGCATCAACAGCCTGCAGACCACTGGCACTGGCACTAGTACTGACACTAGCACTGACACTAGCACTAGTACTGGCACTAGCACTGGCAATACCACTGGCACTACCACTGGTATTAGCACTGGCATTAGCACTGACACTAGCACTGACACTACCACTGGCACTACCACTGATACTACCACTGATACTACCACTGATACTACCACTGACACTACCACTGACACTACCACTGGTATTAACACTGGCACTAGCACTGGCACTACCACTGGCACTACCACTGGTATTAGCACTGGCATTAGCACTGACACTAGCACTGTCACTACCACTGGCACTACCACTGGTATTAGCACTGGCATTATCACTGGCACTAACAGTGGCACTACCACTGGCACTACCACTGACACTACCACTGGTATTAGCACTGGCATTATCACTGGCACTAGCACTGGCACTACCACTGGCACTACCACTGGCACTAGCATCATACCACGAGTCTGAAAGGAACTAGAAGGGAAATTACCAGGTTGATGGAAATCCACAAGCTCCACAACGTACAGAAACAACCCGCACATTTTCCTATGTGCGGGTTATTTATGTGTTTTGAAAGTGGGTTAAAATAAAGACAAGTTGATGAACGAGACACATGTGCAACAGTTGATGAACGAGACACATGTGCAACAGTTGATGAACGAGACACATGTGCAACAGTTGATGAACGAGACACATGTGCAACAGTTGATGAACGAGACACATGTGCAACAGTTGATGAACGAGACACATGTGCAACAGTTGATGAACGAGACACATGTGCAACAGTTGATGAACGAGACACATGTGCAACAGTTGATGAACGAGACACATGTGCAACAGTTGATGAACGAGACACATGTGCAACAGTTGATGAACGAGACACATGTGCAACAGTTGATGAACGAGACACATGTGCAACAGTTGATGAACGAGACACATGTGCAACAGTTGATGAACGAGACACATGTGCAACAGTTGATGAACGAGACACATGTGCAACAGTTGATGAACGAGACACATGTGCAACAGTTGATGAACGAGACACATGTGCAGCAGTTGATGAACGAGACACATGTGCAACAGTTGATGAACGAGACACATGTGCAACAGTTGATGAACGAGACACATGTGCAACAGTTGATGAACGAGACACATGTGCAACAGTTGATGAACGAGACACATGTGCAGCAGTTGATGAACGAGACACATGTGCAACAGTTGATGAACGAGACACATGTGCAACAGTTGATGAACGAGACACATGTGCAACAGTTGATGAACGAGACACATGTGCAACAGTTGATGAACGAGACACATGTGCAACAGTTGATGAACGAGACACATGTGCAACAGTTGATGAACGAGACACATGTGCAACAGTTGATGAACGAGACACATGTGCAACAGTTGATGAACGAGACACATGTGCAACAGTTGATGAACGAGACACATGTGCAACAGTTGATGAACGAGACACATGTGCAACAGTTGATGAACGAGACACATGTGCAACAGTTGGGTTTGTTGCTGAAACGTTTGTGTGTTGTTCCAGTCACTATTGTGCCTTGTTCTTACATGAACAACCTAGTGTTCGTTATATACCTCTACAACGACATCACAGAGTCACTGGCAGAAAGTAATGATACACACAAATCTTACAGAATTACTTGACTAATGTAACCATGGAGTGATGAGTTGATGGGTATAACAACGACGTAAGGAGACGGATATTCCAGTTTCCATCAATCGGGTCATGAAGATTCATAGAAAACGCAACCAAAATCCAGTCTTGTCGAGGTGAAAAGTTTAGTCGATGAAAGTGGTTATAATGATAGTGGCCCGGGTGGCCCGGTGGTCTGGTGGCTAAAGCTCCCGCTTCACACACGGAGGGCCCGGGTTCGATTCCCGGCGGGTGGAAATTCCGACACGTTTCCTTACACCTATTGTCCTGTTCACCTAGCAGCAAATAGGTACCTGGGTGTTAGTCGACTGGTGTGGGTCGCATCCTGGGGGACAAGATTAAGGACCCCAATGGAAATAAGTTAGACAGTCCTCGATGACGCACTGACTTTCTTGGGTTATCCTGGGTGGCTAACCCTCCGGGGTTAAAAATCCGAACGAAATCTTATCTTATCTCTTATCTTAACCATACTTTTTAAAGATGCGGAGGGGTAAGCCAGTGGAAGGCCTCGGGCAGATGACCAGAAGCTCCAGTGGCGGGGGATCATATAACTAAGACGTGCGTCAGGGAACACTTGTCCCGTTTCCTGACACTTTCACTGTGTCACATCCTCGTAACAAACACACATAAAAACACTGACAGTCGCTTAGTTGTTACTTTTTTGTGGTTGTACCAAAATAGATTCGAAAGTTGCCACATTAAAAGACATGAAAAAAAAAAAAAACGTGCTTCAAGAAATTCTTCCAATAGACAAGAATGAAAACTTGACAACGAATGCGGGAATGATCTTCCAACATTTTTCTCTATATTGGACTGAGAAAGCCACTGGTTGGGCGAAACGTTTCCACAGTAAAGATATCCAAGTGTTGCACAAGTGTCTCATTCATCAGTGTGTAAATGACCTAATACTAATTATTTTAAATAACCCGTTTTTAAGAGAGAACACATCAAGGTAACATATCGAAGGCCAGGGGTATAATGACTGGCTGAATTATAAGATTTTTCCAAAGAACTGGAGTCACGCTCTCAAGTCTCCAGTATGTCTTCTGTGTTCAACCTGTTTCAAGGCAGGAGAGCTGTCAGAGCTGTAAAATATTCATTGATCGTTACATAGTCAATAACATATCTGAACAACTACAAACGCTTCACAAAACTTGGAATGTACTCTCTGGAATAGAGGAGAGAGAGATATCTGATAATACATATATATGGAAACTGCTTAGGGCTCTGTTCTTCACTACTTGGTCCAAGACATTGCTGGAACAATGATAGATTTCTAGAAGAAACCAAACTACTTCCTTCAGAAAGAGCTGGTTTGTCAAGTTGTAATGTTTGCAGGCCTAGGAGTTGCTGGCAGCAACAGTCTAGTTGACCATGCAGTCAACAGTAAATGAGCTCTGACTTTAAGCCAGGCTTAGAAAGTAGAAGAAATCCCAGAATCGGTCACAAATATGAGGGAAGAGAAGCAAGAAAGAAGACATGGAGGCTTGGTGGAGGAGGCCAGAACCTCCACAAGGTTAGTGTTGGTGGGATCATAAACTAGGTCTGTTTTATAAGGCCGAGTGCTGGTTTAAACTCTATTGTTTAACTACACACAGAGTGTAGTGCTTGTCATCGTAATTATACTCTCTGTTTACTTAAGTTTTTGCTCAATCATTTTAAGTAGCGAGGGAAAGGAGGGTGAGATTGTTGTGGATGGGGAGATGGAAGGGAAGTATAAGGAGACGGAGGGAAGATGGGAGAGTGAACATGAAGGGCGAGAAAGGAGAAATAAGTAAGGGGAAGAAAGGTTAACTATTTGTAAACATGGTAGTGAAATATCTGCCTTTTTTCACAATTTGCTTCTGGACTTTCTCGAGTGTGTTGGAGGGTTCAAAGGGATGGGGGGGGGTATTGGGGTTGAGGTACCATGTGAAAGAACTGGGGGGGAGGTATTGGGGTTGAGGTACCATGTGAAAGAACTGGATGAGTGGGTTGGAAGGTAGAACGAGCATGTGTGGGCAGTTGAGGAAATGTTGGCTGGCGACTTCCACAATCATTAAGTGACAAGTCAGAAACTAGGCAAAAGAACAGTCTTTGGAAATTTAGAACAAATACCTCAATCTTGGCATGAGAGACACAAAAATAATAACACATCTTAGTGTATCGTGGTACATTAATATCGATGTTTACGCAAGTCGAACACCAAGACACAAAGCTAGGAGAGAACTGGAAAGGAGATTTTAAAATAATATTGCATCAAAAGCGAAAAGTGAACAGAAACTGCTTAATAGCCACTTAGGTTGACAAGTACTGCAGAGAACATAGAGATAAGACTGTCACAGGAGAGAGTAAAGGATATACAGACAGGAAAGGATGTAGATAAATGGTTCAGAGAACCAACAAGTTGATAAATTAGACATATGTGCAACACTTGAGGAAACGTTTCTTCAGCCATTGGCTTCATCAGTCCAGTGGAAAGAAGAATGGTGAAGACCAGAAGGAGTTTGAGGTTATCATTCCATCAGTCTTATCAAGGTTGATGAATTGAGTTTACGGAAACCAGGCTGAGAGACTGGTTACCTCAAACTACTCCTGAGTTTCACTATTCGTCTTTCTATTGGACTGATGAATCCACCCTGTGGCGAGACGTCTGCGTGTTGCGTATGTGTCAAATTTATCAGTGAAAGGGATATATGGGATGAACTCAACAACGTTTCCTTTAATAAATGCCCTTTAATAAATGCCCTTTAATAAATGTCTTTTAATAAATATTCTTTAATAAATGTCCTTCAATAAATGTCCTGAACTGTACATAAGTGTCTTTTTCCACACAAAAGATTCATAATGAAGGTTAATGTCAATGGATCTCAACACTGAGAAACAATTAAGAAGCCGAAATATGTTAAACAACAGCAATGGGACCTGAAAACATTGCACCATGGATACTGAAAGGAACACAAACTCTCAGTAGACCAAGAAATCTGGATGAAATCAAGTGTTACATTATTATAATAAGAACACATAGGAATGACTGAACTACAGGCCAGTATCACTGACAAATATTTTAGGTAACGTTTGCAAGATGAGTGTCCAGAGGCTCGCTGGGTAGGTACAAATAAAGCCAACACAGATTCAGGGATGGGAAGTCAAGGCTCTTGAACAGCTAAAACTTTAAAACAGAGTTACAGAGTAAATACAGAAAAGATAAGGCTAGATGGACTGCATTCTCCAGGAATGTAAAAAACCTTGATACGATATCCTGCCAGAAACTCGTTCATAAGTTAGATAAACAAACGTAATGCAATAAGATACAGTAAATAGGTGATATCAAAATATGTAAAATAACCACTATGAAAAATTAGTGAATTTCTAAAAGCTTTCGTAATTTCTCACATTATCAAAGGAATTCACTATTTTTTTCACAGTGATGATTTTACATCTTGCAAGCATAAGTAAAAGTGATGTCACTGACTGTTAGGATAGGAACCGGTGCTGTCAGAACCTAGTACATAACGGTGAAGGTACATTTAATAGGCTGGTTTAGTAGCAGTCTTGTCCCTTGTAAGCTGAAGTCAGTACACACGTAGACACGTACACATGCAGAAAACAAAGAAGGAAAAAGTGAGACTTAGAGAAGAAAAGGGGAGGAGAGAGAGAGAGAGAGAGAGAGAGAGAGAGAGAGAGAGAGAGAGAGAGAGAGAGAGAGAGAGAGAGAGAGAGAGGCAGGCTCTATGCATTGATCAAGTTAAAGGTCAAAGGATTAATAACGCAGGGAGATTCAAGGCGAACGACAGGAGAGGAAATTTGTATAAGTGAACGTACATGTCTTTAGAAAGATTATGTTAAGACGTCGCATAAGATGTGAGGTGAGAAAGTAAGTTGCTGGTAGCAGAGATAATGAGGAAAAGAATGTCTCACTTATGACCTTGTTAGTAATGTGATCTTGTCTTGAATCTGCTGCAGATGACAGCAGGCAGTGTGTGTGGCACTGCCCCACACCAGAGCCTGCTGCAGACGACAGCAGGCAGTGTGTGTGGCACTGCCCCACACCAGAGCCTGCTGCAGACGACAGCAGGCAGTGTGTGTGGCACTGCCCCACACCAGAGCCTGCTGCAGACGACAGCAGGTAGTGTGTGTGGCACTGCCCCACACCAGAGCCTGCTGCAGATGGACAGCAGGCAGTGTGTGTGGCACTGCCCCACACCAGAGCCTGCTGCAGATGACAGCAGGCAGTGTGTGTGGCACTGCCCCACACCAGAGCCTGCTGCAGATGACAGCAGGTAGTGTGTGTGGCACTGCCCCACACCAGAGCCTGCTGCAGATGACAGCAGGCAGTGTGTGTGGCACTGCCCCACACCAGAGCCTGCTGCAGATGACAGCAGGCAGTGTGTGTGGCACTGCCCCCACACCAGAGCCTGCTGCAGATGACAGCAGGTAGTGTGTGTGGCACTGCCCCACACCAGAGCCTGCTGCAGATGACAGCAGGTAGTGTGTGTGGCACTGCCCACACCAGAGCCTGCTGCAGACGACAGCAGGTAGTGTGTGTGGCACTGCCCCACACCAGAGCCTGCTGCAGATGACAGCAGGTAGTGTGTGTGGCACTGCCCCACACCAGAGCCTGCTGCAGACGACAGCAGGTAGTGTGTGTGTGGCACTGCCCCACACCAGAGCCTGCTGCAGATGACAGCAGGTAGTGTGTGTGGCACTCCCCCACACCAGAGCCTGCTGCAGATGACAGCAGGTAGTGTGTGTGGCACTGCCCCACACCAGAGCCTGCTGCAGACGAGAGAAGGTAGTGTGTGTGGCACTGCCCCACACCAGAGCCTGCTGCAGATGACAGCAGGTAGTGTGTGTGGCACTGCCCCACACCAGAGCCTGCTGCAGATGACAGCAGGTAGTGTGTGTGGCACTGCCCCACACCAGAGCCTGCTGCAGACGACAGCAGGTAGTGTGTGTGGCACTGCCCCACACCAGAGCCTGCGGCAGATGACAGCAGGTAGTGTGTGGGCACTGCCGCACACCAGAGCCTGCTGCAGACGACAGCAGGTAGTGTGTGGGCACTGCCACACACCAGAGCCTGCTGCAGACGACAGCAGGTAGTGTGTGGGCACTGCCCCACACCAGACCCTGTGCGACGACAGGGTTTGTGGTGGGCACTGCCCCCACCAGAGGTGTGCCCCGGGCAGCACTCATTTAAAAAGGGCCTGTGCTACTCTCTGCTTTTTTTAAAATTTGAAATTCCTACACTTTTTCCTACTCTTTCCCAGGACGTCTATTGAGAATTGACTCAAAGCAAAATAAAATAATATAATATA
The DNA here is from genome assembly GCF_026875155.1 of Cherax quadricarinatus. Classification (NCBI taxonomy): domain Eukaryota; kingdom Metazoa; phylum Arthropoda; class Malacostraca; order Decapoda; family Parastacidae; genus Cherax; species Cherax quadricarinatus. The sequence goes on from NC_069407.1 coordinate 84,222,361, forward strand.
ATAATATAATAATAAAATAAAAATAAAAAAATTTTAAATAATAACTAAGCTTTATTTTGTGAAAACATTTTTGGGAAATTTAAGCAATACTGCTAAGTTTATTTTAGACCAGCAGGTCAATAAACCCAAAAGTACTTAAAAACATGAAAATAGCTAAAAATTTGTTCGACGGAACAATGAAATTTGGCCTAAATTAGGAGTCAGAGGGGGCAAAATTTTTTAAATACAACATGAATAACCAAAGTGTCATAAGACTTGTGAGCGCTGGAAAAGAACCCAGTTAAATGACAGGAAATCAGAAGTTGGATTTGTATATTTTGACCTTTTTCCTTGCTGTCTCGCATGGTGAGTACAGATGGAAACAATGTCTGTCTGGCGACAGGGAGGAGGGCCCCCACCACTTTAAAAAGAAAACAAATTTTGCCCCTTAACAGAGTTAATATATTATTAATATATAATTTTTTTTATTATTATATATATATATATATATATATAATATATTTTTTAAAATTTTTAAAATATATTATTATAATATTATTATATTATTATATAATTTTTTTTTTTTTTTTTTTTTTATTTAAAATTTTTTAGGGGAAATTATTAAATATTTTTTATTTTTTTTTTTTGTTTTTTTGTTTTTTAAAAAATATATTTTGTGTGGTGTGTGGGGTTTTTGTGTGTGAGTGTGTGTGTGTGGTTTTTTGTTGGGGGTTTTTGTTGTGGTTTTGTTGGGGTGTTTTGTGTGTGGTGTGTGTGTGTGTTGTTTTTGTCCCAGGAATGTCGTTGTGGGGGTTGGTGTGTGTAGGTGTGTAGGGGTGTTGTTGTTGGTGTGTGTGTGTTGGTGGTTGTGTGTGTGTGTGTGTTGTGTGTGTGTGTTTAATTATATATATGTCGTGCCGAATGGCAAACTGCGATCTTGGCTTTAAATATTTTCCCATTTTAAAAGGGAAAATTTGTGTATGTAAATTTCGACAAAATAATTCGAACCTAACAAAAAAAAATATTTCACTGTGTTTGTTTACTTTAAATTATTGAAACAAATCTAAAATATATTTTTTGGGGTAGGATAAAAAAAATTTTGTCTTGTTATAAAAAAGGTTGGAATTTTCAAAGTTTTTTGGGAAAATTTAAAAAATTTTTTACATTAACTTTAATAAAAAAATGTATTTTTAAAAACGTATAAGAGAAAATTTAAAGAAAAGACTTAATTTTAAAGGGGTCCTTGCTAATTGACCATTTTACATTTTCGGCTAAATAATATTATATAATATATATTTTAATAAATATATATATATATTAAAAATTATATATATATATAATATATATTAAATAATAAATATATATATAAATATATATATAATATTTTAATATATATATAATATATAATATAATAATGGGGGTTAGGGAGGGGTGTTAATTTTCATTTTAAAAATGAAGTGTAAAGCACCCTTTGGAAAGACATATGGTGGTATGGAAAAAGTTTTTCTTTTTCGGGCCAACCTCCCTTGGTGGGAATGGGGCCAGTTTTATAATAAAAAAAAAAATAATATAATATATATTATTTTTTATTATAAAGGGAATTCCCCCCAAAGGCAGGTCCCAAAAAAAGAAAAATTTTCCCCATCTTTAAACCCATACGTCTTGCCGGGAGGGTGCTTTACACTACAGTTTTTAAACGCAACTTTAAACCCCCCCCTCCTTCGGGTGCAGGCATGTATTTCCCCTTTTCCCAGGATCAAGTCCGGGCCGGTTTTTCCCGAAACCCTTTAAAATGTTACTTTTCTCAACCCCCAAAAACCCAAGAAAAACCATTTTTACATTTCCCCCACCCCCACCGAAGCGCCCTGAACCAAACCCCCCAAAAACCCCCCAAAATTCCCAACCCCTTTTCCATACCCCCCCCCCTAAAAACCTCAAACCCCCCCCCCATTCCCCCCACTTCCCCAAACCCCCAAAAACCCCCCCCCCAAAAACCTTTTTCCCCCCCCCCCCCCCAACCCCCCACCCCCCCAAAAAAACCACCCAACCCCTCAACAGACCTCCCTCCTCCCCCCCCTTCCCCAAACCCCAAACCCCCCCCTTTCCCCCCCCCCCGGGAAAAAACCCCACTCCCCCCTCCAACAAACTTTGCCCCAAAAACCCCCCTTCCCACCCCCCCCCCAACACCCCCAAGCCCCGCGCCCCCCCCAAAAAAACCCCCCCCCCCAACCCCCCCATTGATTTCCCCCCACCCAACTTTTTTTCCCCCCCCCTTCCCTTTTTTTTTTCCCCCCCCCCCCGCACACCCACCAAATTCACCCCAATCCTCCCCCTCCCAAACCCCAAACCTTTTACCAAACGCGGGCCCCCCCGGGGACCTTTCCCACCCCCTTCCCCCAAACCCCGCCTTTTCCTTATCCCCCCCCAAAAAAACCCCCCCCCCCGGGACCTCCCCCCCCCCCCACAAAAAAAAAAACCCCCCACCCAAAAACCCCCACTTCCCCCAAAAACCCCCCCCTTTCCCAAACCATCCCCCCCCAAACCCACCCGCCCCTCCCCCCATCTTTCACTCCATCCTGTCTTGCCGAAGGGTGTTTTTTACACTACGTTTTTAAACGCAACATTAACACCCCTCCTTCAAGTGCGGCACTGTACTTCCCATCCCAGGACTCAAGCCCGGGCCCTGCCGGTTTCCCTGAATCCTTCAAAATGTTATTTTGCTCACACTCCAACAGCACGTCAAGTTTTAAAACCCATTTGTCTCCATTCACCCCTATAAAAACACGCCACGCATCCCTGCGGGGAATCCACCCCCTCGCACAAAAAACCCTCCTTTACCCCCTCCCCCAACCCCCCTAGCCGCCCCTACCCGCCTTCTTCCACTACAGATGATTACACTTTGAAGTCTTTCTGTTTCGCTCCATTCTCTCTACATGCCAAACCACCTCAACAACCCTTCCTCAGCCCTCTGGACAACAGTTTTGGTATCCCGCACCTCCTCCTAACTTCCAAACTACAAATTTTCTTGCATTATATTCACACCACACACTGCCCTCAGACATGACATCTCCACTGCCTCCAGCCTTCTCCTCGCTGCAACATTCATCACCCACGCTTCACACCCATATAAGAGCGTTGGTAAAACTATACTCTCATACATTCCCCTCTTTGCCTCCAAGGACAAAGTTCTTTGTTTCCACAGACTCCTAAGTGCACCACTCACTCTTTTTCCCTCATCAATTCTATGATCACCTCATCTTTCATAGACCATCCGCTGACACGTCCACTCCCAAATATCTGAATACGTTCACCTCCTCCATACTCTCTCCCTCAATCTGATATTCATCTTTCATCACCTAATCTTTTTGTTATCCTCATAACCTTACTCTTTCCTGTATTCACCTTTAATTTCTTCTTTTGCACACCCTACCAAATTCATCCACCAATCTCTGCAACTTCTCTTCAGAATCTCCCAAGAGCACAGTGTCATCAGCAAAGAGCAGCTGTGACAACTCCCACTTTGTGTGTGATTCTTTATCTTTTAACTCCACGCCTCTTGCAAAACCCTCGCATTTACTTCTCTTACAACCCCATCTATAAATATATTAAACAACCCGGTGACATCACACATCCTTGTCTAAGGCCTACTTTTACTGGGAAAAAATTTCCCTCTTTCCTACATACTCTAACTTGAGCCTCACTATCCTCGTAAAAACTCTTCACTGCTTTCAGTAACCTATCCTCCTACACCATACACTTGCAACATCTGCCACATTGCCCCCCTATCCACCCTGTCTACGCCTTTTCCAAATCCATAAATGCCACAAAGACCTCTTTAGCCTTATCTAAATACTGTTCACTTATATGTTTTCACTGTAAACACCTGGTCCACACACCCCCTACCTTTCCTAAAGCCTCCTTGTTCATCTGCTATCCTATTCTCCGTCTTACTCTTAATTCTTTCAATTATAACTCTACCATACACTTTACCAGGTACACTCAACAGACTTATCCCCTATAATTTTTGCACTCTCTTTTATCCCCTTTGCCTTTATACAAAGGAACATATGCATGCTCTCTGCCAATCCCTAGGTACCTTACCTCTTCCATACATTTATTAAATAATTGCACCAACCACTCCAAAACTATATCCCCACCTGCTTTTAACATTTCTATCTTTATCCCATCAATCCCGGCTGCCTTACCCCCTTTCATTTTACCTACTGCCTCCGAACTTCCCCCACACTCACAACTGGCTCTTCCTCACTCCTACAAGATGTTATTCCTCCTTGCCCTATACACGAAATCACAGCTTCCCTATCTTCATCAACATTTAACAATTCCTCAAAATATTCCTTCCATCTTCCCAATACCTCTAACTCTCCATTTAATAACTCTCCTCTCCTATTTTTAACTGACAAATCCATTTGTTCTCTAGGCTTTCTAACTTGTTAATCTCACTCCAAAACTTTTTCTTATTTTCAACAAAATATTTGTTGATAACATCTCACCCACTCTCTCATTTGCTCTCTTTTACATTGCTTCACCACTCTCTTAACTTCTCTCTTTTTCTCCATATACTCTTCCCTCCTTGCATCACTTCTACTTTGTAAAAACTTCTCATATGCTAACTTTTTCTCCCTTACTACTCTCTTTACATCATCATTCACCAATCGCTCCTCTTCCCTCCTGCACCCACTTTCCTGTAACCACAAACTTCTGCTGAACACTCATAACACTACATTTTTAAACCTACCCCATACCTCTTCGACCCCATTGCCTATGCTCTCATTAGCCCATCTATCCTCCAAATAGCTGTTATATATATATATATATATAATATATATATATATATTATATATATATATATATATATATATATATATATAATGTTTTTGAGAGCTTTGCGTATTTGTAGTCCAGTGTTCATAGATGAAGAAATATCCAAAATTTATGAAATAGCTAATGACCTGAAATACCCAAGAAACGTAATTGATAAATCATTTAAAATTGCTAGAAATACTTTTTACAATCCAAAAAAGAGACAACCAGCCTTATTCAACTAAAAATATGTTGGTTCTCCCTTACCATGAAAACTTGGTTGATATGCCTTCTATTCTTAAGACTTTTAATATTAAAGTTGTGGTTAAAAATTTTGACACAGTAAAAAAACTTTTGATAAAGAATTCCTCCCAAAATGCTGATGGATGTGTCTATAAGATTCCTTGTAAAATTTGCGATAAAGTTTATTACGGTCAAACTGGTAAAAGTCTCGAACTTAGATTAAAACAACATAAATATAGCATTAGAACTGGACAAGATTCCAATGCTCTATTTATTCATGTAAGAGATTTTAACCAATTGATTTTCAAAAAGTCGAGAAAGTTGTATCAAGCAAGTCCATGGTCGACAGAAATATAATTGTTGAAGAATTCTTTGTATCAAGATCCCATGATGTTGCAGTGTCTGACATATGTGATGAATGGTTTTGAAAACCGACATCTGTCAGACACTGCAACATGATGGGATCTTGATACAAGGAATTCATCAACACTTGTCCAACCTCTGGATGAAGACCTACTTACACTAGTGGATGGTTCCACTGTGATCCCGCCTCCTCCTGCTGCCACTCACCTGACTACAGTATATAAACCACTTCTCCGACCATATGCTGTACTTTCTACAAGACTGATGGACTGAACACATAGATTTCAGGCTGAGGGACTGATTACCTCAAACTCCTCCTCTCCTTACATCTTCCTACTCTGTACTGCACTGATGAAGCCACTGTGTGGCGAAACGTTTCTTCAGTAAAGATTCCCATATGTCGCATAAGTGTCTCAATTCTTCAACTTGTCGGTTTTCAAAACCATTCATCACAGAAATTAACTGCTTAACTAATTGAGGATTTTATATCAATACCTTCATATCTGCAATTAAAATATTCTTGATTTGTGGTAAACAGGTGACAAGCAGCCTTAATGACCCTCGTGTGTCGATAGTCTACCTGACGATTTAACCAATCAGCCAGTGAGGGGAACTGGATCCGGATAATGGGAACTAAGCTCTCTTTTGATCAAACCTGATTATCTCTCACTCCCTTAGAAAAGTTTACTTCTGAAAGTTTTCATTTTTTAATGGGTGATGCAGCTTAGTGTCAGGATAGTAACTATTAAGTTTGTGCTGGCAAATTTGTTGATGTGGTAAAATAGTTAAAGAACTTGGAATCGTTGGAATCGGTGCCATAACTGAGGAATCACTCATCTGATCGGCTTCAAATTTTTACAACTAATGTGGTTTCCTGACCACAAGGTTCACACTGCCAAACTGAACACATGGTTCACCACATGCCACTGAGCACAAGTTCACACGTGCCACTGAACACAAGTCACACTCCACTGAGCCAAGTTCACACTGCCACGAACACAAGTTCACACTGCCACTGAGCACAAGGTTCACACTGCCACTGAACACAAGGTTCACACTGCCACTGAACACAAGGTTCACACTGCCACTGAGCACAAGGTTCACACTGCCACTGACACAATTTTCAAAACGGGCCACTGAACACAATTCACACTGCCACTGAACACAGGTTCACACTCCCACTGAGAAAACCAAGGTTCACACTGCACTGAACACAAGTTTCACACTTGGCCACTGTGCACAAGGTTCACACGCCACTGTGTAACAAGGTTCACACTGCTACTTTACACATGTTCACACTGCACTGTGCCAAGAAGTTCACACTGCAACTTGTAACAGGTTCACAATGCCACTGTATACAAGTCACACTGCACTGTGCACAAGTTCACACGGCTACTGTACACAAGGTTCACAATGCATACTTACACAAGTTCACCGCCACTGTACACATGGTTCAACACTGCCACTGTACACAAGGTTCACACTGCCACTGTCACAAGGTTCACACTGCCACTGCACAGTCACACACTGCTACTGTGCACAAGGTTCACACTGCCACTGTGCACAAGGTTCACACTGCCACTGTACACAAGGTTCACACTGCCACTGAACACAAGGTTCACACTGCCACTGAGCACAAGGTTCACACTGCCACTGTACACAAGGTTCACGCTGCCACTGTGCACAAGGTTCACACTGCCACTGTGCACAAGGTTCACACTGCCACTGTACACAAGGTTCACACTGCCACTGTGCACAAGGTTCACACTGCTACTGTACACATGGTTCACACTGCCACTGTGCACAAGGTTCACACTGCTACTGTACACATGGTTCACACTGCCACTGTACACAAGGTTCACACTGCCACTGTGCACAAGGTTCACTCACTGCCACGTAACAATGGTTCACGCTGCCACTGTGGTGCACAAGTTCACACTGCCACTGTGCAACAGTTCACACTGCCACTGTACACAAGTTCACACGCCACTGTGCACAGAGTTCACACTGCTACTGTACACATGGTTCACACTGCCACTGTGCACAAGGTTCACACTGCTACTGTACACATGGTTCACACTGCCACTGTACACAAGGTTCACACTGCCACTGTGCACAAGGTTCACACTGCTACTGTACACAAGGTTCACACTGCTACTGTACACAAGGTTCACACTGCCACTGTACACATGGTTCACACTGCCACTGTACACAAGGTTCACACTGCCACTGTACACAAGGTTCACACTGCCACTGTACACAAGGTTCACACTGCCACTGTGCACAAGGTTCACACTGCTACTGTGCACAAGGTTCACACTGCCACTGTGCACAAGGTTCACACTGCCACTGTACACAAGGTTCACACTGCCACTGAACACAAGGTTCACACTGCCACTGAGCACAAGGTTCACACTGCCACTGTACACAAGGTTCACGCTGCCACTGTGCACAAGGTTCACACTGCAACTGTGCACAAGGTTCACACTGCTACTGTGCACAAGGTTCACACTGCCACTGTACACAAGGTTCACACTGCCACTGTGCACAAGGTTCACACTGCTACTGTGCACAAGGTTCACACTGCCACTGTGCACAAGGTTCACACTGCTACTGTGCACAAGGTTCACACTGCTACTGTACACAAGGTTAACACTGCCTACTAGGTACACCAATGGTTCACACTGCCACTGTACACAAGGTTCACACTGCCACTGTGCACAAGGTTCACACTGCCACTGTACACAAGGTTCACACTGCTACTGTGCACAAGGTTCACACTGCCACTGTACACAAGGTTCACACTGCCACTGTACACAAGGTTCACACTGCTACTGTGCACAAGGTTCACATTGCCACTGTACACAAGGTTCACACTGCTACTGTGCACAAGGTTCACACTGCCACTTGCACAAGGTTCACACTGCTACTGTGCACAAGGTCACACTGCACGTGTGCACAAGGTTCACACTGCCACTGTACACAAGGTTCACACGCCATTGCACAAGGTTCACACTGCCACTGTACACAAGGTTCACACTGCCACTGTGCACAAGGTTCACACTGCTACTGTGCACAAGGTTCACACTGCCACTGTGCACAAGGTTCACACTGCCACTGTACACAAGGTTCACACTGCCACTGTGCACAAGGTCCACACTGCTACTGTGCACAAGGTTCACACTGCCACTGTGCACAAGGTTCACACTGCTACTGTGCACAATGGTTTCACACTGCCACTGTACACAAGGTTACACTGCCACTGTACACAAGGTTCACACTGCCACTGTGCACAAGGTTCACACTGCCACTGTGCACAAGGTTCACACTGCCACTGTACACAAGGTTCACACTGCTACTGTGCACAAGGTTCACACTGCCACTGTGCACAAGGTTCACACTGCCACTGTACACAAGGTTCACACTGCACGTGCACAAGTGTTCACACTGCCACTGTCACAAGGTTCACACTGCCACTGTGACACAAGGTTCACACTGCCACTGTACACAAGGTTCACACTGCCTGTCACAAGGTTCACACTGCACTGTACACAAGGTTCACACTGCCACTGTACACAAGGTTCACACTGCCACTGTACACAAGGTTCACACTGCCACTGTACACAAGGTTCACACTGCCACTGTACACAAGGTTCACACTGCATGCACAATCCATGCACTGACACAAGGTTCACACTGCCACGTGCACAAGGTTCACACTGCCACTGTACACAAGGTTCACACTGCCACTGTACACAAGGTTCACACTGCCACTGTCACAGTCACACTGCCAGTACACAAGTTCACACGCCACTGTGCACAAGGTTCACACTGCCACTGTCACAAGGTTCACACTGCCACTGTACACAAGGTTCACACTGCCACAGTACACAAGGTTCACACTGCCACTGTACACAAGGTTCACACTGCACTGTGCACAAGGTTCACACTGCCACTGTACACAAGGTTCACACTGCACGTGCACAAGGTTCACACTGCCACTGTACACAAGGTTCACACTGCCACTGTACACAAGGTTCACACTGCCACTGTACACAAGATTCACACTGCCACTGTACACAAGGTTCACACTGCCACTGTACACAAGGTTCACACTGCCACTGTACACAAGATTCACACTGCCACTGTACACAAGGTTCACACTGCCACTGTGCACAAGGTTCACACTGCCACTGTACACAAGGTTCACACTGCCACTGTACACAAGGTTCACACTGCCACTGTACACAAGGTTCACACTCCCACTGTACACAAGGTTCACACTGCCACTGTACACAAGGTTCACACTGCCACTGTACACAAGGTTCACACTGCCACTGTGCACAAGGTTCACTATAAGAAGACTGATAACCCACAAGTTTACTATAAGAAGACTGATAACCCACAAGTTTACTATAAGAAGACTGATAACCCACAAGTTTACTATAAGAAGACTGATAACCCACAAGTTTACTATAAGAAGACTGATAACCCACAAGTTTACTATAAGAAGACTGATAACCCACAAGTTTACTATAAGAAGACTGATAACCCACAAGTTTACTATAAGAAGACTGATAACCCACAAGTTTACTATAAGAAGACTGATAACCCACAAGTTTACTATAAGAAGACTGATAACCCACAAGTTTACTATAAGAAGACTGATAACCCACAGATCAGGGGCTGATCCACCAGGAGGCCTGGTCACAGACCGGGCCGCGGGGGCGTTGACCCCCGAAACTCTCTCCAGGTCTCCAGGTAAACATTGGAAATTTTAGTAAAATAGTTAACTTGGAATTCTTGGACTCAGATCGGCTTCAAACTTTTGCCATTGTTTGGGTTTATTCAAACAGTTTGCCACTCACTTACGGCTATGTAAATTTCGGTTTTCTCATCATTATTAAACCAAACTGTTTACCAGTGTAATAACTGGGTAACTCTGCTTCTGCTCGGCTTCAAACCCTAAATCTGGTGTATCTTAATAAGGAAGCATTTTTGCATTAATTTTTGGTTGTGTGGGTGCCAGTTGTTTTTTTTTTGTTTTTTTTTTGCCAATTTTACGAAACAGGATTTTTTAGCACATCAAAATAATTTTTTTTTCAGGTTTGTGGAGAATTAAGAAGAGAATATAAATCCGAAAAGTAAACTGGAAATGAATAAAACTCTTGGTTTTATGATGGTTTTTAAGTTTTACGATGGCAGACTATTTTTCCCCAACATTCCCAGCAACATTTTTCCCTTGCGTTCTCTCAGAATTTTTCATTTATTACTCCAGAACGTCGTATTCGATCGGTTTCAACTTCTCAGCGTTAGTGCAATGTAGTGATATTGCAGCATCAGCAGCAGCAGGAGCAGAAACAGGAGCAGCATCAGAAAAAGCAGCAAGAGCAGGAGCAGAAACAGCAACAGCAGTAGTAACAGTGGCATAAGCAGCGTAAGATTCCTGGGTTTGCCAGACATGTGAATCAAACCGGGACATATTGAAGATTTTGAAAAAAAATAGATATATAAACATAAAATGTTAGGTAGGTATATTTTCTTTAATGCAAACAAATAAAGGGTAAAACGTAGCTGTTTCTCAGTTAAGGACAACAGAATGAACAAGGACAAGAATCATGAAGTAAGCAATCACTCTTTGACGAACCGTCCATATTATTATATAGAATGCACCGTCTTTGGTAATGTTTTTTTTTTCTTATAAAACATCTGGGTTTCTTTATTTGTAGACGTTTCGCCATCCAGTGGCTTTATCAGTACAAGGACATAATGTGAAAACAGTAGAATTATATACAAAATATGAGGTGATCAGTCCCTCAGCCTTGGAGATAGTGAAGAGCACCGTAGTCTTGAAGACTCTGTGGCGCAGGCATGAAGACTGGCACTTACATACTGGCGTCAGGTGGAGGGGGGGTGTAGCAGACGAAGACGTTGTTATTGGTAGGTGGGATTCCAGCAGACGATGACGTTGTTATTGGTAGGTGGGATTCCAGCAGACGAAGACGTTGTTATTTGTAGGTGGGATTCCAGCAGACGAAGACGTTGTTATTGGTAGGTGGGATTCCAGCAGACGAAGACGTTGTTATTGGCAGGTGGGATTCCAGCAGACGAAGACGTTGTTGTTGTAGTGTGGATTCCAGCAGACGAAGACGTTGTTATTGGTAGGTGGGATTCCAGCAGACGAAGACGTTGTTATTGGTAGGTGGGATTCCAGCAGACGAAGACGTTGTTATTGGTAGGTGGGATTCCAGCAGACGAAGACGTTGTTATTGGTAGGTGGGATTCCAGCAGTACGAAGACGTTTGTTATTGGTGGGTGGGATTCCAGCAGACGAAGACGTTGTTATTGGTAGGTGGGATTCCAGCAGACGAAACGTTTTTTATTGGTAGGTGGGATTCAGCAGACGAAGACGTTTTTTATTGGTATGTGGATACCAGCACGAAGACGTTGTTATTGGTAGGGGATTTCCAGCAGACGAAGACTTTTGTTATTGGTAGGTGGATTCCAGCAGACGAAGACTTTGTTTTGGTAGGTGGGATTCCAGCAGCCCGAAGACGTTGTTATTGGTAGGTGGGATTCCAGCAGACGAAGACTGTTATTGGTAGGGGGGATTCCAGCAGACGAAGACGTTGTTTTTGGGTGGGTGGGATTCCAGCAGACGATGTAGTTGTTATTGGTAGTGGGATTCCAGCAGACGAAGACGTTGTTATTGGTAGGTGGGATTCCAGCAGACGAAGACGTTGTTATTGGTAGGTGGGATTGCAGTAGACGAAGACGTTGTTATTGGCAGGTGGGATTCCAGCACACGAAGACGTTGTTATTGGTAGGTGGGATTCCAGCAGACGAAGACGTTGTTATTGGCAGGTGGGATTCCAGCAGACGATGACGTTGTTATTGGCAGGTGGGATTCCAGCAGACGAAGACGTTGTTATTGGTTGGTGGGATTCCAGCAGACGAAGACGTTGTTATTGGCAGTTGGGATTCCAGCAGACGAAGACGTTGTTATTGGCAGGTGGGATTCCAGCAGACGAAGACGTTGTTATTGGTAGGTGGGATTCCAGCAGACGAAGACGTTGTTATTGGCAGGTGGGATTCCAGCAGACGATGACGTTGTTATTGGCAGGTGGGATTCCAGCAGTCGAAGACGTTGTTATTGGTAGGTGGGATTCCAGCAGACGAAGACGTTGTTATTGGTAGGTGGGATTCCAGCAGACGAAGACGTTGTTATTGGTAGGTGGGATTCCAGCAGACGAAGACGTTGTTATTGGTAGGTGGGATTCCAGCAGACGAAGATGTTGTTATTGGCAGGTGGGATTCCAGCAGACGAAGACGTTGTTATTGGCAGGTGGGATTCCAGCAGACGAAGACGTTGTTATTGGTAGGTGGGATTCCAGCAGACGAAGACGTTGTTATTGGTAGTGGGATTCCAGCAGACGAAGACGTTGTTATTGGCAGGTGGGATTCCAGCAGACGAAGACGTTGTTATTGGTAGGTGAGATTCCAGCAGACGAAGACATTGTTATTGGTAGGTGGGATTCCAGCAGACGAAGACATTGTTATTGGTAGGTGGGATTCCAGCAGACGAAGACGTTGTTATTGGCAGGTGGGATTCCAGCAGACGAAGACGTTGTTATTGGCAGGTGAGATTCCAGCAGACGAAGACGTTGTTATTGGTAGGTGGGATTCCAGCAGACGAAGACGTTGTTATTGGTAGGTGGGATTCCAGCAGACGAAGACGTTGTTATTGGTAGGTGGGATTCCAGCAGACGAAGACGTTGTTATTGGTAGGCGGGATTCCAGTAGACGAAGACGTTGTTATTGGCAGGTGGGATTCCAGTAGACGAAGACGTTGTTATTGGTAGGCGGGATTCCAGCAGACGAAGACGTTGTTATTGGCAGGTGGGATTCCAGTAGACGAAGACGTTGTTATTGGCAGGCGGGATTCCAGTAGACGAAGACGTTGTTATTGGCAGGTGGGATTCCAGTAGACGAAGACGTTGTTATTGGTAGGCGGGATTCCAGTAGACGAAGACGTTGTTATTGGTAGGCGGGATTTCCCAGTGGAAGTAGGTAACACCTGAGGGACGGGTCATTAGTAGCTAAGAAGGTTGTGGAGATGTTCTCTGAAACAAGATTCCATGATGCTGTCTTGTCTAACAAGTTACACATGTATGGTATACAGTACCGACAAGATGAGAAATTAGACACATGTGTAACAACATCTGAGTATCTTTATAATAAAGATACTCAGATGTTGCACATGTGTCTAATTCTTCAGCTAAGTCATGTTGAGTTGATGAGTTTGTGGGGCAGTTACCACTCCTGAAGGATTCTTCACTCATTAAATCAGAGCTACCTTTCCTTGGATCAAATTTGGTCACTCCGTGAAGGATAAAAGTCACAATTCCTTGACTCAGGAAACTGAAATTTCCTCAAAGGTTTCGGTCACAAGAGGTTCAGGATTATTTATATTTTCAATACCCTTTATTCTCCAGATGATATATGACCCCTGCGGGCTTAGCGCTTCTTAGATGAATATAACAAAGTGTAAGGGTCGGGAGTCTGGGCTTAATTACCGTGGTAACTGTGTTGTTGGGTGTGTGGGAGGGCCGGTGTTTACATTATCTCTCTGTAAGGGAGTGCGAGAATTGCCTCGTTCAAGGCTCCGTTATCTCCTTTGTGTTCAGACACGAGGCTCCGCTCCAGTGAGTGGTCGGTACGTCTAGCCTCCGCCCTTCCCCTCCTTGTGCTGGATGACCCATACAGGTTTAGCAACTCTTGATGAACAATATATGTCAAGATAGAGAGAAGCAAAGACGATGCAATCAACAAAGACCTAACACTCCAATTGTTGAATATGGAACCATGAGGCTAGGTGACCATGTCGCCAAGTGAGCATGATGCCAAGTAAACAAGGGACTAAGTAAATATGTTGCAAGGCGTAGGCGAACATTGCACCAGGCGAACACGACACCAGGTGTAGATGACAAGTCACCAGATTACGACACATGCTGAGTACCAGTGGGAGTATGTTACCACCAGGTACAAGGCCACTCATCTCCTTCAAGGGGTATGAGTCTTGTATTGGATGTACGTCATACAACCACCACTTTCCTGCGCCATACATTTTCCTGCCTAGAACAGGCTGGCTAGATGCTGGGCCAGACTGGTGTTACAGAGCAAGGATTGGCGGCCTGGATGAGGGCTTTCTGGCTTCTAAGAACAACTCAAACACCGCAGACCTTCTGGTGCCTCTTCGTAGCACGATGTGTCCTTCTGTACGAGTGCTTTAAAACAGTAAAGGAGATAAATGGTATAAAATACCGACACAGTGGAAAAGTAGACACTTGTATATATCTTAAAATCCACTTATATATGACTTAAAATCCACTTAGATATATACATGCGCGATACCTTTGTTGATGATCAGTTAGTTATTACAGGCGTTTTTGAGTACCTGGCATTACAGCATCTTAGCCCAAGCTTCTTCCTTAGGTCTCCAGGGAAATTTGCCGCTTTTCCTTATTGATTTCTTAACAGAGAAGCAGTCCTCTGTTCACCTGCATTCAGCCCTGATGTCATCTAAACAAGACTGTGGAGACTAACTGTATTCCTCAGCCTCCTTTGCTACTTTTAAAACTTTATCTCGTCCACCATCAAGGGTTATGGTCATGTCTCGGAGCTTTTTTATCTCCAGTCGAGAGTCGTACACACGAGTGAATCCTCACTCTTTGCAAGATCGATGAAATGTCTATTGTCTTCGCTGTTTTCTTTACTTTCTTGACCTTCACGATTCTTCCGCATATACAACAACTGAGATTATTAGCAGAGGTAATATATTTAATTGGCGCTTCCTCTTCATTGTGCCTCTTTCTTCTCTATATTCATGTTCTAATGACATTCCTTAATTTACCTCTTATTAATGTTCATTCTTCATTTTACTTGTCCTTCGTTTCCCTCTTGGGAAGTTCCGATGATTCAGGTTTGCTTCTCCTCATAATTATGCCTAAAAGATCACTTTCGTGCTGCAACCTTACGTTCATCCTGTCTTGAACACCTTGAACCTCAGTCTTACGCCATAGCCGTATACACAGATGGTTCGGAATCCCTAGATGGTGTCTGGCTTCCACCCTTTTTTATCAGAAGAGCAAGCCAAAGTCGTACTAGAGTTGTAGATGACTGGTTCACAAAACCGACACGTTGATAAATTAGACACATGTGCAACTCTTGGGTATCTTTATTAAGGAAACGTTTCGCCACACAGTGGCTTCATACTGATGAAGCCACTGTGTGGCGAAACGTTTCCTTAATAAAGATACCCAAGAGTTGCACATGTGTCTAATTTACATACTAAAGTTGGCCATGTATTTCCACAGGAGTGTTATGAGGTCCCACTGCTATCACACATTTCTACCATGTCCTACTTATCATTCACTGTTGTATCTGACTGTCAACGTGCATGTGTAAGAAATCCACAAATTCGTCTCCACTCGTCCCATCGTCCATCATAAACAACTAATGTTACGTTGCATTTCAGTAAATACTATTTTTTTTTACTTGTTCCTTGGACAAACAGACTCAACTGCTTGGTCAGCTCTTCGTGACTTAGTAGTTTCCCACATTGCTGTTCCTTCCTCGGACTATTTTATTCCTGTGCTCTCCAAGCATCTCTGCTGGTAAACACATTGGTCCAAGTTAGACCACAACAAATTGTTTTCAAACAACAGTCGGGCTTCTAGTCATCTGCTGTTGTGTCTGGGAATCTGCACTCTGACGATTATGAACCACACACACACACACACACACACACACACACACACACACACACACACACACACACACACACACACACACACACACAGATTATAAATGAAAACCAGCATGGGTTCATGGAAGGCAAATCTTGTATCACAAACCTCCTGGAGTTTTATGACAAGGTAACAGAAGTAAGACACGAGAGAGAGGGTTGGGTAGATTGCGTTTTCCTAGACTGCAGGAAGGCCTTTGACACAGTTCCCCACAAGAGATTAGTGCAGAAGCTGGAGGATCAGGCACACGTAAAAGGAAGGGCACTGCAATGGATAAGGGAATACCTGACAGGGAGGCAGCAACGAGTCATGGTACGTGAAGAGGTATCACAGTGGGCGCCTGTTACGAGCGGGGTCCCACAGGGGTCAGTTCTAGGACCAGTGCTATTTTTGATATATGTGAACGACATGATGGAAGGAATAGACTCTGAAGTGTCCCTGTTCGCAGATGACGTGAAGTTGATGAGAAGAATTAAATCGGACGAGGATGAGGCAGGACTGCAAAGAGACCTGGAGAGGCTGGACATGTGGTCCAGTAACTGGCTCCTCGAATTCAATCCAGCCAAATGCAAAGTCATGAAGATTGGGGAGGGGCAAAGAAGACCGCAGACAGAATATAGGCTAGGTGGACAAAGACTACAGACCTCACTCAGGGAGAAAGACCTTGGGGTGACCATAACACCGAGCACATCACCGGAGGCACACATCACCCAAATAACCGCTGCAGCATACGGGCGCCTGGCAAACCTGAGAATAGCGTTCCGATACCTTAATAAGGAATCGTTCAAGACACTGTACACTGTGTATGTTAGACCCATACTGGAGTATGCAGCACCAGTCTGGAACCCACACCTGGTCAAGCACGTCAAGAAGTTAGAGAAAGTACAAAGGTTTGCAACAAGGCTAGTCCCAGAGCTCAAGGGAATGTCGTACGAGGAAAGGTTAAGGGAAATCGGACTGACGACACTGGAGGACAGAAGGGTCAGGGGAGACATGATAACGACATACAAGATACTGCGGGGAATAGACAAGGTGGACAGAGATAGGATGTTCCAGAGAGGGGACACAGGGACAAGGGGTCACAACTGGAAGCTGAAGACTCAGACGAGTCACAGGGACGTTAGGAAGTATTTCTTCAGTCATAGAGTTGTCAGCAAGTGGAATAGCCTAGCAAGTGAAGTAGTGGAGGCAGGAACCATACATAGTTTTAAGAAGAGGTATGACAAAGCTCAGGAAGCAGAGAGAGAGAGGATCCAGTAGCGATCAGTGAAGAGGCGGGGCCAGGAGCTGAGTCTCGACCCCTGCAACCACAATTAGGTGAGTACAATTAGGTGAGTACACACACACACACACACACACACACACACACACACACACACACGCACTACTCAAATATGGTTACGACAAGGATAAACGACAGGTATCACTCTGTAAGGACTACCAGGTCACATTGTCAGTGCTAGGTCACAGTGTTCGTGCTACCTTTACCTTTGAAGAAGATATGTCTTTGAAGAGTTTCGAGAGTTTGTCTGCTCTCTGAGCCCGGTCATGGGCCAGGCTCGTCTGGTGCTTGCCTGGTTAACCAGGCTGTTGCTGCTGGAGGTCCACTGCCCCACATATCCATCACAGCCTGGTTGATCTGGCACCTGGTTAAGATACTTGTCTAGTTTCCTCTTGAAGGCTTCTACACTTGTTCCAGCCGTGTTTCTGATATCTTCTGGTAAGATGTTGAAAAGTCTGGGACCCCGGATGTTAATACAGTGTTCCCTTATTGTCCCCACCGCACCCCTGCTCCTCACTTGGTTCATTTTACTCTTCCTTCCATATCTCTCATTCCAGTATGTTGTTATGACAGTGTGCAGATTTGGGACCAAGCCCTCGAGTACCTTCCAGGTATATATTATCATGTACCTCTCTCTCCTCCGCTCTAATGAGTACATGTTCAAGTCTTGCAGGCGTTCCCAGTAGTTTAGGTGCTTTACTGGCTCAGTGTGAGCCGTAAACGATCTCTGTATTTGTTCCAGCTCCGATATTTCTCCTGCCCTGAACGGGGCCGTCAACACTGAGCAATATTCTAAGTGAGGGAGCACTAGCGATTTAAAGAGCGACACCATCGGCATTGTTTCCCTTGTTTTAAAAGTTCTCAATACCCACCCCGTCATCTTCCTGGCTGTCGTGATCTTTGTCTTGTTATGGTCTTTAAAAGAAAGGTCCACTGACATAATTATTCCTAGATCTTTTACGTGTTCCTTACGTTCTATTTGGTGATCCTCTTGAGTTTTGTATATAGTGTTCCTTTTGTGTTCTTCATTCTTTCCATACCTAAGCAGCTGGAACTTATCACCACTGAACGTCATGTTGTTCTCCACTGCCCACTGGAAAACACTGTTTATGTCTTCCTGTACTTTTTCAGTGTCCTCTACCGTACTGACTTTCATGTTTATTTTAGTGTCATCTGCAAATGATGATACAAAAGTGTGCCGGGTGTTTTTGTCTATGTCTGCTATGAGGATGAGGGACAGCAGAGGTGCCAGGACAGTGCCTTGGGGCACTGAGCTTTTGACCTCGCTGATGCTGGATCTTGCCATGTTCACTACTACTTTTTGTGTTCTGTGTGTTAGGAAACCGAAAATCCATCTGCCTACCTTCCCCGTAATGCCCATGGCCTTCATTTTGTGCGCTATCACTCCATGATCACATTTGTCAAACGCCTTTGCAAAATCTGTGTAAATCACATCTGCGTTTTGGTCGTCTTCCAGTGCCTCCGTAATTCTGTCATAATGGTTCAGCAGCTGTGACAGACATGATCGTCCTGCTCTAAAACCATGTTGGTTGTGCTGCTCCATGAAATTTGTAATCTGCCGTCTCATCACTCTTTCGAAGATTTTTATGATGTGAGAAGTTAGGGCTACTGGTTTGTAATTTTTAGCTAGTGCTCTACTACCTCCCTTATACAAAGAAGCTATGTCTGCACTCTTTAAGGCCTCCGGTATTTCACTTAGATCTAAGCTCTTTCTCCAAAGAATACTGAGGGCTCGTGCTAGTGGTACTTTGCACTTCTTTATAAACAGAACATTCCATGAATCTGGTCCAGGAGTGATGGACTGATTACATCGTCTTCACGTCTCTTCTGCTTCTATCAACTTTTCTGTACTCGACTGAAGTAACCTACTGTGTAGGCGAAACGTTTCGAAATAAAGATACCTAACTGTTGCATATGTGTCTTACCTAACAACCTGTCGGTATTTTATACCATTTTAATGTTCACATATATGTATACATATGTATACATATACATATATATACAGTATATGTATACATATTTTTATAAAGCGTTGGTATCTCTTGTTTTGAAGATTCTCGGTATTTTGATTCATGAACTTAAGATCTGACATTATTACTCCCTATCAAGTCACTGTGGGGATTGGTGTGACTTTATTCTATACTTCGTCCCAGTTTTTAATTCTTCGATTTTTTCACAGCAGAATATCTGAAAAAAAAAGCATACCACGGGCGGGGTTAGAACCCACGATCAGAGAGTCTCAGAGTTCCAGACCGTCGCGTTTGCAATCGTGTCATTACGATTTCTCGAGTCAGAGTATCTGAAATTTTCCTTCCTTGAACATCGTATTGTTGTCTAGGGCACTCTGGAAAACCTGCATTATGTTAGCTTGGAGAGTTACTGTCTGTACAGAACGATGCAGTACTCTGTCGGATGTAACATTGAGAATGAACATTGGAGCAAGTACCATACTTGAGGTATAGACCTTGTCACCTTGGAAGGCCTCGGGCATTACTTTGTGTACTGCACTTGTCTTAAAGGGGATGTAAATAGCGTGCTGAAAATTTCCAGCCAAGACAGGACTCGCAGCAATGGTTTCAAGTTGGAAAAATTCAGATTCAGGAAGGATATAGGAAAGCACTGGTTTGGTAATAGAGTTGTGGATGAGTGGAACAAACTCCCGAGTACAGTTATTGAGGCTAAAACGTTGTGTAGTTTTAAAAATGGGTTAGATAAATACATGAGTGGGTGTGGGTGGGTGTGAGTTGGACCTGACTAGCTGGTGCTACTAGGTCTGATGCCTTGCTCCTTCCTTAAGTGGAAGTGACCTGACTCGGTGGGTCATTGGGCTAATCCGGGTAGGGGGACATGGACCTGCTCCGCATGGATCAGTAGGCCTGTTGCAGTGTTCCTTCTTTCTTATGTTGTCTTCCAGCGCGTCTAGTACCACCTTGTAATATGCAAGAACATACCGATCTAAACCTATGTTGAACATGTCTGGTGGTTACGTGTTTAGTAGTCGTTTCTTTAAGGAACACGTAAGTTCGTTTATTTTTCCACTATAATCTACCTTTTCCATAATTATTACCGCATTTGCTTTGTCTGTTTGGTAAGGTGAAGTCCAGGATCTTTACTTAATTCATGGTATAACTTAACAAATATATGATGCCAGTTGTGTTTTGAGGTGTCTAAGCAAAACTCAAGGGGAACTTACGTGCCTCTTAGGCTGTTTCAAAGATTTTGATGTGTAGTCATTGCTGTTGGCTGGAGTTTATGAGATTGTTGTACTGCCACGCTGGGGAGTGGGTGATGGGGAGAATGATGATAGTGGGGAGTGAACGGTGATGGCATAGGTTGGGGAGGTGAGAGTTGTGGTGGTAGGGGTTAATGGTGATGGTGGTGGTTATTGGGGGGATGCTGGCGGCGGTGGTGGAGGAGGAGGAAGACGCAGCCGCCGCCGCAGCCGCAGCCACACCAGCCTGTGACCTGATATCTTATTACCAATGGGTGATGTGGGGAGGGTAGGGGAGGTAGAGAGAAGTGTTCCGACCCTCCCACACCTCCCCCCTCCAACACATGATACCTCGCCACCTTCCTTCCCTGACCCACCTTCCTTCCCTGACCCACCTTCCTTCACTGACCCACCTTACTTCACTGACCCACCTTCCTTCACTGACCCACCTTCCTTCACTGACCCACCTTACTTCACTGACCCACCTTCCTTCACTGACTCAATTTACTTCACTGACCCACCTTACTTCACTGACCCACCTTACTTCACTGACCCACCTTCCTTCACTGACCCACCTTACTTCACTGACCCACCTTCCTTCACTGACCCACCTTACTTCACTGACTCACCTTACTTCACTGACCCACCTTCTTCACTGACCCACCTTACTTCACTGACTCACCTTACTTCACTGACCCACCTTCCTTCACTGACCCACCTTACTTCACTGACTCACCTTACTTCACTGACCCACCTTCCTTCACTGACCCACCTTACTTCACTGACCCACCTTCCTTCACTGACCCACCTTCCTTCACTGACCCACCTTACTTCACTGACCCACCTTCCTTCACTGACCCACCTTCCTTCACTGACCCATCCTTACTCACTGACCCACCTTCCTTCACTGACCCACCTTACTTCACTGACCCACCTTCCTTCACTGACTCACCTTACTTCACTGACCCACCTTCCTTCACTGACCCACCTTCCTTCACTGACCCACCTTACTTCACTGACCCGCCTTCCTTCACTGACCCACCTTACTTCACTGACCCACCTTACTTCACTGACCCACCTTCCTTCACTGACCCACCTTACTTCACTGACCCACCTTACTTCACTGACCCACCTTACTTCACTGACCCACCTTCCTTCACTGACCCACCTTACTTCACTGACCCACCTTACTTCACTGACCCACCTTACTTCACTGACCCACCTTCCTTCACTGACCCACCTTACTTCACTGACCCACCTTACTTCACTGTACCCACCTTCCTTCACTGACCCACCTTACTTCACTGACCCACCTTCCTTCACTGACCCACCTTACTTCACTGACCCACCTTACTTCACTGACCCACCTTACTTCACTGACCCACCTTCCTTCACTGACCCACCTTCCTTCACTAACCCACTTTACTTCACTGACCCACCTTACTTCACTGACCCACCTTCCTTCACTGACCCACCTTCCTTCAGTGAAGTAAGGCAAGACAGTGATGGAGTGAATGATGAAAGTTTTCGGGTCACCCTGCCTTGGTGGGAAACGGCCAGTGTGTTAATAAAAATAATAAAACGTATATACCCTATCTAACACGATCACACACGCTTGCTCGGCGTCCAAGCCTCTCGCATACAAATCCTTCTTTACTCCTCTTCCTCCAGTCTTTCCTAGGACCACGATCGGAGGGAAGAGGTAAAATAGGTTTTGTATGCGAAGGGCTTGGACATCAAGCAGGCTTGTGTGAGAATATTAGGTAGCAGTGATTAGAGGCAAGTGATTTTTATGATTTGACGTGCTGTTGGAGTGCGAGCCAGGTAACACACACACACACACACACACAGTAAGAGATAGAGATAGAGAGAGAGAGAAGAGAGAGAGAGAGAGAGAGAGAGAGAGAGAGAGAGAGAGAGAGAGAGAGAGGGGGGATGGAGGTACAAAGGCAGGCAGGATTATCTGAAGATGGTACTCAGAGTGGGGATTAGGGATGCAGATAAAGAGAAAAATATGGGCACAGATAGAGAGGTAACATCCGGCAGACGGAAGTGTGGGACGAGCAGAAGTGGAATTACTCTTTCCTTTTGAATTTTCTTGTAATGTCTGCTTATCTCTTCGTTATTATTGTGTAATTACTTACCTGGTCTACCTCCTCAGTTACACTTACCTGGTCTACCTCCTCAGCTACACTTGCCTGGTCTACCTCCTCAGCTACACTTGCCTGGTCTACCTCCTCAGTTACACTTACCTGGTCTACCTCCTCACTACACTTGCCTGGTCTACCTCCTCAGCTACACTTGCCTGGTCTACCTCCTCAGCTACACTTGCCTGGTCTACCTCCTCAGCTGCACTTGCCTGGTCTACCTCCTCAGCTACACTTGCCTGGTCTACCTCCTCAGCTACACTTGCATGGTCTACCTCCTCAGTTACACTTGCCTGGTCTACCTCCTCAGCTACACTTGCCTGATCTACCTCCTCAGCTACACTTGCCTGGTCTTCCTGCTCACTAAAAACTTGCCTGTCTACCTCCTCATCACACTTTGCCTGGTCACCTCCTCACTACACTTGTCTGTCTGCCTCCTCACTACCTTGCCTGGTCTACATCCTCAGCTACACTTACCTGGTCTACCTCCTCAGCTACAAACAGCCTAGTCTACCTCCTCAGCTACACTGCCTGGTGCTACCAGCTACACTTGCTGGTACCTCCTCACTACACTGCCTGGTTACCTCCTCAGCTACACTTGCCTGGTCCTACCTCTCATCTACACGGTCACTCCTCAATTACACTGATCACATCCTTAACTACACTGGTCAACCTCCTCAGCTACATTGGTCTACTTCCTAAGCTTCACTGGTCTAGCTCCTCAGCTACACTGGTCTACCTTAGCTACACTGGTCTACCTCCTCAGCTACACTGGTCTACCTCCTCAGCTACACTGGTCCACCTCAGCTACATTGGTCTAACTCTTCAGCTACACTGGTCTACCTCCTCAGCTACACTGGTCTACCTCAGTTACACTGGTCCACCGCCTCAGCTACACTGGTCTACCTCCTCAGCTACTCTGCATTGGTCTAGCTCCTCAGCTTCACTTGCCTGGTCTACCTTCTCAGCTACACTTGCCTGGTCTACCTCAACTACACTTGAGTGGTCTACCTCAGCTACACTGGTCTACATCCTTAGCTACACTGGTCTACCTCTTCTTCTACACTGTTTATCTTTAGTAAACTGTGTTCTACTCCTCAGCTACACTGTCTGCTACCTCAGCTACACTGGCCTACCTCCTCAGCAACACTGGTCTACCTCAGCTACACTGGTCTGCCTCCTCAGCTACACTGGTCTACCTCCTCAGCTACACTGGTTTGGTATACCTCCTCAGCTACACTTGCCTGGTCTACCTCCTCAGCTACACTGATATACTTCCTCAGTTACACTGATCTACCTCAGCACAACTGGTCTAACCTCCTCAGTTAACGTTTGTCTACCTCCTCAGCTTCACTGCCTTGGTCTACCTCAACTACACTGGCCTACCTCCTCAGCTTCACTGGTCTACCTCCTCAGCTACACTGGTCTAACTCAGCTACACTGGTCTATCTCCTCAGCTACACTGGGCTACCTCCTCAGCTACACTGGTCTACCTCAGCTACACTGCTCTACCTCCTCAGCTACACTGGTCCACCTCAGCTACACTGGTCTAACTCCTCAGCTACACTGATCTACCTCAGCTACACTGGTCTACCTCCTATGCTACTCTGGTTTGGTCTACCTCCTCAGCTTCACTTGCTTGGTCTACCTCCTCAGCTACACTTGTCTACCTCCTCAGCTACACTGGTCTATCTCCTTAACTACACTGATCTACCTCCTAACTACACTGGTCTACCTCCTCAGCTGCATTGGTCTACTTCCTATGCTTCACTGGTCTACCTCCTCAGCTGTACTGGTCTACCTTAACTACACTGGTCTACCTCCTCAGCTACACTGGTCTACCTCCTCAGCTACACTGGTCTACCTCCTCAGCTACACTGGTCTACCTTCTCAGCTACACTGGTCTACCTCCTCAGCTACACTGGTCTACCTCCTCAGCTACACTGGTCTATCTCCTCAACTACACTGATCTACCTTCTCAGCGACATTGGTCTACTTCCTCAGCTTCACTGGTCTACCTCCTCAGCTGTACTGGTCTGCCTTAGCTACACTGGTCTACCTTCTCAGCTACACTGGTCTACCTCCTCAGCTACACTGGTCTACCTCATCACGGTCTACTCCTCACTACACTGGCTACTCCCACTACACGTCACTCAGCAATGGTCTATCTCCTCAGCTACACTGGTCCACCTCAGCTACACTGGTCTACTTCCTCAGCTTCACTGGTCTGCCTCAGCTACACTGGTCTACTTCCTCAGCTACACTGGTCTACCTTCTCAGCTACACTGGTCTGCCTCAGCTACACTGGTCTACCTCCTCAGCTACACTGGTCTGCCTCAGCTACACTGGTCTACCTCCTCAGCTACACTGGTCCGCCTCAGCTACACTGGTCTGCCTCAGCTACACTGGTCTACCTCCTCAGCTACACTGGTCTGCCTCAGCTACACTGGCCTACCTCCTCAGCAACACTGGTCTACCTCAGCTACACTGGTCTGCCTCCTCAGCTACACTGGTCTACCTCCTCAGCTACACTGGTTTGGTATACCTCCTCAGCTTCACTTGCCTGGTCTACCTCCTCAGCTACACTGATAAACTTCCTCAACTTCACTCAGATCTTCTCAGCACTGGATCTACTCGCGCACTTCACTGGTCTAACCTCCTCAGTTACGATCTCTAGCTACATGGTCTACCTCCTCAGCTTCACTGGCTTGGTCTACCTCAACTACACTGGCCTACCTCTCAGCTTCACTGGTCTACCTCCTCAGCTACACTGGTCTAACTCAGCTACACTGGTCTATCCTCACTCACGTCTCCTACTACACTGGTCTACCTCCTCAGCTACACTGGTCTACCCCTCAGCTACACTTGCTCTACTGTCTACTCCTCAGCTACACTGGTCCCCTCAGCTACACTGGTCTAACTCCTCACTACACTGATCTACCTCAGCTACACTGGTCTACCTCGCTCATGTCTACTCTGCTTCATGGTCTACCTCCTACACGCTACTCACTCTCACGCTTGGTCTACCTCCTCAGCTACACTGGTCTACCTCCTCAGCTACACTGGTCTACTCCTCTAACTACACTGTATACTCCTCACTACACTGGTCTACCTCCTCAGCTGCACTTGGTCTACTCTCATCACTGTTACCTTCAGACATGGTCTACCTCCTCAGCTTACATGGTCTACCTCCTCACTACTGGCTGGTCCTACCTTCTCAGCTACACTGGCTACCTCCTCAGCTACACTGGTCTACCTCCTCAGCTACACTGTCTACCTCTCAGCTACACTGGTCTACTCCTCAGCTACACTGGTCTACCTCCTACAGCTACACTGGTCTACTCCTCAGCTACACTGTCTACCTTCTCAGCTACACTTGGTCATTCCTCAGCTACACTGGTCTACCTCCTCAGCGTACATGGTCTGCCTTAGCTACACTGGTCTACCTTCTCAGCTACACTGGTCTACCTCATCAGCTACACTGGTCTACCTCCTCAGCTACACTGGTCCACCTCAGCTACACTGGTCCTACTTCCTCCATGTCTACTACACTGGTCTCCTCCTCAGCTACACTGGTCTACTTTCCTCAGCTACACTGGTCTACCTTCCTCAGCTTACACTGGTCTACCCTCAGCTACACTGGTCTACCTCCTCAGCTACACTGGTCTACTCCTCAGCTACACTGGTCTACCTCCTCAGCTACATCTGGTCTACTGCTTCAGCTACACTGGTCTACCTCCTCAGCTACACTGATCTGCCTCAGCTACACTGGTCTATCTCCTCAGCTACACTGGTCTACCTTCTCAGCTACACTGGTCTACCTCAGCTACACTGGTCTACCTCCTCAGCTACACTGGTCTACCTTCAGCTACACTGGTCTACCTTCTCAGCTACACTGTCTACCTCTCAGCTACACTGGTCTACCTTCTCAGCTACACTGGTTTTCCTACTCAGCTACACTGGTCACTTCTCTCTCCTCAGCTACACTGTCTACCTCCTCAGCTACACTGGTCTACCTTCTTCAGCTACACTGGTTCTACCTCACTGTCACCCCTCACTACATGGTCTACTTCTCAGCTACACTGGTCTACATCCTCAGCTTACATGGTCTACTCCTTCACACACTGGTCTACCTTCTCAGCACACTGGTCTCCTCAGCACATGTCTCTCCAGCTACACTGGTCTACCTTCTCAGCTACACTGGTCTACTCCTCAGCTACACTGGTCTACCTCTCAGCTACACTGGTCTACCTTCTCAGCTACACTGTCTACCTTCTCAGCGACACTGGTCTACTTCTCAGCTACACTGGTCTACCTTCTCAGCTACACTGGTCTACCTTCTCAGCTACACTGGTCCTACCTTCTCAGCTACACTGGTCTACCTCTCAGCTACACTGGTCCTACCTCTCAGCTACACTGTCCTACCTCCTCAGCGCACACTGGTCTACCTTCTCAGCTACACTGGTCTACTTCTCAGCACACTGGTCTACTCCTACATGCTACACTGTCTACCTTCTCAGCGACACTGGTCTACCTCCTCAGCGACATGGTCTACCTTCTCAGCTACACTGGTCTACCTTCTCAGCTAGACTGGTCTACCTTCCTCAGCTACACTGGTCTACCTTCTCAGCTACACTGGTCTACCTTCTCAGCGACACTGGTCTACCTTCTCAGCTACACTGTCTACCTCTAGCTACACGGTCTACCTTCTCACACACTGTACCTTCCAGCTACACTGGTCTACCTTCTCAGCTACACTGGTCTACCTTCTCAGCTACACTGGTCTACCTTCTCAGCGACACTGGTCTACCTTCTCAGCTACACTGGTCTACCTCCTCAGCTACACTGGTCTACCTCAGCTACACTGGTCTACCTCAGCTACACTGGTCTACCTCAGCTACACTGGTCTACCTCCTCAGCTACACTGGTCTACCTTCTCAGCTACACTGGTCTACCTCTCAGCGACACTGGTCTACCTTCTCAGCTACACTGGTCTACCTTCTCAGCTACACTGGTCTACCTCCTCAGCTACACTGGTCTACCTCCTCAGCTACACTGGTCTACCTTCTCAGCTACACTGGTCTACCTCCTCAGCTACACTGGTCTACTTCTCAGCTACACGGTTACTTCGCGCAGGTCTACCTTCTCAGCTACACTGGTCTACCTCCTCAGCTACACTGGTCTACCTTCTCAGCTACACTGGTCTACCTTCTCAGCTACACTGGGCTACCTTCTCAGCTACACTGGTCTACCTCCTCAGCTACACTGGTCTACCTTCTCAGCTACACTGGTCTACCTCCTCAGCTACACTGGTCTACCTTCTCAGCTACATTGGCCTACCTCCTCAGCTACACTGGTCTACCTCAGCTACACTGGTCTACCTCCTCAGCTACACTGGTCTACCTTCTCAGCTACACTGGTCTACCTCCTCAGCTACACTGGTCTACCTCAGCTACACTATGCTACCTTCTCAGCTACACTGGTCTACCTTCTCAGCTACACTGGTCTACCTTCTCAGCTACACTGGTCTACCTCCTCAGCTACACTGGTCTACCTTCTCAGCTACACTGGTCTACCTCCTCAGCTACACTGGTCTACCTCTCAGCTACACTGGTCTAACCTTCTCAGCTACACTGGTCTACCTTCTCAGCTACACTGGTCTACCTCCTCAGCTACACTGGTCTACCTCGCTACAGACTCGCTACACTGGTCTACCTCTCAGCTACACTGGTCTACCTCCTCAGCTACACTGGTCTACCTCAGCTACACTGGTTTACTCTCAGCTACACTGGTTCTACCTCTCAGCTACACTGGTCTACCTCTCAGCTAACTGGTCTAACCTCAGTACAATTACTACACTGGTCTACCTTCAGCTACACTGGTCTACCTCAGCTACACTGGTCTACCTCCTCAGCTACACTGGTCTACCTTTTCAGCTACACTGGTCTACCTCCTCAGCTACACTGGTCTACCTCCTTAGCTACACTGGTCTACCTTCTCAGCTACACTGGTCTACCTCCTCAGCTACACTGGTCTATATACCCTACCTCAGCTACACTGGTCTACCTCCTCAGCTACACTGGTCTACCTTCAGCTACACTGGTCTACCTCAGCTACTCATAGTCCTCCTCATACACTGGTCTACCTCCAGCTACACTGGTCTACCTCAGCTACACTGGTCTACCTCCTCAGCTACACTGGTCTACCTCAGCTACAGCTGGTCTACCTCAGCTACACTGTCACCTCAGCTACACTGGTCTACTTCCTCAGCTACACTGGTCTGCCTCTACCTGCTACACTGGTCTACCTTCCTCACTACACTGGTCTACCTTCTCAGCTACACTGGTCTGCCTCAGCTACACTGGTCTACCTCCTCAGCTACATTGGTCTGCTTCAGCTACACTGGTCTACCTCCTCAGCTACACTGGTCTGCCTCAGCTACACTGGTCTGCCTCACACTCCTCAGCTACACTGATCTGCCTCAGCTACACTGGTCTGCCTCAGCTACACTGGTCTACCTTCTCAGCTACACTGGTCTGCCTCAGCTACACTGGTCTACCTTCTCAGCTACACTGGTCTACCTTCTCAGCTACACTGGTCTACCTTCTCAGCTACACTGGTCTACCTTCTCAGCTACACTGGTCTACCTTCTCAGCTACACTGGTCTTCCTTCTCAGCTACACTGGTCTTCCTTCTCAGCTACACTAGTCTACCTCCTCAGCTACACTGGCTTCGCTCACGTCTCCTCAGCTACACTGGTCTACCTCGCTACCTGTCCCTCAGCTACACTGGTCTACCTTCCTCAGCTACACTGGTCTACATCCTCAGCTACACTGGTCTACCTCCTCAGCCACACTGGTCTACCTTCTCAGCTACACTGGTCTACCTTCTCAGCGACACTGGTCTACCTTCTCAGCTACACTGTCTAACCTTCTCAGCTACACTGTCTACCTCTCATTGCTAGCTACTGGTCTACTTCTCACACAGTCTCCTCAGCTACACTGGTCTACCTTCTCAGCTACACTGGTCTACCTTCTCAGCTACACTGGTCTACCTTCTCAGCTACACTGGTCTACCTTCTCAGCGACACTGGTCTACCTTCTCAGCTACACTGGTCTACCTTCTCAGCTACACTGGTCTACCTTCTCAGCTACACTGTCTACCTCCTCAGCGACACTGGTCTACCTTCTCAGCTACACTGGTCTACCTTCTCAGCGACACTGGTCTACCTTCTCAGCTACACTGGTCTACCTTCTCAGCTACACTGGTCTACCTCCTCAGCGACACTGGTCTACCTTCTCAGCTACACTGGTCTACCTTCTCAGCTAACTGGTCTACCTTCCTCAGCTACACTGGTCTACCTCCTCAGCTACACTGGTCTACCTTCTCAGCTACACTGGTCTACCTTCTCAGCGACACTGGTCTACCTTCCTAGCTACACTGGTCTACCTTCACTCAGCTACATCTGCTACTACCTCCTCAGCGACACTGGTCTACCTTCTCAGCTACACTGGTCTACCTTCTCAGCTACACTGGTCTACCTCCTCAGCGACACTGGTCTACCTCCTCAGCTACACTGGTCTACCTTCTCAGCTACACTGGTCTACCTCCTCAGCGACACTGGTCTACCTCCTCAGCTACACTGGTCTACCTTCTCAGCTACACTGGTCTACCTCCTCAGCGACACTGGTCTACCTTCTCAGCTACACTGGTCTACCTTCTCAGCTACACTGGTCTACCTCAGCGACACTGGTCTACCTCCTCAGCTACACTGGTCTACCTTCTCAGCTACACTGGTCTACCTCCTCAGCGACACTGGTCTACCTTCCTCAGCTACACTGTCTACCTCCTCAGCTACACTGGTCTACCTTCTCAGCTACACTGGTCTACCTTCTCAGCTACACTGGTCTACCTCCTCAGCTACACTGGTCTACCTCCTCAGCTACACTGGTCTACCTTCTCAGCTACACTGGTCTACTTCAGCAACTGTCACCTCCAGCTACACTGGTCTACCTTCTCAGCTACACTGGTCTACCTCCTCAGCTACACTGGTCTACCTTCTCAGCTACACTGGCTAACCTTCTCAGCTACACTGGTCTACCTCCTCAGCTACACTGTCTACCTTCTCAGCTACACTGGTCTACCTCTCAGCTACACTGGTCTACCTTCTCAGCTACACTGTCTACCCCTCAGCTACACTGGTCTAACCTCCTCAGCTACACTGGTCTACCTCCTCAGCTACACTGGTCTACCTCCTCAGCTACATGGCTACCTCCTCAGCTACACTGGTCTACCTCTCAGCTACACTGGTCTACCTCCTCAGCTACACTGGTCTACCTTCTCAGCTACACTGGTCTACCTCCTCAGCTACACTGGTCTACCTTCTCAGCTACACTGGTCTACCTCTCAGCTACACTGGTCTAACCTTCTCAGCTACACTGGCTACCTTCTCAGCTACACTGGTCTACCTTCCTCACTACACTGGTCTACCCTCAGCTACACTGGTCTACCTTCCAGCTACACTGGTCTACCTCAGCTACACTGGTCTACCTTCTCAGCTACACTGGTCTACCTCTCAGCTACACTGGTCTACCTCTCAGCGACACTGGTCTACCTTCTCAGCTACACTGGTCTACCTCCTCAGCTACACTGGTCTACCTCAGCTACACTGGTCTACCTCAGCTACACTGGTCTACCTCAGCTACACTGGTCTACCTTCTCAGCTACACTGGTCTACCTTCTCAGCGACACTGGTCTACCTTCTCAGCTACACTGGTCTACCTCCTCAGCTACACTGGTCTACCTCAGCTACACTGGTCTACCTCCTCAGCTACACTGGTCACCTCAGTACACGTTATTCAGCTACACTGGTCTACCTCCTCAGCTACACTGGTCTACCTCCTTAGCTACACTGGTCTACCTCATACATCTACCTCAGCTACACTGGTCTACCTCCTCAGCTACACTGGTCTACCTCCTACTACACTGGTCTACCTCCTCAGCTACACTGGTCTACCTCTCAGCTACACTGGTCTACCTCCTCAGCTACACTGGTCTACCTCAGCTACACTGGTCTACCTCAGCTACACTGGTCTACCTCAGCTACACTGGTCTACTTCCTCAGCTACACTGGTCTACCTCAGCTACACTGGTCTACCTCCTCAGCTACACTGGTCTACCTCCTCAGCTACACTGGTCTACCTCCCTCACTATACTGGTCTACCTCAGCTACACTGGTCTATCTCACTACACGTCTCCTCAGCTACACTGGTCTACCTCCTCAGCTACACTGGTCTACCTCCTCAGCTACACTGGTCTACCTCAGCTACACTGGTCTACCTCAGCTACACTGGTCTACCTCCTCAGCTACACTGGTCTACCTCCTCAGCTACACTGGTCTACCTCCTCAGCTACACTGGTCTACCTCCTCAGCTACACTGGTCTACCTCAGCTACACTGGTCTACCTCCTCAGCTACACTGGTCTACTTCCTCAGCTACACTGGTCTACCTCCTCAGCTACACTGGTCTACCTCAGCTACACTGGTCTACCTCAGCTACACTGGTCTACCTCAGCTACACTGGTCTACCTCCTCAGCTACACTGGTCTACCTCCTCAGCTACACTGGTCTACCTCCTCAGCTACACTGGTCTACCTCCTCAGCTACACTGGTCTACCTCCTCAGCTACACTGGTCTACCTCCTCAGCTACACTGGTCTACCTCCTCAGCTACACTGGTCTACCTCCTCAGCTACACTGGTCTACCTCCTCAGCTACACTGGTCTACCTCAGCTACACTGGTCTACCTCCTCAGCTACACTGGTCTACCTCCTCAGCTACACTGGTCTACCTCCTCAGCTACACTGGTCTACCTCCTCAGCTACACTGGTCTACCTCAGCTACACTGGTCTACCTCCTCAGCTACACTGGTCTACCTCCTCAGCTACACTGGTCTACCTCCTCAGCTACACTGGTCTACCTCCTCAGCTACACTGGTCTACCTCTAGCTACACTGGTCTACCTCTCAGCTACAAGTCTACCTCCACACACTGGTCTACCTCCTCCAGCTACCTGGTCTACTTCTCCTCAGCTACACTGGTCTACCTCCTCAGCTACACTGTCTACTCTCAGTCACTGGTCTACCTCTTCAGCTACACTGGTCTACCCTCAGCTACACTGGTCTACCTCCTCAGCTACACTGGTCTACCTCAGCTACACTGGTCTACCTCAGCTACACTGGTCTACCTCCTCAGCTACACTGGTCTACCTCAGCTACACTGGTCTACCTCAGCTACACTGGTCTACCTCTCAGCTACATGGTCTACAACCTGGTCTACCTCGCTACACTGTCTACCTCACTACACTATGGTCTACCTCCTCAGCTACACTGGTCTACCTCCTCAGCTACACTGGTCTACCTCAGCTACACTGGTCTACCTCAGCGACATCTGGAGGTCAAGAGAACATTTCTGTGTTTTACATCCTGTTTACATCTTGTTTAAGACGTCTTACGTCTTGTTTGCGTCCTATTTATGTCTTTATATATTGTTTACGTCATGTCTACGCATTGTTTTTACGTCTTGTTTACCTAGTTTAAATTTTTTAGGTCTTGTTTCCATATTGTTTACGTCTATTTTACGTTTTGTTTACATGTTGGTAAGACACATAGGCAATATTTAGAGATCTTTATTCCGAAACGTTTCGCCTTCACAGTAGGCTTCTTCAGTCGAGTATAGAAAATAGGCAGGAACAGTAGAGATGTGAAGAGAATGTAATCAGTCCATCACCCTTGAAGACGTAGATTTGAGGTTGTCAGTCCCTCAGCCTGGAGAAGAGTTCCGTTCCATAGTCTGAAACAATGTGAAGATCAAGGGACAGTGTGGAGACTTATATACTGTCGGAAGGGAAGGTGTAGAGTAGTAGTAAGAATGTAGTCACTGAGAGGTCACGTCCCTCTCAGATCCAACCATTCTCTCTTGAAAAGTTGTCTAAGGTGTTTCACGCCCTATATATTAATTAAATCTGGTTTATATCTTGGTTAACCTCTTTTAAAATACATTTCTTGGAGGCCTTGACTGAGTTTTTATAAGTTTTATATATGTCGTTATTTCATTATTGTTACTCACCCAATACTAAGGTAGACACATCAGTTTTTTTTTTTCAATTCGTTGTTTCCGAACTTTATTTTCAATTTTTTTTGCGTTAATTTGAAGTTTGAAACACCTGGGTACAGCTTTACAGCAAAGTTGAGCACGAGTTTCAACTGTCTCACAATTTGGAGATGAAACTCGAGTCAAGTTGAAAGTACCTTATATATATATATATATATATATATATATATATATATATATATATATATATATATATATATATATATATATATATATATATATGGGAAATACTTCAGTCATAGAGTAGTCAGGCCATGGAATAGCCTAGAAGGTGATGTGGTAGAGGCAGGAACCATACATAGTTTTAAGGCGAGGTATGATAGAGCTCATGGGGCAGGGAGAGAGAGGACCTAGTAGCAATCAGCGAAGAGGCGGGGCCAGGAGCTGTGACTCGACCCCTGCAATCACAAATAGGTGAGTACAAATAGGTGAGTACACACACACACACATATATATATATATATATATATATATATATATATATATATATATATATATATATATATATATATATATATATATATATATATATATATATATAGTGTGGTTGCAGGGGTCGAGTCATAGCTCCTGGCCCCCGCCTCTTCACTGTGTGTGTGTGTGTGTGTCGTGCCGAATTGGTAAAACTGGTCAATTAGCAAGAACTTATAGATAAAATTTGCGATTTTGGCTTAAATAGCAACGCTTTTCTTGCCGAATAACGCAAGCGAAGACTTGTGTATGCAATAATTTCGCACAAATAATTCTGAACGTAACGAAAAAATATATTTAATTGTGTTTGTTTATTATTAAATTATTGTAAACTTATCTAAAATATATTTAGTTGGATTAGGCTAAATTAAATTGCGCTTGTTATAATAAGGTTAGGTAAGTTTTTTAAGGTTCTTTTGGTACAAAATTATTAATTTTTACATTAACATAAATAAAAAAAAATATATCTTTGAACGTATAAGAGAAAATTTTATAAAGGACTTAATTTTAAATTAATTCTTGCTAATTGACCAGTTTTACATATATGTAAGATCTGTACTCTGGCAGTGGATGGCAGTGTTGCATAGCAAGAGTACATAAAGTTTAACATGAAGTGAACTAAGTGGAGACTATCGTTATCTCATTCACAGAAACTTGACTCGCCACTTGAGCATCACTGAGGGAATCATCTCCCTGACAGGGTCGTCCTGCTTAGTCCCTCCTCCGCTAAGCCTCCACAGGAAGCGACTGTCGTTTCCCTCAGCCAGGATGATAATGATGATGATTTAATTGGGAAAATAACATTTTTTTAATTATTTTGCTTATTTTGCTTGCAAAAGTATTTGACAAATGCGATCATGGCGTAATAGCCCATAAAATACGTGCTAAAGGAATAACTGGGAAAGTGGGGAGATGGATCTTCAACTTCCTAACAAATCGAACACAAAGAGTACTGGTCAACAGAGTTAAATCGGAGGCTGCCATAGTGAAGAGCTCTGTTCCACAAGGCACAGTACTCGCCCCCATCTTATTCCTTATCCTCATATCAGACATAAACAGAGATATACACCACAGCACCGTATCATCCTTTGCGGATGATACTAGGATCTGCATGAGGCTGTCATCTGCTATAAACAAAGTTTTCCAGTGGGCAACGGTAAACAATATGATGTTCAATGAGGACAAATTCCAACTACTCCGTTATGGAAAACTGGAGGAGATAATAACTAGAACAGAGTATACTACTGACTCCGGCCATACAATAGAGCGGAAAAATAATGTAAGGGACCTGGGAGTAGTAATGTCTGAGGATCTCACTTTCAAGGATCACAACAGTGCCACGATCGCACGTGCAAAGAAAATAATAGGATGGATAATGAGAACTTTCAAAACGAGAGATGCCAAGCCCATGATGATCCTTTTCAAATCACTTGTTCTCTCTAGGCTGGAATACTGCTGTGCATTAACATCTCCATTCAAAGCAGATGAAATCGCAGATCTAGAGAGTGTACAGGGATCCTTTACTGCACGTATAAGTTCTGTCAAGCACCTTAACTACTGGGAACGCTTGGAAGCACTTGACTTGTACTCGTTGGAACACAGGAGGGAGAGATATATCATAATCTACACTTGGAAAATCTTGGAAGGAATGGTCCCAAATCTGCACACAGAAATCACTCCCTACGAAAGTAAAAGACTGGGCAGGCGATGCAAAATGCCCCCAATAAAAAGTAGGGGCGCCATTGGTACACTAAGGGAAAACACCATAAGTGTCCGGGGCCCAAAACTGTTCAACTGCCTCCCATCAAGCATTAGGGGAATTGCCAATAAACCCCTGGCTGCCTTCAAGAGAGAGCTGGACAGATACCTAAAGTCAGTGCCGGATCAGCCGGGCTGTGGCTCGTACGTTGGACTGCGTGCGGCCAGCAGTAACAGCCTAGTTGATCAGGCCCTGATCCATCGGGAGGCCTGGTCATGGACCGGGCCGCGGGGGCGTTGATCCCCGGAATAACCTCCAGGTAACCTCCAGGGATAAAGGTAGTTTCTCATAAAAGGAATTTTTTTCTTTTTTTTCTGACTAGATGATTAATTAACTCGTTTTCTGCAGCTAAAAAAAAAACATGATATTCCCTCATGATGATAATCGTGAAGGTTGAGCCTAATATTACCAGGAAAGGTTGAGAAGGAGTATTTTTCGTAGTGTAAAACTTACTGGAACATACACAAGCATTTTCAGTCGATTGGTCATTTGCGAGTTCATTTGTGTTGTACAAAGAACTAAAACGAAAAAAAAAAAAACAGTGAAACACTCAGTGGCCGCTTTATTAGGTACACCCTTGTAGAACTGGGCAGGGCCTTCCCATTAGCCTAGCAAAAGACCCTGAGTTCCTGTGGTATGGACTCCGCAAGGCGCTGGTAACATTCTTTAGGTATAATGATTAATGTTGACATGGTAACATCAAGCAGTTGCTGCAGATTTGTCAGCTGCAGCTTCCTGCTACCAGTCTCCTGTTTCACTATATTCCGAAGGTTTGCACCATATTCTAACCTTACCATCTGCATGTCGCAGCAGAAATCGTGCTTTGTCAGATCAGGCGACGTTGTTTCAGTCTTCAGTCTTCCAGTTTTGGCGAGTCTGTGCCCACTTTAGCTTCAGTATTCTGACTAGTAGAACCCGGTGTGGTGTTTGCTGCTGTAGCCCATCCACTTCAAGGTTCGACGTTTTGTGCATTCAGAGATGCTCTTCTGAATACCACTGTTGTTATCCATGATTATTTGAGTTACTGTCACCTTCTTATTAGCTTGAACCAGTTTAGCCATTCTTCTCTGACCTATCATCAACAAAGCATTTTCTCCCACAGAACTGCAGCTCACTGGATGTTTTCTGGGGGTTTTTTCTTACATTATCTGTCTCTGAACTTTAGAGATTGTTGTGTGTGAAAATCGCAGGACATCAGCAGCATCTGAGATAGTCAAACCACTCTGTCTGTTACCAAATATCATTCCACATTTTTTTCCCATTGTTCCCCATTCTGACGTTCAGTCTGAACAACAGTTGAACTCTTGACCATGTCTTGAGGTGCTGCCACTTGACTGGTTGATTATATATTTATATTACCGAATAAAGTGGCCACTGAGTGTATATGATTAGGTTCGCTTACTGCGACCAGTACACTGGCCGTAGTTGCCTGTTGGGATGTGATACACTGGCCGTAGTTGCCTGTTGGGATGTGATACACTGGCCGTAGTTGCCTGTTGGGATGTGATACACTGGCCGTAGTTGCCTGTTGGGATATGATACACTGGCCGTAGCTGCCTGTTGGGATGTGATACACTGGCCGTAGTTGCCTGTTGGGATGTGATACACTGGCCGTAGTTGCCTGTTGGGATGTGATACACTGGCCGTAGTTGCCTGTTGGGATGTGATACACTGGCCGTAGTTGCCTGTTGGGATGTGATACACTGGCCGTTGTTGCCTGTTGGGATGTGATACACTGGCCGTAGTTGCCTGTTGGGATGTGATACACTGGCCGTAGTTGCCTGTTAGGATGTGAAGGTTATTTAAGGCGACGTTTAATTAGGCCTTGTACGTACTATAATCTCTTCATCTAGCAGGATGATAACATCCTCGCCATCCTGCCATCCTGATATCCTGCCATCCTGCCATCTTCCCAGCTATAATTAATGGAAGCAATAATGAGCTAATGAGCCCTGTATCGTCTGTATGAGTACTGTATCGTTTGTATGAGTACTGTATCGTTTGTATGAGTACTGTATCGTCTGTATGAGTACTGTATCGTTTGTATGAGTATTGTATCGTCTGTATGAGTACTGTATCGTTTGTATGAGTACTGTATCGTCTGTATGAGTACTGTATCGTCTGTATGAGTATTGTATCGTCTGTATGAGTACTGTATCGTTTGTATGAAACTGTATCGTCTGTATGAGTACTGTATCGTCTGTATGAGTATTGTATCGTCTGTATGAGTACTGTATCGTTTGTATGAGTGCTGTATCGTCTGTATGAGTGCTGTATCGTCTGTATGAGTATTGGATCGTCTGTATGAGTACTGTATCGTGTGTATGAGTACTGTATCGTCTATATGAGTGATGTATCGTCTGTATGAGTATTGTATCGTTTGTATGAGTACTGTATCGTCTGTATGAGTGCTGTATCGTCTGTATGAGTACTGTATCGTCTGTATGAGGACTGTATCGTCTGTATGAGTGCTGTATCGTCTGTATGAGTACTGTATCGTCTGTATGAGTACTGTATCGTCTGTATGAGTACGGTATCGTCTGTATGAGTACTGTATCGTCTGTATGAGTACTGTATCGTCTGTATGAGTGCTGTATCGTCTGTATGAGTATTGTATCGTCTGTATGAACCTTGTATCGTCTGTATGAACCTTGTATCGTCTGTATTAGTCTGTATGAACCTTGTATCGTCTGTATGAACCTTGTATCGTCTGTATTAGTTTGTATGAACCTTGTATCGTCTGTATGAACCTTGTATCGTCTGTATTAGTCTGTATGAACCTTGTATCGTCTGTATGAACCTTGTATCGTCCGTATTAGTCTGTATGAACCTTGTATCGTCTGTATGAACCTTGTATCGTCTGTATGAACCTTGTATCGTCTGTATGAACCTTGTTTCGTCTGTATTAGTCTGTATGAACCTTGTATCGTCTGTATGAACCTTGTATCGTCTGTATGAACCTTGTATCGTCTGTATGAACCTTGTATCGTCTTTATGAACCTTGTTTCGTCTGTATGAGTCTGTATGAACCTTGTATCGTCTTTATGAACCTTGTATCGTCTGTATGAACCTTGTTTCGTCTGTATTAGTCTGTATGAACCTTGTATCGTCTGTATGAACCTTTTCGTCTGTATTAGTCTGTATAAAACCTTGTATCGTCTGTATGAACCTTGTATCGTCTGTATGAACCTTGTATCGTCTGTATGAACCTTGTATCGTCTGTATGAACCTTGTATCGTCTGTATGAACCTTGTTTCGTCTGTATTAGTCTGTATGAACCTTGTATCGTCTGTATGAACCTTGTATCGTCTGTATGAACCTTGTATCGTCTGTATGAACCTTGTATCGTCTTTATGAACCTTGTTTCGTCTGTATGAGTCTGTATGAACCTTGTATCGTCTTTATGAACCTTGTATCGTCTGTATGAACCTTGTTTCGTCTGTATTAGTCTGTATGAACCTTGTATCGTCTGTATGAACCTTGTTTCGTCTGTATTAGTCTGTATGAACCTTGTATCGTCTGTATGAACCTTGTATCGTCTGTATGAACCTTGTATCGTCTTTATGAACCTTGTTTCGTCTGTATGAGTCTGTATGAACCTTGTATCGTCTGTATGAACCTTGTATCGTCTGTATGAACCTTGTTTCGTCTGTATTAGTCTGTATGAACCTTGTATCGCTGTATGAACCTTGTATCGTCTGTATGAACTTGTATCGTCTGTAATGAACCTTGTATCGTCTTTATGAACCTTGTTTCGTCTGTATGAGTCTGTATGAACCTTGTATCGTCTGTATGAACCTTGTATCGTCTGTATGAACCTTGTATCGTCTTTATGAACCTTGTTTCGTCTGTATGAGTCTGTATGAACCTTGTATCGTCTGTATGAACCTTGTATCGTCTGTATGAACCTTGTATCGTCTGTATGAACCTTGTATCGTCTGTATGAACCTTGTATCGTCTGTATGAACCTTGTATCGTCTGTAGAACCTTGTATCGTCTTTATGAAACCTTGTTTCGTCTGTATGAGTCTGTATGAACCTTGTATCGTCTGTATGAACCTTGTATCGTCTGTATGAACCTTGTTTCGTCTGTATGAGTCTGTATGAACCTTGTATTGTCTATATGAACCTTGTTTCGTCTGTATGAGTGTATGAACCTTGTATTGTCTATATGAACCTTGTTTCGTCTGTAAGAGTCTGTATGAACCTTGTATCGTCTGTATGAACCTTGTATTGTCCATATGAACCTTGTTTCGTCTGTATACTAGTGTATACAGTGTATACTAGTGTGTATACTAGTGTATACTAGTGTGTATACCAGTGTATACTATGTGTGTATACCAGTGTATACTAGTGTGTATACCAGTGTATACTATGTATACCAGTGTATACTAGTGTGTATACCAGTGTATACTAGTGTGTATATCAGTGTATACTAGTGTGTATACCAGTGTATACTAGTGTGTATACTAGTGTATACTAGTGTGTATACCAGTGTATACTAGTGTGTATACCAGTGTATACTAGTGTGTATACCAGTGTATACTAGTGTATACCAGTGTATACTAGTGTGTATACCAGTGTATACTAGTGTGTATACCAGTGTATACTAGTGTGTATACCAGTGTATACTAGTGTGTATACCAGTGTATACTAGTGTGTAACCAGTGTATACTATGTTGTATACCAGTGTAACTAGTGTGTTATACCAGTGTATACTATGTATACCAGTGTATACTAGTGTGTATACCAGTGTATACTAGTGTGTATATCAGTGTATACTAGTGTGTTATACCAGTGTATACTAGTGTGTATACTAGTGTATACTAGTGTGTTATACCAGTGTATACTAGTGTGTATACCAGTGTATACTAGTGTGTATACCAGTGTATACTAGTGTGTATACTAGTGTGTATACCAGTGTATACTAGTGTGTATACCAGTGTATACTAGTGTATATACCAGTGTATACTAGTGTGTATACCAGTGTATACTAGTGTGTATACCAGTGTATACTAGTGTGTATACCAGTGTATACTAGTGTGTATACCAGTGTATACTAGTGTGTATACCAGTGTATACTAGTGTGTATACCAGTGTATACTAGTGTGTATACCAGTGTATACTAGTGTGTATAGCAGTGTATACTAGTGTGTATACCAGTGTATACTAGTGTATACCAGTGTATACTACTGTGTATACCAATATACTAGTGTGTATACCAGTGTATACTAGTGTGTATACCAGTGTATACTAGTGTATACCAGTGTATACTAGTGTGTATACCAGTGTATACTAGTGTGTATACCAGTGTATACTAGTGTGTATACCAGTGTATACTAGTGTATACCAGTGTATACTAGTGTGTATACCAGTGTATACTAGTGTGTATACCAGTGTATACTAGTGTGTATACCAGTGTATACTAGTGTATACCAGTGTATACTAGTGTGTATACCAATGTATACTAGTGTGTATACCAGTGTATACTAGTGTGTATACCAGTGTATACTAGTGTATACCAGTGTATACTAGTGTGTATACCAGTGTATACTAGTGTGTATACCAGTGTATACTAGTGTGTATACCAGTGTATACTAGTGTGTATACCAGTGTATACTAGTGTGTATACCAGTGTATACTAGTGTGTATACCAGTGTATACTAGTGTGTATACCAGTGTATACTAGTGTGTATACCAGTGTATGCTATGTATACCAGTGTATACTATGTATACCAGTGTATACTAGTGTGTATAACCAGTGTATACTATATATACCAGTGTATACTAGTGTGTATACCAGTGTATACTAGTGTGTATACCAGTGTATACTAGTGTGTATACCAGTGTATACTAGTGTGTATACCAGTGTATGCTATGTATACCAGTGTATACTATGTATACCAGTGTATACTAGTGTGTATACCAGTGTATACTATATATACCAGTGTATACTAGTGTGTATACCAGTGTATACTAGTGTGTATACCAGTGTATACTAGTGTGTATACCAGTGTATACTAGTGTGTTATACCAGTGATACTAGTGTGTATACCAGTGTATACTAGTGTGTATACCAGTGTATACTAGTGTGTATACCAGTGTATGCTATGTATACCAGTGTATACTATGTATACCAGTGTATACTATATATACCAGTGTATACTAGTGTGTATACCAGTGTATACTAGTGTGTATACCAGTGTATACTAGTGTGTATACCAGTGTATACTAGTGTGTATACCAGTGTATACTAGTGTGTATACTAGTGTATACTATGTGTATACTAGTGTATACTAGTGTGTATACCAGTGTATACTAGTGTGTATACCAGTGTATACTAGTGTGTATACCAGTATATACTAGTGTGTATACCAGTGTATACTAGTGTGTATACCAGTGTATACTAGTGTGTATACCAGTGTATACTAGTGTGTATACCAGTGTATACTAGTGTGTATACTAGTGTGTATACCAGTGTATACTAGTGTGTATACTAGTGTATACTAGTGTGTATACTAGTGTATACTAGTGTGTATACCAGTGTATACTAGTGTGTATACCAGTGTATACTAGTGTGTATATCAGTATATACTAGTGTGTATACCAGTGTATACTAGTGTGTATACCAGTGTATACTAGTGTGTATACCAGTGCATACTAGTGTGTATACCAGTGTATACTAGTGTGTATACCAGTGGTATACCAGTGTATATACCAGTGGTATACTGTACCGACGAGATAAAGAATTTGACATATGTACAACATCTGGATATCTTATAGACGTTTCGCCCTCCAGTGAGTTTATCAACACAATATATGGATGTAATAGAAATATATACAGCAGAGAGTGGAAGATACAGTCGTCAGTCCCTCATCCCCCGCCCCTAGGCTCAGGGACTGATTACCTCACCACCAGCCCCTAGGCTCAGGGACTGATTACCTCACCACCAGCCCCTAGGCTCAGGGACTTATTACCTCACCACCAGCCCCTAGGCTCAGGGACTGATTACCTCACCACCAGCCCCTAGGCTCAGGGACTGATTACCTCACCACCAGCCCCTAGGCTCAGGGACTGATTACCTCACCACCAGCCCCTTGGCTCAGGGACTGATTACCTCATCACCAGCCCCTAGGCTCAGGGACTGATTACCTCATCACCAGCCCCTAGGCTCAGGGACTGATTACCTCATCACCAGCCCCTAGGCTCAGGGACTGATTACCTCACCACCAGCCCCTAGGCTCAGGGACTGATTACCTCATCACCAGCCCCTAGGCTCAGGGACTGATTACCTCATCAACACAGCCCCTAGGCTCAGGACTGATTACCTCATCACTAGCCCCTAGGCTCAGGGACTGATTACCTCATCACCAGCCCCTAGGCTCAGGGACTTATTACCTCACCACCAGCCCCTAGGCTCAGGGACTGATTACCTCACCACCAGCCCCTAGGCTCAGGGACTGATTACCTCACCACCAGCCCCTAGGCTCAGGGACTGATTACCTCACCACCAGCCCCTTGGCTCAGGGACTGATTACCTCATCACCAGCCCCTAGGCTCAGGGACTGATTACCTCATCACCAGCCCTAGCTCAGGGACTGATTACCTCATCACCAGCCCCTAGGCTCAGGGACTGATTACCTCACCACCAGCCCCTAGGCTCAGGGACTGATTACCTCATCACCAGCCCCTAGGCTCAGGGACTGATTACCTCATCACCAGCCCCTAGGCTCAGGGACTGATTACCTCATCACAAGCCCCTAGGCTCGGGGACGATTACCTCATCACCAGCCCCTAGGCTCAGGGACATTCCCTTTCATCACCACCCCTAGGCTCAGGGACTGATTACCTCATCACCAGCCCCTTGGCTCAGGAATGACCCAGGGCTGTAATATTCTGTTATGTCCTTTAATTGAAACGAAGGTCACGGGTTGGCGAAACGTTCTACATCTACAAGAACCTGATGTCGTACACTGTCTAATACATCCTCCCCAGTCAGCACTGCATTACATCTCCCACATGAAGCCCAGCACTGCCAGTGACTCTCCCACATGAATCGCACTGCAGTGACACTCCACATAAGTCAGCACTGTGCGATAGTGACCAGTGTGATACATGAGCCAGTGTGAGGACAGTGAGCCAGTGGATGATATGAGGCAGGTGATGACAGGAGCCAGTGTGAGGACAGTGAGCCATGTATGATAGTGAGCCAGTGTGATGAATTGAGCCGTGGATAAAAGTGAGCCAGTGATGAAAATGACCATGTGATGAAAGTAGCCAGTGTGATATAGTGAGCCAGTTAGATAGTGAGCCAGTTGTATGACAGTGAGCAGTGTGATGATAGTGACCAGTGTGATGATAATGAGCCAGTGTGATGAACAGGAGCCAGGTGTGATGATATTGAGCCAGGTGATGATAATGAGCCCAGTGTGATGATTAGTGAAGCCAGTGTGATAGAGTGAGCCAATTGTGATGACAGTGAGCCAGTGTGATATAGTACCTAGTGTGATGATAGTGACCAGGCGATGATAGTAAGCCAGGCGATGAATAAGTGAGGCCAGTGGTATATAAGTAGCCAGTGTGATGATATGTGAGCCAGTGGATGACAGTGAGCCAGTGTGAGATAGTCGAGCCAGTTGATGATAATGAGCAGTGTATGAACATTGAGCCAGTGTGATGGCAGTGACCATGTGCATGATAGTGAGCCAGTGTGA
Source organism: Cherax quadricarinatus (assembly GCF_026875155.1). Taxonomy (NCBI): domain Eukaryota; kingdom Metazoa; phylum Arthropoda; class Malacostraca; order Decapoda; family Parastacidae; genus Cherax; species Cherax quadricarinatus. The sequence continues at coordinate 84,267,350 of NC_069407.1, forward strand.
TATAATGAGCCATGAGTGATAATAGTGAGCCAGTGTGATGAATAGAGCCATGTGCTGAATGTGAGCCAGTGTGATGATAGTGAGCCAGTGCGATGATAGTAAGCCAGTGCGATGATAGTGACCCAGTGTGATGATAGTGAGCCAGTGTGATGATAGTGAGCCAGTGTGATGACAGTGAGCCAGTGTGATGATAGTGAGCCAGTGTGATGATAATGAGCCAGTGTGATGACAGTGAGCCAGTGTGATGGCAGTGAGCCAGTGTGATGATAGTGAGCCAGTGTGATGATAATGAGCCAGTGTGATGATAGTGAGCCAGTGTGATGATAGTGAGCCAATGTGATGATAGTGAGCCAGTGTGATGATAGTGAGCCAGTGTGATTATAGTGAGCCAGTGCGATGATAGTGAGCCAGTGCGATGATAGTGAGCCAGTGTGATGATAGTGAGCCATTGTGATGATAGTGAGCCAGTGTGATGATAGTGAGCCAGTGTGATGATAGTGAGCCAGTGTGATGATAGTGAGCCAGTGTGATAGTGAGCCAGTGTGAGGACAGTGAGCCAGTGTGATGATAGTGAGCCGTGTGTGGACAGTGAGCCAGTGTGATGACAGTGAGATAGTGTGATGATAGTGAGCCAGTGTGATGATAGTAAGCCAGTGTGATAGTGAGCCAGTGTGATGACAGTGAGCCAGTGTGATGATAGTGAGCCAGTGTGATGATAGTGAGCCAGTGTGAGGACAGTGAGCCAGTGTGATGATAGTGAGCCAGTGTGAGGACAGTGAGCCAGTGTGATGACAGTGAGCTAGTGTGATGATAGTGAGCCAGTGTGATGATAGTGAGCCAGTGTGAGGACAGTGAGCCAGTGTGATGACAGTGAGCCAGTGTGATGATAGTGAGCCAGTGTGATGATAGTGAGCCAGTGTGATGATAGTGAGCCAGTGTGAGGACAGTGAGCCAATGTGATGATAGTGAGCCAGTGTGATGACAGTGAGCCAGTGTGATGACAGTGAGCTAGTGTGATGATAGTGAGCCAGTGTGATGATAGTGAGCCAGTGTGATGATAGTGAGCCAGTGTGAGGACAGTGAGCCAGTGTGATGACAGTGAGCTAGTGTGATGATAGTGAGCCAGTGTGATGATAGTGAGCCAGTGTGAGGACAGTGAGCCAGTGTGATGACAGTGAGCCAGTGTGATGATAGTGATCCAGTGTGATGATAGTGAGCCAGTGTGAGGACAGTGAGCCAGTGTGATGATAGTGAGCCAGTGTGAGGACAGTGAGCCAGTGTGATGACAGTGAGCCAGTGTGATGATAGTGAGCCAGTGTGATGATAGTGAGCCAGTGTGATGATAGTGAGCCAGTGTGATGATAGTGAGCCAGTGTGAGGACAGTGAGCCAGTGTGATGACAGTGAGCCAGTGTGATGATAGTGAGCCATGTGATGATAGTGAGCCAGTGTGATGATAGTGAGCCAGTGTGATGACAGTGAGCCAGAGTGATGATAGTGAGCCAGTGTGATGATAGTGAGCCAGTGTGATGATAGTGAGCCAGTGTGATGATAGTGAGCCAGTGTGATGATAGTGAGCCAGTGTGATGATAGTGAGCCAGTGTGATGATAGTGAGCCAGTGTGATGACAGTGAGCCAGTGTGATGATAGTGAGCCAGTGTGATGATAGTGAGCCAGTGTGATGATAGTGAGCCAGTGTGATGATAGTGAGCCAGTGTGAGGACAGTGAGCCAGTGTGAGGACAGTGAGCCAGTGTGATGACAGTGAGCCAGTGTGATGATAGTGAGCCAGTGTGATGATAGTGAGCCAGTGTGATGATAGTGAGCCAGTGTGAGGACAGTGAGCCAGTGTGATGATAGTGAGCCAGTGTGATGACAGTGAGCCAGTGTGATGACAGTGAGCCAGTGTGATGATAGTGAGCCAGTGTGATGATAGTGAGCCAGTGTGATGACAGTGTGATGAGTCAAGGAAGGCAACAGTTGACTGTCAACATCCACCGAGCAACACCTGTGTTCACAAGTGCACAGCAGAGTGCAAGAGATGGACCCAACAGCTGGAGCTTAACGCTGCTGATAGAGCCGGTGAACACACACACGTATGAACTAGTGAACAAACGGATTAACGTTATTACAGCAAATGTTATAAACTTATTATACCCTGTTGTAAATCCATCACATAGAGAGCATTAATTACCCACACAACAGTAAACAGACAACGGGAAATATATAATTCGTGTAAGGGATGTAATTAACGTAGTGAATAATTTCGGCTTTAATCTCTGTTCATTTTCGCTCATCATTTAACATATTATCCAAACATTATGAATTACCTGATTAACGGCACAAATTAAATTCCCCTGTATCGTAATTTTTTTTTTTAAGTAACAGTGGTTTGAAATTGCAATGTGATTCGGGTCGAGTGCAGAATATCTGAGAGCTAATTGTTTGTGTCGGCCTGGTTGTAGGTGCGGGGTCGAGTCCTGGCTCCTGGTTGACGCTTCCTAGCTGGTAGATTTGTTTAGAAGTCTTCCTTCCAGAGTCGTTCCACTGACGACAAACTTAAAATATAGTTATTAGTTACGTCTCCGTGATTCACTCTACTTAAGACACAGTTATTAGTTACGTCTCCATGATTAACTCTACTTAAGACACAGTTATTAGTTACGTCTCCGTGATTCACTCTGCTTAAGACACAGTTATTAGTTACATCTCCGTGATTCACTCTGCTTAAGACACAGTTATTAGTTACGTCTCCGTGATTAACTCTACTTAAGACAGTTATTAGTTACGTCTCCGTGATTAACTCTACTTAAGACAGTTATTAGTTACGTCTCCGTGATTCACTCTACTTAAGACATAGTTATTAGTTACGTCTCCGTGATTCACTCTACTTAAGACAGTTATTAGTTACGTCTCCGTGATTAACTCTACTTAAGACACAGTTATTAGTTACGTCTCCGTGATTCACTCTGCTTAAGACACAGTTATTAGTTACGTCTCCGTGATTCACTCTACTTAAGACACAGTTATTAGTTACGTCTCCGTGATTCACTCTGCTTAAGACACAGTTATTAGTTACGTCTCCGTGATTCACTCTGCTTAAGACACAGTTATTAGTTACGTCTCCGTGATTCACTCTACTTAAGACACAGTTATTAGTTACGTCTCTGTGATTCACTCTACTTAAGACAGTTATTAGTTACGTCTCCGTGATTAACTCTACTTAAGACACAGTTATTAGTTACGTCTCCGTGATTCACTCTACTTAAGACACAGTTATTAGTTACGTCTCCGTGATTCACTCTACTTAAGACACAGTTATTAGTTACGTCTCCGTGATTCACTCTACTTAAGACACAGTTATTAGTTACGTCTCCGTGATTCACTCTACTTAAGACACAGTTATTAGTTACGTCTCCGTGATTCACTCTACTTAAGACAGTTATTAGTTACGTCTCCGTGATTAACTCTACTTAAGACACAGTTATTAGTTACGTCTCCGTGATTCACTCTACTTAAGACACAGTTTATTAGTTACGTCTCCGTGATTCACTCTACTTAAGACACAGTTATTAGTTACGTCTCCGTGATTCACTCTACTTAAGACAGTTATTAGTTACGTCTCCGTGATTAACTCTACTTAAGACACAGTTATTAGTTACGTCTCCGTGATTCACTCTACTTAAGACACAGTTATTAGTTACGTCTCCGTGATTCACTCTACTTAAGACAGTTATTAGTTACGTCTCCGTGATTAACTCTACTTAAGACACAGTTATTAGTTACGTCTCCGTGATTCACTCTACTTAAGACACAGTTATTAGTTACGTCTCCGTGATTCACTCTACTTAAGACACAGTTATTAGTTACGTCTCCGTGATTCACTCTACTTAAGACACAGTTATTAGTTACGTCTCCGTGATTCTACCTAAGACAGTCATTAGTTACGTCTCCGTGATTCACTCTACTTAAGACACAGTTATTAGTTACGTCTCCGTGATTCACTCTACTTAAGACAGTTATTAGTTACGTCTCCGTGATTAACTCTACTTAAGACACAGTTATTAGTTACGTCTCCGTGATTCACTCTACTTAAGACACAGTTATTAGTTACGTCTCCGTGATTCACTCTACTTAAGACAGTTATTAGTTACGTCTCCGTGATTAACTCTACGTAAGACACAGTTATTAGTTACGTCTCCGTGATTCACTCTACTTAAGACACAGTTATTAGTTACGTCTCCGTGATTCACTCTACTTAAGACACAGTTATTAGTTACGTCTCCGTGATACACTCTACTTAAGACACAGTTATTAGTTACGTCTCCGTGATTCTACCTAAGACAGTCATTAGTTACGTCTCCGTGATTCACTACGTATTGTTGATAATGGTATAAAATTCTGACAGGTTGAAGATCAAGACACATGTGCTACACTTGGGTAACTTACTGCTGAAACGTAATCAGTCCATCAACCTTGGTGGTCAGTCCCTCAGCCTCCAGGCTGAGGGACTGACCACTTCAAATACTTTTTCTCCAAGGTTGATGGACTGATTACATCATCTTTATTTCATTTCTACTGCTCCCTTTGTATTTGACTGAAGAAGCCTACTGTGTAATAATAATAATAATAATAATAATAATAATAATAATAATAATAATAATAATTCTACCAGTACATGTACAAGGTATACAGACCATAGCTGACATCACGCAAATTAGGTCAGTTTTGTCCCAGGATGCGACCCACATCAGTCGATTAACACCCAGGTATCCATTTTACTGATGGGGAACATAGACAACAGGTAAAAGGAAACACCCCCCATGTTTCTACCCTCGCTGGGAATCGAACCCGGACCCTCGCCGTGTGAAGCGAGAGCTTTAGCCACCAGGCCACGGGGCCTGGTGACTAAAGATACCCAACCGCTGCTCATGTCTCTTAATCTTCAATACTGTAGCATAATGTACTGAACTGATCAAAGTAAACCGAACCATACCCCCGGCCGGGATTGAACCCGCGGTCAGAGAGTCTCAAAACTCCAGCCCGTCGCGTTAGCCACTAGACCAGCTAGCCACAATAAGATTCATCCAACTAGGTATATTTCTACACCATAGGAAGGTTAGCACAGGCACCTCTGTGACCACAAATGCAAGTTTTTACAGACGAATCTCCAGCTAGCGTGGCCGTGACGAACTCTAGCTCAAGTCCCTTCACTGCCGTCAACAGCGACGGGCTGGAGTTTTGAGACTCTATGACCGCGGGTTCAATCCCGGCCGGGGGTATGGTTTGTTTGCAATCGTGTCATTACGATTTCTTGAGTCTGATCAAAGTAGACACACTGACTGGCTGGTCAGGTGAGGTTGACTGGCTCCTCAGAAGTCACTCCTGTACACAGTACAGAGGTGAGCACTTCTCTTTTGCATACTTCGTAATTTAAGTAACAACAACGTTAGTTTCGATGGTTACGCAATCTGAGACAGATATCCCCGTGTTCCATAACCCCAGCCCCCTGTTCCTCAGTGCATGCGACTGGAATAGTGCAGAGTGCTGCGTAAGTTTGTAATTCAGTTCAGTATCAGCATTGACGACTAAAAGAGAATCAGAATAGGCACTAGCAAGTTATCACATGGAAATTAATATAATAGTTCCTACCAACTTTGAAGCTAAACTGAAGGAGCTTTCTCAGGTTATCTCAGAGAGACCAGTATCATCAAAATAGGAAAGTTTACCCTCGGTTCATTAGAAAATTAAAAAGCTCATTTTCTTTAACATTCTAGTCCCATAAAATTTAAATTGAAAAAATCACAGCCATGCAGTTGAAAACGAATACAAATATACATCGAGTTAAGATAAACCAGAGCCTAGGGTTTGAAGCCAATCAGAAGAGGCATTCTCTAGTTATAAATGGAAAACAATGTATTTAATAAAACTGGCAAATTGGAACCTACACAACTCAAAGTTAATACCATTCTGTAAATAAAGGCTACCAGTGGTGAAAGTTTGAAGCCGATCAAAAAAGTCATTCTCTAGTAATTGACCAAATTCCAGTGATTCCAACTTTTTAACTATTTCAGTAAAATTGGAAATTTTCACTTACTTGGATTAAACTTGTGTGTCAGCATCCGTCATATTTAATGTTTGTTCAGTAGTATTCTGAAGACAGTCGGAAGACACATTCTTCAGTGATTCAATATAATTATCACTATTGAAATTAGCAAATTGGAATTTATGGCAGCCAGTAACAGCACCAACCATGTGTTGAGGAAACCACACAAATGGTAAAAGGTTGAACTCGATCAGACGAGTCATTCTTCAGTTATGGCAACGAATTCTAGTGATTCCAAGATTTTTATGCTATTTTACTACATAAACAAATTTTCCATCACTCAGACATAACTTAAGTTACTGTCGTGGCAGTAACTTGATTCAGCCATTAAGTACTGAAGTCTTTCAGAAGTAAACTGAATATTATTTAACGCGATTTAACGGGAATAAAAAATTGCATACGATTTTACATATTTAAAATGATCAGATCTGCTCCTATACAGCTGCATAATCCTACGGGTTTAGCGCTTCCCCTTGATTATAATTATAATAATTATAATGCTCCTATACGTTTAAATTTCACTCTTCACTGTCATCGACTTACGAGGGAACTCTTGTCTGACGCTCCACCGCTGAGGATGTTGTAACTTATCTCAGCCATTCCAGGATGCTGGAAATGAGTTCAGTAACTTTGGTCATAGGTCATCTGAACATGCTAATTGTTCTTGGAATTTGGTCCTCGTTACCGTACACAAGTGTTGATAATTTGAATCCGATTGGCTGAGATGTTCTCGAGTTACGAGCGAAGTGAATCGAAAAGTTCAGAGAAGAATAAAACGGAAAAAAATCAAGAAGCCAACTCTTCAAAGCGCCACTTGGGTGATTCCTTACTAAACTAAAATTTATACGTGTTTACCTCATGATGTAATTTTATAAAGTTTTTCTTCTTCTCTTTTTTAGTAAATGTCTACAGGAGAAGGGGTTACTAGCCCATTGCTCCCGGCATTTTAGTCGCCTCATACGACACGCATGGCTTACGGAGGAAAGATTCTTTTCCACTTCCCCATGGACAATAGAAGAAATAAAGAAGAACAAGAGCTATTTAGAAAAAGGAGAAAAACCTAGATGTATGTATATATATATGCATGTGCGTGTCTGTGAAGTGTGACCAAAGTGTAAGTTGGAGTAGCAAGATATCCCTGTTATCTAGCGTGTTTATGAGACAGAAAAAGAAACCAGCAATCCTACCATCATGCAAAACAGTTACAGGTTTCTGTTTCACAGTCATCTGGCAGGACGGTAGTACTTCTCTGGGTGGTTGCTGTCTACCAACCTACTACCTATTATAAGGGTGTGAAGCATGGGTGATGAATGTTGCAGCGAGGAGAAGGCTGGAGGCAGTAGAGATGTCATGTCTGAGGGCAATGTGAGGTGTGAATATAATGCAGAGAATTCGTAGTTTGGAAGTTAGGAGGAGTTGCGGGATTGCCAAAACTGTTGTCCAGAGGGCTGAGGAAGGGTTGTTGAGGTGGTTCGGACATGTAGAGAGAATGGAGCGAAACAGAATGACTTCAAGAGTGTATCAGTCTGTAGTGGAAGGAAGGCGGGGTAGGGGTCGGCCTAGGAAAGGTTGGAGGGAGGGGGTAAAGGAGGTTTTGTGTGCGAGGGGCTTGGACTTCCAGCAGGCATGCGTGAGCGTGTCTGATAGGAGTGAATGGAGACAAATGGTTTTTAATACTTGACGTGCTGTTGGAGTTTGAGCAAAGTAACATTTATGAAGGGGTTCAGGGAAACCGGCAGGCCGGACTTGAGTCCTGGAGATGGGAAGTACAGTGCCTGCACTCTGAAGGAGGGGTGTTAATGTTGCAGTTTAAAAACTGTAGTGTAAAGCACCCTTCTGGCAAGACAGTGATGGAGTGAATGATGGTGAAAGTTTTTCTTTTTCGGGCCACCCTGCCTTGGTGGGAATCGGCCAGTGTGATAATAAAAAAAATAATATTTTTATATAATTCGAGCATGTATGCTTAAATTTTATCAGTATTGATGGATGTGATGAATGGTTTTGAAAACCGACAAGTTGAAGAATTGAGACATTTATGCAACACATGGGAATCTTTATTGAAGAAACGTTTCGCCACACAGTGGCTTCATCAGTCCAATACAAAGTAGAAATGGGTAAGGAGAGTAGAAGTATGAGGTAATCAGTCCCTCAACCTGGATTCGATGTGTTCAGTCCATCACTCTTGTAGTAAGTGCAGCATAGGGCCAGAGAGGTGGCTTATATACTGCGGTGAGATGAGTTGAAGCAGGAGGAGGCGGGATTTTAGTGGGACCTGCCACTAGTGTAAGTAGGTCATCGTCCAAAGGTTTGGGCAAGCGTTGAAGTCTTTGTACCAAGATTCCATGATGTTGCAGTGTCTGACAGATGTGATGAATGGTTTTGAAAACCGACAAGTTGAAGAATTGAGACACTTATGTGTTGCATAAGTGTCTCAATTCTTCAGTATTGAAGGAGGGATGAGTTTAATATTTGCCGGGTAAACTGTGAAGCAACAGTCAGACTTTTCCATACTACTCCACACAGTTGCTCTCTCTGTTCTTCCCACTGGGGAACACCCGGAAATATTACGATAGAGTTAACGTTGATGTAATTAATACAATAGAGTAGAAGATGCATATATGTTATACACGCATACATACTGCGGGTTATTTGTGTATTCTTCCAGTCACGGTATTGTGTCTTTCTATTCTTTGTAGATAGTTGGTAGTATGCTAGTATGCATCACCTCACATACTTACCTCTCGAGACTCATCATCCCAAAAGTGGTGAGTGACGCCGCAGTTATCGGAGTAAGCAACCAGTTGAATACCTTGTTTATCAATACAGAATCAATACACCGGATGCCCCAAAACATACAGTGTAGGATTCATCTCCTAGAGAACGTCTGTGTAACGTATGTAAGAGAGAAAGTAGATACACTGAACACTTCGTAAGTGTTTCAAACAGTAAGACTGGCCTGGTCTCAGACCTGGCCGTGGGGGCGTTGACCCCCGAAACCCCCTTCAAATATACTCCAGGTATTGGCCTCTACAACAGCGGAGGTTACCTGGAGGTTATTCCGGGGATCAACGCCCCCGCGGCCCGGTCCATGACCAGGCCTCCCGATGGATCAGGGTCTGATCAACTAGGCTGTTACTGCTGGCCGCACGCAGTCCAACGTACGAGCCACAGCCCGGCTGATCCGGCACTGACTTTAGGTATCTGTCCAGCTCTCTCTTGAAGGCAGCCAGGGGCTTATTGGCAATTCCCCTAATGCTTGATGGGAGGCTGTTGAACAGTCTTGGACCCCGGACACTTATGGTGTTTTCCCTTAGTGTACCAATGGCGCCCCTACGGAGACCAGGTATTGCGTTAATCATGATACTGGAAGTGGCGAGAAACGAACATCTGGTCCACAGATAGTGGTAACCACACAATTAAATGAATACGTTAACCCAGCTGATGATGCCAGGCATCTGCTGGTAACATTGGCCTGAAACGCCAGGTCGTGTATTTACATTAAAGGAGAGAGTCAGTGCGTCCCGTTAACCTGGGAGAGGACTGCAGTGCTCCTTCACTAGTGGTTGGCTCTCACACTGGTGGTGGAAATATACAGGGACTCAAGAGTTACCTTTAGTGTTTGCCTTTGTTAGTCTGTTTTCCTTCCTTGACTGGTGACCTGGATTGCGACTGGGTACTACAGGCTTCACGTACTTGTGCTCGTTGATTGTGTCACACTTGGTTCATGGAACCTTGCATACTCTTGCATTAGTGCGGTAGTTGCATGCATGATGTTACATTCTACACTACAACCGTGCTACGACATGCTGCATACATTACCAACAGACAGGCGAGCTTATTTATTTCTTGCTGCATCTGGAATGCCTTGAAATGGAGTCCCTGGATCGTGCTTGTGTGTCGTATTATAGGTACTTAAATCTGTCAGGATCTGGGTGTCATTTGTGACTAAAGAATGAGCACCTCTTCTTCAAAGTATTACCACTCAATTTCTTAAATGAAAACATATTACGAACACAGGTAAGGAATGACCCGTGAGACCTGCTCGTAATGGAAATATGGAGTAAACAAAACTCAGCGGTAGACTATAATGTATATTTGCCTTCAGATATATACAAGAATGTACAATATGTACAGATAGAATAATAAGAGTACACTGGGGTGACAAATGGCAAAGCAGAAGCCAAAGTGCACCATGCTCAACCAGCAGCTAGGCAAGTCTGTCAATGCTTATCACAAGTGAACCACGTTGCTTCAGCTTTGGCGGGCTTGCCTGTGATTGGTCAGTGAAGCAAAGTATTGACTTAACGACGGGTACTCTATTGATTGTTAAACACTTAGCACCTGGTTCACTGGTTGGGAGGAAGCCTATATGGGAGTTTGACATACGCCGAATAAATTGTAACATACTCTTTGCATGCCATATCCCACCACTACCACCACCACCCCTCTAGAGTACAAGCACTATACTTCCCACCACCAGCACCACCCTCCCTCCTTCAGAGTGCAGGCAATATACTTCCCACCACTACCCCCTCCTTCAGAGTGCAGGCACTGTACTTCCTACCACCACCACCACCATCACCCCTCCTTCAGAGTGCAGGCACTGTACTTCGTACCACCACCACCACCCCTCCTTCAGAGTTCAGGCACTGTACTTCCTACCACCACCACCACCCCTCCTTCAGAGTGCAGGCACTGTACTTCCTACCACCACCACCACCACCCCTCCTTCAGAGGTCAGGCACTGTACTTCCTACCACCACCCGTCCTTCAGAGTTCAGGCACTGTACTTCCTACCACCACCACCACCACCCTTCCTTCAGAGTTCAGGCACTGTACTTCCTACCACCACCCGTCCTTCAGAGTTCAGGCACTGTACTTCCTACCACCACCACCACCACCACCACCCCTCCTTCAGAGTGCAGGCACTGTACTTCCTACCACCACCACCGCCACCACCACCCCTCCTTCAGAGTGCAGGCACTGTACTTCCTACCACCACCACCACCACCACCCCTCCTTCAGAGTGCAGGCACTGTACTTCCTACCACCAACACCCGTCCTTCAGAGTGCAGGCATTGTACTTCCTACCACCACCCGTCCTTCAGAGTGCAGGCACTGTACTTCCTACCACCAACACCCGTCCTTCAGAGTTCAGGCACTGTACTTCCTACCACCAACACCCGTCCTTCAGAGTGCAGGCACTGTACTTCCTACCACCACCCGTCCTTCAGAGTGCAGGCACTGTACTTCCTACCACCACACCCGTCCTTCAGAGTTCAGGCACTGTACTTCCTACCACCACCCCGTCCTTCAGAGTGCGGCACTGTACTTCCTACCACCAACACCCGTCCTTCAGAGTTCAGGCACTGTACTTCCTACCACCAACACCCGTCCTTCAGAGTGCAGGCACTGTACTTCCTACCACCACCACCCGTCCTTCAGAGTTCAGGCACTGTACTTCCTACCACCAACACCGTCTTCAGAGTTCAGGCACTGTACTTCTACCACCAACACCCGTCCTTCAGAGTTCAGGCACTGTACTTCCTACCACCACCCGTCCTTCAGAGTGCAGGCACTGTACTTCCTACCACCACCCGTCCTTCAGAGTGCAGGCACTGTACTTCCTACCACCACCACCCGTCCTTCAGAGTTCAGGCACTGTACTTCCTACCACCAACACCCGTCCTTCAGAGTTCAGGCACTGTACTTCCTACCACCAACACCCGTCCTTCAGAGTTCAGGCACTGTACTTCCTACCACCACCCGTCCTTCAGAGTGCAGGCACTGTACTTCCTACCACCACCCGTCCTTCAGAGTTCAGGCACTGTACTTCCTACCACCACCCGTCCTTCAGAGTTCAGGCACTGTACTTCCTACCACCACCCGTCCTTCAGAGTGCAGGCACTGTACTTCCTACCACCACCCGTCCTTCAGAGTGCAGGCACTGTACTTCCTACCACCACCACCCGTCCTTCAGAGTGCAGGCACTGTACTTCCTACCACCACCCGTCCTTCAGAGTGCAGGCACTGTACTTCCTACCACCACCCGTCCTTCAGAGTGCAGGCACTGTACTTCCTACCACCACCCGTCCTTCAGAGTGCAGGCACTGTACTTCCTACCACCACCCGTCCTTCAGAGTGCAGGCACTGTACTTCCTACCACCACCACCACCCGTCCTTCAGAGTGCAGGCACTGTACTTCCTACCACCACCCGTCCTTCAGAGTGCAGGCACTGTACTTCCTACCACCACCCGTCCTTCAGAGTGCAGGCACTGTACTTCCTACCACCACCCGTCCTTCAGAGTGCAGGCACTGTACTTCCTACACACCACCCGTCCTTCAGAGTGCAGGCACTGTACTTCCTACCACCACCCGTCCTTCAGAGTGCAGGCACTGTACTTCCTACCACCACCACCACCACCACCACCCCTCCTTCAGAGTGCAGGCACTGTACTTCCTACCACCACCCGTCCTTCAGAGTGCAGGCACTGTACTTCCTACCACCACCGTCCTTCAGAGTGCAGGCACTGTACTTCCTACCACCACCCGTCCTTCAGAGTGCAGGCACTGTACTTCCTACCACCACCCGTCCTTCAGAGTGCAGGCACTGTACTTCCTTCCACCACCCGCCCTTCAGAGTGCAGGCACTGTACTTCCTTCCACCACCCGTCCTTCAGAGTGCAGGCACTGTACTTCCTTCCCACCGCCTTCAGAGTGCAGGCACTGTACTTCCTACCACCACCCGTCCTTCAGAGTGCAGGCACTGTACTTCCTACCACCACCACCCGTCCTTCAGAGTGCAGGCACTGTACTTCCTACCACCACCACCCGTCCTTCAGAGTGCAGGCACTGTACTTCCTACCACCACCACCCGTCCTTCAGAGTGCAGGCACTGTACTTCCTACCACCACCACCACCCGTCCTTCAGAGTGCAGGCACTGTACTTCCTACCACCACCCGTCCTTCAGAGTGCAGGCACTGTACTTCCTAGACCACACCCGTCCTTCAGAGTGCAGGCACTGTACTGTCCTACCCACACCTCCTTCAGATGTGCAGGCACTGTACTTCCTACCAGCACCACCCGTCTTCAGAGTGCAGGCACTGTACTTCCTACATCCACCACGGTCCTTCAGGTGCAGGCATGTACATTCCTACCAACCACCCGTCCTTCAGAGTGCAGGCACTGTACTTCCTACCACCACCCGTCTTCGCAGTGCAGGCACTGTACTTCCTACCACCACCACCGCCCTCAGTGCAGCACTGTACTTCCTCCACCACCCGTCTTCAGAGTGCAGGCACTGTACTTCCATACCCACCCGTCCTTCAGAGTGCAGGCACTGTACTTCCTACCACACCCCACCGTCCTTCAGAGTGCAGGCACTGTACTTCCTACCACCTACCCTCCTTCAGAGTGCAGGCACTGTACTTCCTACCACCACCCGTCCTTCAGAGTGCAGGCACTGTACTTCCTACCACCACCCGTCCTTCAGAGTGCAGGCACTGTACTTCCTACCACCACCCGTCCTTCAGAGTGCAGGCACTGTACTTTCTACCACCACCCGTCCTTCAGAGTGCAGGCACTGTACTTCCTACCACCACCACCACCCGTCCTTCAGAGTGCAGGCACTGTACTTCCTACCACCACCCGTCCTTCAGAGTGCAGGCACTGTACGTATCCTACACCACCCGTCCTTCAGAGTGCAGGCACTGTACTTTCTACCACCACCCGTCCTTCAGAGTGCAGGCACTACGGAAACAGGAGAGAGAGGGCAGTAGGAGGCCTGGGTAGGAACAAGAGAGAGTACATGAATGGTCTAATAATACTGAGTCTCTTCAACTCTGATGTGATGAAACTGGAGGACAATGAGAGGACATTAAAGATAGTACATGTACTCCATGTAAGGTGAACTTATGGAGTATAGTACATGTACTCCATGTTAAGGTGAACTTATGGAGTTAGTACATGTACTCATGTAAGATGAATTATGGAGTATAGTAACATGTACTCCATGTAAGGTGAACTTATAGGAGTATAGTACATGTGACTCCATGTAAGAGTGAACTTATGGAGTATAGTACATGTACTCCATGTAAGGTGAACTTATGGAGTATAGTACATGTACTCCATGTAAGGTGAACTTATGGAGTATAGTACATGTACTCCATGTAAGGTGAACTTATGGAGTATAGTACATGTACTCCATGTAAGGTGAACTTATGGAGTATAGTACATGACATCCATGTAAGGTGAACTTATGGGAGTGTAGTACATGTACACCATGTAAGGTGAACTTATGGAGTATAGTACATGTACTCCATGTAAGGTGAACTTATGGAGTATAGTACATGTACTCCATGTAAGGTGAACTTATGGAGTATAGTACATGTACTCCATGTAAGGTGAACTTATGGAGTATAGTACATGTACTCCATGTAAGGTGAACTTATGGAGTGAGTGAGCACAGGTTTACTGACATGCAAGGAGTGGTAGACAGTGAACATTGATGCAAGGAGTGGTGGACAGTGAACATTGATGCAAGGAGTGGTAGACAGTGAACATTGATGCAAGGAGTGGTAGACAGTGAACATTGATGCAAGGAGTGGTGGACAGTGAACATTGATGCAAGGAGTGGTGGACAGTGAACATTGATGCAAGAGTGGTAGACAGTGAACATTGATGCAAGGAGAGGTAGACAGTGAACATTGATGCAAGGAGTGGTAGACAGTGAACATTGATGCAAGAAGTGGTAGACAGTGAACATTGATGCAAGGAGTGGTAGACAGTGAACATTGATGCAAGAAGTGGTAGACAGTGAACATTGATCCCAAGGAGAGGTAGTTTTAGTGAACATTGAGCAAGGAGAGGTAGACAGTGAACATTGATGCAAGGAGTGGTAGACAGTGAACATTGATGCAAGGAGTGGTAGACAGTGAACATTGATGCAAGGAGTGGTAGACAGTGAACATTGATGCAAGAAGTGGTAGACAGTGAACATTGATGCAAGAAGTGGTGGACAGTGAACATTGATGCAAGGAGTGGTGGACAGTGAACATTGATGCAAGAAGTGGTAGACAGTGAACATTCATGCAAGGAGAGGTAGACAGTGAACATTGATGCAAGGAGTGGTAGACAGTGAACATTGATGCAAGGAGTGGTAGACAGTGAACATTGATGCAAGGAGTGTAGCCCAGTGAACATTGATGCAAGAAGTGGTAGCCCAGTGAACATTGATGCAAGAAGTGGTGGACAGTGAACATTGATGCAAGGAGTGGTGGACAGTGAACATTGATGCAAGAAGTGGTAGACAGTGAACATTCATGCAAGGAGTGGTAGACAGTGAACATTGATGCAAGGAGTGGTAGACAGTGAACATTGATGCAAGGAGTGGTAGACAGTGAACATTGATGCAAGAAGTGGTAGACGTGAACATTGAGCAAGAAGTGGTAGACAGTGAACATTGATTGCAAGGAGAGGTAAAATAGGGGAACATTGATGCAAGGAGAGGTGACAGTGAACATTGATGCAAGGAGTGGTAGACAGTGACATTGATGCAAGGAGTGGTAGACAGTGAACATTGATTGAAAAGGAGTGGTAGACAGTGAACATTGATGCAAGAAGTGGTAGACAGTGAACATTGATGCAAGAAGTGGTGGACAGTGAACATTGATGCAAGGAGTGGTGGACAGTGAACATTGATACAAGAAGTGGTAGACAGTGAACATTGATGCAAGGAGTGGTAGACAGTGAACATTGATGCAAGGAGTGGTAGACAGTGAACATTGATGCAAGGAGTGGTAGACAGTGAACATTGATGCAAGAAGTGGTAGACAGTGAACATTGATGCAAGAAGTGGTAGACAGTGAACATTGATGCAAGGAGAGGTAGATAGTGAACATTGATGCAAGGAGAGGTAGACAGTGAACATTGATGCAAGGAGTGGTAGACAGTGAACATTGATGCAAGGAGTAGTAGACAGTGAACATTGATGCAAGGAGTGGTAGACAGTGAACATTGATGCAAGAAGTGGTAGACAGTGAACATTGATGCAAGGAGAGGTAGATAGTGAACATTGATGCAAGGAGAGGTAGACAGTGAACATTGATGCAAGGAGTGGTAGACAGTGAAAAATTGATGCAAGAAGTGGTAGACAGTGAAATTTGATGCAAGGAGAGGTAGATAGTGAACATTGATGCAAGGAGGGTAGACAGTGAACATTAAAGCAAGGAGTGGTAGACAGTGAACATTGTGCAAGGAGTGGTGGGACAGGAACATTGATGCAAGGAGTGGTGACAGTGGAACATTGATGCAAGGAGTGGTAGACAGTGAACATTGATGCAAGGAGTGGTAGACATGAACATTGTTTGCAAGAAGTGGTAGACAGTGAACATTGATGCAAGGAGTGGTTTAGACAGTAAACTTTAAAGCAAGGAGCGGTAGACAGTGAACTTTGATGCAAGGAGCGTAAAACAGTGAACATTGATGCATAGGAGTGATAGACAGTGAACATTGATGCAAGGAGTGGTAGACAGTGAACATTGATGCAAGGAGTGGTAGACAGTGAACATTGATGCAAGGAGTGGTAGACAGTGAACATTGATGCAAGGAGCAGTAGACAGGGGAACATTGATGCAAGAAGTGGTAGACAGTGAACATTGTTTGCAAGAAGTGGTAGAGACAGTGAACATTGATGCAAGGAGCGGTAGACTGTGAACATTGATGCAAGAAGTGGTAGACAGTGAACATTGATGCAAGGAGAGGTAGACAGTGAACATTGATGCAAGAAGTGGTGGGACAGTGAACATTGATGCAAGGAGTGGTAGACCAGTGAACATTGATGCAAGGAGTGGTAGACAGTGAACATTGAGCAAGGAGCGGTAGAACTGTGACATTGATGCAAAAAGTGGTAGACAGTGAACATTGATGCAAGGAGAGGTAGACAGTGAACATTGATGCAAGAAGTGGTAGACAGTGAACATTGATGCAAGGAGTGACAGACAGTGAACAATGATGCAAGGAGTGGTAGACAGTGAACATTGATGCAAGAAGTGATATACAGTGAACAATTGATGAAAGGGAGTGGTGACAGTGAACATTGATGAAAGGGAGGTAGACAGTGAACATTGATGCAAGAAGTGGTAGACAGTGAACATTGATGCAAGGAGTGGTAGACAGTGAACATTGATGCAAGGAGTGGTAGACAGTGAACATTGATGCAAGGAGCGGTTTAGACGTGAACATTGATGCAAGAAGTGGTGACAGTGAACATTGATGCAAGGAGTGGTAGACAGTGAACATTGATGCAAGAAGTGGTAGACAGTGAACATTGATGCAAGGAGTGACAGACAGTGAACAATGATGCAAGGAGTGGTAGACAGTGAACATTGATGCAGTGGTCAGTCAGTGGTCAGTCGTCAGTGGTCAGTGGTCAGTCGTCACGTGAGGTCACAGACCCTGAGCTGCTTGGGGATTAGCGTGGACGGTTACAAAGCATGGCTTGCTTCTACAGTGTTTTAAAAGCTGAGGTTGGAGAGTTGAAGGAGGAGGTCTTGCTTCTCCAGGAGGAGATTAGGAGGCTGAAGGTCCACCTCAATGGGCCTGGGAGAGAGTGTGAGGTGGTTGGAGATGTGGGGAATGAGGCTTCTAGCAGTGAGGTGCAGTCTGTCTCTCACTGTGAGGAGGCTGTAGGTGGGGTGGTAGCAACGGCTACCAGCAGTGAGGTGCAGCCCAGCACCTGCTACAGTGGCGAGTTGTTCACAGTAATGGGAGGCGCATCAGAGTAAGGGGAAAATTAAGAGTGCAGATCTGAAGGTAGGAAATCGCTTCTCTGTTCTCCAGGATGAATGTACTTCAGTTGGCCCGTGAAGGTAAGGGTACTACTGCCCCTGCTAATGAAGGTAAGCGCATTCTTGTGGTTGGTGACTCTCAGGTAAATATGTTGATCGTGCTTTTTGTAATAGGAATAAGAAGATGAGAGATAGAGTTTTGCTTCCCTGGAGCTGGTGTTGGGGACATTGTCAACAGACTGGATAATATCATGTCAGGTTTAAAGGGAACAAGCCCATTATCTGTCTCAGTGTGGTGGAAATGATATTGGGAAGGGTTTGGAGAGGGAAAAGCTGCTAGATAAGTACAGGTCAGCTATAGATTTCATTAAATCTAAGGGAGGGATCCCAAATCATATGTAGCATCTTCCTAGAAGGGGAGTAGGAAAAAGAATGGTTGTTTAGGGCAATTGGTGTTTAAAATTTCTGGCTAGACAGATACTGCAAGGAACTTGCAATCCCATTCATTGACAACTGGAACAACTTTTATGGCAAACATGATATGTATGCAAGGGATGGGGTTCATCTTTTCTGGGGCAGGGGTTTGGTAGGGGACTTGCAGACTCGATTGAGAAGGCCATTGGTGAAATGCTATGATTTTAAACTGATGGAAGATAGAGGATGGGTTGTGTGTGGGAAACAAGCAGGTTGCAACACTAGGGTTGGAAACAGTTAAATGTATAAAGGCATTTAGCATGAAGTTATAAATAAAGACAATAGAACAGGTCAGCAAACAAAGGGGGACAGCAGGGCAGCAAGGGACTAGCTCCCTAGGTTTATATACTAATTAGCAGGAAATGTTTAGAAATAAAATAGATGAGCTAAGATTAATTTCAATGCAGGAAACATAGATATTATTGCTATAACAGAGACCTGGCTCAATCTGAAAGATAGAGAGATGCCCTCTGAATTTTCACATACAAGGCTATTTAAATTATTCCACACTGACAGGGTCAACAGGAAAGGTGGTGGAGTAGCGATGTATGTCAGAGACAATTTAAATTGTTGTGTTAGACAAGATATTAAATTAGAAGCGTCAGCCCTGAATCTGTTTGGTTACAGCTTCTCGAGGGCCGAGAAAAACTAATTTTGGGTGGTGATTTACGGGCCCCAAATCTTGATAGGAGTGCAGTAAACTTCTATGGGACGAAATTCGTAAGGCATCTACATACGAAAATGTTGTGCTAATGGGGGATTTCAAATATAGACAGATTGACGGAGCAATTTTGACAGGAAAATTTAGAGTCGGGGGACTTTCTTGATACGAATCCAGGATTGTTTTTTAAAACAGTTTGGGGACAGAGCCAATAGGGGAAAATAACCTCCTTGACTTGGTTCCCCCTTTCCAGTAGGGAAACACTAATTAATAATCTTGAGGTTAATGATGAGCTTGGGGAGAGTGATCACAAATCACTCAGTTTTAAAAATATCATGGAATTCCCCTAATAATGGCAAACAAGTCTCCGTCCCTGACTTTCGCTTGGCTGATTTCATAGGACTTAAAATTACTTAGGTGGGCTGAACTGGAATGACCTGGGCTAGGGGGAAAGGGAGGTGGTTTATGGTTGCCGATATGATGCTTTCCAGGGCATAGTTCTAGCTGCTCAGTCAAATTATGTTCCAAATAGGGAAATCAGATCAAACAAAAATGATCCTAAATGGATGAACAATAGATTTTAAAATATCTGATTGGTCAAAAGAGAGGCATATATAGGCAAATCAAAAGAGGGGAGGGGCAATTAAGAAATCGATATATTCAGTTAAAAGAGAGAAATAAAAAAGGGAATTAGAAAAGCAAATAGAGATTATGAGGTTAAAGTTGGCAAAGAGAATCGAAGACTAACCCAAAAGGATTCTTCAGGTATACAGAGTAAGATCAGGGACAAGATAGGCCCACTCAAAAGTTCCTCGGGTCAGTCACTGACAGTGATAAGGAAATGTGTAGAATTTTTAAAAAACATACTTCCTCTCAGTTTTTACACAGGAGGATACCAGCCCATATTCCAGTAATGATAAATTTGTAGAACCCGGGCGATAATAAACTGTGCACTATTAGGGTCAAAAAGTGACATGGTCCTTAGGCAAATAGATAAATTAAAACCTAAACAAATCCCCAGGCCCTGATGAACTGTATGCAAGGGTTCTAAAGGAATGTAAAGAGGAGCTTAGCACACCCTTTTGGGTAAACTTTTCAACATATCACTACAACTGGCATGGTGCCAGATAAGTGGAAAATGGCAAATGTGATACCTTTTTTCCAAAACAGGTGACAGGTCCTTAGCTTCGAACTATAGACCAATAAGCTAACCTCCATAGTGGGAAAATTTATGGAATCAATTTAATTGCCGAGGCAGTTCGTAGCCCACCTGAAAGCATAAATTAATCAACGAATCTCAGCATGGTTTTACAAAGGGGCGTTCCTGCCTTACGAATTTATTAACTTTTTTCACTAAGGTATTTGAGGAGGTAGATCATGGTAATGAAATAGATATTGTGTTATGGACTTCAGTAAGGCTTTGACAGGGTCCCACATCAGAGACTATTGAGGAAAATTAAAGCACAATGGAATAGAGGAGAAATTTTTTTTCCTGGATAAAAGGCATGGTTGACAAATGGGCAGCAGAGAGTTTTGCATAAATGGGGAGAAATCAGAGTGGGGAAGCGTCACGAGCGGTGTTCCACAGGGGTCAGTGTTGGGCCCCCTGCTGTTCACAATCTACATAAACGACATGGGATGAGGGCAAAGAGCGACATCGGCAAGTTTGCCGATGACACCAAAATAGGCGTCGAATTCATTCTGACGAGGGCATTCGAGCACTCCCGGAGGATTTGAAAAAGACTGATGCAGTGGTCGGAGAAGTGGCAGATGCAGTTTAATATAGACAAATGCAAAGTTCTAAATGTTGGACAGGGCAATAACCATGCCACATATAAACTAAATAATGTAGACTTAATATTACGGGGTTGCGAAAAAGATTTAGGAGTTTCTGGTTAGCAGTAATCTGAAACCAAGACAAACAGTGCATAAGTGTTCGCAATAAAGCTAATAGAACCTTGGCTTTATATCAAGAACATAAATAATAGGAGTCCTCAGGGTTTTTCTTCAACTCTATACATCCTTGGTTAGGCCTCATTTAGATTATGCTGCACAGTTTTGGTCACCGTATTACAGAATGGATATAAATTCTCTGGAAAATGTACAAAGGAGGATGACAAAAGATGATCCCATGTATCAGAAACCTTCCCTATGAGGATAGACTAAGGGCCCCGAAACGCCTCCAGAAAGCGTGAATTAGGGGGGGGTATGATTGAGGTTTTTTAAAAAAGAAAAAGGAATAAATAAAAGGGGGGGGTAAAATAGTGTGCTGAAAATATCTAGCCTAAAGGCCTGCAGCAATGGTTTTAAGTTTGGAAAAATTCAGATTTAGGAGGGGTATGGAAATCTGGTTTGGGAATAGAGTTGGGTGAGTGGAAAAAATTCCCAATAGTTATAACCAAACGTTGTTTTGGCCAAAAATGGTTATAAAAAAATTAAGTAGAATTTTTGGGTTGGGTTGGGAAAAAGTTTGGACCTGTTGGTTGGTTAAAAACCAAGGCCTTTTCCCGTGTTTCCCAAAAAAGCAATGGAAACCTACCTAATTATTGGGCATTTTAGGCCCTAGGGCTTAACCTCCTCCCATGGGCCCCTTTTTTGGGTTTCTGAAAAGTTTTTGGGGTTCAAGTTTAAAACAAAAAAGGATTAAAAATTTTTTTAAAATGAAAAAGGAGGGAGAAAAAGTGCCCCTTTAAAAACCCCCCCAAGGGAAGGGTAAACAGCGAATTTTTGAAAACAAAATTTTGGGGGAATGAAAAGGGATAAAAAAAAGGGAAGACGGAATTGGGAAGTAAGGAAAAGTGGCAGAAAAAACATTGGATTCCCCAAAGGGTTTTTTTTAATTTGGAAAATTGTTTCCAAGGATTTTTTTAAAGGAAATTTTTTGGAAAAAGTTTGGAAGGGGAACAATAGAAGGGGGAAAAGGGTTTTGAAAAATGGGGTTTGGATTCAAGAAAGGGGGTGGGTAGGGGGAACCCTTAAATCAAAAGGGGGTTGCCTTTTTCCCCATAAGCAAGGGAAAGTGGGGGGACAAGGGAAACTTGGGATCCCCAAGGGAGTGGTTTGCATTGTTTTTGATGACAAGTTTTTAAAACAGTGAACATTAAATGAAAGGGAAGTGGTAGACAGTGAACTTTTAAATGAAGAAAGGTGGGACATGAACATTGATGCAAGGGGGTGGTAAAACAGTAAAAACATTGAAAAAAGGAAGGGTAGACAGTGAAATTGTTTAAGGGGAAGTGGTAGACAGTTAAAAAATTGATGCAAGGAGGGGTTTAAAACAGTAAAACTTTTGTTTAAGGGGAGGGGTTGGGAACAGGAAAAAATTGAGGGAAGGGAGGGGTTTGGGCAGTGAACATTAAATCAAAATTTAACTTTTTCCCATTAATTCAAAATTTTAGACATTAACCCAATTATGCAAATTTTTTTCTAAATTTAAAAAATTTAAACCTAAATTAGCCAAATTAAAATAACCAATTTTCAAAATTTCCAAATAAAAATCCAAAATTAAACTAACCTTATCAAAAAAAACCCCATTAACCTTTCAAAATAACCATTTAAAAAATTATCCCAAATTTAAACCCCCCCCCCCCCCCCCCCCCCCCCCCCCCCAACCCCCCCCCCCCCCCCCCCCCCCAACCCCTACTCAAAAAACCCCCCCCCCCCCCAACCCCCAAAACCCCCCCCCCCAAACCCCCCCAACCCCCCCCCCCCCCCCCAAAACCCCCCCCAAAAAACCCCCCCCCCCAACCCCCAAAAAAACAAAACCCCCAAACCCCCCCCCCCCCCCCCCCCCCCAAAAACCCCCCCCAAAAAACCCCCCCCCCAGTGAACTTTGATGAAAGGGAAGGGGTTTGACAGGGAACTTTGATCCCGGGAAGTGGTGGGAAAAGTGAACTTTTGATGCAAGGAATGGAAGACAGGAAAATGATGAAAGGAGTGGTGAAAAGGCCCCAATTGATGCAAAAGGGGAAACCATGAACATTAAACCCAAAGGAAGGGAAGACAGTGAACATTGACCCGGGAAGGGGAGCCCTAAAACTTTAAAGGGGCCCAAGGGAGGGTTCCCCCGGGAAAAACTTTTAAAGCAAGAAGGGGGACTTTGAAAAATTGAAAAAGGGCCCGTGGTAGACATGAACTTTGGGATCCCAAGAAGGGGGAAAAAAAGTGAACTTGGGGAATGAAAAAAGGAGGAGTGGGAAGGGATTGATGCCAAGAAGGGGTAAAACATTCCCCAAAATAATAAAGAGGGTGGGACAGGAACATTGATCCCAAAAGTTAAAAAAGTAAGTGGGAAAAAGACAGGGAAAAATTGATGCAAGGGGGGTTTTAGAAAAAGGAAAAAAATTTGGCAAGAAGGGGGTAGACATTTGAAAAATTGATGCAAGGATGGTGGGGAACAGTAAACCCATTAAAGAAAGGGGAGGGGTAGACGGGAAAAAAATTGTTTGAAAAGGAAAGGGTAGAAGGAACATTGATGCAAGGAGTGGAAAAACAGGGAACATTGAGCCAGGAGTGGAAGACAGTGAACTTTGATGCAAAATGGTGGGAACAGCAAACCCTTTGGGATGAAAGGGAAGTGGAAACCCGGGGAAACTTTTGATGCAAGGATGGTAAAAAAAACAGTGAACATTAAAGAAAGGGAAAGGGGTAGACAGGAAAAAATTGTTTAAAGGGAAGTGGAAGACAGTAAAACAAAATGAAAGGGGAAAAAAGGTGGGAACGGGTGAACATTGATGCAAGGTAAGGAAGACGGGAACATTAAAGCCCCCCAAAAAAAATTTAAAAAAAGGGGGGGGGAAAATTTTGGGGGTGGTAACAGTGAACATTAAAACCCAAGGGGTTGGGTAGACAGCGAAAATTGAAAAAGGGAAATTGTAGACAGGGAACTTGATGCAAGGAGGGGGAAACAGCGAAAAATTGATGCAAGGAGTGGTAGACGGAAACCATTGTGCAAGGAGGGGTTAGCCCGTGAACATTGATAAAAAGGAGTGGTAGCCCAGTGAAAAATGATAAAGGGAGTGTAGAGAGTGAACATTGATGAAAGGGAAAAGTAGAAGTAAAACATTGATGAAAAGGAGGGGTTTTAGACACGAAAAATTAAAGGGAAAAGGAGTGGAAAGCCCGCGAACTTTTGATGCAAGGAGGGGTTTAGACAGTAAACCCTTGATGCAAGGATTTGTAGACAGTGAACATTGATGCAAGAATGGTAGACATGAAAAATTGATGCAAGGAGGGGAAAGACAGTGAACATTGATGCAAAAAAGGGGGTAGACAGTGAACATTAGAAAGGGAGTGGTAGACAGGGGAACATTGTTTGCAAGGAGTGGTAGAAGGAACATTGATGCAAGAAGTGGTAGCCGGGTAAACCTTTGTTTGCAAAAAAATGGTAGACAGGAACATTGATGAAGGGATTGGTAGACAGCAAACCTTGTTTCAAGGAGAGGTTGGGGCAGTGAAAAATTGATGCAAAAGGGGTTTGGGACATGAAAAAGATGAAAGAAGGGGGTAGACAGTAACATTGATGCAAGAATGGTAGACAGTGAACATGATGCTGGGATTTGGGGTGGGACCGGAACATTGATGCAAGGATGATAGCCCAGTAAACCCTTTAAAGAAAAGGTTTTTGGTAAAGCGGAAAATTGATGAAAAGGAGTGGTAGACAGGGGAACATTGATGAAAGGAGTGGAAAAGACAGTGAACTTTAAAAGCAAGGTTGGTAGACAGGGGACTTTGGGAACCCAAAAAGTGGTAACAGTAAAACTTTGATGAAAGGAAGGATAGACAGCGGGACTTTGATGCAAGTTTGGGGGGGACAGTAAACCCATTGATGAAAGGGACCCTGGTTCTTTAGTTTCACAAGACCGGTTTCCCATACTTTTACAAGTCCGGGTTTCCCAAGTCCCCCAAAAGACCGGGTTAAATAGAAACAAAAGGGCCCCGGGTTTTCTTTACTATACAGTCCGGGTTCCCAAATTTTACAATTTGGGTTCATAGTATCACAAGACCGGTTCAAAAAAAACCAAGACCGGGTTCATAAAACCCCACAAGTCCTGGTTCATACTATCACAAGCCCCTGGTTTACTATTACAAGTCCGGGTTCATAGAAACACAAGCCCGGGTTTCTAGAATCACAAGACCGGGTTTTATAGAAACAAAAGGGCCCTGGGTTCAAAAACTATCAAAAAACCCCCGGGTTTCCTACTATTACAAGTCCCTGGTTCATGTACCCACAAGCCCTTTGGTTTCAAAGTATACAAGCCCCTGGTTCAACTTTTACAAGTCCGGGGTTCATAGAAACACAAAAACCTGGTTCAAAAGTATCAAAAGGGCCCTTTGGTTCTTTAACAAATCACAACCCGTTATATTTTTCAAGTCCTGGTTCATAGTATCACAAGACCTGGTTCATAGTATCACAAGACCTGGTTCATAGTATCACAAGACCTGGTTCATACTATTACAAGACCTGGTTCATACTATTACAAGTCCTGGTTCATAGTATCACAAACCGGGTTTCTTTACTTTTCCCAAGTCCGGTTCAGAGTACACAAGCCCGGGTTTTCATAGTATCACAAGGCCTGGTTCATACTTCACAAGTCCTGTTTCCAAAATTTACAAGTCCTGGTTCAATTTTCACAAGACCTGGTTCATAGAATCACAAACCTGGTTAATATTTACCCAAAAAACCTTTTCATGGGTATCAAAAGGGCCCCTGGTTCATAGTATCACAAGACCTGGTTTTCTTTATTATTAAAAAGCCCGGGTTAAATTCAATACGTCTGGTTCTTTTTTTCCAAAAGACCTGGTTCATGAAACAAAAAAGGCCTGGTTCAAAATATTAAAAAACCTGGGTTTCATACTTTACAAGTCCGGGTTCATCAACCCCAAGCCTGGTTCAAAAGTATCACAAGCCTGGTTCAAGAAATTACAAGCCCCTGGTTATCCCTTTCACAAGACCTTTTTTCAAGAAATCAAAAGCCTTGTTTTTTACTATCACAAGACCTTGTTCTTTCTATTAAAAGTCCGGGGTTCATAGAAATCACAAACCGGGTTAAATAGTTCACAAGACCCGGTTTTCCATTAACTAAAAGACCTGGTTCAAAACATCACAAGACCTTGTTATGGGGTTAATCACAAGACCTGGTTCGTACTATCAAAAGACCGGGGTTCTATTTAAAATTCAATAAAACCTGGTTCATACAAATTCCCAAGGGACCGGGTTCTAGAAATCCCCCCAAGACCTGGTTCATAGTATCACAAGACCGGGTTTGTATAACTATTCAAGACCGGTTTTCATAGTTTCACAAGACCTGGTTCAAAATATCAAAAAACCGGTTTCCCTTAGTTTAAAACAAGACCTGGTTCATACTATCACAAAAGGGTTCTTTAACTTTTCGGGAAGGGGCCCGGGGTTCATATTTATCACAAGTCCTGGTTCTAGTTTCACAAAAAACCGGGTTTTCTTTACATTAAAAGCCGGGGTTCATACAAATTAAACAAGCCCTGGTTCATATTTAAAACAAGACCGGTTCATACTATCACAAGCCCGGGTTTTCTTTAACTTCACAAGCCCTGGTTCATACATTACAAGACCGGGTTTCCATACTAAACAAGATGCTTCATACTTTTAAACAAGCCCTTTGGTTCATACTATCAAAAACCCTTGGTTCATAGTATAAAAAAGACCTGGCCCATACTATAAATTAAAACCTTTTTCATACTATTACAAGCCCTGGTTTTTGGGAATCAAAAGACCGGTTTTCATAGTATCACGAGACCTGGTTATACTATCACAAGCCCTGGTTCATACTATCACAAGACCTGTTTCATACTTTTAAAAAACCCCCGGGTTTCTACTATTACAAGCCCTTTGGTTCATAGTATCAAAAACCTTTTTCATAGAAATCCGGACCGGGTTCAAACTATCACAAGACCGGGTTTCAAAAGTATCACGAGCCCCGGTTCTTCTACCCCAAAAGACCTGGTTCATAGTTTAAAAGACCGGGTTTTCATTTAAACACAAGACCGGGTTCATACTATCACAAGCCCGGGTTTCCCATAGTACCCACAAGACCTGGGTTCATAGTATCACAAGACCTGGTTCATAGTATCACAAAGACCGGTTCATACTATCAAAGGACCTGGTTCATACATTACCAAAACTGGTTCATACTATTACAAACCGGGGTTATAACTTTAAAGACCTGGTTCAACTTTTTACAAGCCCTTTTTCATACAAATTAAAAGCCCGGTTTTTACTTTACAAAAACCTGGTTTTTACTACCAAAAACCGGGTTCATAAATTAAAAAACCGGGTTTTAAATACTATTACTAGACCTGGTTCATACTATTACAAGACTGGTTCATACAAATTAAAAAGCCCTTTGGTTAAAGAAATCAAAAGGGCCCGGGTTTCCCATAAAAACAAAAGCCTTTGGTTCATACAGTGACTTCTCTGACAATTTAAAATTTTTCATCGTTCTAATTTAATGTGAGAACGGGGAAAGAAAAAGTGGGGCGAGAACTGTACCTTGAAGAACTACTTTGCACCGTACAAGAATCTCTAGAGAAGTGGGGCGAGGACTGTGCCTTGAGGAAGTACTTTGCACCGTACAAGAATCTCTAGAGAAGGGGGGGCGGGGGCCCGGTCCCTTGAAGAACAACTTTCCCAAACCGTACAAAAAATCCCTAGAAAAAGTGGGACAGGACTGTCCCTTGAGGAACCCCTTTGCACCGTACAAGAATCTCTAGAAAAGGGGGGCGAGGCCTGTCCCTTTGGGGAAAACTATTTTTGCACCGTACAAGAATCTCTAAGAAGTGGGGCGGGGGACGGGCCCCTTTGGGGAAACTATTTTTCCCCGTAAAAGAATCTCTATAAAGTGGGGCGGGGATGTGCCTTGGGGAAAATTTTGCACCGTACAAGAATCTCTGGGGAAAGTGGGGCGAGGATGTGCCTTGGGGAAAACAACTTTGCCCCATACAAGAAATTCTAGAGAAGGGGGGGCGGGACTGGGGCCTTGGAAAATTTTCCCCGTACAAGAATCTTGTTTAATTTTTAAAAACTGTTACTGTTTCCTGCCCTTTTTTTAAACGGGGGTTGAAACCCCAAAGAAATTTTGTGCACGGGTTAAACCCGGGGTAACATTTTGTGGGGATTTTCGTATGGGCCTTTTATTAGGGTTTTCCCTTTGGGGGTTTTGTCAGGCCCCCTCAAGGGGGGGTTCCTTGCCCGCGGGTGAGGGACTTTTGGGATCGGGGGAAATTTGGGAAATCTGGCCCCGGGCCCCCTGAATTGAGTCTGAATACCTTCTATCCCTCACCCCTCACATGAGCTGTATAATTCTACGGGTTTAGTGCTTCCCCATAAGAACATAAGAACATAAGAAAGGAGGAACACTGCAGGAGGCCTGCTGGCCCATACTAGGCAGGTCCTTTACAGTTCATCCCACTAACAAAACATTTGCCCAACCCAATTTTCAATGCCACCCAAGAAATAAGCTCTGATGTGAAAGTCCCACTCAAATCCAACCCCTCCCACTCATGTACTTATCCAACCTAAATTTGAAACTACCCAAAGTCCTAGCCTCAATAACCCAACTAGGTAGACTGTTCCACTCATCAACTACCCTATTTCCAAACCAATACTTTCCTATGTCCTTTCTAAATCTAAATTTATCTAAGTTAAATCCATTACTGCGGGTTCTCTCTTGGAGAGACATCCTCAAGACCTTATTAATATCCCCTTTATTAATACCTATCTTCCACTTATACACTTCGATCAGGTCTCCCCTCATTCTTCGTCTAACAAGTGAATGTAACTTAAGAGTCTTCAATCTTTCTTCATAAGGAAGATTTCTAATGCTATGTATTAATTTAGTCATCCTACGCTGAATGTTTTCTAACGAAATTATGTCCATTTTGTAATATGGAGACCAGAACTGAGCTGCATAATCTAGGTGAGGCCTTACTAATGATGTATAAAGCTGCAGTATGACCTCTGGACTTCTGTTGCTTACACTTCTTGATATAAATCCCAGTAATCTATTTGCCTTATTACGTACGCTTAGGCATTGCTGTCTTGGTTTAAGGTTGCTGCTCACCATAACCCCCAAGTCCTTTTTGCAATCTGTATGGCTAAGTTCTACATCATTTAACTTATAAGTACTAGGGTTATGGGCACTCCCAAGCTTCAGAACCTTGCATTTATCTACATTGAACTGCATCTGCCACTTTTCTGACCAAGAATAGAGTTTGTTTAAATCCTCCTGAAGTTCCATAACATCTACGTTTGAATCAATTATTCTACCTATCTTTGTGTCATCGGCGAATTTGCTCATATCACTAGTAATTCCCTCATCAAGATCATTGATATATATTATAAACAACAACGGGCCCAAGACTGATCCCTGTGGAACGCCACTTGTTACAGATCCCCACTCGGATTTAACCCCATTTATGGACACTCTCTGCTTCCTGTCTGTGAGCCATGACTCGATCCACGAGAGCACTTTTCCCCCAATGACATGAGCTGCCACTTTCTTTAACAGTCTATGGTGCGGAACTCTATCAAAAGCCTTACTAAAATCTAAGTAAATAATATCAAATTCTTTATTGTGGTCAACAGCCTCAAAAGCTTTACTGAAGAAAGTTAATAAATTAGTTAGACAAGACCGGCCTCTTGTGAATCCATGTTGAGTATCATTAATCAAGCTATGCTTATCGAGATGGCTTCTTACAATCTCAGCTATAATTGACTCTAGTAATTTGTCTACAATTGAGGTCAGGCTTATTGGGCGGTAATTTGACGGTAACGACTTGTCCCCTGTTTTAAAAATAGGAATTACATTAGCCATCTTCCACATATCAGACTACACCTGTTTGAAGAGATAAATTAAAAATATTAATTAATGGTTCACAGACTTCCATTTTGCATTCCTTAAGAACCCTTGAAAAAACCTCATCAGGACCCGGCGACTTATTTTGCTTCAGTCGGTCTATCTGCTTCACAACCATTTCACTAGTGACTGTGATGTTACATTAATTTATCTCTTCTGATCCATTATAAAATTAATTACCGGAATATTATTAGTGTCTTCCTGTGTAAAACCGAGAGAAATAATTATTTAAAATCGAGCACATTCATTCTCTTTGTCAGTAAGATGCCCATAGTTATTTTTAAGGGGACCTATCTTATCTCTAACTTTTGTTCTATAGACCTGGAAAAAACTTTTTGGGTTAGTTTTAGAATCCCTAGCAACTTTAATTCCATAGTCCCGTTTAGCTTTTCTTATCCCCTTTTTAACGTCCCTCTTAATGTCAATATACTGATTCATAAGATGACCCTCTCCTCTTTTGATACGCCTATAAATTCCTTTCTTATGCCCTAGTAGATATTTCAGCCTATTATTCATCCATTTTGGGTCATTTCTATTTGATCTAATTTCTTTATATGGGATAAACGCTCTTTGAGCAGCATGTATAGTGTTCATAAAACTGTCATACTGATAGCTCTCTTCGTTACCCCAGTCAACAGATGATAAGTGTTCTCTAAGCCCATCGTAATCTGCTAAGCGAAAATCTAGGACTGTTACTGAGTTATCGCTACTATCGTTACTTTCCATTCAATGCTAAATGTAATTGATTTGTGGTCGCTAGCACCCAGTTCTCTGAAATTTCTAAATTATTAACAAGGGATCATTGTTTGCCATAACTAAGTCAGCAGGTTATTACCCCTTGTAGGTTCTGTCACAAACTGCTTCAAAAAACAATCCTGAACTACTTCTAAGAAGTCATATGATTCTAAATTCACAGTCAAGAAATTCCATCAATATGACTAAAGTTAAAGTCTCTAGAATTACTACATTATCGTGCCTTGTGGCCTTAACAATTTCCTCCCATAGTAGTTTCCCTTGGTCCCTATCTAAGTTTGGGGGACGGTATATCACTCCTAAAATCAGTTTTTCATGCCCCTCTGAAAATTCTATCCAAACAGACTCTGTATGTGTTACTTCAGACTTAATACCCGTTTTTATGCAACAGTTCAAGCGATCTCGGACATACAATGCCACCCCACCCCCCTTCCCGATACTTCTATCTTCTTGGAACAATTTAAAACCCTGAATATGACATTCCGCAGGCATGTCCCGACTTTTTGAATTAAACCACGTCTCAGTTAAGGCAAATACATCAATGTTACCTGCACTAGCAACTAATGTGATGTCAGATATGCTGGTCTTCAGAGAGAAATATTACTGTTTGCTGACAGCCCTTTTCAAGACAGGTATAAATGTAGATCTAGAATATACAGAATAATGAAAGTTATGACGATGTTTCGATCCGGTTTCGATCATTAGTTAGTTAATGGTTCAAATCGGACCGAAACGTCATCGTAAGCTCCTCTCTCCTATGTGTGGGTTATTTGTGTATTGTTCCAGTCACGGTATTGTGCCTGTTTATTTTTTCAGATCTAGAAGATATAGAGAGAACTTTCACTGCCTCTATAAATTCACTCCAACACTTACTTGGAATGTCTGAAGATCTTTTAACTTACTCTCCGGAATACAGACAAAACTGATACATAATAATTTACACCTGGGAATTTCTGGAATTATTTCAAATCTGCACACTGGAAATACTCCCCATGAGAAGCAAAGGTGCGATATGGACACAGAAAGGTGACTCAATAAATGTAAAGGGACCAAGACTTTTTAACATCCTCCCTTTGAGCAGTTGTGGCAAGCATGATCTTCCTTACAATCCATGGTGGTTTGTGCTGGGAATCGAATGCAGACCCTCGCCGTGTGAAGCCAGAGCTTTAGCGATCAAGCCACGGGGCACCGTGATGTGTGATGCTGGAGTCTGTGGTCTGTAATATTCTGACAGTCTTCCACTGTCTCCTTTATGTAAAAGAGATTTGTCTTCACTTTTTATGGCCTCTGGGATTTCACGTTGATCTCGGGTCTGTTTTTCAAGGTGTGTCTGATCACAGTTATTTTTGTCTCAACCAGTTCTCTGTTGAAGTTAAATTTTCTGAACATTCCTTGTTGTTTGTTTAGAAAGACACGTAAGCAAACACTATAACATATTTATTAGAAAACGTTTCGGTCCTGGGACCTTGATCACTTCTAACATACAGAGGTAGGAAGACATTGTTGGGTTGGTGCTGCTTAAGCAGCCCAACCCAACAACACAGGAGTCACATGATTTCATCGTCTACTCGTCCTCATCATAGGCAGAGGTTGTTTTGATAAGGACTTGCCTCGCATGGGCCAGTAGGCCTTCTACAGTGTTCCTCCATTCTTATGTTCTTATGACATTCCTCAGGTCACGTGCGTCACATCTCACTCTCCGCCTATATATATAATGTCTTTCTACCTCTGTATGTTAGAAGTGATCAAGGTCCCAGGACCGAAACGTTTTCTAATAAATATGTTATAGTGTTTGCTTACGTGTCTTTCTAAACGAACTTGTCGGTATTTATTACCAAGGTTTATTCCATTCCTTGTTGTATACCATTGGTGGAGTTTCCACATGTGAATACACACTTACTTGAGGTTCTGTGAGGCTGTGATCGGAGTCTAACTACCTGGAGTCTACCTGGAGTCTACCTATCTGGAGTCTACCTGGAGTCTACCTTCCTGGAGTTTACCTGGAGTCTACATTGACGGTGTTCCGAGCGTCAACGCCCCCGCGGCCCAGTCCTTAAGCAGTCCTCCAAGAGAATTAGCGCCTGATCAACCAGGCTTTTACGGCCTCGTAGTAACAAAGTTGCAAATAAATCAAGGGAGTTTCAGCACTCACTTGCCACGGATTCAAACCCCACCCGTTCCCTGATTTCAGAGTACATTCTGATTGTTACGTCTCTGAGTGTTTCCTGGTTGTTAGTGAAGATCAGATTCAGTGTACGGCGATGTCCATCTATCACAACACTCGGCTACCCATCTATCAGAGTATCTATCAAGGCTGTCTACCGGCGGTCTACTCTACGTCTACTTTCAATCGGGTTTTGAAGCTTCTTAAGCATTCAGAACGTACCGGAGCCAGTATTGAGTAATGTTATTTAATTTTATGTGTCATGGTCGATTTTATTTCGTCCCGCTGTGTGTTGAGCGACCATCGTGTGGCACTGGTATAGCACTGTGATGCTGCCAACGCGGGGAATTATAGTGACCTTGGGCAGGATATCAACTTCCTGCTTAGTTAGAGGAAGAGGAGGAGCAGGTAGTTGCTATCTTCCTTCATCCCGTGGTGAAGGAAGGAGGGAGGGTGGTGCTGGTGGTGAAGGAAGGAGGGAGGGTGGTGCTGGTGGTGAAGGAAGGAGGGGAGGTGGTGCTGGTGGTGAAGGAAGGAGGGAGGGTGGTGCTGGTGGTGAAGGAAGGAGGGGAGGTGGTGCTGGTGTGGTGAAGGAAGGAGGGGAGGTGGTGCTGGTGGTGAAGGAAGGAGGGGAGGTGGTGCTGGTGGTGAAGGAAGGAGGGGAGGTGGTGCTGGTGGTGAAGGAAGGAGGGGAGGTGGTGCTGGTGGTGAAGGAAGGAGGGAGGGTGGTGCTGGTGGTGAAGGAAGGAGGGGAGGTGGTGCTGGTGGTGAAGGAAGAAGGGGAGGTGGTGCTGGTGGTGAAGGAAGGAGGGGAGGTGGTGCTGGTGTGAAGGAAGGAGGGGAGGTGGTGCTGGTGGTGAAGGAAGGAGGGAGGGTGGTGCTGGTGGTGAAGGAAGGAGGGGAGGTGTGCTGGTGAAGGAAGGAGGGGAGGTGGTGCTGGTGGTGAAGGAAGGAGGGGAGGTGGTGCTGGTGGTGAAGGAAGGAGGGGAGGTGGTGCTGGTGGTGAAGGAAGGAGGGGAGGTGTGCTGGTGGTGAAGGAAGGAGGGGAGGTGGTGCTGGTGGTGAAGGAAGGAGGGGAGGTGGTGCTGGTGGTGAAGGAAGGAGGGGAGGTGGTGCTGGTGGTGAAGGAAGGAGGGAGGTGGTGCTGGTGGTGAAGGAAGGAGGGGAGGTGGTGCTGGTGGTGAAGGAAGGAGGGGAGGTGGTGCTGGTGGTGAAGGAAGGAGGGGAGTGGTGCTGGTGGTGAAGGAAGGAGGGGAGGTGGTGCTGGTGGTGAAGGAAGGAGGGGAGGTGGTGCTGGTGGTGAAGGAAGAGGGGAGGTGGTGCTGGTGGTGAAGGAAGGAGGGGAGGTGGTGCTGGTGGTGAAGGAAGGAGGGGAGGTGGTGCTGGTGGTGAAGGAAGGAGGGGAGGTGGTGCTGGTGATGAAGGAAGGAGGGGAGGTGGTGCTGGTGGTGAAGGAAGGAGGGGAGGTGGTGCTGGTGGTGAAGGAAGAGGGGGAGGTGGCTGGTGGTGAAGGAAGGAGGGAGGGTAGTGTTGGTGGTGAAGGAAGGAGGGAGGGTGGTGCTGGTGGTGAAGGAAGGAGGAAGGGTGGTGCTGGTGGTGAAGGAAGGAAGGAGGGAGGGTGGTGAAGGAATGAGGGAGGGTGGTGCTGGTGGTG
This sequence comes from Cherax quadricarinatus, assembly GCF_026875155.1. NCBI lineage: Eukaryota > Metazoa > Arthropoda > Malacostraca > Decapoda > Parastacidae > Cherax > Cherax quadricarinatus. Next base: position 84,301,840 of record NC_069407.1, read on the forward strand.
AAGGAAGGAGGAAGGGTGGTGCTGGTGGTGAAGGAAGGAGGGGAGGTGGTGCTGGTGGTGAAGGAAGGAAGGAGGGAGGGTGGTGAAGGAATGAGGGAGGGTGGTGCTGGTGGTGAAGGAAGGAAGGAGGGAGGGTGGTGCTGGTGGTAAAGGAAGGAGGGAGGGTGGTGCTGGTGGTGAAGGAAGGAAGGAGGGAGGGTGGTGAAGGAATGAGGGAGGGTGGTGCTGGTGGTGAAGGAAGGAGGAAGGGTGGTGCTGGTGGTGAAGGAAGGAGGAAGGGTGGTGCTGGTGGTGAAGGAAGGAGGAAGGGTGGTGCTGGTGGTGAAGGAAGGAGGGGAGGTGGTGCTGGTGGTGAAGGAAGGAGGAGGGTGGTGAAGGAAACAGGGGAGTGGTGCTGGTGGTGAAGGAAGGAGGGAGGGTGGTGCTGGTGAAGGAAGGAGGGAGGGTGGTGCTGGTGGTGAAGGAAGGAGGAAGGGTGGTGCTGGTGGTGAAGGAAGGAGGGAGGTGGTGCTGGTGGTGAAGGAAGGAGGGGAGGTGGTGCTGGTGGTGAAGGAAGGAGGGGAGGTGGTGCTGGTGGTGAAGGAAGGAGGGAGGGTGGTGCTGGTGGTAAAGGAAGGAGGGAGGGTGGTGCTGGTGGTGAAGGAAGGAGGGGAGGTGGTGCTGGTGGTGAAGGAAGGAGGGAGGGTGGTGCTGGTGGTGAAGGAAGGAGGGAGGGTGGTGCTGGTGGTGAAGGAAGGAGGGGAGGTGGTGCTGGTGGTGAAGGAAGGAGGGGAGGTGGTGCTGGTGGTGAAGGAAGGAGGGAGGGTGGTGCTGGTGGTAAAGGGAAAGGAGGGAGGGTGGTGCTGGTGGTGAAGGAAGGAGGGGAGGTGGTGCTGGTGGTGAAGGAAGGAGGGAGGGTGGTGCTGGTGGTGAAGGAAGGAGGGGAGGTGGTGCTGGTGGTGAAGGAAGGAGGGGAGGTGGTGCTGGTGGTGAAGGAAGGAGGGAGGGTGGTGCTGGTGGTGAAGGAAGGAGGGAGGGTGGTGCTGGTGGTGAAGGAAAGAGGAAGGGTGGTGCTGGTGGTGAAGGAAGGAGAGAGGGTGGTGCTGGTGGTGAAGGAAGGAGGGAAAAGTGATACTGGTGGTGAAGGAAGGAGGGAGGGTGGTGTTGGTGGTGAAGGAAGGAGGGAGGGTGGTGATGGTGGTGAAGGAAGGAGGGAGGGTGGTACTGGTGGTGAAGGAAAGGGGGTGGTGCTGGTGGTGAAGGAAGGAGGGGGGTGGTGCTGGTGGTGAAGGAAGGGGGGGTGGTGCTGGTGGTGAAGGAAGCAGGGGAATGGTGCTGGTGGTGAAGGAAGGAGGGAGGGTGGTGCTGGTGGTGAAGGAAGGAGGGAGGGTGGTGCTGGTGGTGAAGGAAGGAGGGAGGATGGTGCTGGTGGTGGTGGAAGGAGGGTGGTGGTGAAGGAAGGAGGGAGGGTGGTGCTGGTGGTGAAGGAAGGAGGAAGGGTGGTGCTGGTGGTGAAGGAAGGAGGGAGGGTGGTGCTGGTGGTGAAGGAAGGAGGGGAGGTGGTGTGGTGGTGAAGGAAGGAGGGGAGGTGGTGCTGGTGGTGAAGGAAGGAGGGGAGGTGGTGCTGGTGGTGAAGGAAGGAGGGGAGGTGGTGCTGGTGGTGAAGGAAGGAGGGGAGGTGGTGCTGGTGGTGAAGGAAGGAGGGAGGGTGGTGCTGGTGGTGAAGGAAGGAGGGGGGGTGGTGCTGGTGGTGAAGGAAGAAGGGGAGGTGGTGCTGGTGGTGAAGGAAGGAGGGGAGGTGGTGCTGGTGGTGAAGGAAGGAGGGGAGGTGGTGCTGGTGGTGAAGGAAGGAGGGGGGGTGGTGCTGGTGGTGAAGGAAGGAGGGGAGGTGGTGCTGGTGGTGAAGGAAGGAGGGGAGGTGGTGCTGGTGGTGAAGGAAGGAGGGGAGGTGGTGCTGGTGGTGAAGGAAGGAGGGAGGTGGTGCTGGTGGTGAAGGAAGGAGGGGAGGTGGTGCTGGTGGTGAAGGAAGGAGGGGAGGTGGTGCTGGTGGTGAAGGAAGGAGGGGAGGTGGTGCTGGTGGTGAAGGAAGGAGGGGAGGTGGTGCTGGTGGTGAAGGAAGGAGGGGAGGTGGTGCTGGTGGTGAAGGAAGGAGGGGAGGTGGTGCTGGTGGTGAGGAAGGAGGGAGGTGGGCTGTGGTGAAGGAAGAGGGGAGGTGGTGTGGTGGTGAAGGAAGGAGGGGAGGTGGTGCTGGTGGTGAAGGAAGGAGGGAGGTGGTGCTGGTGGTGAAGGAAGAAGGGGAGGTGGTGCTGGTGGTGAAGGAAGGAGGGGAGGTGGTGCTGGTGGTGAAGGAAGGAGGGGAGGTGGTGCTGGTGGTGAAGGAAGGAGGGGAGGTGGTGCTGGTGATGAAGGAAGGAGGGGAGGTGGTGCTGGTGGTGAAGGAAGGAGGGGAGGTGGTGCTGGTGGTGAAGGAAGGAGGGGAGGTGGTGCTGGTGGTGAAGGAAGGAGGGAGGGTAGTGTTGGTGGTGAAGGAAGGAGGGAGGGTGGTGCTGGTGGTGAAGGAAGGAGGAAGGGTGGTGCTGGTGGTGAAGGAAGGAAGGAGGGAGGGTGGTGAAGGAATGAGGGAGGGTGGTGCTGGTGGTGAAGGAAGGAGGAAGGGTGGTGCTGGTGGTGAAGGAAGGAGGGGAGGTGGTGCTGGTGGTGAAGGAAGGAAGGAGGGAGGGTGGTGAAGGAATGAGGGAGGGTGGTGCTGGTGGTGAAGGAAGGAAGGAGGGAGGGTGGTGCTGGTGGTAAAGGAAGGAGGGAGGGTGGTGCTGGTGGTGAAGGAAGGAAGGAGGGAGGGTGGTGAAGGAATGAGGGAGGGTGGTGCTGGTGGTGAAGGAAGGAGGAAGGGTGGTGCTGGTGGTGAAGGAAGGAGGAAGGGTGGTGTTTGGTGGTGAAGGAAGGAGGAAGGGTGGTGCTGGTGGTGAAGGAAGGAGGGGAGGTGGTGCTGGTGAAGGAAGGAGGAGGGTGGTGAAGGAAACAGGGGAGTGGTGCTGGTGGTGAAGGAAGGAGGGAGGGGTGGTGCTGGTGAAGGAAGGAGGGAGGGTGGTGCTGGTGGTGAAGGAAGGAGGAAGGGTGGTGCTGGTGGTGAAGGAAGGAGGGGAGGTGGTGCTGGTGGTGAAGGAAGGAGGGGAGGTGGTGCTGGTGGTGAAGGAAGGAGGGGAGGTGGTGCTGGTGGTGAAGGAAGGAGGAGGGTGGTGCTGGTGGTGAAGGAAGGAGGGAGGGTGGTGCTGGTGGTGAAGGAAGGAGGGGAGGTGGTGCTGGTGGTGAAGGAAGGAGGGAGGGTGGTGCTGGTGGTGAAGGAAGGAGGGAGGGTGGTGCTGGTGGTGAAGGAAGGAGGGGAGGTGGTGCTGGTGGTGAAGGAAGGAGGGAGGGTGGTGCTGGTGGTGAAGGAAGGAGGGAGGGTGGTGCTGGTGGTGAAGGAAGGAGGGGAGGTGGTGCTGGTGGTGAAGGAAGGAGGGAGGGTGGTGCTGGTGGTGAAGGAAGGAGGGGAGGTGGTGCTGGTGGTGTAAGGAAGGAGGGGAGGTGGTGCTGGTGGTGAAGGAAGGAGGGAGGGTGGTGCTGGTGGTGAAGGAAGGAGGGAGGGTGGTGCTGGTGGTGAAGGAAAGAGGAAGGGTGGTGCTGGTGGTGAAGGAAGGAGAGAGGGTGGTGCTGGTGGTGAAGGAAGGAGGGAAAGTGATACTGGTGGTGAAGGAAGGAGGGAGGGTGGTGTTGGTGGTGAAGGAAGGAGGGAGGGTGGTGATGGTGGTGAAGGAAGGAGGGAGGGGTGGTACTGGTGGTGAAGGAAAGGGGGTGGTGCTGGTGGTGAAGGAAGGAGGGGGGTGGTGCTGGTGGTGAAGGAAGGGGGGTGGTGCTGGTGGTGAAGGAAGCAGGGGAATGGTGCTGGTGGTGAAGGAAGGAGGGAGGGTGGTGCTGGTGGTGAAGGAAGGAGGGAGGGTGGTGCTGGTGGTGAAGGAAGGAGGGAGGGTGGTGCTGGTGGTGGTGGAAGGAGGGTGGTGGTGAAGGAAGGAGGGAGGGTGGTGCTGGTGGTGAAGGAAGGAGGAAGGGTGGTGCTGGTGGTGAAGGAAGGAGGGAGGGTGGTGCTGGTGGTGAAGGAAGGAAGGAGGGAGGGTGGTGAAGGAATGAGGGAGGGTGGTGCTGGTGGTGAAGGAAGGAGGAAGGGTGGTGCTGGTGGTGAAGGAAGGAGGAAGGGTGGTGCTGGTGGTGAAGGAAGGAGGGGAGGTGGTGCTGGTGGTGAAGGAAGGAGGAGGGTGGTGAAGGAAACAGGGGAGTGGTGCTGGTGGTGAAGGAAGGAGGGAGGGTGGTGCTGGTGGTGAAGGAAGGAGGGAGGGTGGTGCTGGTGGTGAAGGAAGGAGGAAGGGTGGTGCTGGTGGTGAAGGAAGGAGGGGAGGTGGTGCTGGTGGTGAAGGAAGGAGGGGAGGTGGTGCTGGTGGTGAAGGAAGGAGGGGAGGTGGTGCTGGTGGTGAAGGAAGGATGGTGGTGGTGAAGGAAACAGGGGAGCGGTGCTGGTGGTGAAGGAAGGAGGGAGGGTGGTGCTGGTGGTGAAGGAAGGAGGGAGGGTGGTGCTGGTGGTGAAGGAAGGAGGGAGGGTGGTGCTGGTGGTGAAGGAAGGAGGGAAAGTGGTGCTGGTGGTGAAGGAAGGAGGGAGGGTGGTGCTGGTGATGAAGGAAGGAGGGAGGGTGGTGCTGGTGGTGAAGGAAGGAGGGAGGGTGGTAATGGTGGTGAAGGAAGGAGGGAGGGTGGTACTGGTGGTGAAGGAAAGGGGGTGGTGCTGGTGGTGAAGGAAGGAGGGGGGTGGTGCTGGTGGTGAAGGAAGGAGCGAGGGTGGTGCTGGTGGTAAAGGAAGGAGGGAGGGTGGTGCTGGTGGTGAAGGAAGGAGGGAGGGTGGTGCTGGTGGTGAAGGAAGGAGGGAGGGTGGTGCTGGTGGTGAAGGACGGAGGGAGGGTGGTGCTGGTGGTGAAGGAAGGAGGGGGGTGGTGCTGGTGGTGAAGGACGGAGGGAGGGTGGTGCTGGTGGTGAAGGAAGGAGCGAGGGTGGTGCTGGTGGTGAAGGAAGGAGGGAGGGTGGTGCTGGTGGTGAAGGAAGGAGGGAGGGTGGTGCTGGTGGTGAAGGAAGGAGGAAGGGTGGTGCTGGTGGTGAAGGAAGGAGGGAGGGTGGTGCTGGTGGTGAAGGAAGGAGGGAAAGTGGTGCTGGTGGTGAAGGAAGGAGGGAGGGTGGTGCTGGTGATGAAGGAAGGAGGGAGGGTGGTGCTGGTGGTGAAGGAAGGAGGGAGGGTGGTAATGGTGGTGAAGGAAGGAGGGAGGGTGGTAACTGGTGGTGAAGGAAAGGGGGTGGTGCTGGTGGTGAAGGAAGCAGGGGAGTGGTGCTGGTGGTGAAGGAAGGAGGGGGGTGGTGCTGGTGGTGAAGGAAGGGGGGTGGTGCTGGTGGTGAAGCAAGCAGGGGAGTGGTGCTGGTGGTGAAGGAAGGAGGGAGGGTGGTGCTGGTGGTGAAGGAAGGAGGGAGGGTGGTGCTGGTGGTGAAGGAAGGAGGGAGGGTGGTGCTGGTGGTGAAGGAAGGAGGGAGGGTGGTGCTGGTGGTGAAGGAAGGAGGGTGGTGGTGAAGGAAGGAGGGAGGGTGGTGCTGGTGGTGAAGGAAGGAGGGAGGGTGGTGCTGGTGGTGAAGGAAGGAGGGAGGGTGGTGCTGGTGGTGAAGGAAGGAGGGAGGGTGGTGCTGGTGGTGAAGGAAGGAGGGAGGGTGGTGCTGGTGGTGAAGGAAGGAGGGGGTGGTGCTGGTGGTGAAGGAAGGAGGGGAGTTGTGCTGGTGGTGAAGGAAGGAGGGGGTGGTGTTGGTGGTGAAGGAAGGAGGGATGGGTGATGCTGGTGGTGAAGGGAGGAGGGTGGTGCTGGTGGTGAAGGAAGAAGGGGGTGGTGCTGGTGGTGAAGGAAGGATGGAGGGTGGTGCTGGTGGTGAAGGTAGGAGGGGGTGGTGCTGGTGGTGAAGGAAGGAGGGAGGGTGGTAAAGGAAGGAGGGAGGGTGGTGCTGGTGGTGAAGGAAGAAGGGGGTGGTGCTGGTGGTGAAGGAAGGAGGGAGGGTGGTGCTGGTGGTGAAGGAAGGACGGGGTGGTGCTGGTGGTGAAGGAAGGAGGGAGGGTGGTGCTGGTGGTGAAGGAAGGAGGGGGGTGGTGCTGGTGGTGAAGGAAGGGGGGTGGTGCTGGTGGTGAAGGAAGGAGGGGGGTGGTGCTGTGGTGAAGGAAGGGGGGTGGTGCTGGTGGTGAAGGAAGGAGGGAGGGTGGTGCTGGTGGTGAAGGAAGGAGGGAGGGTGGTGCTGGTGGTGAAGGAAGGAGGGTGGTGAGAGGGCTTGTGGTGGGGGATGGTTGTATTGTGGATTGTTATAATGGTTGTAGTACTGGAGATTGTTGTTGCTGTGATGGTACTGGGGATGGTTGTGGTGGTAGTGATTGTGGTGGTGGTTGTGGTAGTGTTAGTGATGGTGGTAGTGATTGTTTTGGTGGTTGTGGTAGTGTTAGTGATGGTGGTAGTGATTGTGGTGGTGGTTGTGGTAGTGTTAGTGATGGTGTTAGTGATGGTGGTAGTGATTGTGGTGGTGGTTGTGGTAGTGTTAGTCATGGTGTTAGTGATGGTGGTAGTGATTGTGGTGGTGGTTGTGGTAGTGTTAGTGATGGTGTTAGTGATGGTGGTAGTGATTGTGGTGGTGGTTGTGGTAGTGTTAGTGACGGTGGTAGTGATTGTGGTGGTGGTTGTGGTAGTGTTAGTGATGGTGGTAGTGATTGTGGTGGTGGTTGTGGTGGTGGTTGTGGTAGTGATTGTGGTGGTGGTTGTGGTAGTGTTAGTGATGGTGGTAGTGATTGTGGTGGTGGTTGTGGTGGTGGTTGTGGTAGTGTTAGTGATGGTGGTAGTGATTGTGGTGGTGGTTGTGGTAGTGTTAGTGACGGTGGTAGTGATTGTGGTGGTGGTTGTGGTGGTGGTTGTGGTAGTGTTAGTGATGGTGGTAGTGATGGTGGTAGTGATTGTGGTGGTGGTTGTGGTAGTGTTAGTGATGGTGGTAGTGATTGTGGTGGTGGTTGTGGTGGTGGTTGTGGTAGTGTTAGTGATGGTGGTAGTGATTGTGGTGGTGGTTGTGGTGGTGGTTGTGGTAGTGTTAGTGATGGTGGTAGTGATGGTGGTAGTGATTGTGGTGGTGGTTTTGGTAGTGTTAGTGATGGTGGTAGTGATTGTGGTGGTGGTTGTGGTGGTGGTTGTGGTAGTGTTAGTGATGGTGGTAATGATTGTGGTGGTGGTTGTGGTGGTGGTTGTGGTAGTGTTAGTGATGGTGGTAATGATTGTGGTGGTGGTTGTGGTAGTGTTAGTGATGGTGGTTGTGGTAGTGTTAGTGATGGTGGTAGTGGTAGGTGGGTTAAGTTTAAGCTTTAAGGTGTAACTTAAGTCAAGTCTGTCAGCAGTTTATGTCAGCCCCAAAATTAATTTGTCCTCAAGTTTGGAGATTTAATGTTTTATAAAGATTTTTGATGAGGGAATTTTGACGACTTTATACTCACCAAGTTGTGTCAGTGGGGTCGAGTCGCCGCTCTCCCTCGTAACATTGAATTTGCTGGCATTGCTTCTTCCTAGCGTCTTGGGCCCTATCATGCCTGCTCTTCAAACTCTGTAAGGGGTTTATCCCTGTACTTCATACCATTTCTTTTTCACATTGACTCTACGAAAGTATTTTCTGACGTCACAGAGACTCATCTGTGTTTTAAATTTAGTCATAGCCCTCCAGCCTCTGTACCACTCTGTCTACTCTGTTTACTATGTCCACTCTGTATTCTCTGTCTATTTACTGCTCTGTCCATTCTGTCTGCCCTGCCCACTCTGTCAACTCCTGTTTCCACTCTTCTGCCAACTCCTCTGCCCACTCTGTCAACTTCTCTGTCCCCTCTTTATACTCCTCTGTCCACTCTGTCAACTTCTCTGCCCACTCTGTATACTCTTCTGTCCACTCTGTATACTCTTCTGTCCACTCTGTCAACTTCTCTGTCCACTCTGTATACTCCTCTGTCCACTGTCAACTTCTCTGTCCACTCTTTATACTCGTCTGTCCACTCTGTCAACTTCTCTGTCCACTCTGTATACTCCTCTGTCCACTGTCAACTTCTCTGTCCACTCTTTATACGCGTCTGTCCACTCTGTCAACTTCTCTGTCCACTCTGTATACTCCTCTGTCCACTCTGTCAACTTCTCTGTCCACTCTGTATACTCCTCTGTCCACTCTATCTACTCTGTTCTATCTTTTGCGTCTTCTCTGAGCCGTCAGTCTTCAATCTTCTTTAATTACAGATCATTCTTCTGGTCAGTCTCCATGTGTGAGTCTTGGGTTGCGATGTCGGAAGATCTCACATTCAAGGATCACAACAATGTTGCTATTGCTACCGCAAGGAAAATGATGGGCTGAATAACTAGAACTTTCGTGACAAGAGATGTTGAACCAGTGATGATACTTTTGATGTCACTTGTTCTCTCCAGGTTGATATACCTCTGTATACTGACCACCTTCAAGGTAGGCCAGATTACTGAGCTGGAAAACATACAGAAAACTTCCAGTGCCCGTATACACTCAAACATATGAAATACTTGGGAAGGCTTGAAATCTCTTCAGTTGTATTCCTTGGAACGTAGGCGAGAAAGGTATATCATTATCTACACCTGGAAAATCTTGGGGAACTGATGACAAACCTTCACACTAAAATCTCTCTAATTGAAAACTAGAGACTTGGCAGACGGTGCAGAGTATTTCCTATAAAAGCAGTAGACTAAGAGAGAACTCGAGGAGTGTCAGAGGTCCCCGACTAGTCAACGCCCTTCCCTAGTGCATAAAGGGATTTACCGACACATCTCTGGGTGTTTCCAAAATGGAACTGGACAGCTTCCTCAAATCAGTGCCTGACAAGCCGAGTTGTGGTTCGTACGTTGGATTGCGTGTGTCAGTAGTGTGTCACTGATTACTTGTATTACTTGTGTAGTATATGTAGATGGTACCAGCTATGTTATAGTTAGGGCTCCTGACTAACTGTATAGTCTCCGTGGCTAGTTGCGACGTCACGAGCCCCTCACGTGAGCTGCTAGCTAGAGGCTAGGGGCTCGTGACGTCGCAGCTAGCCACGGAGACTATACAGTTAGTCAGGGAGCCTAAATATAACATAGCTGGTACTATCTACATATACTACACAAGTATTACAAGTAATCAGTGACACACTATTGACACGTGCGGCCGACCGTAACAGCCTTGTTGATCAGGCCTTGATTCACCGGGAGGCCTTGTCTGTGATCGGGCAGCAGGGAGCGTTGACCCCCAGAAGTGTCTCTTAGATATCCGTGCCTTTCTTTGGACTGAGTTCGAGTCTCAACTTTCTTGGTCCCCCATCTAGTCCCTATCCTCTCCTCTTGGTCACCCATCTAGTCCCTATCCTATCCTCTTGGTCACCCATCTAGTCCCTATCCTCTCCTCTTGGTCACCCATCTAGTCCCTATCCTCTCCTCTCAGATTCATTATTTCCAAGCAACTATACTGAGATTTCATTATTTCATCACCCCAGACGGATTATTTACGTATGTTATGACTCACGAAATCGTAATGACACGATTGCAAACAAACCATACCACGGGCGGGGTTAGAACGCGCGATCAGAGAGTCTCAAAACTCTCCAGACTCCCTGATCGCTGATTCTAACCCCGCCCGTGGTATGGCTTGTTTACGTATGTTATGATTAATAATGGCTCTCTATCTTCTGTTCCTTACGAATTCCTTGATCCCCTTTAGCACTTTCCTTGTTTCCCTGCCTGTTATTCCAGTTTTTTGCCAGTCTTCGATTCGGTAATGTGTTGAAGATTTTCTGCACTCAGCCTTTGCTATTCTCTCATTTAGTTTCCTCAGGTAGGTGATACAGGATCTACCTTCTCTAAATCCATGTTGGTTTTCTTCTAACGATGTTCCTTCTCTCCAGGTACTCCACTAATCTAATAATGTTTTCCAGTATACTGAGAGTGTACATATTAGTGATAATGTCCAGTAGTTGAGTACATCTTACCAACTCACCTGTTTTTTACAGGAATCACATTTGCTGCCAAGAATCTTGCGAGTTCTTTCACGTGTTTACTAGAGAATCATTCACTGTACCTGTGCCTTCTTTCGGGTCCATGAGTACATATACTGTCAGATACCACTGACCTAATTGAATTCATTTCTCTCAGTAAATTCATTGCTTACTTCCTTCATGAGTGAATGCTGTCTAGTTTCAGTTTAGTTCCTGGCTCCTCTTGTTACAGGTACAGTACCTGACTCTTCTTGTTTCAGGTACAGTTCCTGGCTGCTCTTGTTACAGGTACAGTACCTGACTCTTCTTGTTTCAGGTACAGTTCCTGGCTCCTCTTGTTACAGGTACAGTTCCTGGCTCCTGTTGTTTCTGGTACAGTTCCTGGCTCCTGTTGTTTCTGGTACAGTTTCTGGCTCCTGTTGTTTCTTGTACAGTTCCTGGCTCCTGTTGTTTCTGGTACAGTTCCTGGCTCCTGTTGTTTCTGGTACAGTTCCTGGCACCTGTTGTTTCTGGTACAGTTTCTGGCTCCTGTTGTTTCTGGTACAGTTCCTGGTTCCTGTTGTTTCTGGTACAGTTCCTGGCTCCTGTTGTTTCTGGTACAGTTCCTGGCTCCTGTTGTTTCTGGTACAGTTCCTGGCTCCTGTTGTTTCTGGTACAGTTCCTGGCTCGTGTTGTTTCTGGTACAGTTCCTGGCTCGTGTTGTTTCTGGTACAGTTTCTGGCTCCTGTTGTTTCTGGTGCAGTTCCTGGTTCCTGTTGTTTCTGGTAAAGTTCCTGGCTCCTGTTGTTTCTGGTACAGTTCCTGGCTCCTGTTGTTTCTGGTACAGTTCCTGGCTCCTGTTGTTTCTGGTACAGTTCCTGGCTCCTGTTGTTTCTGGTACAGTTCCTGGCTCCTGTTGTTTCTGGTACAGTTCCTGGCTCCTGTTGTTTCTGGTACAGTTCATGGCTCCTGTTGTTTCTGGTACAGTTCCTGGCTCCTGTTTCTGGTACAGTTCCTGGCTCCTGTTGTTTCTGGTACAGTTCCTGGTTCCTGTTGTTTCTGGTACAGTTCCTGGCTCCTGTTGTTTCTGGTGCAGTTTCTGGCTCCTGTTGTTTCTGGTACAGTTCCTGGCTCCTGTTGTTTCTGGTACAGTTGTTTCTGGTACAGTTCCTGGTTCCTGTTTCTGGTACAGTTCCTGGCTCCTGTTGTTTCTGGTACAGTTGTTTCTGGTACAGTTCCTGGCTCCTGTTGTTTCTGGTACAGTTCCTGGCTCCTGTTGTTTCAGGTACAGTTCCTGGCTCCTGTTGTTTCTGGTACAGTTCCTGGCTCCTGTTGTTTCTGGTACAGTTCCTGGCTCCTGTTGTTTCTGGTACATTTCCTGGCTCCTGTTGTTTCTGGTACAGTTCCTGGCTCCTGTTGTTTCTGGTACAGTTCGTGGCTCCTGTTGTTTCTGGTACAGTTCCTGGCTCCACAATTAACGCCTCCCAGAATCTACTGTTCATTTCTTCACACACCATCGCTATCATCTTGCGCATTGTTCCTTCCTGCGTTCTCCCCTCAAGTTGGTTGTTCCTTCCTGCGTTCTCCCATCAAGTTGGTTGTTCCTTCCTGCGTTCTCCCATCAAGTTGGTTGTTCCTTCCTGCGTTCTCCCCTCAAGTTGGTTGTTCCTTCCTGCGTTCTCCCCTCAAGTTGGTTGTTCCTTCCTGCGTTCTCCCCTCAAGTTGGTTGTTCCTTCCTGCGTTCTCCCATCAAGTTGGTTGTTCCTTCCTGCGTTCTCCCCTCAAGTTGGTTGTTCCTTCCTGCGTTCTCCCCTCAAGTTGGTTGTTCCTTCCTGCGTTCTTCCCTCAAGTTGGTTGTTCCTTCCTGCGTTCTCCCCTCAAGTTGGTTGTTCCTTCCTGCGTTCTCCCCTCAAGTTGGTTGTTCCTTCCTGCGTTCTCCCATCATGTTGGTTGTTCCTTCCTGCGTTCTCCCATCATGTTGGTTGTTCCTTCCTGCGTTCTCCCATCAAGTTGGTTGTTCCTTCCTGCGTTCTCCCCTCAAGTTGGTTGTTCCTTCCTGCGTTCTCCCCTCAAGTTGGTTATTCCTTCCTGCGTTCTCCCCTCAAGTTGGTTGTTCCTTCCTGCGTTCTCCCCTCAAGTTGGTTGTTCCTTCCTGCGTTCTCCCTCAAGTTGGTTGTTCCTTCCTGCGTTCTCCCCTCAAGTTGGTTGTTCCTTCCTGCGTTCTCCCCTCAAGTTGGTTGTTCCTTCCTGCGTTCTTCCCTCAAGTTGGTTGTTCCTTCCTGCGTTCTTCCCTCAAGTTGGTTGTTCCTTCCTGCGTTTCTCCCTCAAGTTGGTTGTTCCTTCCTGCGTTCTCCCTCAAGTTGGTTGTTCCTTCCTGCGTTCTCCCCTCAAGTTGGTTGTTTCTTCCTGCGTTCTCCCCTCAAGTTGGTTGTTCCTTCCTGCGTTCTCCCCTCAAGTTGGTTGTTCCTTCCTGCGTTCTCCCCTCAAGTTGGTTGTTCCTTCCTGCGTTCTCCCCTCAAGTTGGTTGTTCCTTCCTGCGTTTCTCCCATCAAGTTGGTTGTTCCTTCCTGCGTTCTCCCCTCAAGTTGGTTGTTCCTTCCTGCGTTTCTCCCCTCAAGTTGGTTGTTCCTTCCTGCGTTCTCCCCTCAAGTTGGTTGTTCCTTCCTGCATTCTCTCCTCAAGTTGGTTGTTCCTTCCTGCGTTCTCCCCTCAAGTTGGTTGTTCCTTCCTGCGTTCTCCCCTCAAGTTGGTTGTTCCTTCCTGCGTTCTCCCCTCAAGTTGGTTGTTCCTTCCTGCGTTCTCCCTCAAGTTGTTGTTCCTTCCTGCGTTCTCCCCTCAAGTTGGTTGTTCCTTCCTGCGTTCTCCCCTCAAGTTGGTTGTTCCTTCCTGCGTTCTCCCCTCAAGTTGGTTGTTCCTTCCTGCGTTCTCCCCTCAAGTTGGTTGTTCCTTCCTGCATTCTCTCCTCAAGTTGGTTGTTCCTTCCTGCGTTCTCCCCTCAAGTTGGTTGTTCCTTCCTGCGTTCTCCCCTCAAGTTGGTTGTTCTTTCCTGCGTTCTCCCCTCAAGTTGGTTGTTCCTTCCTGCGTTCTCTCCTCAAGTTGGTTGTTCCTTCCTGCGTTCTCCCCTCAAGTTGGTTGTTCCTTCCTGCGTTCTCCCCTCAAGTTGGTTGTTCCTTCCTGCGTTCTCCCATCAAGTTGGTTGTTCCTTCCTGCGTTCTCCCCTCAATTTGGTGGTTCCTTCCTGCGTTCTCCCCTCAAGTTGGTTGTTCCTTCCTGCGTTCTCCCCTCAAGTTGTTTGTTCCTTCCTGCGTTCTCTCCTCAAGTTGGGTGTTCGTGTTCCTTCCTGCGTTCTCCCCTCAAGTTGGTTGTTCCTTCCTGCGTTCTCCCTCAAGTTGGTTGTTCCTTCCTGCGTTCTCCCTCAAGTTGGTTGTTCCTTCCTGCGTTCTCCCCTCAAGTTGGTTGTTCCTTCCTGCGTTCTCCCCTCAAGTTGGTTGTTCCTTCCTGCGTTCTCCCCTCAAGTTGGTTGTTCCTTCCTGCGTTTCCCCTCAAGTTGGTTGTTCCTTCCTGCATTCTCCCCTCAAGTTGGTTGTTCCTTCCTGCGTTCTCCCCTCAAGTTGGTTGTTCCTTCCTGCGTTCTCCCCTCAAGTTGGTTGTTCCTTCCTGCGTTCTCCCTCAAGTTGGTTGTTCCTTCCTGCATTCTCCCCTCAAGTTGGTTTGTTCCTTCCTGCGTTCTCCCCTCAAGTTGGTTCTTCCTTCCTGTGTTCTCCCCTCAAGTTGGTTGTTCCTTCCTGCGTTCTCCCCTCAAGTTGGTTGTTCCTTCCTGCGTTCTCCCCTCAAGTTGGTTGTTCCTTCCTGCGTTCTCCCCTCAAGTTGGTTGTTCCTTCCTGCGTTCTCCCCTCAAGTTGGTTGTTCCTTCCTGCGTTCTCCCCTCAAGTTGGTTGTTCCTTCCTGCATTCTCCCCTCAAGTTGGTTGTTCCTTCCTGCGTTCTCCCCTCAAGTTGGTTGTTCCTTCCTGCGTTCTCCCCTCAAGTTGGTTGTTCCTTCCTGCGTTCTCCCCTCAAGTTGGTTGTTCCTTCCTGCGTTCTCCCCTCAAGTTGGTTGTTCCTTCCTGCGTTCTCCCCTCAAGTTGGTTGTTCCTTCCTGCGTTCTCCCCTCAAGTTGGTTGTTCCTTCCTGCATTCTCCCCTCAGTTGGTTGTTCCTTCCTGCGTTCTCCCCTCAAGTTGGTTGTTCCTTCCTGCGTTCTCCCCTCAAGTTGGTTGTTCCTTCCTGCGTTCTCCCCTCAAGTTGGTTGTTCCTTCCTGCGTTCTCCCCTCAAGTTGGTTGTTCCTTCCTGCGTTCTCCCCTCAAGTTGGTTGTTCCTTCCTGCGTTCTCCCCTCAAGTTGGTTGTTCCTTCCTGCGTTCTCCCCTCAAGTTGGTTGTTCCTTCCTGCATTCTCTCCTCAAGTTGGTTGTTCCTTCCTGCGTTCTCCCCTCAAGTTGGTTGTTCCTTCCTGCGTTCTCCCCTCAAGTTGGTTGTTCCTTCCTGCGTTCTCCCTCAAGTTGGTTGTTCCTTCCTGCGTTCTCTCCTCAAGTTGGTTGTTCCTTCCTGCGTTCTCCCCTCAAGTTGGTTGTTCCTTCCTGCGTTCTCCCCTCAAGTTGGTTGTTCCTTCCTGCGTTCTCCCCTCAAGTTGGTTGTTCCTTCCTGCGTTCTCCCCTCAAGTTGGTTGTTCCTTCCTGCGTTCTCCCCTCAAGTTGGTTGTTCCTTCCTGCATTCTCTCCTCAAGTTGGTTGTTCCTTCCTGCGTTCTCCCCTCAAGTTGGTTGTTCCTTCCTGCGTTCTCCCCTCAAGTTGGTTGTTCCTTCCTGCGTTCTCCCCTCAAGTTGGTTGTTCCTTCCTGCGTTCTCTCCTCAAGTTGGTTGTTCCTTCCTGCGTTCTCCCCTCAAGTTGGTTGTTCCTTCCTGCGTTCTCCCCTCAAGTAGGTTGTTCCTTCCTGCGTTTCCCCTCAAGTTGGTTGTTCCTTCCTGCATTCTCTCCTCAAGTTGGTTGTTCCTTCCTGCGTTTCCCCTCAAGTTGGTTGTTCCTTCCTGCGTTCTCCCTCAAGTTGGTTGTTCCTTCCTGCGTTCTCTCCTCAAGTTTTTTGTTCCTTCCTGCGTTCTCCCCTCAAGTTGGTTGTTCCTTCCTGCGTTCTCCCCTCAAGTTGGTTGTTCCTTCCTGCGTTCTCCCATCAAGTTGGTTGTTCCTTCCTGCGTTCTCCCTCAATTTGGTTGTTCCTTCCTGCGTTCTCCCCTCAAGTTGGTTGTTCCTTCCTGCGTTCTCCCCTCAAGTTGGTTGTTCCTTCCTGCGTTCTCCCCTCAAGTTGGTTGTTCCTTCCTGCGTTCTCCCCTCAAGTTGGTTGTTCCTTCCTGCGTTCTCCCCTCAAGTTGGTTGTTCCTTCCTGCGTTCTCCCCTCAAGTTGGTTGTTCCTTCCTGCGTTCTCCCCTCAAGTTGGTTGTTCCTTCCTGCGTTCTCCCCTCAAGTTGGTTGTTCCTTCCTGCGTTCTCCCCTCAAGTTGGTTGTTCCTTCCTGCGTTCTCCCCTCAAGTTGGTTGTTCCTTCCTGCGTTCTCCCCTCAAGTTGGTTGTTCCTTCCTGCGTTCTCCCTCAAGTTGGTTGTTCCTTCCTGCGTTCTCCCCTCAAGTTGGTTGTTCCTTCCTGCGTTCTCCCCTCAAGTTGGTTGTTCCTTCCTGCATTCTCCCTCAAGTTGGTTGTTCCTTCCTGCGTTCTCCCCTCAAGTTGGTTGTTCCTTCCTGCGTTCTCCCCTCAAGTTGGTTGTTCCTTCCTGCGTTCTCCCCTCAAGTTGGTTGTTCCTTCCTGCATTCTCCCTCAAGTTGGTTGTTCCTTCCTGCGTTCTCCCCTCAAGTTGGTTGTTCCTTCCTGCGTTCTCCCCTCAAGTTGGTTGTTCCTTCCTGCGTTCTCCCCTCAAGTTGGTTGTTCCTTCCTGCATTCTCCCCTCAAGTTGGTTGTTCCTTCCTGCGTTCTCCCCTCAAGTTGGTTGTTCCTTCCTGCGTTCTCCCTCAAGTTGGTTGTTCCTTCCTGCGTTTTTCCCTTCAAGTTGGTTGTTCCTTCCTGCGTTCTCCCCTCAAGTTGGTTGTTCCTTCCTGCGTTCTCCCATCAAGTTGGTTGTTCCTTCCTGCGTTCTCCCCTCAAGTTGGTTGTTCCTTCCTGCGTTCTCCTCAAGTTGGTTGTTCCTTCCTGCGTTCTCCCCTCAAGTTGGTTGTTCCTTCCTGCGTTCTCCCCTCAAGTTGGTTGTTCCTTCCTGCGTTCTCCCCTCAAGTTGGTTGTTCCTTCCTGCGTTCTCCCCTCAAGTTGGTTGTTCCTTCCTGCGTTCTCCCTCAAGTTGGTTGTTCCTTCCTGCGTTTCTCCCTCAAGTTGGTTGTTCCTTCCTGCGTTCTCCCCTCAAGTTGGTTGTTCCTTCCTGCGTTCTCCCCTCAAGTTGGTTGTTCCTTCCTGCGTTCTCCCCTCAAGTTGGTTGTTCCTTCCTGCATTCTCCCCTCAAGTTGGTTGTTCCTTCCTGCGTTCTCCCCTCAAGTTGGTTGTTCCTTCCTGCGTTCTCCCCTCAAGTTGGTTGTTCCTTCCTGCGTTCTCCCCTCAAGTTGGTTGTTCCTTCCTGCGTTCTCCTCTCAAGTTGGTTGTTCCTTCCTGCGTTCTCCCTCAAGTTGGTTGTTCCTTCCTGCGTTCTCCCCTCAAGTTGGTTGTTCCTTCCTGCGTTCTCCCCTCAAGTTGGTTGTTCCTTCCTGCGTTCTCCCCTCAAGTTGGTTGTTCCTTCCTGCGTTCTCCCCTCAAGTTGGTTGTTCCTGCGTTCTCCCCTCAAGTTGGTTGTTCCTTCCTGCATTCTCCCCTCAAGTTGGTTGTTCCTTCCTGCGTTCTCCCTCAAGTTGGTTGTTCCTTCCTGCGTTCTCCCCTCAAGTTGGTTGTTCCTTCCTGCGTTCTCCCCTCAAGTTGGTTGTTCCTTCCTGCGTTCTCCCCTCAAGTTGGTTGTTCCTTCCTGCGTTCTCCCCTCAAGTTGGTTGTTCCTTCCTGCGTTCTCCCCTCAAGTTGGTTGTTCCTTCCTGCGTTCTCCCTCAAGTTGGTTGTTCCTTCCTGCGTTCTCCCCTCAAGTTGGTTGTTCCTTCCTGCGTTCTCCCCTCAAGTTGGTTGTTCCTTCCTGCGTTCTCCCCTCAAGTTGGTTGTTCCTTCCTGCGTTCTCCCCTCAAGTTGGTTGTTCCTTCCTGCGTTCTCCCCTCAAGTTGGTTGTTCCTTCCTGCGTTCTCCCCTCAAGTTGGTTGTTCCTTCCTGCGTTCTCCCCTCAAGTTGGTTGTTCCTTCCTGCATTCTCCCCTCAAGTTGGTTGTTCCTTCCTGCGTTCTCCCCTCAAGTTGGTTGTTCCTTCCTGCGTTCTCCCCTCAAGTTGGTTGTTCCTTCCTGCGTTCTCCCCTCAAGTTGGTTGTTCCTTCCTGCGTTCTCCCCTCAAGTTGGTTGTTCCTTCCTGCGTTCTCCCCTCAAGTTGGTTGTTCCTTCCTGCGTTCTCCCCTCAAGTTGGTTGTTCCTTCCTGCGTTTCTCCCTCAAGTTGGTTGTTCCTTCCTGCATTCTCCCCTCAAGTTGGTTGTTCCTTCCTGCGTTCTCCCCTCAAGTTGGTTGTTCCTTCCTGCGTTCTCCCCTCAAGTTGGTTGTTCCTTCCTGCGTTCTCCCCTCAAGTTGGTTGTTCCTTCCTGCGTTCTCCCCTCAAGTTGGTTGTTCCTTCCTGCGTTCTCCCCTCAAGTTGGTTGTTCCTTCCTGCGTTCTCCCCTCAAGTTGGTTGTTCCTTCCTGCGTTCTCCCCTCAAGTTGGTTGTTCCTTCCTGCGTTCTCCCCTCAAGTTGGTTGTTCCTTCTTAATGAGACTTTGGAGCAACTCTGGACTTAACGTTGACGCTGCGTCTTCCTCGAACTGTTGCTTAGTCTCAGTTCTCATTCATAAAAATATAAACGTAAAAAAGGAGGAACACTGCAGTGGGCCTACTGGCCCATACTAGGCAGGTTCTTCTCAAATCCAAGTTCACTAACAAAAATATTTGCCCAACCTATTTTCAGTACTATCCCAGGAATAAATTTTGATATCTACCTGTTGACTCAGGTGTGTAGCAGTACTATTTTTATTGTACTGAAGGATACTTAATTTATTTATCCAGCTTAATGGTGTTGGAAAGAGAATCTTGGAATCTTTCTCTCTCTCTCTCTCTCTCTCTCTCTCTCTCTCTCTCTCTACCATAAGTGTGCAACGGAAACCTATAGAAAGATTCACCAGTTCTGCCTCGATCACTTCTTTCTTCTTAACTTAACTGTGAATACATAAGATGGCAGGTAAATCTTACAAGGTACACATTTTGTTCAGTATTTATTTAAATTTTCTATCATGTGTCTTTGTATTATGTGTAGTTTTTATTATGTGTTTCTTATATTTGCAATATTTCCTAGCTAACTACCGACACTGTGAAGACAGAACACTTAATTCTGTGTGGACGGTGTATGAAGCTCCACACAAGCACCAGACGAGTCTGGGGTCAGTGGTATTTATTACTGGCTCCAGTGTTGACGTCTCTGTTCTGTGTTGTTCGTCTTGCTCTAAAATAATCTGTCCTCTTCTATACTATTCGCTTCGTGGTATATTTTGGTCTCGCTTCTGTGTCTCGTGACTGGCATACATGTTTCCGTGGTTAGGTAGGTAAGGTTCGTCAGGAAATAGGAGAAGTGTTTCCTGACGCAGGTCTTAGATGATGACCCGCCGTTGGAGCTTTGGTCATCTGACCGAGGCCTTCCGCTGGCTTACCGGTTTACCCCTTTAATTGACAAATTAAGGTCAATTACTTTCTTTCCGTGATGTGAAGGTATTTTCCACTTAGTACTTAGTCCCTTAATCATATCAGGAGTTGTTCGTCCTTGTATTTCCCTGTGTTACTTAAGAGGCACATACGTGCCTTTCAGATCATTGTATCTCATTCAGGAACCTTATCATCACTAAATAACCTCCTTCATTGTATTTTTCATAGAGGGGTTTGAGGTTGAGAAGGACCCCCCTAGTATGTGCCAGTAGGCCTGCTGCAGTGTTGCTCCTCTCTTATGTATTCTGGTGTTGTGTTGTTCCCACCTTCCCTTCTCCACTCCTCCCAAGTATTCAAAGGTAAGCATAGTATGCCTACTTAATTCTCTTCAATAATAATTTTTTTACGTCTGTTTTGCAGTTTCAAACTCAGATCCAATCGTGAGAGTTCATTTTTCACATTCTTGTGGGATTTGTTTTTTTTCTGTGCTGCTTTCTTGGCGTGTGTATTAACACACCTGGAACATGTACTTGGCGTGCCCCTCCCTGTGTTAAACCCTCACTCACCCATACAACATTAACCTGCCTTAACCACAGGCTGGGTGTCAACACCCATACAACATTAGCCTGCCTTAACCACAGGCTGGGTGTCAACACCCATACAACATTAACCTGCTTCAACCGCAGGCTGGGTGTCAACACCCATACAACATTAACCTGCCTCAACCACAGGCTGGGTGTCAACACCCATACAACATTAACCTGCCTCAACCACAGGCTGGGTGTCAACACCCATACAACATTAACCTGCCTTAACCACAGGCTGGGTGTCAACATCAATACAACATTAACCTGCCTCAACCACAGGCTGGGTGTCAACACCCATACAACATTAACCTGCCTCAACCACAGGCTGGGTGTCAACACCCATACAACATTAACCTGCCTCAACCACAGGCTGGGTGTCAACACCCATACAACATTAACCTGCCTCAACCACAGGCTGGGTGTCAACACCCATACAACATTAACCTGCCTTAACCACAGGCTGGGTGTCAACACCCATACAACATTAACCTGCCTCAACCACAGGCTGGGTGTCAACACCCATACAACATTAACCTGCCTCAACCACAGGCTGGGTGTCAGCACCCATACAACATTAAGGTACGTGTCGTGACTCGAACACATTACCTTCTAACGCTCTTGACTCACTGTTGCCAGAGGCGACTGTGAAAAAACTGCTGTGTGTGTGTGTTTACTCACCTCTTTGTGGATGCAGGGGTCGATTCACAGCTCCTGGCACCGCTTCTTCGCTGGTCGCTAATAGGTCTACTCTCTTCTTCTTCCAAGAAACTTATCGTACCTCTTTCTAAAGCAATGTATGGATCCTGCCTCAACTGTATGTCTGTGTGTGTGTGTGGGTGGGTGTGCGGGTGAGTATGTGTGTATGTGTGTGTGTGTGTGTGTGTTTGTGTGTAGTTGCAACATCAGTGCCATGATCTGGTAGTATTGTTTGCACCAAACGTCTGTCAAAATATAAGTCAGAGTATCGTGGCTGCAACAATAGTCGACTCACAATTTCAAGAGGAAGTTTTAGAAGACATTTTGGACCATCTCTGATAAGTATCAAGTCACTAGTGACTTGATAATATTCCCGGACGGCCCGAAACATCACAATGATCACCGTTGTGACAGGGGAATAAAAGCTCCATTGTGTTCCACTGTACGACTCGTTGACCCTTACATTGAAAGTTAGAAATTACTCAGTCAAGTCTCGCCTTCCCGAGTGTCAAGGACAGCTGTTTAAACGTCAATATAGCACCTGGCGTGACCTGTATGACAACACAGGGACACCTGCTGATCCTTTTCACCTGTTCCCATTCAAGGCGATTTCTATATAAAGATTTATGTTTGTGTATACCAAGGTTGCTATCTTCCCCTTTACATTAATATCGATCATTCTCACTACTTTTACTCTAATCAATACTTTCATTATCCGGGTAAATTAAAGTGGGCAAATGATATTTAGATATCACACATATCTGAAGACGTGTGTAAGCACATGAAAGCGCTCAGGTGTTTTTCCTATTTTCGCTGTGTTTTTTATATATATGTAATCACGCGATTATTGTGATTTCTTCCATAAGAGAATACAGTTATTTATTGCATTAATAATTAATTTATAGTCGAATATACAGTTGTTTTTTTAACACTGATCTGTTAGACAACTGTCAGAAATAAGAACACAAACTTTCTGGTAAATATGTGTTCATAATTCAGGTTTGCCTCCCGATCATCATGCTGCTGACTTTTGTCTTCCTGTTGCCATTCCCGGCTCTCTTAAACACTTTTTTGCTCTACCTCCCAGTTCAGAGTAACTAATTAGATACCTCCCAAGGTCAAAGTAATTAATTAAATACCTCTCCAGTTCAGAGTAACTAATTGGATACCTCCCCAGGTCAAAGTAACTAATTAGATACCTCTCCAGTTCAGAGTAACTAATTGGATACCTCCCCAGGTCAAAGTAACTAATTAGATACCTCCCCAGGTCAACGTAACTAATTAGATACCTCCCCAGGCCAAAGTAACTAATTAGATACCTCTCCAGTTCAGATTAACTAATTGGATACCTCCCCAGGTCAAAGTAACTAATTACATACCTCTTCAGTTCAAAGTAACTAATTAGATACCTCTCCAGTTCAGAGTAATTAATTAGATACTTCCCCAGTTCAAAGTAACTAATTAGACACCTCCCCAGTTCAAAGTAACTAATTAGACACCTCCCCAGCTCAAAGTAACTAATTAGATACCTCCCCAGTTCAAAATAACTAATTAAATACGTCCTGGTACGTACATTAATATTTTAGATCAATGTAGTTTGCTTTATACAAACTTTGTTTAAAGCTGATTATAAAAAAAAATTATTGAAATCAGACGACAAATAAGAATATTCAAGGTCTTGTACCCCATTTAGAGGACGGATCTACTAAAAGTCTAGATCATCACTTCTTAATAGGCACCTAAATTCCCACATCTTCTAATAACATGTTCAATTTTCCACTATAATCTACCTTGTCCATATTTACTATTGCATTTGCTTTATCTGTTTCGTAAAGTGAAGTCCAGGATCTTTCCTTAATTCGTGGTTTAAGAAGAGCAAACTAGCTCAGAATATAACAGCTGAGGCAGTCAGGTGATCATTTACAAACAGGTGGAACCTGACTAGAGACACATCACAGACCCGGGACTTCAGAGTTTACCATTACCTGGAGAGTTTACCTGGAGAGTGTTCCGGGGGTCAACGCCCCCGCGGCCCGGTCTGTGACCAGGCCTCCTGGTGGATCAGAGCCTGATCAACCAGGCTGTTGCTGCTGGCTGCACGCAAACCAACGTACGAGCCACAGCCCGGCTTATCAGGAACTGACTTTAGGTGCTTGTCCAGTGCCAGCTTGAAGACTGCCAGGGGTCTGTTGGTAATCCCCCTTATGTGTGCTGGGAGGCAGTTGAACAGTCTCGGGCCCCTGACACTTATTGTATGGTCTCTTAACGTGCTAGTGACACCCCTGCTTTTCCCAGCGAACTCCCGGTAACTTATTCGTGGGATATCTTGAAGCTCATTCTGTATCAGTGGTATTTAGTACCGATAGTGTGATGAATTTGACACATGTGCAGCATCTAGGTATCTTTATTGTGTTGACGTTTCGCCCTCCATTGACTTTATCACAACAGTACAAAGACAAAATAAGTTGGTAGGAATATATACAGAGGTTGGTGTCTTCTGCGCCTTCCCTCGTCCCTTGACAACCACTGCACGCCTTCCCTCGTCCCTTGACAACCACTGCACGCCTTCCCTCGTCCCTTGACAACCACTGCACGCCTTCCCTCGTCCCTTGACAACCACTGCACGCCTCCCCTCGTCCCTTGACAACCACTGCACGCCTCCCCTCGTCCCTTGACAACCACTGCACGCCTCCCCTCGTCCCTTGACAACCACTGCACGCCTCCCCTCGTCCCTTGACAACCACTGCACGCCTTCCCTCGTCCCTTGACAACCACTGCACGCCTTCCCTCGTCCCTTGACAACCACTGCACGCCTTCCCTCGTCCCTTGACAACCACTGCACGCCTTCCCTCGTCCCTTGACAACCACTGCACGCTTTCCCTCGTCCCTTGACAACCACTGCACGCCTTCCCTCGTCCCTTGACAACCACTGCACGCCTTCCCTCGTCCCTTGACAACCACTGCACGCCTCCCCTCGTCCCTTGACAACCACTGCACGCCTTCCCTCGTCCCTTGACAACCACTGCACGCCTTCCCTCATCCCTTGACAACCACTGCACGCCTCCCCTTGTCCCTTGACAACCACTGCATGCCTCCCCTCGTCCCTTGACAACTCCTGCACGCCTCTCGTCCCTTGACAACCCCTGCACGACCCTGAATCCTCAACTGCCACAGGTCAGATTTAACTACACGAAAAGTATCGAGAAAATTGGTCTGACCATTCCCTGGCCACCTCAGCCCACAAAAGTTCTCGATTTTCAGTGTGTGTGTGTGTGTGTGTGTGTGTGTGTGTGTGTGTGTGTGTGTGTGTGTGTGTGTTTGTGTACTCACGTATTTGTGATTTCAGGGGTCCCTCAGCCTCGAGGCTGAGGGACTGATTACTTCAAACTCCCTCTAATCTTCACCATTCTTCTTTGTACAGGACTGATGGATCTTTGTACATGACTGATGGATCTTTGTACATGACTGATGGATCTTTGTACATGACTGATGGATCTTTGTACAGGACTGATGGATCTTTGTACATGACTGATGGATCTTTGTACAGGACTGATGGATCTTTGTACAGGACTGATGGATCTTTGTACAGGACTGATGGATCTTTGTACATGACTGATGGATCTTTGTACAGGACTGATGGATCTTTGTACAGGACTGATGGATCTTTGTACATGACTGATGGATCTTTGTACATGACTGATGGATCTTTGTACAGGACTGATGGATCTTTGTACAGGACTGATGGATCTTTACCACAATAAAGATACCGAAGTATTGAACATGTGTTTAATTTACCAACTTGTCGGTTCTCTGAGCCATTTATCTACAATCATATAATTGGTGAGCAAGGACGTCCTGACTAGAAAATAATGTTTTAAATGCCGGGTAGGGTACTGTTTACTGAAGTAATATCAAAATGAATGGGCAATTTAGGTGAGCAAATAATTGAGTCCTACAGGGAATTTGCACGTGGTGTGAGGGCGAGCGTCCGCCATACTGCCGGTCAAGTGTATGCCATCGATAAAGTGTTTTTTACCTCCAGCAAAGCGTCACAAAATAGCACCTATTAGAAGGATTCTGAGATGCCTGAGATCTGCTCTGCTAGAGGCAGAAAGAGGAGCTATTTTATCGTTTCCTTGTCGAGAGATGGTTGGGTCAAGTTACCAGCAGCTGTCTGAAGATAAAACTAGCTGCCAGGGGACTGTACAAGCCACAGAACACCGGCTTCCAGGCTCAGGGACTGATTACTTTATATTCTACTGTCTTCTGTGTATAGTTATGCAAGGCTGAGGGACTAATTACCTTATCTACTGCCTTTTGTGTAGAGTTCTGCAAGATTGGGGGACTGATTACCTTATCTACTGCTTTCTGTGTACAGTTTTGCAAGGCTGAGGGACTAATTACCTTATGTACTGCCTTCTGTGTACAGTTCTGCGAGACTGGGAGACTGATTACCTTATTTACTGCCTTCTGTGTATAGTACTATAAGACTGAGGGACTGATTACCTCATCTTCTACTGTCGTCTTATATCACTGTATACTGAACTGAAAAAGCCACTGATTGGTAAAATGTCTTCAGTTACAGATATCAAGGTGTTGCTCATACTTCCACTTCTCAGTATTGTGTACCAACATTGTTATGATTCACAAGACTGTGTATCAAACATTTATAATCAAGTGAGTCCTTGATCGTTAATGTTTAAATATAAAATGATGATATTTAAGATTGAGTAGAACCACGTTAATAGCTCTGGTGGGTTCAGTAGAACCACGTTAATAGCTCTGGTGGGTTCAGTAGAACCACGTTAATAGCTCTGGTGGGTTCAGTAGAACCACGTTAATGGCTCTGGTGGGTTCAGTAGAACAATGATAGTAACTGGTGGGTTCAGTAGAACCACGTTAATAGCTCTGGTAGGTTCAGTAGAACAAAGATAGTACCTCGTTACCTGGAGGTTATTTCGGGGATCAACGCCCCCGCGGCCCGGTCCATGACCAGGCCTCCCGATGGATCAGGGCCTGATCAACTAGGCTGTTACTGCTGGCCGCACGTAGTCCAACGTACGAGCCACAACCCGGCTGATCCGGCACTGACTTTAGGTATCTGTCCAGCTCTCTCTTGAAGGCAGCCAGGGGTTTATTGGCAATTCCCCTAATGCTTGATGGGAGGCTGTTGAACAGTCTTGGGCCCCGGACATTTATGGTGTTTTCCCTTAGTGTACCAATGGCGCCCCTACTTTTAATTGGGGGCATTTTGCATCGCCTGCCCAGTCTTTTACTTTCGTAGGGAGTGATTTCTGTGTGCAGATTTGGGACCATACCTTCCAGGATTTTCCGAGTGTAGATTATGATATATCTCTCCCTCCTGCATTCCAACGAGTACAAGTCAAGTGCTTCCAAGCGTTCCCAGTAGTTAAGGTGCTCGACAGAACTTATACGTGCAGTAAAGGATCTCTGTACACTCTCTAGATCTGCAATTTCACCGCTTTGAATGGAAATGTTAATGTACAGCAGTATTCCAGCCTAGAGAGAGAACAAGTGATTTGAAAAGGATCATCATTGGCTTGGCATCTCTCGTTTTGAACGTTCTCATTATCCATCCTATCATTTTCTTTGCACTTGTGATCGTGGCACTGGTGTGATCCTTGAAAGTGAGATCCTCAGACATTACTACTCCCAGGTCCCTTACATTATTTTTCCGCTCTATTGTATGGCCGGAGTCAGTAGTATACTCTGTTCTAGTTATTATCTCCTCCAGTTTTCCATAACGGAGTAGTTGGAATTTGTCCTCATTGAACATCATATTGTTTACCGTTGCCCACTGGAAAACTTTGTTTATATCTTCTTGGAGGTTACCCGCGTCCTCAGCAGATGACAGCCTCATGCAGATCCTAGTATCATCTGCAAAGGATGATACGGTGCTGTGGTGTATATCTCTGTCTATGTCTGATATGAGGATAAGGAATAAGATGGGGGCGAGTACTGTGCCTTGTGGAACAGAGCTCTTCACTATGGCAGCCTCCGATTTAACTCTGTTGACCACTACTCTTTGTGTTCGATTTGTTAGGAAGTTGAAGATCCATCTCCCCACTTTCCCAGTTATTCCTTTAGCACGTATTTTGTGCGCTATTACTCCATGATCGCATTTGTCAAATACTTTTGCAAAGTCTGTGTATATTGCATCTGCATTCTGATTTTCTTCCAGTGCATCCAAGGCATAGTGATCCAGTAGTTGTGAGAGGCAGGAGCGACCTGCCCTGAACCCATGTTACCCTAGATTGTGCAGATTTGGGGAATCCAGGTGATTTGCAATCCTGCTTCTTAGCACCCTTTCAAAGATTTTTATGATGTGGGACGTCAGAGCTATTGGTCTATAGTTCTTAGCTAATGCTTTGCTGCCACCTTTATGGAGTGGGGCTATATCCGTTGTTTTAAGTGACTGTGGAATTTCACCCATGTCCAAGCTCCTCCTCCATAGTGTACTTAGGGCACGCGAGAGGGGTTTCTTGCAGTTCTTAATGAAAACAGAGTTCCACGAGTCTGGGCCCGGGGCTGAGTGCATGGGCATGTTATCAATGGCTTTTTCGAAATCTATCGGAGTTAGGGTAATGTCGGAAATCTGGCATACATTTATGGAGTTTTGAGGCTCATTCATGAAGAAATCATTTGGGTCGTCGATCCTCAGACTGATTAGTGGTTCACTAAACACAGAGTCGTACTGGGATTTCAATATTTCACTCATTTCCTTGTTGTCATCTGTGTAAGTCCCATCCTATGGTGGATTCAGTAGAACCACGATAATAACTCTAGTGGGTTCAGTAGAACCACGTTAATAGCTCTGGTGGGTTCAGTAGAACCACGTTAATAGATAAGGTGGATTCAGTAGAACCATGTTAATAACTCTGGTGAGTTCAGTAGAACCACTTTAATAGCTCTAGCGAGTTCAGTACAACTGGTGGGTTCGTAGAACCACATTAATAGCTCTAGTGGGTTCAGTAGAATCAGATCAAACCTGCGAGGTTCTCATTGCCCAGGCGGTGTGTGGCCCCTACGATTTTAGTGCTCCCTTCTCACTGAATGTAATAACAATACTGAGACGGCTGCCCCTATCTCACTCTCTTGTTTCTCACTAAATCAGGTTCACCACTCAGGGATGTGTCACTCAGGAGCACTGAACCACAACACCATCAAGAATCACCACTCAGGGATGTGTGTGTGTGTGTGTGTGTGTGTGTGTGTGTGTGTGTGTGTGTGTGTGTGTGTGTGTGTGTGTGTGTGTGTGTGTGTGTTACTCACCTAGTTGAGGTTGCAGGGGTCGATTCCAAGCTCCTGGCCCCGCCTTTTCACTGGTCGCTACTAGGTCACTCTCCCTGAACCATGAGCTTTATCATACCTCTGCTTAAAGCTATGTATGGATCCTGTCTCTACTACATCGCTTCCCAAACTATTTCACTTCCTGACTACTCTGTGGCTGAAGAAATACTTCCTAACATCCCTGTGATTCATCTGTGTCTACAACTTCCAACTGTGTTCCCTTGTTGCTTTGTCCCATCTCTGGAACATCCTGTCTTTGTCCACCTTGTCAATTCCTCTCAGTATTTTGTATGTTGTTATCATGTCTCCCCTATCTCTCCTGTCCTCCAGTGTCGTCAAGTTGATTTCCCTTAACCTCTCCTCGTAGGACATACCTCTTAGCTCCGGGACTAGTCTTGTTGCAGACCTTTGCACTTTCTCTAGTTTCTTTACGTGTTTGGCTAGGTGTGGGTTCCAAACTGGTGCCGCATACTCCAATATGGGCCTAACGTACACGGTGTACAGGGTCCTGAACGATTCCTTATTAAGATGTCGGAATGCTGTTCTGAGGTTTGCCAGGCGCCCATATGCTGCAGCAGTTATTTGGTTGATGAGCGCTTCAGGAGATGTGCCTGGTGTTATACTCACCCCAAGATCTTTTTCCTTGAGTGAGGTTTGTAGTCTCTGGCCCCCTAGACTGTACTCCGTCTGCGGTCTTCTTTGCCCTTCCCCAGTCTTCATGGCTTTGCACTTGGTGGGATTGAACTCCAGGAGCCAATTGCTGGACCAGGTTTGCAGCCTGTCCAGATCCCTTTGTAGCTCTGCCTGGTCTTCGATCGAATGAATTCTTCTCATCAACTTCACGTCATCTGCAAACAGGGACACCTCGGCGTTTATTCCTTCCGTCTTATCGTTCACAAATACCAGAAACAGCACTGGTCCTTGGACTGACCCCTGTGGGACCCCGCTGGTCACAGGTGCCCACTCTGACACCTCGCCACGTACCATTACTCGCTGCTGTCTTCCTGACAAGTATTCCCTGATCCATTGTAGTGCCTTCCCTGTTATCCCTGCTTGGCCCTCCAGTTTTTGCACTAAACTCTTGTGTGGTACTGTGTCAAACGCCTTCTTTCAGTCCAAGAAAATGCAATCCACCCACCCCTCTCTCTCTTGTCTTACTGCTGTCACCATGTCATAGAACTCCAGTAGGTTTGTCACACAGGATTTCCTGTCCCTGAAACCGTGTTGGCTGCTGTTGATGAGATCATTCCTTTCTAGGAGTTCCACCACTCTTCTCCTGATAATCTTCTCCATGACTTTGCATACTATACATGTCAGTGACACTGGTCTGTAGTTTAGTGCTTCATGTCTGTCTCCTTTTTTAAAGACTGGGACTACATTTGCTGTCTTCCATGCCTCAGGCAATCTCCCTGTTTCAATAGATGTATTGAATATTGTTGTTAGGGGTACACATAGCGCCTCTGCTCCCTCTCTCAGGACCCATGGAGAGATTTCTGTCCTGGCCCATTTGCCTTTGAGGTATCTAGTCACTCAGAACACTCTTCACTTTCTTTCTCGGATTGTGTATATATGTCCAGTACACTGTGTGTTGTACCCATCGTCTCTCTTTTTAAGGACGGACCCATTGCTGTCTTCTCATGCCTCAGGCAATCTCCTGTATTCAATAGATGTTTGATATGTTGTTGGGTACACAGTCGGCCTTGCTCCCTCTCTCAACCTAAGTTGTGACCCCACCTATTGAGGTATCAGCTCGATCCAGAACCTCTTCACCCTTTCTCGGTTGTGTGTTGTGTGTCCGACTTGGTGTGTACCCCCCTCTCCGTCTTTTGAGTTCTGTCTTGCTCTGTGTGTGTGTGTTGTGTATATAATATGTGTTGTGTGTTGTGTGTCTTCTGTAGTTGTACTCACCTATTGTACCTCACCAAATTGAGGTTGCAGGGGTCGAGCTCGAGCTCCTGGCCCCGCCTCTTCACTGTGTGTGTGTGTGTGTGTGTGTGTGTGTTTGGTCTGTGTGTGTGTGTGTGTCTGTGGTCTGTTGCTGTGTTCTGTGTATTGTGTGCTGTGTGTCAGTGTATGTACATCACCTAATGTACTCCTCACAATTGTTCAGAGGTCGAACTCACGCTCATGGCCCCGCCTCTTACCACTATGTGTCTGTGTGTTGTTATGTGATCTTGTCTGAGTCCAATGTTTTCTTTTCTTCTGTGTAGTGTCATATGTGATCCACACATTACAATTACTTATCTCATACAATCTTACACAGTTAACTCACTAATTTCTTTTACACACATTCTGTGTTTTACTAACACTTTCATCCCAACATTTATATAAACATTCTGTATATAAATTAGAAATCCAAACATCAATTTTTCTCAGTAAATCTTAACATTATCAATATTTTTATAGATATTTTACTAACTTTTTGACCAACACCATACAGTAACATTTCGAAATAACGTGTATTTCGTATGAGTAATAAATAAATTTTTAATATACCGAAACTATTTGACGCAATCGACGCGATAGAAGGTGATAGATTTTCAACTCGCGTTATTGAGTAATATAAAGTAAATAAGGTAGTAAGATAAATAAGGTAATAAGAATAAGTTGAAATTAGTAAATAAGGTTAACTAAATTAGTAATATAGTAATAACTAAATTAGTAAATAAGTAATAACTAAGTTAGTAATAAGGTAAATAACTAAATTATAAATAAGTAATAACTAAATTAGTAAATAAGATAAATAAGGTAATAATAAATTAGGTAATAAATAAGGTAGTAATAATAAATAGTAGTAAATAAGGTAATAAATAAATTAGTAAATAAGGTAATAAATAAATTAGTAAATAAGGTAATAAGTAAATTAGTAAATAAGGTAATAAATAAATTAGTAAATAAGGTAATAATTATAAATAAGGTAAAATAATAGTAAATAGGTAATAAATTAGTAAATAAGGTATATAAATAAAATTAGTAATAAGGTAATAAGTTAGTAAATAAGGTAATAAATAAATTAGTAAATAAGGTAATAAATTAGTAAATAAGGTAATAAATAAATTAGTAAATAAGGTAATAAGTTAGTAAATAAGGTTATAAATAAGGTAGTAAATAAGGTAAATAAGGTTATAAATAAGGTAGTAAATAAGGTAAATAAGGTTATAAATAAGGTAGTAAATAAGGTAAATAAGGTAGTAAATAAATTAGTAAATAAGGTAATAATTTAGTAATTAAGGTAATAAATAAGGTAGTAGATAAGGTAAATAAGGTAGTAAATAAGGCAAATAGGTAATAAATAAGGTAGGAAATAAGGTAAATAGGCAATATATAAGATAGTAAATAAAGTAAATAAGGTAGTAAATAAGGTAGTAAATAAGGCAAATAAGGTAATAAATAAGGTAAATAAGGTAAATAAGGTAGTAAATAAGGTAAATAAGGTAGTAAATAAGGTAAATAAGGTAGTAAATAAGGTAAATAAGGTAGTAAATAAGGTAAATAAGGTAGTAAATAAGGTAAATAAGGTAGTAAATAAGGCAAATAAGGTAATAAATAAGGTAAATAAGGTAGTAAATAAGGTAAATAAGGTAGTAAATAAGGCAAATAAGGTAATAAATAAGGTAAATAAGGTAGTAAATAAGGTAAATAAGGTAGTAAATAAGGTAAATAAGGTAGTAAATAAGGTAAATAAGGTAGTAAATAAGGTAAATAAGGTAAATAAGGTAGTAAATAAGGTAAATAAGGTAGTAAATAAGGTAAATAAGGTAGTAAATAAGGTAGTAAATAAGGTAGTAAATAAGGTAAATAAGGTAGTAAATAAGGTAAATAAGGTAGTAAATAAGGTAAATAAGGTAAATAAGGTAGTAAATAAGGTAGTAAATAAGGTAAATAAGGTAGTAAATAAGGTAAATAAGGTAGTAAATAAGGTAAATAAGGTAAATAAGGTAGTAAATAAGGTAGTAAATAAGGTAAATAAGGTAGTAAATAAGGTAAATAAGGTAGTAAATAAGGTAAATAAGGTAATAAATAAGGTAAATAAGGTAATAAATTTAAGGCTTTTCTTTATTATTTTTTAAGGGAAAGTTTTATTTTCTTTCAAAATTTTGAAAGTGACCAAACTTTAATTTTCTTATATTAACCTTTTTATTCTCTTTATTTTACAGGTGAGTTGATGTTACTTGATGATGGTGAGTGTGTTGATGTTACTTGATGATGGTGAGTGTGTTGATGTTACTTGATGATGGTGAGTGTGTTGATGTTACTTGATGATGGTGAGTGTGTTGATGTTACTTGATGATGGTGAGTGTGTTGATGTTACTTGATGATGGTGAGTGTGTTGATGTTACACCATGATGGTGAGTGTGTTGATGTTACTTGATGATGGTGAGTGTGTTGATGTTACACCATGATGGTGAGTGTGTTGATGTTACTTGATGATGGTGAGTGTGTTGATGTTACTTGATGATGGTGAGTGTGTTGATGTTACTTGATGATGGTGAGTGTGTTGATGTTACACCATGATGGTGAGTGTGTTGATGTTACTTGATGATGGTGAGTGTGTTGATGTTTACACCATGATGGTGAGTGTGTTGATGTTACTTGATGATGGTGAGTGTGTTGATGTTACTTGATGATGGTGAGTGTGTTGATGTTACTTGATGATGGTGAGTGTGTTGATGTTACTTGATGATGGTGAGTTGATGTTACTTGATGATGGTGTGTTGATGTTACTTGATGATGGTGAGTGTGTTGATGTTACTTGATGATGGTGAGTGTGTTGATGTTACTTGATGATGGTGAGTGTGTTGATGTTACTTGATGATGGTGAGTGTGTTGATGTTACACCATGATGGTGAGTGTGTTGATGTTACTTGATGATGGTGAGTGTGTTGATGTTACTTGATGATGGTGAGTGTGTTGATGTTACACCATGATGGTGAGTGTGTTGATGTTACTTGATGATGGTGAGTGTGTTGATGTTACTTGATGATGGTGAGTGTGTTGATGTTACTTGATGATGGTGAGTGTGTTGATGTTACTTGATGATGGTGAGTGTGTTGATGTTACTTGATGATGGTGAGTGTGTTGATGTTACTTGATGATAGTGAGTGTGTTGATGTTACTTGATGATGGTGAGTGTGTTGATGTTACTTGATGATGGTGAGTGTGTTGATGTTACTTGATGATGGTGAGTGTGTTGATGTCACACCATGATGGTGAGTGTGTTGATGTCACACCATGATGGTGAGTGTGTTGATGTCACACCATGATGGTGAGTGTGTTGATGTCACACCATGATGGTGAGTGTGTTGATGTTACACCATGATGGTGTTGTGTGTTGATGTCACACCATGATGGTGAGTGTGTTGATGTCACACCATGATGGTGAGTGTGTTGATGTCACACCATGATGGTGAGTGTGTTGATGTTACACCATGATGGTGAGTGTGTTGATGTCACACCATGATGGTGAGTGTGTTGATGTCACACCATGATGGTGTGTGTGTTGATGTCACACCATGATGGTGAGTGTGTTGATGTCACACCATGATGGTGAGTGTGTTGATGTCACACCATGATGGTGAGTGTGTTGATGTCACACCATGATGGTGAGTGTGTTGATGTTACACCATGATGGTGAGTGTGTTGATGTTACACCATGATGGTGAGTGTGTTGATGTCACACCATGATGGTGAGTGTGTTGATGTCACACCATGATGGTGAGTGTGTTAATGTTACACCATGATGGTGAGTGTGTTGATGCCACTCCGTGATGGTGAGTGTGTTGGTGATGTCACTCCATAATGGTGAGTGTGTTGGTGATGTCACTCCATGATGGTGAGTGTGTTGGTGATGTCACTCCATGATGGTGAGTGTGTTGGTGATGTCACTCCATGATGGTGAGTGTGTTGGTGATGTCACTCCATGATGGTGAGTGTGTTGGTGATGTCACTCTATTATGGTGAGTGTGTTGATGCCACTCCGTGATGGTGAGTGTGCTGGTGATGTCACTCCATAATGGTGAGTGTGTTGGTGATGTACCTTCACAATATTGACGAATATGACAAAAATCCCACAGTACACGACATAGTCGACCATGGAGCTGAACTCTTCTCCATGCTTAGGGACTGACCACCTTGAAAACTTTTTCTCCAAGTTTGATGGACTGATTGGGTCATCTTTGTTTCATTTCCACTGCTATTTTTGTATTTGACTGAAGAAGCCTACTGTGTAGGCGAAACGTTTCAACAGTGAAGATACCCAACTGTTGAGCATGTGTTTTAATCTTGTAATAGGTGTGTACCCTCAAGGCAGGACGCTGTGTCCTCTGGTAGTTGTCGGTGGAATGTTGATGTTGTGCTGGCTGGAGTTTTGAGACTCTATGAGCGGGTTCAATCCCGGCCGGGGGTATGGTTTATTTGCAATCGTGTCATTACGATTTCTTGAGTCGTGTTTTTTTTCCGCTGCCTCTGCTGCTGTTTCACATATCTGTCTTTCTGTATGTCTGTCTGTCTCTGTCGCCCTGTCTGTCTCTGTCTGTCTGTCTCTGTACAGCTCTCTGTCTGTCTGTCTCTGTCTGTCTATCTCTGTCTCTGTCTGTCTGTCTCTCTCTCTCTCTCTCTCTCTCTCTCTCTCTCCTTGCGCGTCACAACTGTCACAGGTGATGACTTACCAAGCTATAAATCTTTCAGTATGGGATGAGTGCATCAACGCGAGGTGAGAGTGGAACATTACAACAGCCAGAGTGATGCAACTCGACACTCCAAGCCAGTAATGATGCTCAGTAAGGCACTCTGGTCTCTAAGTCTGACGTATTTCTGTATAAGGCAGGTGCGCAATATCCCTACCTGGAATATACCTGGAGAGGGTATCGGGGGTCAACGCCCCTGCGACGCGGTCTGTGACCAAGCCTCGCGGTAGATCAGGCCCTAATTACCCAGGCTATTACTGCTGGCCGCACGTAAACCGACTTACGAACCACAGTCCGGCTGTGGAAGCAGGGAAGGAACGCGCACGCTGCAAGATAACTCGATAAGCGTGAAGGAACCAAGACTTTTCAACACCTTTCCTTCATACATAAGCGTAGTTACTAACAGGTTCCTCCTTCCCTGTTTCTTTCTTCAAGAAGAAATTGGATAACTTCCTCCAGTCAGTTCCTGATAAGTTGGAAAGGGGACTCTGTTGACCTAATTACTGGAGGAAACCAATGTTCCATTCCTTATTACTGCCCAGATTTGATCAACAGTTCCTACCCAGACACCGGGAGGCACGGCTCAGTACGGTGTTGGCTGAGGTGGCCCTATGAATCCCGATTAAAGGACTGACCACCTCAAAACAACAACTTCAAGGGTGATGGACTGATTACATCATCTTCACATCTCTTCTGCTACTGCTAACTTTTCTGTACTCAACTGAAGAAGCCTACTGTGTAGGCGAAACGTTTCGGAATTAAGACACCTAACTGTTGTACATGTGTCTTACCAACCTGTCAGTAGTGTATACCATCTTTAGACGAAGATCTACTTCGACTAGTGGATGGTACCACTATGACCCCGCCTCCGCCTGCTTCGCCTCACCTCAATACAGTATATAAGCCACGTCTACGGCCCTATGCTGTACATTCTACAAGATTGATGGACTGAACACATCAACTCCAGGCTGAGGGACTGATTACCTCAAACTCCTCCACTCCTTACACCCTTCTGCTTTGTACTGGACTGATGAAGCCACTGTGTGGCGAAACGTTTCCTCAATAAAGATTCCCATATCTTCCATAAGTTTCTCAGTCTTCAACTTGTTAAGTTTTCTTAACTGTTTATCACAGTTTTGGTTTTCCTTACTGCATTATTTTAACCTTGGTGCTGCAGTGGAGCTCTAGATCCAAGGAACATTTGTATTTCAGTTATGTTATCCTCTTGTTATTCCCTTCAAATCAAAGCTTTATCAGTTTATACCTCACTCTGCACTATTCCAGTCGAGTATATCGAGTCATATAGGACATACCTCTTAGCTCCGGGACTAGTTTTGTTACACTCTTTTGCACTTTCTCTAATTTCTTGACGTGCTTGACCAGGTGTGGGTTCCACACTGGTGCTGCATACTCTAATATGGGCCTGACGTACACGAAGGACTGGGGATACCTTTTCCCTACAGCGCAGTGACTGTCATTCCATCTGGTTTAACATTTTTACATAAATATAACTATGACAATGAATTTTTAAAGGGGTGGACCGGTAAGCCAGCGGAAGAGCTCGGCCCAACGGCGGGTCATCACATGACCAGCGTCAGGAAACACTTGTCCTGTTTCCTGACAAACCTTACCTAACCTAAGATCTACAATGTGTGAGCATTGCTAGATCATTCAGATTATTGCTACCCCTGATTCTCTCACTGGAAATACATCATCTTTGTTTCTCTTCATAAAGTCGGCGAGTTAGTGGGAAATTTTGATTCTCGTTAAATCATATTAAAAAAAATTCGGTTTACGTCTACTGAACGACTTGACTAGTGTACATAAATAGTATACAGTACCGACAAGGTGAAGAATTACACATATGTACGACATCTGCGTGTCTTTATTGTAGACGTTTCGCCATCCAGTGGCTTTATCAGTCCAATACAAAGAGGAAGACGTAAGGAGAGGAGGAGTATGAGGTAATCAGTCCCTCAGCCTGGAGTCGATGTGTTCAGTCCATCAATCTTGTAGAATGTACCTTCTACAAGATTGATGGACTGAACACATCGACTCCAGGCTGAGGGACTGATTACCTCATACTCCTCCTCTCCTTACGTCTTCCTCTTTGTATTGGACTGATGAAGCCACTGTGTGGCGAAACGTTTCCTGAATAAAGATTCCCATATGTTGCATAAGTGTCTCAATCTTCAACTTGTCGGTTTTTCAAACCATTCATCACATAATGTCCTTGTATTGATAAAGCCACTGGATGGCGAAACGTCTACAAATAAAGATACCTAGATATTGCACGTGTCTAATTCTTCGGCTTTATTATTCAATGGCCGACGCATCTGAAGGCCAAAGACATTTCTTCTATTTTTGTTATTTTATTTTAATGTGTTCTTGGTTCCGTGAACACTGGGTCAAGCATTTATCTAAAATCCACGGCACGGGAAGGGTTTAAACTTGCGACAAGTTAGTCCTACAACTCCAGTCCAGTGGGTAAGCCACTCAGCCAGCTAGCTACA
Source organism: Cherax quadricarinatus (assembly GCF_026875155.1). NCBI lineage: Eukaryota > Metazoa > Arthropoda > Malacostraca > Decapoda > Parastacidae > Cherax > Cherax quadricarinatus. Next base: position 84,338,488 of record NC_069407.1, read on the forward strand.
ATAAGAATCATCCAACAAGGACTCACCCGCCGTGGGTTCAAACCTCACCCGTTCCCTGCTCTGTTTGCAGCCGTATTATTACGATTTCCTGAGTCATGTTCTGCAATGATCCACAAATTTTGGAGTTTGGGGTTTCCTAGAAAAATGTTGCTTCACCTCATGGTTTTTAGGTTGCATAAAACGAATATAATTCATAATGACAACCAGTTAGTTAAAGGAAATTGTACACACACACACACACACACACACACACACACACACACACACACACACACACACACACACACACACACACACACACACACACACACACATATGCTTAACTCTCAAACAGGCGAAATTATTTACATAGTGTCTATGTCGACAGCAGGACTCCTGGGGGTATCGTGCCCGGGGGTATGGTGCCCGGGGGTATGGTGCTCGGGGGTATGGTGCCGGGGGTTTTGGTGCCCGGGGTAAAGGGGCCGGGGGTATGGGGTAACATCGCTTAGCTTCGACTAAGCGCCCATACATATCTTGGGTCTAGCTCCGTGGTAAAGTACTGTGGACTCTGATACAGAGTTAGCAGGTTCGAGTCCTGCTGTGGGACGTAGAGACAATGTATATATATATATATATATATATATATATATATATATATATATATATATATATATATATATATATTATATATATATGTGTCGTGCCGAATAGGCAGAACTTGCGATCTTGGCTTAAATAGCAACGTTCATCTTGCCATATAGGACAATCGAAAATTTGTGTATGCAATAATTTCGCCAAAATCATTCTGAACCTAAAGAAAAAAATATATTTAACTATGTTTGTTTAGTATTAAATTATTGTATACAAATCTAAAATATATTTAGTTGGGTTAGGCTAAAATAAATTGTTCTTGTTATAATAAGGTTAGGTAAGTTTTCTAAGATTCTTTTGATGCAAAATTAAAAATTTTTACATTAACATTAATGAAAAAAATATATGTTTAAACGTATAAGAGAACATTTTAGAAAGGACTTAATTTTAAATGAGTTCTTGCTAATTGACCAGTTTTACATATTCGGCACGACATATATATATATATTTTATATATATATATTATTATATATTATATTATATATATATATATATATATATATATATATGATGTAGGGGGAAATGACAGTAGTTTGTTGGATTATGTATTGGTAGATAAAGACTGTTGAGTAGAACTTCAGGATGTACATGTTTATAGAGGGGCCACAGATATATCAGATCACTTTTTAGTTGTAGCTACACTGAGAGTAAAAGGTAGATGGGATACAAGGAGAATAGAAGCATCAGGGAAGAGAGAGGTGAAGATTTATAAACTAAAGAGGAGGCAGTTAGGGTAAGAAAATAAACAGCTATTGGAGGATAGATGGGCTAATGAGAGCATAGGCAATGGGGTCGAAGAGGTATGGGGTAGGTTTAAAAATGTAGTGTTAGAGTGTTCAGCAGAAGTTTGTGGTTACAGGAAAGTGGGTGCGGGAGGGAAGAGGAGCGATTGGTGGAATGATGATGTAAAGAGAGTAGAAAGGGGAGAAAAAGTTAGATATGAGAATTTTTTACAAAGTAGAAGTGATGAAAGGGAAAGGGAAGAGTATATGGAGAAAAAGGGAGAGGTTAAGAGAGTGGTGAAGCAATTGTAAAAAGAGAGCAAATGAGAGAGTGGGTGAGATGTTATCAACAAATTTTGTTGAAAATAAGAAACGTTTTGGAGTGAGATTAACAAGTTAAGAAAGCCCAGAGAACAAATGGATTTGTCAGTTAAAAATAGGAGAGGAGAGTTATTAAAAAGGAGAGTTAGAGGTATTGGGAAGGAGGGAATATTTTGAGGAATTGTTAAATGCGATGGGAAAATAGGGAAGCTGTGATTTGTGTATAGGGCAAGGAGGAATAACATCTTGTAGGAGTGAGGAAGAGCCAGTTGTGAGTGTGGGGGAAGTTCGTGAGGCAGTAGGTAAAAAAGAAAGGGGGGAAGACCCGGGATTGATGGGATAAAGATAGAAATGTTAAAAGCAGGTGGGGATTAGTTTTGGAGTGGTTTGGGGCAATTATTTAATAAAAGTATGGAAGAGGGGTAAGGTATCTAGGGATTGGCAGAGAGCATGCATAGTCCTTTGTATAAAGGCAAAGGGGACAAAAGAGAGTGCAAAAATTATAGGGGGATAAGTCTGCTGAGTGTACCTGGTAAAGTGTATGGTAGAGTTATTATTGAAAGAATTAAGAGTAAGACGGAGAATAGGATAGCAGATGAACAAGGAGGCTTTAGGAAAGGTAGGGGGTGTGTGGACCAGGTGTTTACAGTGAAACACATAAGTGAACAGTATTTAGATAAGGCTAAAGAGGTCTTTGTGGCATTTATGGATTTGGAAAAGGCGTATGACAGGGTGGATAGGGGGGCAATGTGGCAGATGTTGCAGGTGTATGGTGTAGGAGGTAGGTTACTGAAAGCAGTGAAGAGTTTTTACAAGGATAGTGAGGCTCAAGTTAGAGTATGTAGGAAAGAGGGAAATTATTTCCCAGTAAAAGTAGGCCTTAGACAAGGATGTGTGATGTCACCGTGGTTGTTTAATATATTTATAGATGGGGTTGTAAGAGAAGTAAATGCGAGGGTCTTGGCAAGAGGCATGGAGTTAAAAGATAAAGAATCACACATAAAGTGGGAGTTGTCACAGTTGCTCTTTGCTGATGACACTGTGCTCTTTGGAGATTCTGAAGAGAAGTTGCAGAGATTGGTGGATGAATTTGGTAGGGTGTGCAAAAGAAGAAAATTAAAAGTGAATACAGGAAAGAGTAAGGTTATGAGGATAACAAAAAAATTAGGTGATGAAAGATTGGATATCAGATTGGAGGGAGAGGGTATGGAGGAGGTGAATGTATTCAGATATTTGGGAGTGGACGTGTCAGCGGATGGGTCTATGAAAGATGAGGTGAATCATAGAATTTATGAGGGGAAAAGGGTGAGTGGTGCACTTAGGAGTCTGTGGAGACAAAGAACTTTGTCCTTGGAGGCAAAGAGGGGAATGTATGAGAGTATAGTTTTAGCAACCCTCTTATATGGGTGTGAAGCATGGGTGATGAATGTTGCAGCGAGGAGAAGGCTGGAGGCAGTGGAGATGTCATGTCTGAGGGCAATGTGTAGTGTGAATATAATGCAGAGAATTCGTAGTTTGGAAGTTAGGAGGAGGTGCGGGATTACCAAAACTGTTGTCCAGAGGGCTGAGGAAGGGTTGTTGAGGTGGTTCGGACATGTAGAGAGAATGGAGCGGAACAGAGTGACTTCAAGAGTGTATCAGTCTGTAGTGGAAGGAAGGCGGGGTAGGGGTCGGCCTAGGAAAGGTTGGAGGGAGGGGGTAAAGGAGGTTTTGTGTGCGAGGGGCTTGGACTTCTAGCAGGCATGCGTGAGCGTGTTTGATAGGAGTGAATGGAGACAAATGGTTTTTAATACTTGACGTGCTGTTGGAGTGTGAGCAAAGTAACATTTATGAAGGGTTCAGGGAAACCGGCAGGCCGGACTTGAGTCCTGGAGATGGGAAGTACAGTGTCTGAAACTCTGAGGGGGGTGTTAATGTTGCATTTTTAAAAACTGTAGTGTAAAGAAACCCTTCTGGCAAGACAGTGATGGAGTGAATGATGGTGAAAGTTTTTCTTTTTTGGGCCACCCTGCTTGGGGGGAAACCCGGCCAGTGTGATAATAATAAAAAATAATTATGTATATATATATATATATATATATATATATATATATATATTATATATAAAATATATATATATACATGAATATATATTTTATATATATGTCGTGCCGAATATGTAAAACTGGTCAGTTAGCAAGAACTCATTTAAAATTGAGTCCTTTCTAAAATTTTCTCTTATACGTTTAAAGATACATTTTTTCATTAATGTTAATGTAAAAAAATTTAATTTTGCAACAAAAGAATCTTAGAAAACTTACCTAACCTTATCATAACAAGAGCAATTTATTTTAGACTAACCCAACTAAATATGTTTTAAATACGTTTACAATAATTTAGTACTAAACAAACATAGTTAAATATATTTTTTTCGTTAGGTTCAGAATGATTTTGGCGAAATTATTGCATACACAAATTTTCGCTTGTCCTATATGGCAAGATGAGCGTTGCTATTTAAGCCAAGATCGCAAGTTCTGCCTATTCGGCACGACATATATATATATATATATATTATTATTATTATTATTATCACACCGGCCGATTCCCACCAAGGCAGGGTGGCCCGAAAAAGAAAAACTTTCACCATCATTCACTCCATCACTGTCTTGCCAGAAGGGTGCTTTACACTACAGTTTTTAAACTGCAACATTAACACCCCTCCTTCAGAGTGCAGGCACTGTACTTCCCATCTCCAGGACTCAAGTCCGGCCTGCCGGTTTCCCTGAATCCCTTCAAAATGTTACTTTGCTCACACTCCAACAGCACGTCAAGTATTAAAAAACCATTTGTTCCCTTTCACTCCTATCAAACACGCTCACGCAGCTGCTGGAAGTCCAAGCCCCTCGCACACAAAACCTCCTTTACCCCCTCCCTCCAACCCTTCCTAGGCCGACCCCTAACCCCGCCTTCCTTCCACTACAGACTGATACACTCTTGAAGTCATTCTTTTTTCGCTCCATTCTCTCTACATGTCCCGAACCACCTCAACAACCCTTCCTCACCCCTGGACAACATTTTGGTAATCCCGCACCTCCTCCTAATTTCCCAAAACTACGAATTCTCTGCATTATATTCACACCACACATTGCCCTCAGACATGACATCTCCACTGCCTCCAGCCTTCTCCTCGCTGCAACATTCATCACCCACGCTTCACACCCATATAAGAGCGTTGGTAAAACTATACTCTCATACATTCCCTCTTTGCCTCCAAGGACAAAGTTCTTTGTCTCCACAGACTCCTAAGTGCACCACTCACTCTTTTCCCTCATCAATTCTATGATTCACCTCATCTTTCATAGACCCATCCGCTGACACGTCCACTCCCAAATATCTGAATACGTTCACCTCCTCCATACTCTCTCCCTCCAATCTGATATTCAATCTTTCATCACCTAATCTTTTTGTTATCCTCATAACCTTACTCTTTCCTGTATTCACCTTTAATTTTCTTCTTTTGCACACCCTACCAAATTCATCCACCAATCTCTGCAACTTCTCTTCGAATCTCCCAAGAGCACAGTGTCATCAGCAAAGAGCAGCTGTGACAACTCCCACTTTGTGTGATTCTTTATCTTTTAACTCCACGCCTCTTGCCAAGACCCTCGCATTTACTTCTCTTACAACCCCATCTATAAATATATTAAACAACCACGGTGACATCACACATCCTTGTCTAAGGCCTACTTTTACTGGAAAAAATTTCCCTCTTTCCTACATACTCTAACTTGAGCCTCACTATCCTCGTAAAAACTCTTCACTGCTTCAGTAACCTACCTCCTACACCATACACTTGCAACATCTGCCACATTGCCCCCCTATCCACCCTGTCATACGCCTTTTCCAAATCCATAAATGCCACAAAGACCTCTTTAGCCTTATCTAAATACTGTTCACTTATATGTTTCACTGTAAACACCTGGTCCACACACCCCCTACCTTTCCTAAAGCCTCCTTGTTCATCTGCTATCCTATTCTCCGTCTTACTCTTAATTCTTTCAATTATAACTCTACCATACACTTTACCAGGTACACTCAACAGACTTATCCCCTATAATTTTTGCACTCTCTTTTATCCCCTTTGCCTTTATACAAAGGAACTATGCATGCTCTCTGCCAATCCCTAGGTACCTTACCCTCTTCCATACATTTATTAAACAATTGCACCAACCACTCCAAAACTATATCCCCACCTGCTTTAACATTTCTATCTTTATCCCATCAATCCCGGCTGCCTTACCCCCTTTCATTTTACCTACTGCCTCACGAACTTCCCCCACACTCACAACTGGCTCTTCTCACTCCTACAAGATGTTATTCCTCCTTGCCCTATACACGAAATCACAGCTTCCCTATCTTCATCAACATTAACAATTCCTCAAAATATTCCCTCCATCTTCCCAATACCTCTAACTCTCCATTTAATAACTCTCCTCTCCTATTTTTAACTGACAAATCCATTTGTTTCTCTAGGCTTTCTTAACTTGTTAATCTCACTCCAAAACTTTTTCTTATTTTCAACAAAATTTGTTGATAACATCTCACCCACTCTCTCATTTGCTCTCTTTTTACATTGCTTCACCACTCTCTTAACCTCTCTCTTTTTCTCCATATACTCTTCCCTCCTTGCATCACTTCTACTTTGTAAAAACTTCTCATATGCTAACTTTTCTCCCTTACTACTCTCTTTACATCATCATTCCACCAATCGCTCCTCTTCCCTCCTGCACCCACTTTCCTGTAACCACAAACTTCTGCTGAACACTCTAACACTACATTTTTAAACCTACCCCATACCTCTTCGACCCCATTGCCTATGCTCTCATTAGCCCATCTATCCTCCAATAGCTGTTTATATCTTACCCTAACTGCCTCCTCTTTTAGTTTATAAACCTTCACCTCTCTCTTCCCTGATGCTTCTATTCTCCTTGTATCCCATCTACCTTTTACTCTCAGTGTAGCTACAACTAGAAAGTGATCTGATATATCTGTGGCCCCTCTATAAACATGTACATCCTGAAGTCTACTCAACAGTCTTTTATCTACCAATACATAATCCAACAAACTACTGTCATTTCGCCCTACATCATATCGTGTATACTTATTTATCCTCTTTTTCTTAAAATATGTATTACCTATAACTAAACCCCTTTCTATACAAAGTTCAATCAAAGGGCTCCCATTATCATTTACACCTGGCACCCCAAACTTACCTACCACACCCTCTCTAAAAAATTTCTCCTACTTTAGCATTCAAGTCCCCTACCACAATTACTCTCTCACTTGGTTCAAAGGCTCCTATACATTCACTTAACATCTCCCAAAATCTCTCTCTCTCCTCTGCATTCCTCTCTTCTCCAGGTGCATACACGCTTATTATGACCCACTTCTCGCATCCAACCTTTACTTTAATCCACATAATTCTTGAATTTACACATTCATATTCTCTTTTCTCCTTCCATAACTGATCATTTAACATTACTGCTACCCCTTCCTTTGCTCTAACTCTCTCAGATACTCCAGATTTAATCCCATTTATTTCCCCCCACTGAAACTCTCCTACCCCCTTCAGCTTTGTTTCGCTTAGGGCCAGGACATCCAACTTCTTTTCATTCATAACATCAGCAATCATCTGTTTCTTGTCATCCGCACTACATCCACGCACATTTAAGCAACCCAGTTTTATAAAGTTTTTCTTCTTCTCTTTTTTAGTAATTGTATACAGGAGAAGGGGTTACTAGCCCATTGCTCCCGGCATTTTAGTCGCCTCATACGACACGCATGGCTTACGGAGGAAAGATTCTTTTCCACTTCCCCATGGACAATAGAAGAAATAAAAAAGAACAAGAGCTATTTAGAAAAAGGAGAAAAACCTAGATGTATGTATATATATATATGCATGTGCGTGTCTGTGAAGTGTGACCAAAGTGTAAGTAGGAGTAGCAAGATATCCCTGTTATCTTAGCGTGTTTATGAGACAGAAAAAGAAACCAGCAATCCTACCATCATGCAAAACAATTACAGGTTTTTGTTTCACAGTCATCTGGCAGGACGGTAGTACTTCCCTGGGTGGTTGCTGTCTACCAACCTACTACTATATATATGTATATATATATATATATATATATATATATATACATATATATATATATATATATATATATATACATATATATAAACACTTATACATCGCACATAAGAACATAAGAAAGAAGGAACACTGCAACAGGCCTACTGACCCATGCGGAGCAGGTCCATGTTCCCCCCCCAGGATTAACCCAATGACCCCCCCGGATTAGCCTAATGACCCACCCAGTCTGGTCACCTCCACTCAAGGAGCACGGCACCAGAACCAGCAGCACAAGCTAATCAGGTCCAACTCACACCCACCCACATCCACTCATGTATTTATCTAACCTATTTTTAAAACTACACAACGTTTTAGCTTGAATAACTGTACTCGGGAGTTTGTTCCACTCATCCACAACTCTATTACCAAACCAGTGCTTTCCTATATCCTTCCTGAATCTGAATTTTTCCAACTTGAAACCATTGCTACGAGTCCTGTCTGGGCTGGAAATTTTCAGCACGCTATTTACATCCCCTTTATTTATTCCTGTTTTCCATTTATACACCTCGATCATATCCCCCCTAATTCTACGCCTTTCGAGAGAGTACAGATTCAGGGCCTCAGTCTATCCTCATAGTGAAGATTTCTGATACATGGGATCAACTTCGTCATCCTCCTTTGTACGTTTTCCGGTACATTTATATCCATTTTGTAATACGGTGACCAAAACTGTGTAGCATAATCTAAATGAGGCTCAACCAAAGATATATAGAGTTGAAGAACAACCTGAGGACTTCTATTATTTATACTTCTAGATATGAAGCCAAGGATTCTGTTAGCTTTATTGCGAACACTAATGCACTGTTATCTTGGTTTTAGATTACTGCTAACCAGAACTTCTAAATCTTTTTCGCAATCCATAATATTAAGATCTACATTATTTAGTTTATATGTGGCATGGTTATTTTCCTGTCCAGCATTTAGAACTTTGCATTTGTCTATATTAAACTGCATATGCCACTTCTCCGACCACTGCATCAGTCTATTCAAATAATCCTGGAGTGCTCTAATGACTTCATTAGAATGAATTGGACGGCCTATTTTGGTGTCATCAGCAAATTTGCTTATGTCGCTATTTATTCCCTCATCTATGTCGTTTATGTAGATTGTGAACAACAAGGGGCCCAACACTGACCCCTGTAAAACACCGCTTGTGACGCGCCCCAATTCCAATTTCTCCCCATTTATGCAAACTCTCTGCTGCCTATTCGTCAACCATGCCTCAACCCAGGAAAAAATTTCTCCTCCTATTCCGTGTGCCTTAAGTTTCCTCAATAGCCTCTGATGTGGAACTCTATCGAGAGCCTTACTGAAGTCCATATACACAATATCATATTCATTACCATGATCTACCTCCTCAAATACCTTAGTGAAGAAAGTAAATTCGTAAGACAGGAACGCCCCTTTATAAAACCGTGTTGAGATTCATTAATCAATCTGTGCCTGTCAAGATGGCTACGAGTTGCTTCGGCAATTATTGATTCCATAAATTTTCCCACTATGGAGGTAAGGCTTATTGGTCTATAGTTCGAAGCCAAGGACCTGTCACCTGCCTTGTAAATAGGTATTACATTTGCCATTATCCATTTATCAGGCACTATGCCAGTTTGTAGTGATATGTTAAAAAGATTAGCCAAAGGTATGCTAAGTTCCTCTTTACATTCCTTTAACACCCTTGCAAACAGTTCATCAGGGCCTGCGGATTTGTTAGGTTTTAGTTTCTCTATTTGTCTGAGGACCATGCCACTAGTTACCTCAACCGTGCATAGTTTATTATCGGCCTGTTATACATAATCAATTATATATGGAATTTCGCTAGTATTTTCCTGGGTAAAAACTGAGAGGAAGTAGGTATTGAGAATTTCACACATATCCTTATCACTGTCAGTAATCTGACCAGAGTTACTCTTAAGTGGGCCTATCTTGTCCCTAATCTTACTTCTGTATACCTGAAAGAACCCTTTTGGGTTAGTCTTTGAATCCCTTGCGACCTTAGCATCATAATCCCTTTTTGCTTTTCTTATTCCTTTTCTCATTTCTCTCTTTAATTGAATATGTTGATTTCTTAACTGCCCATCCCCTCTTTTGATACGCCTATATATATGCCTCTCTTTTTACCAATGAGATGTTTTAATCTATTGTTCATCCATTTGGGATCATTTTTGTTATATCTAATTTCCCTACTCGGAACAAAAGTTGTCTGGGCAGCTAGAACTATGCTCTGAAAAACACCATATTGGCAACCAAGATCACCTACCTGACCCATAGTCAGGACATCCCAATTTAGCCCACCCAGGTAATTTTTCAGTCCCATGAAGTCGACCAAGCGAAAATCTGGGACAGAGATTTGATTGCAGTTATCTGGGTAATTCCATGATATATTGAAACTAAGTGATTTGTGATCACTTTCACCAAGCTCATCATTAACCTCAAGATTATTAATTAGTGAATCTTTGTTGGCAAGAACCAAGTCAAGCAGATTGTTTCCTCTAGTTGGTTCTGTCACAACCTGTTCTAAAAAGCAATCCTGAACCGTATCAAGAAAGTCACTAGACTCAAGATTTCCTGTCATATTGTTCCAATCAATTTGTCTAAAGTTAAAATCTCCCATTAACACAACATTTTCATATCTAGATGCCTTATGAATTTCGTCCCATAACAGCTTACTGCCCTTCCTATCAAGGTTTGGAGGCCTATAAATCACACCCAAAATTAACTTTTCACGACCCTCGAGAAACTGTAGCCAAACAGATTCTGTGTCCGATGTTTCTAATCTCATATCTTGTTTAACACAACAATTTAAATTATCTCTGACATACATCGCCACTCCACCACCCTTTCTGTTGACCCTGTCAGTGTGGAATAGTTTATAACCCTGTATGTTGCATTCAGAAGGCATTTCTCTATCTTTCAGGTTGAACCAGGTCTCTGTTATACCAATAATATCTATATTACCTACACTTGCAAGTAATCTTAGCTCATCTATCTTATTTCTTAGACTGTTACTATTTGTATAGTAAACCTTAAGGGAGCTAGTCACTCGTTGCCCTCTACTATCTTTATTGATCAATTGCTTTGCCTTTACTAGCAACTTTAT
>NC_069407.1:84354429-84504429 GCF_026875155.1 Cherax quadricarinatus
ATGTAGTGGAGGTAGGATCCACACATAGCTTTAAGAAGAGGTATGATGAAGCTCATGGAGCAGGAAGAGTGACCTAGTAGCGACCAGTGAAGAGACGGGGTCAGGAGCTGTGACTCGACCCCTGCAACCACAAGTAGGTGAGAGCTAGATGAGTACACACACACACACACACACACACACACCAGGAGCTCGGACTCGACCCCGCAACCTCAATTAGGTGAGTACACATGCAATTTCAATCTCTCTCTGGAAAAACGGGGAGCCACACAGGAGGGCCAGAGACGCGGCATGTATTTATAATGTTGAATTTGCTAATGCAACATGTTAAGGAACCAGCGAGAGTAGGAGTGACCAACCATAGAGAACTGCTTATACGGCAGCGAGAATAACATACATACATAAGATTGAATACGCAGTGTCCAGCACCATAATGTTGACGTCACACTGTGTTTACGTCACAATGTAGACAGCACTCTTGTTTACGTCACAATGTAGACATAACACTCTTCTTTATATCATATAAACGTGTAGTTTTTTTTACATCACATCGAAGACTGGATAGTAGAGAGCTACCTGGTACAAGAGCCTGCCTGACCAGGGGGTCAGTAAGGAAGTGTGGCTTCAAGCTGGACTGCACTAGTACAGGAGACCTCGAAACCAGTCACATGTATGACACAGGTGTGGTCTTGAGTCCACGTTCCGATTAAGTCACTGTACAGACAGTGCTCTATCCTCGAGTTAAGTGACGTCATTATAGTCTGGTAGCAGTGAGAGCAGTGAAGTCTGGAGCAGTGAGAAGAATGCAGTTTGGAACAGTGTACTCTTCTAGCAGTGAGAATAGTGTTCTCTGGAGCAGTGAGAACAGTGTAGTCTGGAGCAGTGAGAGCAGTGTAGTCTGGAGCAGTGAGAGCAGTGTAGTCTGGAAGCGTAGTCTGGAGCAGTGAGAGCAGTGTAGTCTGGAGCAGTGAGAGCAGTGTAGTCTGGAAGCGTAGTCTGGAGCAGTGAGAGCAGTGTAGTCTGGAGCAGTGAGAGCAGTGTAGTCTGGAGCAGTGAGAGCAGTGTAGTCTGGAAGCGTAGTCTGGAGCAGTGAGAGCAGTGTAGTCTGGAGCAGTGAGAGCAGTGTAGTCTGGAGCAGTGAGAGCAGTGTAGTCTGGAGCAGTGAACATCATAAACGGACAAAGGCAGAAGTAAGGATGCAAGTCAGGGAGCGAAATACAAACGAGGAAAAACTGACAACAGAACGAAATCAAAACACAAAGCAAGTAAGAGAAATATGATATACAGTACCGACTGGTAGGTAGGACATATAGGCAATATTTAGGCATTTTTATTCCGAAACGTTTCGCCTACACAGTAGGCTTCTTCAGTCATGTACAGAAAGTAGGCAGGAGTGGTAGAGATGTGAAGACGATGTAATCAATCACCCTTGAGATGTAGATTTGGGGTTGTCAGTCCGTCAACTTGGAGAAGAGTTCATCGTCTGAAACACTGTGACTAGTTGGTATTTTATACCATTTTGATAATCACTCTGTCAGACACTGCAACACAATGCAACTTGGTACACAAGAAAAACACCTTGGACAACTTTTTCAAGAGAGAATTGTTGGATCTGAGAGGGACGTGACCTCTCAGTGACTACATACTTTCTTCTACTACTCTACACCTCTCATACTGACAGTATATAAGTCTCCATAATTTGTCGCTTGATCTTCACATTGTTTCAGACTATGGAACAGAACTCTTCTCCAGGCTGAGGGACTGACAACCTCAAATCTACATCTTCAAGGGTGATGGACTGATTACATCGTCTTCACATCTCTACTGTTCCTGCCTACTTTCTGTACTCGACTGAAGAAGCCTACTGTGTAGGCGAAACGTTTTGGAGTAAAGTTGCTTAAATGTTGCCTATGTGTCTTACTTACCAAGAGAGAGTACCCAGAATTCCTCACAGAAAATAACAATTGGTCTGCCCCAGAAAATGTAGACAGGACGGAAATATATTAGAATTATGCTAATGAAATCTGCATGTACGAGAGAATATGCTGGTACCAATACTCCAGAAAATATTAAAATATGCTAAGGAAGGGGAGGTGTTGCCTTAGAAAAGGAATGTGTGTATTTTTCTTCTGGGATTTGTGTAGATCATCAGGGCAACTCGGAGAATGTTTGGATCTCTGTCGCCCAGACTTCCACGTGTAAGGATTGCAATGCTCCCCTTTCTTTGTATTTGACTGGCTCCTCCTCCTTAATTCCCCACTACTGCCACTACCACTACCACTATTTCTACTACTACTACTACTACTACTACTACTACTACTACTACTACTACTACTACTACTACTACTACTACTACTACTACTACCACCACTACCTCTTCCTGCCTATATATAGCCGTCCTGCTCCACTTCTTGTTAGTGTGACTTTCTAAATGGTGCAAGTCGGACCGAAACGTCGTCGTAAGCTCCTCTCTTCTATGTTCGGGTTATTTCTGTATTGCGTCTCTGCTATGAAAACAAGGTATGACTAACGAACAGAAGAACTTTTTCAGACGACGAGAGTAATAAGTACTCCAGAATAAGGGAACAAACAAGGAAGAACAATAGGTGGTACGAATGTGTACAGCAGTGGGACAAGCCAAGCCGGTCTTACACACAAGGTCGAACAGACACCAGACAAGTGCTGAATCAGTACTGGAGAAAGCTGGAATATGTCAATATACTGGTACATTACCAGTAATACTAACAAAACCCATATTAAACCAAAACAGACCAAATGGCAAATCTTGCCTCCTCTTTGTAAATATTCAAGATTTTTAATCAAAGGAAAATGTCATTGATATAATAGCGGGCTCTTCACACAAGCAAATAATTTTTGGAACGTTTACAGAACATATTAAGAACATAAGAAAGAAGGAACACTGCAGCAGGCCTACTGGCCCATGCGAAGCAAGTCCACGTCTCCTACTGGCTTAAGCCAATGACCCAACCTAGTCAGGTCAGGTCACATCCACCTAATAGCACCAGCTGGTCAGGTCCAACTCACACCCACATACACCCACTCATGTATTTATTTAACTTACTTTTAAAACTACACAGCGTTTTAGCTTCTATGACGATACTCTGGAGTTTGCTCCACTTATCCACAACTCTATTATCAAACCAGTGCTTTCCTATATCCTTCCTGAATCTGAATTTTTCCAACTTAAAACCATTGCTGCGAGTCCTGTCTTCGCTAGATATTTTTAGCACGTTATTTACTTTCCCTTTGCTTATTCCTGTTTTCCATTTATACACCTCGATCATATCCCCCCTAATTCTACGCCTTTCTAGAGAGTGCAGATTCAGGGCCTCAGTCTATCCTCATAGGGAAGATTTTTGATACATGAGATCAACTTTGTCATCCTCTGTACGTTTTCCAGAGCATTTACGTCCATTCTGTAATACGGTGACCAGAACTGAGCAGCATAGCCTAAATGAGGCCTAACCAAGGATATACAGAGTTGAAGAACAACCTGAGGACTTGTATTATTTATACTTCTAGATATGAAGCCAAGAATTCTGTTAGCTTTATTGCGAACACTTATGCACTGTTGTCTTGGTTTTAGATTACTGCTAACCAGAACTCCTAAATCCTTTTCGCAATCAGTAGTATTAAGATCTACATTATTTAGTTTATGTGTGGCATGGTTGTTTTCCTGTCCAACATTTAGAACTTTGCATTTGTCTATATTAAACTGCATTTGCCACTTCTCCGACCATTGCATCAGTCTATTCAGATCTTCCTGAAGTGCTCTAATGTCATCGTCAGAACGAATTGGACGACTTATTATGGTGTCATTGGTAAAGTAAGGCACGTAAATTACTGAGAACGCCTTCAAGTCTTGAACATGTACTCATTGGAGCGGAGGAGAGAGAGACATGATAATATGTACCTGGAAAATACTCGAGAACCTGGTCCCAAATCTGCACATTGCTATAACAACATACTGGAGTGAGAGATGGGAGGAAGTGTAAAATAAACCCAGTGAGGAGCAGGGGTGCGGTGGGCACAATAAGGGAACACTGTATCAACATTCGAGGGAGATGTTTTGGATGGTAAGATCATTATAAAAATTACAATATTTATAGATGAACTATTAAGATTGGTTATAATTATAAGCATAATTTTTTAAGGGGTGGACCGGTAAGCCAGCGGAACGCCTCGATCAGATGACCAGACTCTCCAGTGGCGGGTCATCGTATGACTAAGACCAGCGTCAGGGAAGATTTGTCCTGTTTCCTGACAAACCTTACCTAACATATTTATAGATGTGAGAGAGCAAATATGTCACTTGTTAATACAGAACTGACGAATTCATGTAGGTATTAAAGTGGAAAACAACAATTTAGTAATTATCCTTGTTTATACAACACTGTCAGCTGAGGAATTCACTAATCATAAGAGAAAGATACTGATCATCCTTGATAACCTTGAAAATTCCCACTAAATATTGCCCTCCTCTGAGATTTTAATTTCCCAGATATGAAATGAAGATGGTAAATCAGTGTTGTACTAGCAGTGATTCCCAGCAGCTGGTTAACTCAGTAGGTACACACCAGAGATCTAATGATTCCCAGCAGCTGGTTAACTCAGTAGGTACACACCACAGATCTAATGGTTCCCAGCAGCTGGCTAACTCAGTAGGTACACACCAGAGATCTAATGATTCCCAGCAGCTGGTTAACTCAGTAGGTACACACCACAGATCTAATGGTTCCCAGCAGCTGGCTAACTCAGTAGGTACACTCCAGATATCTAATGATTCCCAGCAGCTGGTTAACTCAGTAGGTACACACCACAGATCTAATGGTTCCCAGCAGCTGGTTAACTCAGTAGGTACACTCCAGATATCTAATGATTCCCAGCAGCTGGTTAACTCAGTAGGTACACACCACAGATCTAATGATTCCCAGCAGCTGGTTAACTCAGTAGGTACACACCAGAGATCTAATGATTCCCAGCAGCTGGTTAACTCAGTAGGTACACACCACAGATCTAATGGTTCCCAGTAGCTGGTTAACTCAGTAGGTACACACCACAGATCTAATGGTTCCCAGCAGCTGGCTAACTCAGTAGGTACACTCCAGATATCTAATGATTCCCAGCAGCTGGTTAACTCAGTAGGTACACACCACAGATCTAATGGTTCCCAGCAGCTGGTTAACTCAGTAGGTACACTCCAGATATCTAATGATTCCCAGCAGCTGGTTAACTCAGTAGGTACACACCACAGATCTAATGATTCCCAGCAGCTGGTTAACTCAGTAGGTACACACCAGAGATCTAATGATTCCCAGCAGCTGGTTAACTCAGTAGGTACACACCACAGATCTAATGGTTCCCAGTAGCTGGTTAACTCAGTAGGTACACACCACAGATCTAATGGTTCCCAGTAGCTGGTTAACTCAGTAGGTACACTCCAGATATCTAATGATTCCCAGTAGCTGGTTAACTCAGTAGGTACACACCACAGATCTAATGGTTCCCAGCAGCTGGTTAACTCAGTAGGTACACTCCAGATATCTAATGATTCCCAGCAGCTGGTTAACTCAGTAGGTACACACCACAGATCTAATGATTCCCAGCAGCTGGTTAACTCAGTAGGTACACACCAGAGATCTAATGATTCCCAGCAGCTGGTTAACTCAGTAGGTACACACCACAGATCTAATGGTTCCCAGTAGCTGGTTAACTCAGTAGGTACACACCACAGATCTAATGGTTCCCAGTAGCTGGTTAACTCAGTAGGTACACACCACAGATCTAATGGTTCCCAGCAGCTGGTTAACTCAGTAGGTACACACCACAGATCTAATGGTTCCCAGCAGCTGGTTAACTCAGTAGGTACACACCACAGATCTAATGGTTCCCAGCAGCTGGTTAACTCAGTAGGTACACACCAGAGATCTAATGATTCCCAGCAGCTGGTTAACTCAGTAGGTACACACCAGAGATCTAATGGTTCCAAGCAGCTGGCTAACTCAGTAGGTACACACCAGAGATCTAATGATTCCCAGCAGCTGGCTAACTCAGTAGGTACACACCAGAGATGTAATGATTCCCAGCAGCTGGTTAACTCAGTAGGTACACACCATAGATCTAATGGTTCCCAGTAGCTGATTACCTCATTCTCCTCCTGTTCTTCAAGATTCTCCTTTGTATGGACTGATGAAGCCACTGTGTGGCGAAACGTTTCCTCAATAAAGATACCCAAGAGTTGCACATGTGTCTAATTTATCAACATGTCGGTTGTCTGAACCATTCATCTACAAACTGAGATATAATTAACAGTGAAGTATTATATATATCTTGGGAAATATGTCATGCTAAACCCTCACCAGTGTCTGGGAAGCTGTACTCACAAGCATACAAAGTCTGCATTGAATATATTCCACTGAGGGAATATAACAGAGGATCAGTTTTAAAATGAAAACGTAGAATAATATACAAAAGAAGAGGTTAAGAAACTGCCTAATAACGTGAATGTCACAAAGAAGAAAAGATAATCATAGCCCAGAGATAATCGAAACTGGAATTACAAAAGGAACGAAATAAAAACATTCGAGCTGTCGTAAGAAAATTCCAACTGTTTTTATCAATAAAAATCCAGGTTGAAATTTACCTGTAAAATAGGATCATTAATCACAGGAGGTTCGCACAGCGACGACGTAACGAAAATTACGTGAAATATTACAAGACGAACATGAATCATCGCTCAGCAGTCCACTGAACAAACCATACCACGGGCGGGGTTTGAAACCGCGATCAGAGAGTCTCAAAACTCCAGACAGTCGCGTTAGCCGCGGGTTCAAACCCCACCCGTGGTATGGTTTGTTTACAATCGTGTCATTACGATTTCTTGAGTCAAAAAATTAGAGAACATTTCCATAAGTGTAGCAACTGGTCCTGATTCATGGAATTCCTGATTGATAAAGAAATTCAAAATATTTGGTCGACCCGATAGTCTCTATCTTAACTGTACTCTTATATTCATTAATAGGATATCTTATATATGAAAATAAATTACCAGATATTAAGCAAATTTGCTTATAACATATGAGTCAGTTATGGATATAAATCCAGATGTTCTGTAAACTCTTCTGGGGCCTAGTTCCTAGGCCTTTTGTGTATCCATATGCTCTTGCGCGACCCTCCACAAGATGGTTAGGTTAGGTTCGTCAGGAAACAGGACAAGTGTTTCCTGACGTGGGTCTTAGATGATGACCCGCTGTTGGAGCCTTTGGTCATCTGACCGAGACCTTCCGCTGGCTTACCGGTCCACCCCTTTAAAAATTATGGTCACGGGATGGATATTTGGTGCACAATAAACTAGCCGCTACCATCCATAGGATGGATAATAATAATAATAATAATAATAATAATAATAATAATAATAATAATAATATAATAATAATAATTGATCTCTTGCAGCAGAATTTATTAATTAGTACAAGAAGCTATAAACCCGCACGAATGTTAGAGCTACATGGTGGAGCAGAGAGCTGGGACACATGACATGACTCACCACCCTCCCTGGGACACGTGGCCCGGGACTCACCACCCTCCCTGGGACACGTGGCCCGGGACTCACCACCCTCCCTGGGACACATGGCCCGGGACTCACCACCCTCCCTGGGACACATGGCCGGGACTCACCACCCTCCCTGGGACACATGGCCCGGGACTCACCACCCTCCCTGGGACACATGGCCCGGGACTCACCACCCTCCCTGGGACACATGGCCCGGGACTCACCACCCTCCCTGGGACACATGACATGACTCACCACCCTCCCTGGGACACATGGCCCGGGACTCACCACCCTCCCTGGGACACATGGCCCGGGACTCACCACCCTCCCTGGGACACATGGCCCGGGACCACGGTCCTGAATGCGGCTTGATAGTTCATTTATATTGTGATGTATTGAAGAGTGGCCGTGAAGGGGCGTGCCCAGCTGCTGGGGCCCTCCCTGCCACCCTGCCCACTCCTCCCTCCCCCTACCCTCTCATCCCTGCCCCTACCCTCTCTTCCCTGCCCCATGCTCTCTCCTCCCTCCTCCTCTCTCTCTTGTCTTCCCTTTCTCCCCCCCCCTTATCCACCCACAGCCTGCCCCATGGCCTGCCCCACGGCCTGCCTCACAGGCTGCCCGCTGCCCCAGCACAGCAGCAGTGAGCCTGACACAGGTCTGGTGAACGGTTGCCCACGTTCAGTATGCGCTAACTCTCTTTCCGGGAGGTACGACTCGATAACCCCGTACGGTCCAGCGTGTTGTGACTGGCTGTGGGTGCGGCCCACAGACTACCACCGTCCTGTGGTCACAGTTCCACTTCTTATTCCCTGGAACTTGGACTAACTAGAGCAATCTGTGTCCTTCCTGTGTGAGTGTTGTGTGTCACACAGAACTGTGTGGCCTCAAAGAAGTCTATGTCACACAGAACCGTGTCTAGTGATAACTGTGTGGCCTCACAGGAATCTGTGTCACACAGAACTGTGTGGCCTCAAAGAAGTCTGTGTCACACAGAACCGTGTCTAGTGTAAACTGTGGTGGCCTCACAGGAATCTGTGTCACACAGAACTGTGTGGCCTCAAAGAAGTCTGTGTCACACAGAACCGTGTCTAGTGATAACTGTGTGGCCTCACAGGAATCTGTGTCACACAGAACTGTGTGGCCTCACAGGAATCTGTGTCACACAGAACTGTGTCTGGTGATAACTGTGACTTCTCAAGTGTCAACACGTGTGATTACGTGTGCGACGGAGGATGTTTTGTTCGTGTCATTGCACAGTAAAGTGTTATCGAATATTGTATCTGTTTAGGAACATCACCCCAGCTGCCTGGTGGGACGCCAGGCCTGCCCTAAACTGAGTAGGAAATGTCACGGAGATAAAAGCAAGAAAACACAGAAAGGAGAGTCTAGACAAGTGTGCACTGAGTGTAATGATAAATCAGCTTCTGAATGAAAGTTGATGGAACAGAAAGACGAAGGAAGAGCAGTCTTACCAGTGAGAAAATATATTTAATGTGAGAGGGAATCCTTTACACGTTTGTGGTTACGACTCGGTATTTTCCTCAGGTGTGTGTGTGAGGTAGTGGCAGCAGTGGTCACTCCCTCACACTACTCTGGACTTCCTGTAGCGTGGTGAAGGTGACTTGAGCCAAGGTCCATCGTAAGTGCGACATTACCTTAAATCTGGGAACGAGAGAGAGAGAGAGATTTGTGTGTGTCGGAGCCTTGGATGCAGCAGTGTCACTGTGGCCCTCGTGTGGATATGTGCCATAAGGTGATATGCTGGTATACTTTACCTGTCACCATTAGGAGTGTTGACGTGTGTAGGCCTCTGGTGGTGATATGGCTACTACTACATGTTACGACTCACCTTTCGTGTATCTGACGCTTGGTGATAGTGATACTTTTAAATATAAGTATGTTAGTGTTGATAATCTGGACTTGTGACAGTTTACAAGCTATGTATGTGATAATTCTGTGCCGAGATTTTGGGTAAGTGTCTTCATTTGTCTTCACGTCACTGGACATATCAGTCTTGTACTGCGTAAAATCAGTGTTAAGTAGAGGTAATGTAGCATTTTGTGTTCCACACAGGGAGGTGGTAGGTTACTGTGTCGTAGGCCTTGACAAGTATGATAGGCTCATCCTCTGTGAGTTTGGTTTAAGGCACCATTACAGTGTATGCAGCATTCTGTGCCTTGGATAAGTGACTTGGTGAAGTGCATTCGTTTCACAGCTGCATTAAACGACGTGGTTGCATTGTGTGTGTGACGTACCTGTAAACTGCCTCCTGGCACTGTCTATGTTACGTGTGTTACTACATTCTTGTACTGTACTTGTCTAAAATTGAAATCCCCAAAGGCTATGTTTGGGGAAGGGGGGGTCGGGTTCGTTAGATTTTCAGCGCACTTCCATATTTTTGCTACCATATTTTTAAACTGCTGGGGATTTGCATCTAATGGTTTGTGTTCAAGAACTCTCACTAAATTCTGAATTCACCTTTCAGTAGCAGTGCTTCGACTACCGTGTTATATAGTATTAATTAAGTTACTTCAGTTCAGATTGGCAAATCTTTTTCCTTCTTATTTTTTGAGCATTCGTCTCATCAGCGTTGCTTGTGTTTTTAATGTACGATAACTGCACAGCGGAACGAAAAGTTAGCAATGCTTCTGTCACGTGAGGTCACAGACCCTGAGCTGCTTTGGGGATTAGCGTGGACGGTTACAAAGCATGGCTTGCTTCTGCAGTGTTTTAAAAACTGAGGTTGGAGAGTTGAAGGAGGAGGTCTTGCTTCTCCAGGAGGAGATTAGGAGGCTGAAGGTCCACCTCAATGGGCCTGGGAGAGAGTGTGAGGTGGTTGGAGATGTGGGGAATGAGGCTTCTAGCAGTGAGGTGCAGTCTGTCTCTCACTGTGAGGAGGCTGTAGGTGGGGAGGTAGCAACGGCTACCAGCAGTGAGGTGCAGCCCAGCACCTGCTACAAGTGGCGAGTTGTTCACAGTAATGGGAGGCGCATCAGAGTAAGGAAAGTTAAGAGTGAAGATCTGAAGGTAGGAAATCGCTTCTCTGTTCTCCAGGATGAATGTACTTCAGTGGCCAGTGAAGGTAAGGGTACTACTGCCCCTGCTAATGAAGGTAAGCGCATTCTTGTGGTTGGTGACTCTCAGGTAAGATATGTTGACCGTGCTTTTGTAATAGGAATAAGAAGATGAGAGATAGAGTGTGCTTCCCTGGAGCTTGGTGTTGGGGACATTGTCAACAGGCTGGAATAATATCAGTCAGGTAATGGGAACAAGCCCATTATCTGTCTCAGTGCTGGTGGAAATGATATTGGAAGGGTAGGAGAGAAGAGCTGCTAGATAAGTACAGGTCAGCTATAGATTTCATTAAGTCTAAGGGAGGGATCCCAATCATATGTAGCATCTTGCCTAGAAGGGGAGTAGGAAATGAATGGTTGTCTAGGGCAATTGGTGTAAATTGCTGGCTAGACAGATACTGCAAGGAACTTGCAATCCCATTCATTGACAACTGGAACAACTTTTATGGCAAACATGATATGTATGCAAGGGATGGGGTACATCTCTCTGGGCAGGGGGTAGCACTTGCAGACTCGATTGAGAAGGCCATTGGTGAAATGCCTATGATTTTAAACTGATGGAAGATAGAGGTATGGGTGTGTGTGGGAAACAAGCAGGTTGCAACACTAGGGTTGGAAACAGTAAATGTATAAAAGGCATTCAGCATGAAGTTATAAATAAAGACAATATGAACAGGTTCAGCAAACAAAGGGGGACAGCAGAGGGCAGCAGGGACTAGCTCCCTTAAGGTTTACTATACTAATAGCAGGAGTGTTAGAAATAAGATAGATGAGCTAAGATTAATTGCAAGTGCAGGAAACATAGATATTATTGCTATAACAGAGACCTGGCTCAATCTGAAAGATAGAGAGATGCCCTCTGAATGTCACATACAAGGCTATAAATTATTCCACACTGACAGGGTCAACAGGAAAGGTGGTGGAGTAGCGATGTATGTCAGAGACAATTTAAATTGTTGTGTTAGACAAGATATTAAATTAGAAGCGTCAGCCACTGAATCTGTTTGGTTACAGCTTCTCGAGGGCCGAGAAAAACTAATTTTGGGTGTGATTATACAGGGCCCCAAATCTTGATAGGGAGTGCAGTAAACTTCTATGGGACGAAAATTCGTAAGGCATCTACATACGAAAATGTTGTGCTAATGGGAGATTTCAACTATAGACAGATTGACTGAGCAATTTGACAGGAAATTTAGAGTCGGGTGCTTTCTTGATTCGATCCAGGATTGTTTTTTAAAACAGTTTGTGACAGAGCCAACTAGGGGAAATAACCTCCTTGACTTGGTTCTTGCCAGTAGGGAAACACTAATTAATAATCTTGAGGTTAATGATGAGCTTGGGGGGAGTGATCACAAATCACTCAGTTTTAACAAATTTGGAATTCCCCCAATAATGGCAATCAAGTCTCCGTCCCTGACTTTCGCTTGGCTGATTTCACAGGACTGAAAAAATTACTTAGGTGGGCTGAACTGGAATGACCTGACTAAGGGTCAGGTTAGGTGGTGATGGTTTGCCGATATGATGCTTTTCCCGGGCAAATTCTACTGCTCATCAAATTATGTTTTCCCAAAAGGGGAAAATAGATCAAACAAAAATGATCCAAAAGGGATAAACAATAGATTAAAATATCTTTTGGTCAAAGAAGGCAAAAAGGCAAATCAAAAGAGGAGAGGGGGAATTAAGAAAAACGATATACGTTAAAGAGGAAATAAAAAAAAGGGGAAATTTGAAAAAACAAAAAGAGATTAAAGGTTAAAGTTGCAAGAGATGAAGACTAAACCCAAAAGGATTTTTCAGGGATACAGAAGTAAGTCAGGGGCAAGTAGGCCCCCCTCAAAAGTTCCCCGGGTCAGTCACTGACAGTGATAAGGGAAATGTGTAGAATTTTTAACACAAATTCCTCTCATTTTTACCAGGGTTCCTGATATTCCGTAAAAGATAAAATTTGTGAACGGACGATAATAAACTGTCACAAAAGGTCACAAATGACATGGCCTTTTGGGAAATGATAAATTAAAAACCCAACAAATCCCCAGCCCGATGAACTGTAGCAAGGGTTTTTTAAAGGAATTTAAAAAGGGGGCTTTGCCCCCTTTTGGGATCTTTTTCAAATATCCTACAAACGGCTGGTCCAGTAAGTGGAAAAAGGCAAAAGGATACCTTTTTTTTAAAACAGGGGCAGGTCCTTACTTCAATATAGCCAAAAGCCAACCCCATATGGAAAATTATGGATTTAAAAAATTGCCGAGGAGTTCGTAGCCACCTTTAAAGCATAAAATTTAAACACGAATCTCCATGGTTTTACAAAGGGGCGTTCCCGCCTTACGAATTTATTAACTTTTTTTACTAAGGAAATTTTAGGAGGGAGACAGGGAATGAATATGTATTTTTATATGGACTTCAGTAAAGGTTTTGACAGGGTCCCACATCAGAGACTATTGAGGAAAATTAAACACTTTGGAAAAGGAGGAGAAATTTTTTCCTGGTAGAGGCCTTGGGTTACAAATAGGCGCAGAGAGTTTGCATAAATGGGGAGAAATCAGAGTGGGGAAGCGTCACGAGCGGTGTTCCCAGGGGTCAGTGTTGGGCCCCCTGCGTTCACAATCTACATAAACGACATAGATGAGTGGCATAAAAGGCGACATCGGCAAGTTTGCCGATGACACCAAAATAGGCCGTCGAATTCATTCTGACGAGGACATTCGAGCACTCCAGGAAGATTTGAATAGACTGATGCAGTGGTCGGAGAAGTGGCAGATGCAGTTTAATATAGACAAATGCAAAGTTCTAAATGTTGGACAGGACAATAACCATGCCACATATAAACTAAATAATGTAGATCTTAATATTACGGATTGCGAAAAAGATTTAGGAGTTCTGGTTAGCAGTAATCTGAAACCAAGACAACAGTGCATAAGTGTTCGCAATAAAGCTAATAGAATCCTTGGCTTCATATCAAGAAGCATAAATAATAGGAGTCCTCAGGTTGTTCTTCAACTCTATACATCCTTGGTTAGGCCTCATTTAGATTATGCTGCACAGTTTTGGTCACCGTATTACAGAATGGATATAAATTCTCTGGAAAATGTACAAAGGAGGATGACAAAGATGATCCCATGTATCAGAAACCTTCCCTATGAGGATAGACTAAGGGCCCTGAAACTGCACTCTCTAGAAAGACGTAGAATTAGGGGGGATATGATTGAGGTGTATAAGTGGAAGACAGGAATAAATAAAGGGGATGTAAATAGTGTGCTGAAAATATCTAGCCTAGACAGGACTCGCAGCAATGGTTTTAAGTTGGAAAAATTCAGATTCAGGAAGGATATAGGAAAGTACTGGTTTGGTAATAGAGTTGTGGATGAGTGGAACAAACTCCCAAGTACCGTTATAGAGGCCAGAACGTTGTGTAGCTTTAAAAATAGGTTGGATAAATACATGAGTAGATGTGGGTGGGTGTGAGTTAGACCTGATAGCTTGTGCTAACAGGTCGGTTGCCGTGTTCCTCCCTTAAGTCAATGTGACCTGACCTGACTAGGTTGGGTGCATTGGCTTAAGCCGGTAGGAGACTTGGACCTGCCTCGCATGGGCCAGTAGGCCTTCTGCAGTGTTCCTTCGTTCTTATGTTCTTATGTTCTTATGTGTTATACCGCACCACGCAGGATGGGGCTGATACAAGCTGATGAAATCTGTCACCCAGAGCTGGGAGACTTCAGCAGGGCAGTGAGGATATTATCAATTATTCAATTAGGAGGTCAGTAGCATGAGAGAGAGAGAGTGTGTGAATCTTTGAGGGGTATGCTGCAGTATATACATACATCAATCTGTCTGTCTCTCTCTCTCTCTCTCCTCTCTCTCTCTCTCTCTCTCTCTCTCTCTCTCTCTCTCTCTCTCTCTCTCTCTCGTTGTTTAACATATAAGCCATTTTCCTACCAAAGCAAGGTAATTCGAAGAAGGTAAACAGGAAAACACATTCACCAGAGATACACTGACAACAACACACTTGTCATGCTGTGTGTGGGCACTGGACTTCCCACTTCAGAAGTCAAACTTCACTTAATTGCTTCGTAGATGTTGTTACCGTGCTCGCTCTAACAACATGTCGTGTTCCAAACAACATAACAGTCTTGGATGCTCCAACATTTACCTCTTAATTCTTCAGTCTGCTCATCTTTCAACGACCCTCTTGACCATCCTGTCTTGCTCTGTCGTTTCTCTATTCTCTCAGTTATCCCTGCCATACACCTCACTATTTCCTAAATTTCTTCATTATTTATTCTCCGTATAATATTCACACTACACATTGTTGCCAAACACTACACCTCCACTGCCTCCAGTCTCCTTTGTCGCTGCAAAATTCAATGACCATACCTCATACCCATAATATATATATATATATATATATATATATATATATATATATATATATATATATATATATATATATATATACAGTGGACCCCCGCATAACGATCACCTCCGAATGCGACCAATTATGTAAGTGTATTTATGTAAGTGCGTTTGTACGTGTATGTTTGGGGGTCTGAAATGGACTAATCTACTTCACAATATTCCTTATGGGAACAAAATCGGTCAGTACTGGCACCTGAACATACTTCTGGATTGAAAAAATATCGTTAACCGGGGGTCCACTGTATATATATATACACACACACACTTGAGGGTCCAGTAGTAAGTGCACACAGCGTCACAGTAACGTGCTGGAGTGAGAGATGTGGGAGGAAGTGTAACACAAACAAGGTGAAAAGTAAAGGGGTCGTGAGCTTAATAAGGAAGCACTGTATCAGCGTCCACGACTTTGGACAGTCAACCAGAGGCTATCAGACATGCTGCCGGAACAAGTGTAGAAGTCTTCAAGAGGAAATTCGATCAGCGCCTCCTAGATCAACCAGGCTATGGGAGCCAGCGGGCCACCAAAAGTAGGAAAATTCTGGAAGCTGACCACAGGCTTAGAGTCCCCCCCCCACTTACACATTCCTATAACAAAATAATAAAAGTGAGAGAAACTGGAGCAACTGCAGAGTACCAGTCATCCAGCATCCATCAACATATGTGGACCTCGACTCTTCATACTGCTACCAGAAATACTGTTGGAAGAAATGTAGAAATTTCCACTGCCTCCGCCGAGTGCCAGATCTTTATGTTCACTTAAGTGCTTATGGAGTGGCAGTCATGTTCACTTAAGTTCTGATGGAGTGCCAGTCATGCTCACTTAAGTCCTGATGGACTGCCAGTCATGTTCATTTAGGTCTTGTTAGAGGGCCATTCGTGTACACTTAAGTCATGTTAGAGTGCCAGTCATGTTCACTTAAGCCTTGTTGGAGTGCCAGTCATGTTCACTTAAGTCTTGTTGGAGTATCAATCATGTTCACTTAAGTCTTGGAGTGCCAGTCATGTTCACTTAAGTCTTGTTGGAGTGCCAATCATGTTCACTTAAGTCCTGATGAAGTGCCAATCATGTTCACTTAAGTCTTGTTGGAGTGGCAATCATGTTCACTTAAGTCTTGTTAGAGTGACAATCATGTTCACTTAAGTCTTGAAGGAGTGCCAGTCATGTTCACTTAAGTCCTGATAGAGTGCCAGTCATGTTCACTTAAGTCATGATGGAGTACCAGTCATGTTCACTTAAGTCCTGATAGAGTGCCAGTCATGTTCACTTAAGTCCTGATGGAGTTCCAGTCATGTTCACTAAAGTCTTATTGGAGTGCCAATCATGGTCACTTAAGTACTTATGGAGTGCCTATCATGTTCACTTAAGTCCTGATGGAGTGCCAGTCATGTTCACTTAAGTCCTGATGGAGTGCCAGTCATGTTCACTTAAGTCCTGATGGAGTGCCTATCATGTTTACTTAAGTCCTGATGGAGTGCCAGTCATGTTCACTTAAGTCCTGATGGAGTGCCAGTCATGTTCACTTAAGTCCTGATGGAGTGCCTGAGGGAGAGATATATCATAATCTACACTTGGAAAATCTTGGAAGGAATGCTCCCAAATCTGCACACAGAAATCACTCCCTACGAAAGTAAAAGACTGGGCAGGCGATGCAAAATGCCCCCAATAAAACGTAGGGGTGCCATTGGTACACTAAGGGAAAACACCATAAGTGTCCGGGGCCCAAAACTGTTCAACAGTCTCCCATCAAGCATTAGGGGAATTGCCAATAAACCCCTGGCTGCCTTCAAGAGAGAGCTGGACAGATACCTAAAGTCAGTGCCGGATCAGCCGGGCTGTGGCTCGTACGTTGGACTGCGTGCGGCCAGCAGTAACAGCCTAGTTGATCAGGCCCTGATCCATCGGGAGGCCTGGTCATGGACCGGGCCGCGGGGGCGTTGATCCCCGGAATAACCTCCAGGTAACCTCCAGATATGATCACTTAAGTCCTGATAGAGTGCCGGTCATGTTCACTTAAGTCCTGGTGAAGTGCCAATCATGTTCATTTAAGTCCTAATGGATTGCCTATCATGTTCACTTAAGTCCTGATGGAGTGCCTATCATGTTCACTTAAGTCCTGATGGTGTGTCAATCATGTTCACTTAAGTCCTGATGGAGTGCCAATCATGTTCACTTAAGTTCTGATGGAGTGCCAATCATGTTCCCTTAAATCCTGATGGAGTGCCAATCATGTTCACTTAAGTCCTGATAGAGTGCCAGCCATGTTCACTTAAGTCCTGATGGAGTGCCAGTCATGTTCACTTAAGTCCTGATGGAGTGCCAATCATGTTCACTTAAGTCCTGATGGAGTGCCAAATCATGTTCACTTAAGTTCTGATGAAGTGTCAATCATGTTCACTTAAATCCTGATGGAGTGCCAGTCATGTTCACTTAAGTTTTATTGGAGTGCTAATCATGTTCACTTAAGTCCTGATGGAGTGCCAGTCATGTTCACTTAAGTTTTATTGGAGTGCCAAACATGTTCACTTAAGTTCTGGAGTGCCAGTCATGTTCACTTAAGTCCTGATGGAGTGCCAATCATGTTCACTTAAGTCCTGATGGAGTGCCAATCATGTTCACTTAAGTCCTGATGGAGTGCCAGTCATGTTCACTTAAGTCCTGATGGAGTGCCAGTCATGTTCACTTAAGTCCTGATGGAGTGCCAATCATGTTCACTTAAGTGCTGATGGAGTGCCAATCATGTTCACTTAAGTCCTGATGGAGTGCCAGTCATGTTCACTTAAGTCCTGATGGAGTGCCAATCATATTCACTTCAGTCCTGATGGAGTGCCAATCAAGTTCACTTAAGTTTTATTGGAGTGCCAGTCATGTTCACTTAAGTCCTGATGGAGTGCCAGTATAAAGGACTTATTTGGTAGCTGTAGAGCGGGTAGTTAAATGATATACTTCTTCGGAGGCTTCTTACTTTATTGATAAGTAGTGGTGGGTTACACAGCTTGTGTGTTTTGTGCCCATGGCCCGGGCAGGCCATGCCCACGAGAGAGAGCTGGGAGGCCTTGTGTCTTGATGCCAGGCCGCTGTGTGAGTGAGGCAAGTCTGGGCATACTGAAGTGGCAAGGCCTATAGATGGCAGCACTTGAGTTGCGCGAAATATGAAACTAGCTGGCTAACAGCATGGCTGTCTGATGCAGACAGTACAGGCTGTCTAAACATACGCTCGGCCACCTACCGCGCGTCGTCCCGACGCGACAATACTGGTAGTAAAAGAAACTCGGTCTCTCTCTCGTAGGAACAGGGCACAGACACAAAATAAAAAACATATATATACATATGGACATGAAAAAAAAAAACTTCCTACAGGAGGGAAGAAAAAAAACGTGGGGTGTGCTAAACATCGTGGTCATAGGCAGTGAGCGTCGAAGGGCATCACTGCACGCCTTCCTGCGTCTGGACAGGTACTGCAACACGGGAGACATCGCTGGCGGCTGAGCTGTGACGTAACAGGGTACGTCTCCTCTGGAACGGTGAAGCAGACATCTAGGAGTCGCTGCAGGTTTTCACTCAACCTGGGGGCACGACATGCTGGTGCCCTCGAGTGGGGCGTCGACAAAACTCGGCCACTGGGCAGGACTTCTGACAAGCGACTCAGGAGGACACTTCTCGACTGGTACTGTCGCTGGCTGTCACTGCACGGCGAGCGTGGAGCGAGTTGTGGAGCGAGTCGTGGCAGAGACGGACTGGGGCGAACATCTGGGATCGTAACATCATACACCAGACTGCAGTGAGCGAGCTAGCAGTCAAAGTGACATCTTCTTTGTGCAGGCTGCTCACTGAAGCTTGTGACACGAGGCTGACACAGCGCCTGCCGACAGGGCTGGCTGCGGCTTGACGAGTATCATCTCTCGACAGGTGGAGTTATAGCAGAGGTTAGTCTAAGCGTCCCCAGACTTGTTTCTCTACATATAACTGCACTCTGAAGGTCTGGAGGTGAAGTGAAAACAAATCTCGATGGGAATCGTAGCAGGTACGATTCTACAGAACATCACGAGCGACGAGCATAAAAGCTTTCTGTACAAGGGGGCTCATACGCTCAGGGCTGAGAAATCAGCTGTCAAACACACTGGTCACGGGTGACTTAGTGGTACAACTCAAGGGTCTGACCACAGACCTCACTGGACACACGGAAAACTTAACAAACACACCGCTGTACATACGGTACAACATGGCTTAACTAGCAAAAGATGCTTTTCTGCGCATAAAACTGACTAAGACATACTAAAATGTGAGAACACTGACTGAGAGGAATTAATTAAACACACGACATATATTTTCTCTCAATTTCTCGACAATACTGAAATAATTACTAGAACACTCGATGTGACATCATGTGATGTCAGGCGTGATGTCGCAAGGTGACGTCAGCAGCAGTGACGTCAACAGACATCTCGAGGTGACGTCAGGCAGACATCGTGAGGTGACGTCAGCAGACATCGTGACGTCAGCAGACATCGTGTGACGTCAGCATCTCGAGGTGACGTCAGGCAGACATCGTGAGGTGACGTCAGCAGACATCGTGAGGTGACGTCAGCAGACATCTCGAGGTGCAGACATCGTGAGGTGACGTCAGCAGACATCTCGAGGTACATCAGCAGACATCGTGAGGTGACGTCAGCAGACATCGTGACGTCATGAAGTCGGGCAGCATCGTGGGTGGCGTCGTCGATGTGATGCGGGCAGCAGACCACAGCATGAGGCCTGGGGACATATGGTAACTCAGTGGCTTTGTAGGTCTACGTGATCGCCCACACCCACGTGACGTCGTAATCCACGTAGCTTCGAGTGGCCTCGGGCACTCGGATACACAGCACTGGCAATGAATTCATACGAAAAACCAGCAGAAAACACAGCAGAGGGAGTGGGCAGTGGTGAGTGGTGTATGGTAGACGGGTGAGCGTGAGGAGGGCGAGCATGGGCAAGGTGAGGAACAGCCACTTCCTCTCCTCTCCTCTCCTCCCCCACCCACAAACACGTGGAGAAGCTCACACTGGACGCAGAAATCACCACAAGACTCACCTCTGGCTTGCTGAAACAGCTGTGCTGAGCTGAACAACAACAGCAACATACAAGTGACGCTGAACACGTGACTTGAGAAACAGCGTGGGACACTGTAGCGTGAGACGCTGGGACGCCACTCACAATTCTCGAAGAAAATTCGGCAAATTTCGGCTGGATCCTGCTTGTACCTGTGTCTGGATGCTCAAACGTGCAGACACGACATCAGGATAACTCGTTGAGAGACGGATGCTTCTTATGTAGGGTGATGAAGTGAAGGTGACTTCATACCTCTCCTTCCTCTCTCCAGGGTAAACACAACGCTGCGACCACCGCTGGTACCAATATAAAGGACTTATTTGGTAGCTGTAGAGCGGGTAGTTAAATGATATACTTCTTCGGAGGCTTCTTACTTTATTGATAAGTAGTGGTGGGTTACACAGGCTTGTGTGTTTGTGCCCATGGCCCGGGCAGGGCCATGCCCACGAGAGAGAGCTGGGAGGCCTTGTGTCTTGATGCCAGGCCGCTGTGTGAGTGAGGCAAGTCTGGGCATACTGAAGTGGCAAGGCCTATAGATGGCAGCACTTGAGTTTGCGCGAATATGAACTAAGCTGGCAGACAGCATGGGCTGTCTGTGCAGACAGTACAGGCTGTCTACACCAGTCATGTTCACTTAAGTCCCGATGGAGTGCCAATCATGTTCACTTAAGTCCTGACGGAGTGCAAGTCATGTTCACTTAAGTCCTGACGGAGTTCCAGTAATGTTCACTTAAGTCCTGATGGAGTTGCCAATCATGTTCACTTAAGTCCTGATGGAGTGCCAGTCATGTTCACTTAAGTCCTGATGGAGTGCCAGTCATGTTCACTTAAGTCCTGATGGAGTGCCAATCATGTTCACTTAAGTCCTGATGGAGTGCCAATCATGTTCACTTAAGTCCTGATGGAGTGCCAATCATGTTCACTTAAGTCCTGATGGAGTGCCAGTCATGTTTCCTTAAGTTCTGATGGAGTGCCAGTCATATTCACTTAAGTCCTGATGGAGTGCCAGTCATGTTCACTTATGTGCTGATGGAGTGCCAGTCATGTTCACTTAAGTCCTGACGGAGTGCAAGTCATGTTCACTTAAGTCCTGACGGAGTTCCAGTAATGTTCACTTAAGTCCTGACGGAGTGCCAATCATGTTCACTTAAGTCCTGATGGAGTGCCAGTCATGTTCACTTAAGTCTGATGGAGTGCAATCATGTTCACTTAAGTCCTGATGGAGTGCCAATCATGTTCACTTAAGTCCTGATGGAGTGCCAGTCATGTTTCCTTAAGTCCTGATGGAGTGCCAGTCATATTCACTTAAGTCCTGATGGAGTGCCAGTCATGTTCACTTATGTGCTGATGGAGTGCCAGTCATGTTCACTTATGTGCTGATGGAGTGCCAGTCATGTTCACTTATGTGCTGGAGTGCCAGTCATGTTCACTTAAGTCCTGATGGAGTGCCAGTCATGTTCACTTATGTGTTGATGGAGTGCCAGTCATGTTCACTTATGTGCTGATGGAGTGCCAGTCATGTTCACTTAAGTCCTGATGGAGTGCCAGTCATGTTCACTTATGTGCTGATGGAGTGCCAGTCATGTTCACTTATGTGCTGATGGAGTGCCAGTCATGTTCACTTATGTGCTGATGGAGTGCCAGTCATGTTCACTTATGTACTGATGGAGTGCCAGTCATGTTCACTTATGTGCTGATGGAGTGCCAGTCATGTTCACTTAAGTCCTGATGGAGTGCCAGTCATATTCACTTAAGTCTTTATCTTGCTACAAATATTTAATTTTTCAGCTAAAACTTATATTTTTCGAGACTTTTTATCTCTCATATCTTCCTATTTTTATCTCTCATATCTTTCTATTGTTTTGTATTCTGTTACATTTTTTCTTTCGCCTTGAATTCCCTGACGTTACATTAACCTTCCTCTTGACACATTTAAAGTGGATACAACAACCAAAAAAAATGGCGAGTATTTTGTGTCTCCTTCTCTCGAGTTTCCTTTACTAACTTGTATAGTTTTCCGCAGTGTTATTATTTACTGTTGTTGTTGTGTGTCCTTGTGGTCGTTTTTTGGTTCTACTTGCTTTTGTTTATTTCCTGTCCTGTACTTTGCCGCTCGTGGCTAGCATTCTTTTGTTTTAGTGTTGCATTATTGTACCTCAGCTCTTTGTTGCGGTCTGAGTTCCCTTATATATTCTTGGTGGATCTTCCTAAGCGTCCGTTACTTAATTATAATGTTAGAGTAGCAGATTATGTTCACTTCAGTGTTTATGGAGTGTGTTCCTTGTCTCACACTCTGGTTTCTCTCTCTCACACTCGTTCCTTGTCTCACACTCTGGTTCCTCTCTCACACTCGTTCCTTGTCTCACACTCTGGTTCCTCTCTCACACTCGTTCCTTGTCTCACACTCTGGTTTCTCTCTCTCACACTCGTTCCTTGTCTCGCACTCTGGTTCCTCTCTCACACTCGTTCCTTGTCTCACACTCTGGTTCCTCTCTCACACTCGTTCCTTGTCTCGCACTCTGGTTCCTCTCTCACACTCGTCCTTGTCTCGCACTCTGGTTCCTCTCTCTCACACTCGTTCCTTGTCTCACACTCTGGTTCCCCTCTCTCACACTCGTTCCTTGTCTCGCACTCTGGTTCCTCTCTCACACTCGTTCCTTGTCTCGCACTCTGGTTCCTCTCTCTCACACTCGTTCCTTGTCTCACACTCTGGTTCCTCTCTCACACTCGTTCCTTGTCTCACACTCTGGTTCCTCTCTCACACTCGTTCCTTGTCTCACACTCGGTTCCTCTCTCACACTCGTTCCTTGTTCTCACACTCTGGTTCCTCTCTCACACTCGTTCCTTGTCTCGCACTCTGGTTCCTCTCTCACACTCGTTCCTTGTCTCGCACTCTGGTTCCTCTCTCTCACACTCGTTCCTTGTCTCACACTCTGGTTCCCCTCTCTCACACTCGTTCCTTGTCTCGCACTCTGGTTCCTCTCTCACACTCGTTCCTTGTCTCGCACTCTGGTTCCTCTCTTTCACACTCGTTCCTTGTCTCACACTCTGGTTCCTCTCTCACACTCGTTCCTTGTCTCACACTCTGGTTCCTCTCTCACACTCGTTCCTTGTCTCGCACTCTGGTTCCTCTCTCACATCGTTCCTTGTCTCGCACTCTGGTTTCTCATTTTCACACGCGTTCCTTGTCTCACACTCTGGTTCCTCTCTCACACTCGTTCCTTGTCTCGCACTCTGGTTCCTCTCTCACACTCGTTCCTTGTCTCGCACTCTGGTTCCTCTCTCTCACACTCGTTCCTTGTCTCACACTCTGGTTCCTCTCTCACACTCGTTCCTTGCTTCACACTCTGGTTCCTCTCTCACACTCGTTCCTTGTCTCACACTCTGGTTCCTCTCTCACACACTCGTTCCTTGCCTCACACTCTGGTTCCTCTCTCACACTCGTTCCTTGCCTCACACTCTGGTTCCTCTCTCACACTCGTTCCTTGTCTCACACTCTGGTTCCTCTTCACACTCGTTCCTTGCCTCACACTCTGGTTTCCTCTCTCACACTCGTTCCTTGCCTCACACTCTGGTTCCGCTCTCACACTCGTTCCTTGCCTCACTCTCTGATTCCTCTCTCACACTCGTTCCTTGTCTAACACTCTGGTTCCTCTCACACTCGTTCCTTGTCTCGCACTCTGATTCCTCTCACACTCGTTCCTTGTCTCACACTCTGGTTCCTCTCTCACACTCGTTCCTTGTCTCACACTCTGGTTCCTCTCTCACACTCGTTCCTTGTCTCACACTCTGGTTCCTCTCTCACACTCGTTCCTTGCCTCACACTCTGGTTCCTCTCTCACACTCGTTCCTTGTCTCACACTGGTTTCTCTCTCACACTCGTTCCTTGTCTCGCACTCTGGTTTCTCTCTCTCACACTCGTTCCTTGCCTCGCACTCTGGTTCCTCTCTCACACTCGTTGCTTGCTTCACACTCTGGTTCCTCTCTCACACTCGTTCCTTGTCTCGCACTCTGGTTTCTCTCTCTCACACTCGTTCCTTGCCTCGCACTCTGGTTCCTCTCTCACACTCGTTCCTTGCTTCACACTCTGGTTCCTCTCTCACACTCGTTCCTTGTCTCACACTCTGGTTCCTCTCTCACACTCGTTCCTTGTCTCACACTCTGCTTCCTCTCTCACACTCGTTCCTTGTCTCACACTCTGCTTCCTCTCTCACACTCGTTCTCCTTGTCTCACACTCTGCTTCCTCTCTCACACTCGTTCCTTGTCTCGCACTCTGAGTCCTCTCTCACACTCGTTCCTTGTCTCACACTCTGGTTCCTCTCTCACACTCGTTCCTTGTCTCACACTCTGGTTCCTCTCTCACACTCGTTCCTTGTCTCACACTCTGGTTCCTCTCTCACACTCGTTCCTTGTCTCACACTGGTTTCTCTCTCACACTCGTTCCTTGTCTCGCACTCTGGTTTCTCTCTCTCACACTCGTTCCTTGCCTCGCACTCTGGTTCCTCTCTCACACTCGTTCCTGCTTCACACTCTGGTTCCTCTCTCACACTCGTTCCTTGTCTCACACTCTGGTTCCTCTCTCACACTCGTTCCTTGTCTCACACTCTGGTTCCTCTCTCACACTCGTTCCTTGTCTCACACTCTGGTTCCTCTCTCACACTCGTTCCTTGTCTCACACTCTGGTTCCTCTCTCACACTCGTTCCTTGTCTCACACTCTTGTTCCTCTCTCACACTCGTTCCTTGTCTCACACTCTGGTTCCTCTCTCACACTCGTTCCTTGTCTCACACTCTTCTTCCTCTCTCACACTCGTTCCTTGTCTCACACTCTGGTTCCTCTCTCACACTCGTTCCTTGTCTCACACTCTGGTTCCTCTCTCACACTCGTTCCTTGTCTCGCACTCTGGTTTCTCTCTCACGCTCGTTCCTTGTCTCGCACTCTGGTTCCTCTCTCACACTCGTTCCTTGTCTCACACTCTAGTTCCTCTCTCACACTCGTTCCTTGTCTCACACTCTGGTTCCTCTCTCACACTCGTTCCTTGTCTCACACTCTGGTTCCTCTCTCACACTCGTTCCTTGTCTCGCACTCTGGTTTCTCTCTCACACTCGTTCCTTGTCTCGCACTCTGGTTCCTCTCTCACACTCGTTCCTTGTCTCACACTCTAGTTCCTCTCTCACACTCGTTCCTTGTCTCACACTCTGGTTCCTCTCTCACACTCGTTCCTTGTCTCGCACTCTGGTTCCTCTCTCACACTCGTTCCTTGTCTCGCACTCTGGTTTCTCATTTTCACACGCGTTCCTTGTCTCACACTCTGGTTCCTCTCTCACACTCGTTCCTTGCTTCACACTCTGGTTCCTCTCTCACACTCGTTCCTTGTCTCACACTCTGGTTCCTCTCTCACACTCGTTCCTTGCCTCACACTCTGGTTCCTCTCTCACACTCGTTCCTTGCCTCACACTCTGGTTCCTCTCTCACACTCGTTCCTTGTCTCACACTCTGGTTCCTCTCTCACACTCGTTCCTTGCCTCACACTCTGGTTCCTCTCTCACACTCGTTCCTTGCCTCACACTCTGGTTCCGCTCTCACACTCGTTCCTTGCCTCACTCTCTGATTCTCTCTCACACTCGTTCCTTGTCTAACACTCTGGTTCCTCTCACACTCGTTCCTTGTCTCGCACTCTGATTCCTCTCTCACACTCGTTCCTTGTCTCACACTCTGGTTCCTCTCTACACTCGTTCCTTGTCTCACACTCTGGTTCCTCTCTCACACTCGTTCCTTGTTCTCACACTCTGGTTCTCTCTCACACTCGTTCCTTGCCTCACACTCTGGTTCCTCTCTCACACTCGTTCCTTGTCTCACACTGGTTTCTCTCTCACACTCGTTCCTTGTCTCACACTCTGGTTCCTCTCTCACACTCGTTCCTTGTCTCGCACTCTGGTTTCTCTGTCTCACACTCGTTCCTTCCCTCGCACTCTGGTTCCTCTCTCACACTCGTTCCTTGCTTCACACTCTGGTTCCTCTCTCACACTCGTTCCTTGTCTCACACTCTGGTTCCTCTCTCACACTCGTTCCTTGTCTCACACTCTGGTTCCTCTCTCACACTCGTTCCTTGTCTCACACTCTGCTTCCTCTCTACACTCGTTCCTTGTCTCGCACTCTGATTCCTCTCTCACACTCGTTCCTTGTCTCACACTCTGGTTCCTCTCTCACACTCGTTCCTTGTCTCACACTCTGGTTCCTCTCTCACACTCGTTCCTTGTCTCACACTCTGGTTCCTCTCTCACACTCGTTCCTTGTCTCACACTGGTTTCTCTCTCACACTCGTTCCTTGTCTCGCACTCAGGTTTCTCTCTCTCACACTCGTTCCTTGCCTCGCACTCTGGTTCTTCTCTCACACTCGTTCCTTGCTTCACACTCTGGTTCCTCTCTCACACTCGTTCCTTGTCTCACACTCTGGTTCCTCTCTCACACTCGTTCCTTGTCTCACACTCTGGTTCCTCTCTCACACTCGTTCCTTGTCTCACACTCTGGTTCCTCTCTCACAAGGTTCCTTGCTCTCACACTCTGGTTTCCTCTCTCACACTCGTTCCTTGTCTCACACTTCTGGTTCCTCTCTCACACTCGTTCCTTGTCTCACACTCTGGTTCCTCTCTCACACTCGTTCCTTGTCTCACACTCTGGTTCCTCTCTCACACTCGTTCCTTGTCTCACACTCTGCTTCCTCTCTCACACTCGTTCCTTGTCTCGCACTCTGATTCCTCTCTCACACTCGTTCCTTGTCTCACACTCTGGTTCCTCTCTCACACTCGTTCCTTGTCTCACACTCTGGTTCCTCTCTCACACTCGTTCCTTGTCTCACACTCTGGTTCCTCTCTCACTACTCGTTCCTTGTCTCACACTGGTTTCTCTCTCACACTCGTTCCTTGTCTCGCACTCAGGTTTCTCTCTCTCACACTCGTTCCTTGCCTCGCACTCTGGTTCTTCTCTCACACTCGTTCCTTGCTTCACACTCTGGTTCCTCTCTCACACTCGTTCCTTGTCTCACACTCTGGTTCCTCTCTCACACTCGTTCCTTGTCTCACACTCTGGTTCCTCTCATCACACTCGTTCCTTGTCTCACACTCTGGTTCCTCTCTCACAAGGTTCCTTGTCTCACACTCTGGTTCCTCTCTCACACTCGTTCCTTGTCTCACACTCTGGTTCCTCTCTCACACTCGTTCCTTGTCTCACACTCTGGTTCCTCTCTCACACTCGTTCCTTGTCTCACACTCTTCTTCCTCTCTCACACTCGTTCCTTGTCTCACACTCTGGTTCCTCTCTCACACTCGTTCCTTGTCTCACACTCTGGTTCCTCTCTCTCACACTCGTTCCTTGTCTCACACTCTGGTTCCTCTCTCACACTCGTTCCTTGTCTCGCACTCTGGTTTCTCTCTCACGCTCGTTCCTTGTCTCGCACTCTGGTTCCTCTCTCACACTCGTTCCTTGTCTCACACTCTAGTTCCTCTCTCACACTCGTTCCTTGTCTCACACTCTGGTTCCTCTCTCACACTCGTTCCTTGTCTCACACTCTGGTTCCTCTCTCACACTCGTTCCTTGTCTCGCACTCTGGTTTCTCTCTCACACTCGTTCCGTTGTCTCGCACTCTGGTTCCTCTCTCTCACCTCGTCCTTGTCTCACACTCTAGTTCCTCTCTCACACTCGTTCCTTGTCTCACACTCTGGTTCCTCTCTCACACTCGTTCTTGTCTCGCACTCTGGTTCCTCTCTCACACTCGTTCCTTGTCTCACACTCTAGTTCCTCTCTCACACTCGTTCCTTGTCTCACACTCTGGTTCCTCTCTCACACTCGTTCCTTGTCTCGCACTCTGGTTCCTCTCTCACACTCGTTCCTTGTCTCACACTCTAGTTCCTCTCTCACACTCGTTCCTTGTCCTCACACTCTGGTTCCTCTCTCACACTCGTTCCTTGTCTCACACTCTAGTTTCCTCTCTCACACTCGTTCCTTGTCTCACACTCTGGTTCCTCTCTCACACTCGTTCCTTGTCTCGCACTCTGGTTCCTCTCTCACACTCGTTCCTTGTCTCACACTCTAGTTCCTCTCTCACACTCGTTCCTTGTCTCACACTCTGGTTCCTCTCTCACACTCGTTCCTTGTCTCACACTCTAGTTCCTCTCTCACACTCGTTCCTTGTCTCACACTCTGGTTCCTCTCTCACACTCGTTCCTTGTCTCGCACTCTGGTTCCTCTCTCACACTCGTTCTTTGTCTCAGACACTCTAGTTCCTCTCCACACTCGTTCCTTGTCTCACACTCTGGTTCCTCTCTCACACTCGTTCCTTGTCTCACACTCTGGTTCCTCTCTCACACTCGTTCCTTGTCTCGCACTCTGGTTTCTCTCTCACACTCGTTCCTTGTCTCGCACTCTGGTTCCTCTCTCACACTCGTTCTTTGTCTCACACTCTAGTTCCTCTCTCACACTCGTTCCTTGTCTCACACTCTGGTTCCTCTCTCACACTCGTTCCTTGTCTCGCACTCTGGTTCCTCTCTCACACTCGTTCCTTGTCTCGCACTCTGGTTCCTCTCTCACACTCTTTCCTTGTCTCGCACTCTGGTTCCTCTCCCACACTCGCAACCACAACCTGCCACAGAATAAAATAACGTATGTTAATCGTAATAACAAGATTTCAAGCAAACCAGGGAATTGATGGGAGTTGAACCCATGGCGAGTGAGTCGACTCTCCCACCAGCCTGGCTATGACGAACTCACCCGCCATGAGTTCAAACCCTACCCGTCTACCTGGAGGGCATTCCGCGGACCAACGTCCCCGCGGCCCGGTCCACGACCAGGCCTCCCGGTGGATCAGGGCCTGGTCAACGAGGCTGTTACTGCTGGCAGCAAGTAATCCAACGTACGAACCACAGCCCGGCTGATCCGGCACCGTCTTTAGGTATCTGTCCAGCTCCCTCTTGAAGACAACCAGGGGTCTTCCCGTAATGTCCCTTATTGCTGGTGGGAGGCTGTTGAACAGTCTTGGGCCCCGGACACTTATTGTGTTTTCTCTTAGTGTACCAGTGACGCCCCTACTTTTCACTGGGGGTATGTTGCATCGCCTGCCAAGTCTCTTGCTTTCGTATGGAGTGATTGCTGTGTGCATATTAGGGACCAGTCCCTCCAGAATCTTCCAGGTGTAGATTACGATATATCTCTTTCGCCTGCGCTCTAGTGAGTACAAGTCAAGTGCTTCCAGGCGTTCCCAGTAGTTAAGGTGTTTGATGGAACTTATACGTGCAGTAAAGGTTCTCTGTACATTCTCTAGATCTGCAATTTCACCTGCCTTGAATGGGGATGTTAATGTACAGCAGTATTCCAGCCTAGAAAAAATAAATGATTTAAAAAGGATCATCACTGACTTAGCATCTCTTGTCTTGAATGTTCTCATTATCCATCCTATCAGTTTCCTAGCAGATGCGATAGTGGCATTGTTGTGGTCCTTGAAGGTGAGATCTTCGGACATTACCACACCCAGGTCCTTCACATTACTTTTCCGCTCTATTGCGTAATTAGAGTTTGTAGTATACTCAGTTCTAGTTATTATTTCCTCCAGTTTTCCATAACGGAGTAGTTGGAATTTGTCTTCATTGAACATCATATTGTTCTCTGTTGCCCATTGGAAAACTTGGTTTATATCTTCTTGGAGCTTTGCCGTGTCCTCAATGGATGACACTCTCGTGCAGATCCTAGTATCGTCTGCAAAAGATGATACAGTGCTGTGGTTTACATCTCTGTCTATGTTTGATATGAGAATAAGGAACAGGATAGGTGCGAGTACTGTGCCTTGTGGGACAGAGCTTTTCACTATGGCAGCATCTGATTTAACTCTGTTTAACTCTTTGTGTGCGATTTGTTAGGAAGTTGAAGATCCATCTGCCTACCTTGCCAGTTATCCCTTTAGCACGCATTTTGTGTGCTATTACACCATGGTCGCACTTGTCAAAGGCTTTTGCAAAGTCTGTGTATACTACATCCGCATTCTGTTTGTTTTCCAGTGCATCTAGGACCATATCATAGTGGTCAAGCAGTTGCGAGAGGCAGGAGCGACCTTCTCTGAAACCATGTTGCCCTGGGTTGTGCAATTTTTGGGAGTCTAGGTGGTTTGCTATCCTGCTTCTTAGAACTCTTTCAAAAATTTTTATGATGTGGGACGTTAAAGCTATTGGTCTATAGTTCTTAGCTACTGCTTTGCTGCCACCTTTAAGGAGTGGGGCTATATCTGTTGTTTTTAGTGACTGTGGAATCTCGCCTGTATCTAAGCTCCTTCTCCAAAGCATACTTAGTGCCCGTGAGAGGGGTTTCTTGCAGTTTTTAATGAACACCGAGTTCCACGAGTCTGGGCCTGGGGCTGAGTGCATGGACATGTCGTCGATGGCTTTCTCAAAGTCTAGTGGAGTTAAAGTTATGTCATAAATCTGGCCTACATTGGCAGGGTTTTGAGGCTCATTCATGAAAAAAATTGTTTGGATCATCTATCTTTAAACTGGTTAGTGGCTCACTGAACACTGAGTCATACTGCAATTTCAGTATCTCGCTGATTTCTTTGTTGTCGTCAGTGTAGGATCCATCTTGTCTGAGCAGCGGCCCTATACTAGAAGTGGTTATTGACTTGTTTTGGCATATGAAAAGAAATATTTCGAATTTCTTTCAATTTCATTAATCGCTTTTAGCTCCTCTTGTCTCTCCTGGATCCTGTATGAGTCCTTTAACTTCAGCTCAATATTTTCCACTTCCCTGGTTAGCACTACCTTCCGTGTATCAGATAATCTGGCATTCTTGAGGAGCTCAATGGTTCTTCGTCTTCTCCTGTAGAGGGAGCATCTCTCTCTCTCCAGTTTACTTCTTCTTTTCTTTTGTCTTATAGGAATATACCTTGAACATACTTCAGCTACCAGGAGGGTGATCTTTTCGAGGCATTGGTTAGGGTCCATGTAATTTAAGATATCCTCCCAGCATGTTTCATTTAGGACATAGTTTACCTGATCCCAGATGATGTTCTTGTTGTTGAAGTTGAATTTGGTAAAGGTACCCTCATAACTGTATGCATCTTGCCGATCAGGACTCCTGTGCATGCAAGTCTGGACTTCGATTAGATTGTGATCAGAATTTGTTGTTTTTGATATTGTTATGTTCCTTACCAGGTCCTCATTATTTGTGAAAATAAGGTCCAGTGTGTTCTCCAGTCTTGTTGGCTCCACTATCTGCTGACTTAGGGTGTGTTTGTTGCAGAAATTCAACAGCTCCTGTGTGTGTGACTTTTCATCTGAACTACCTCCAGGGATTATTTCTGCTACGACATTATTTGCTATATTCATCCATTTTGTGTGTCTTAGATTGAAGTCAG
Source organism: Cherax quadricarinatus (assembly GCF_026875155.1). NCBI lineage: Eukaryota > Metazoa > Arthropoda > Malacostraca > Decapoda > Parastacidae > Cherax > Cherax quadricarinatus. Next base: position 84,385,971 of record NC_069407.1, read on the forward strand.
CAAGCAGCAAGATGTTTGGGGATGGGGCTGGAAAGTTTCCCAGACAGGAGTCCATTTTTGATAGTTGTTCTTTGAACTGTTGGGAAGTATAATGACTAAGTTTTGGTTCTCGATTTTTATTGTCAGAACTTCAACTACATCATTTGTGGTGTTCAGTATCTCTGTGCAAATGAACGACTCTTTGACATACAGGCCAACCCCCCCATCCCTTGTTGCCTGTTCTTTTACAAGCCGTACCCTGGCTTGTAAGTTAATCTTCACACATTCTCCTCTATTTCCACATCTTATTGTCATGTACTCCCTTTTAACCAACTCTGATAAAAACTTACACACACACACACACACACACACACACACACACACACACTCACTATAAAATCCTGATCACAGATGGTTTTGTTATATTTTGTTGTTAGGTAAGACACATATGCAACAGTTAGACAACTTTATTCCGAAACGTTCCGCCTACACAGTAGGCTTCTTCAGTCGAATACAGAAAGTATTCTACTGAAGAAGCCTACTGTGTAGGCGAAACGTTTCGGAATAAAGTTGTCTAACTTGCATATGTGTCTTACCTAACAACCTGTCGGTATTGTATACCATTTTGACGTTCATCTTGTTATATTTTATTTACAAAGTACTAGAATCGTTTGGTTATTGACCCTCTGTACATATTCCGTTTTTTAGAATTGTCAAGTTTGCCAAATTATTTTCAATTTACTACAATCACTATCCATAATTCATTCCGTGTCATCAGTCATATCAGTAAATTTAGACGAAACGGATGTTTCATCTGAATTTGTTAATATGGCTGCTGGTATGGTTGCCTCAGGGTGACCTTAGTCAGGCAAGCACCCTGGGGGGAGCTGTTCCAGAGAAGAGGCCTCTGCCCCTCAACACAAGCACTCAGACTCGACCACCGTCCGGGGAATGACAGAAGGTAATGTGCTTGCTTGTAATCGACACATCAAAGGCAACAGCGAAAGCAAATGATACAGTTTAGTCTTGACTTCTTCGGTCGCTAATTGCAGTAGTGGTTACTCACTCTCATTAGTACTACCAAGCTGGTGTTTACCTGACGCAGTGCCAGGATCAAGGCAGTATTTGAGGGTGTCGTGATCTCGTCTGAGTGATACTGGTGACAGATTAGCACGCCTACTGTCGGGAATATTATGTGTCTACATCTACCGTAGGGTCGCCATTGGCTCAGGCTAGACGGTGTATTCGGTGACTGCGGTTTTTGGCCTCCGCCTCTTAACCAGTATATCTGTTAAGGCTTTGAAGATCCTCGACCATCAAGTTAAATAATCTTTGTGAAGATGGATCAGATAAATTCTATAGTGTGCCAATAGATGAGCTTTCAAACCTGGTTAGTGGCAATAAAGAACTTTGTAACGTATTAGTAAGTACCAGAAGATAAGACGCAAGAGACCGGGGGGTTCAAAACATAGGTGCACTGGTTTCGTTAAGTGAAACTGATTGCACCAGCAGTGTTACACCCTTCATAATTACATGGTGGGAAGACGAGGTGTTTCCCTCTCACATATTATCACAGGATTTCACAGGTCAAGTGATAAAATCTGTCAGCCTGAGCTGGATTCTTCAGTAGGGTGAATATCAAAATGGTATACAATACCGACAAGTTGGGACGGAAGACACATGTGCAACAGTTAGGTATCTTTATTCCGAAACGTTTCGCCTACACAGTAGGCTTCTTCAGTGGAGTACAGAAAAGTTGGCAGGAGCAGTTGAGATGTGAAGACGATGTAATCAGTCCTTCAGTAGAGTGATGAGGATATCATCAAGCATTCCACTATGGGCTGAGTAGCTACCTACCACTGCTATAAAGGTTTTAGCCCAGCAGAGGTTCAGTTACCGTTACTTCAAGGTTCTCATCTCTCAAAGTTCACCTATCTCGCACACAGCAAACCACGTTAGGTAAAAGGACACAAGTGCAACTAATGTGACATTTTATTGTGGCAACGTTTCGCTCTCCAGGAGCTTTGTCAAGCCGTTACAAACAATAGATGGACACAGAGGAGTATATATAGGTACATAGTGAGGTGCAAAGCATAATATAATTCGTTGTAGGTAGTAATAGTAGTTCTTGTGGTAATAGTAGTCGTAGGAGTAGTAGTTGTTGTAGCTATGTGATGGCAAGGTTTATTGCTTTGATAATTCTTTCTGAGATTTCAGAGATGATGAAGCTACCTTTATTTTGCTTAATTATGTTAAAAATAGTGATTAATGATGATTCAAAGCATTTACGTCTACGGAAATTGTGTTCTTTATTCACTAGTCGGGCGTCGTTGAATTTCATCAGGTGTTGTACGCAGGCGTTGTTCAATTTATCGTTCCTACATGCATTAATATGTTCGTTGAGACGTGTTTCGATGATTCTTTCTGTTTCACCTACGTATATTCTGTCACAACCTCCACATGGGATAGTATAAACCCCTGTGTTGATTGGTTCAGTGTTCTTCAATTTCGTCCTAGTCAGACCTTTTCTATGGAAGTGCTGGATGCAATGGGGACTCTAGTGTTATTTTGTTAGTACTTTAGAAATGTTCAGTGCAACTTGGTTGTAGGGAAGGATTATAACTGTGTTAGAAGTAGTGTTAGTGCGTGAAGAATTGATGATCTATTGGGTTCTTGCAGTTTTTTATGAAAAAAAAAGAAAGGAAATGTAGATCAGTGAAGATTTGGTGTATGTATAGACACTCCTCGTCAAGAAACTCTGGACTGCAAACTCGGTAAGGTCTTAGGAAAAATTCAGTGATGATTTCTCTTTTGGTCTTAGTATCTTGACTGGAATATAGTGTGTGAGGTCATTTTTATAGGTTTCCGGTAAACTTGAAATCTTAGATTGTTATCTACTTTGTGAATGAGGACGTCTGGAAAAGATAACCTATCATTGGACTCTTCAAGTTTAAACTGGATAGCCGGTTCATCTACGTTGAGCCTTGCCCGAAAATTCCGCGCATCAAAACGTTTGGGAGTTATTATGAGGACGTTGTCTACATAACGTAACCAAGTGACGCTTGTGGGGAAGTTATTGGCGAAGCGTTCAGCTTCCAGGTGTTCCATATGCAAGTTGGCTAAGACGGTGCTGATGAGGGATCCCATTTCCATACCATGGGTTTATTTGTAGAGCCTGTTATTGAAAGAAAAACAGCTGAAATTAAATCAACGAAATCTCCAGGAGGTAGAGGAAGATTAAGGTCCTGATTAACTTTACGTCGGAGAACGTCAATGGCTTGTGTGATGGGTACTTTAGCGAAGAGGGAAGTTACGTCCAAACTAATTAGTTTCTTGTTTCGGATGGAGTTGAGGAGGTCGCCTAAATGTTTTCGATGGACAGGGCTGATGGTCCTCAGAAGACTAAACTCCGGCTAATTTGTGTGGTGCACTGCCTACACCTACACCATACATGTGTGCTGGTTTAGGGTTGCTGGGTATCAAGTACAGAATTTTTTTCCCTTCACTACTGCGTTTGAGTATTTGTCTGATGTTGTATAGGAAGTCCTGGGTGTAATCACTGGTGTTGAGCATGACTCCTCCTCCTTTGTCGGCAGTGGTGATATTTGCGTCGTAAGCGAGAGCCTTAAGGGTAGTTATACACCTGGGTAGTTATACACCGTCTAGGCATAGTAGAAGAAGGCTCACATAAGGCTACGGTGTGAATGCACTGTATATAACCTGTTTGGAAGTTATTGTTACTATCTCTGTGGTGTCTAGTGACTAAGTCCAGTTGGTATTGTATACCATTTTTGTACAACTTAACTTGAGTCGTAGACTCAGCACTTGCTTCTCGTAGTCGGGGTACGTGCTGACAGGTTGCTGAAACGTTGCTACAATAGAATGACACATTAGATGCACTTGTGTACCTAACATATTGTGGGTAATTCTACCCACATTATCATAGAGAACTACGTGCCTGGTCTAGCACCCGGCTGCAGGGGCAGTGACCCATGCATTCTTTAATATTAATTCACAGAAATATGTATGTCAGTGCATAAGAGAAAAAACATTCTACAGAATCCATTCCCAATGTATTTGTCTCGCTTGGCCAACCCTTGACTATAATACACAACACATACACACATATGCACTCACGTGCATATATAAAATTACCTACAGTGGAAATGGGAAAAACACCTGAGCACTTTTATGTGCTTACGGAAATATTCTCTGAAGATATGTGTGTAACCCTTTGGTATTTTTATATATTTGCAGTCACGCATTTATTGTAATTTCTTCCACACGTGCATATATACTCATATATACACAATTAGAGACACATATAAGGAGATCACAGCTGCGTGGTTCTGGGCACCATTGTTCACTTGCCTGGTGAGTCAAGACAGCTGCGACTTGTGTTCGTATCTCAGCCATAACAAAGTTAATTGTTAGTAAGATGAATCCACTTTTTTTCACATCACTCAACACTCCGTCAGGTAACTTACTGACTGGTTCCTCTGCTGTTTGTATCTTGGGAGAGTCTCCCTTTCGTCTAAGGGGAAAATAGATAATAAATATAAAAGAATAAACACAAGGGTAGTAAGATACTTTATAATTAGTATAATTACTGATGAAAATAATAAGTGAATACTGACGACTATATATATATATATATATATATATATATATATATATATATATATATATATAATATATATATATATATATATATATATATATACATATATATACATGCCGCAGAAGAAACACATAATAGGGTCAGTGATCTGGTGTAGAAGAGGTAGGTGGATGCTGTGTCACTGGTGTTGTAGTGTTGGTCACTGAAGCTGGTGTAGGAAGGATCACGGTTGACGGTGTACCCAGAGGACAAGTGACTTAGAGTGTGTTTTTTCAACATGGGAACTGGGTGATGGACACACACACACACGGCTCTCACCCGCGAGGCCCGGGTTCGATTCACGGCACGGAAAGATGTTTTCTATGAATCGACCTCTGCAACTACAATTAGGTGAGTATACGCACACACACACACACACACACACACACACACAGGAAGGGGAAACATATGAAGCAAGAAAACAAGGGGAAAAAAGCAATTGAAAGCATCATGAAAGCAGTAGGAGAAGACGACATGACCCAGCTGGAAAATTTTCGGAGAATAGGGGTGTTTGTAAAAAAAAGAACCCGGCCAGTGAAAGTGACCTTCAAGGCAGAATTGACTCGGAACAGGATCCTGCAGGAGAAAGCATGATTAAGGAACATGCTGGCATACAGGAAGGTGTATCTCGACCGCGACAGAACACAAGAAGAAAGGCAGAAACTGAGAGAGATGGTACAAAGGCGAAAGGAGGAAAGAGAGAGGATGGAGAAGACAGACAGGAGATCCCAGACACAGGAAGAAGATCAAATACAGCCTCCCTCACAACTTCCTATAGAACCCTCCCTACCAGGTCAACCCCAGTGCAACCAAACACTCTAAACCAAAACATCCATGCCACATCCAATGCCCTCACCCACTGCATTACAAACTCCACCCCCACAGCAACCAACCATAGTTCCTTATCAGGTCTCCCACTCCCCCAATCCCAATACAACTCCCAGACCACAGTCTTAGAAAAGAAGTTGAAGGTGTGGTATACAATTGCAGATGGAATAACAAATAAGTATGAGGAGTGACACGAAAGAATCAAGGAGACATCCCCAGACATAATAGCACTCACAGAAACAAAACTCACCAGAATAATAACAGATTCAATCTTTCCATCCGGATATCAAATCCTCAGGAAAGACAGAGGGAGGAGAGGGGGAGGAGGAGTTGCACTGCTCATTAAAAACCAGTGGGGTTTTGAGAAAATGGAAGGAATGGATGGCACGGGCGAAAGGGACTACTTAGTAGGAACAATCCAGTCTGAGGGACATAAGGTGATAATTGCAGTAGTGTACAACCCACCACAGAACTGCAGGAGGCCAAGAGAGGAATATGATGAGAGCAACAGAGCAATGGTCGACACACTAGCCGAGGTGGCCAGGAGAGCACATATGGGGGGAGCAAAGTTACTAGTTATGGGTGATTTCAATCACAAGGAGATTGACTGGGAAAACCTGGAGCCCCATGGGGGTCCCAAAGCATGGAGAGCCAAGATGATGGATGTGGTACTGGAAAACCTTATGCATCAACATGTTAGAGACGCTACCAGAGAGAGAGAGGAGAGGATGAACCAGCAAGACTGGACCTTGTATTCACCTTGAGTAGTTCGGACATCGAGGATATTATGTATGAAAGGCTCCTGGGAGCTAGTGATCATGTGGTTCTGTGCTTCGACTACATAGTTGAGCTCCAAGTGGAGAGAGTAGCAGGAATAGGGTGGGAAAAACCAAACTACAAAAGGGGGAACTACTCAGGCATGAGGAACTTCCTTCAAGACATTCAGTGGGAGAGGGAACTGACAGGAAAACCAGTACAAGAAATGATGGACTATGTGGCAACAAAATGCAAGGAGGCAGAGGAAAGGTTTGTTCCCAAGTGAAACAGAAATAATGGGAAGAAAAGAACGAGTCCTTCGTTCACCCAAAGGTGTAGGGAGGCAAAAACTAGGTGTACTAGAGAATGGAAAAGGTACAGAAGACAGAGAACTCAGGAAAATAAAAAGATTAGCCGAAGAGCCAGAAACGAATATGCACAGATAAGAAGGGAGGCTCAGCGACAATATGAAAATGACATAGCATTGAAAGTTAAGACTGACCCGAAGCTGTTGTACAGCCACATCAGGAGGAAAACAGTCAAGGACCAGGTAATCAGACTGAGGAAGGGTGATGGGGAATTCACAAGAAACGACCGAGAGGTATGTCAGGAGCTCAACACGAGATTTAAAGAAGTATTTACAGTGGAAACCAGTAGGACTCCAGGAAATCAGAACAGGGGGGGTACACCAGCAAGTGCTGGATGAGGTACATATAACCAAGAAGGAGGTAAAGAAGCTGCTATGCGAACTTAACACCTCAAAGGCGGTGGGACCAGACAGCATCTCTCCATGGGTCCTTAAAGAGGGAGCAGAGATATTGTGTGTGCCATTAACAAAGATCTTCAACACATCATTTGAAACTGGGCAACTCCCCGAGGTATGGAAGATGGCAAATGTAGTCCAGATTTTTAAAAAGGGAGACAGACATGAGGCACTAAACTACAGACCTGTATCACTAACGTGTATAGTATGCAAGGTCATGGAGAAGATCATCAGGAGGAGAGTGGTGGAGCACCTGGAAAGAAACACGTGTATAATTGACAACCAGCACGGTTTCAGGGAAGGAAAATCCTGTGTCACAAACCTACTAGAGTTTTATGACAAGGTGACAGAAGTAAGACAAGAAAGAGAGGGGTGGATCGACTGCATTTTTTTGGACTGCAAGAAAGCCTTCGACACAGTTCCTCACAAGAGGTTACTGCAAAAGCTAGAGGATCAGGCACACATAACAGGAAAGGCACTGCAATGGATCAGAGAATACCTGACAGGGAGGCAACAACGAGTCATGGTACGTGACGAGGTGTCAGAGTGGGCGCCTGTGACAAGCGGGGTTCCACAGAGGTCAGTTCTAGGACCTGTGCTGTTCTTGGTATATGTGAATGACATGACGGAAGGGATAGACTCAGAAGTGTCCTTGTTTCCAGATGATGTGAAGTTAATGAGAAGAATCAAATCGGATGAGGATCAGGCAGGACTACAAAGAGACCTGGACAGGCTACAAGCCTGGTCCAGCAACTGGCTCCTTGAGTTTAACCCCGCCAAATGCAAAGTCATGAAGATCGGGGAAGGGCAAAGAAGACCGCAGACACAATATAGTTTAGATGGCCAAAGATTGCAAACCTCACTCAAGGAAAAAGATCTGGGGGTAAGTATAACACCGAGCATATCTCCTGAGGCGCACATCAATTAGATAACTGCGGCAGCATACGGGCGCCTGGCAAACCTACGGATAGCCTTCCGATACCTCAGTAAGGATTCGTTCAAGACTCTGTATACCATTTACGTCAGGCCCATACTGGAGTATGCAGCACCAGTTTGGAATCCACATCTAGTCAAGCACGTCAAGAAATTAGAGAAAGTGCAAAGGTTTGCAACAAGACTAGTCCCAGAGCTACGGGAATTGTCCTACGAAGAAAGGTTGACGGAAATCGGCCTGACGACACTGGAGGACAGGAGGGTCAGGAGAGGCATGATAACGACATAAAATACTGCGCGGAATCGACAAGGTGGACAAAGACAGGATGTTCCAGAGAAGGGACACAGACACAAGAGGTCAGATGAATCAAAGGGATGTTAGGAAGTATTTCTTCAGTCATAGAGTAGTCAGGCCGTGGAATAGCCTAGAAAGTGACGTAGTGGAGGCGGGAACCATACATAGTTTTAAGGCGAGGTATGATAAAGCTCATAGGGCAGGGAGAGAGAGGACCTAGTAGCAATCAGCGAAGAGGAGGGGCCAGGAGCTATGACTTGACCCCTGCAACCACAAATAGGTGAGTACAAATAGGTGAGTACACACACACACCTAGTAGCGACCAGTGAAGAGGCGGGGCCAGGAGCTTGGACTCTACCCCTGCAACCTCAACTAGGTGAGTACACACAGCGTCATCAACTACCACACTGTCAACAAGTGAACAGTGATAATATCAGAAAGTGAGCAGTGATCCAGGACAATGTCAGCAAGTGAGCAGTTACCCAGGTCATTGTCAGCAAGTGGATACATCAGCAGTGTCCTGGAATGAGAGGATGTAGTCCTGGAATGAGAGGATGTAGTCCTGGAATGAAAGGTTGTAGTCCTGGAATGAAAGGTTGTAGTCCTGGAATGAGAGATTGTAGGCCTGGAATGAAAGGTTGTAGTCCTGGAATAAGAGGTTACAGTCCTGGAATGAGAGGTTGTAGGCCTGGAATGACAGGTTACAGTCATGGAATGAGAGGACGTAGTCATGGAATGATAGGTTGTAGTCATGGAATGATAGGTTACAGTCCTGGAATGAGAATTTGTAGTCCTGAAATAAGAGGGTGTATTCCTGGAATGAGAGAAGTGGAAACACTTCCCGTTATTGTCAAGTGTTTGAGTGAGAGTTGTGGAAGTGGTCACCTCCAACATGACTCTGCACTGACCTTCATTGTGACCAATTGTCATATTTCCTCCTTTGTGGTGTGTGTGTGTGTGTACTCACCAAATTGTGGTTGCAGGGGTCGATTCATGGCTCCTGGCCCCGCTTCTTCACTGATCGCTACTAGGTCCACTCTCTCCCTGCTCCATGAGCTGTATCATACCTCTTTTTAAAGCTATGTATGGATCCTGCCTCTACTACATCACTCTCCAGACTATTCCACTTCCTTACAACTCCACTTCCTAAATTCCCTGTGACTCATCTAAGTCTTCAACTTCGAATTGTGACCCTTTGTTGCTTTGTCTCATCTCTGAAACATCCTGCTCCTATCCACCTTGTCAATTCATCTCAGTATTTTATATGTCGTTATCGTGTTGTCCCCTATCCCTCCTGTCCTTCAGTGTCGTCGGGTCGATTTCCCTTCACCTCTCCTCGTAGGACATATCTCTTAGCTCCGGAACTAGTCTTGTTGCAAACCTTTGCAATTTCTCTAATTTCTTGACTTGCTTGATCAGGTGGGTTCCAAACTCGTGCTGCATACTCCAATATGGGCCTGTCATACGCGGTGTAAAGAGTCTTGAACGATCCCTTACTGAGGTGTCGAAACACTATTCTTAGGTTTGTCAGGCGCCCATATGCTGCAGCAGTTATTTGGTTCATGTGCCCCTTAGGAGATGTGGTCAGTATTATACTCACCCCAAGATCCTTTTCCTTGAGTGAAAGTTGTAGTCTTTGGCCCCCTAACCTGTACTCTGTCCGCAGTCTTCTTTGAGCTTCCCCAGTTTTCATGACTTTCCACTTGTAGGGTTAAACTCCAGGAGCCAGTTGCTGGACCAGGCCTGCAGCCTGTCCAGATCCCTTTATAGTCCTGCCTGATCCTCATCCGATTGAATTCTCCTTATTAGCTTCACATCGTCCGTAAACAAGGACACTTCTATCCCTTCCGTCATGTCATTCACATATAGCAGAAACAGCACCAGTCCTAGGACTGACCCCTGTGGAACCCCGCTCGTCACAGGCGCCCATTATGACACTTGAATATCAAAATGGTATACAATACCGACAAGTTGGTAAGTAAGACACAGGTAAATGCTTAAATGTTGCCTGTGTGTCTTACCCATTGTGACACCTCATCACGTACCATGACTCACTGTTGCCTTCCTGCCAGGTATTCTCTGATCCATTGTAGTGTGTGTGTGTGTGTGTGAGATGATATCTAGTCATGTTGTCATGTCACAGACAGTGACTGTGGGTGACACTGATGTCGTCTTGTCTGTCATGAAACTTTCAGGAAAAACTAATGTATTCAGGGAAATTATTGACGTCATTTAATGATTTTGATGAAGAAAACTTGTAAAAATAATAATAACAATAATACGTCCAATGAGTCTCAATTTAAGTTTATTAACAAATGCTTGAAGATGATATAATAATTGTTCTCTGGTCATTAAGGATGTATAATTGTTCTCTGGTCATTAAGGATGTATAATTGTTCTCTGGTCATTAAGGATGCATAATTATTCTCTGGTCATTAAGGATGTATAATTGTTCTCTGGTCATTAAGGATGTATAATTATTCTCTGGTCATTAAGGATGTATAATTATTCTCTGGTCATTAAGGATGTATAATTGTTCTCTGGTCATTAAGGATGTATAATTGTTCTCTGGTCATTAAGGATTTTATAATTATTTCTCTGGTCATTAAGGATGTATAATTGTTCTCTGGTCATTAAGGATGTATAATTGTTCTCTGGTCATTAAGGATGTATAATTGTTCTCTGGTCATTAAGGATGTATAATTGTTCTCTGGTCATTAAGGATGTATAATTGTTCTCTGGTCATTAAGGATGTATAATTGTTCTCTGGTCATTAAGGATGTATAATTGTTCTCTGGTCATTAAGGATGTATAATTGTTCTCTGGTCATTAAGGATGTATAATTATTCTCTGGTCATTAAGGATGTATAATTGTTCTCTGGTCATTAAGGATATATAATTATTCTCTGGTCATTAAGGATGTATAATTATTCTCTGGTCATTAAGGATGTATAATTATTCTCTGGTCATTAAGGATGTATAATTGTTCTTGGTCATTAAGGATGTATAATTATTCTCTGGTCATTAAGGATGTATAATTGTTCTCTGGTCATTAAGGATGTATAATTGTTCTCTGGTAATTAAGGATGTATAATTATTCTCTGGTCATTAAGGATGTATAATTGTTCTCTGGTCATTAAGGATGTATAATGTTCTCTGGTAATTAAGGATGTATAATATTATTCTCTGGTCATTAAGGATGTATAATTGTTCTCTGGTCATTAAGGATGTATAATTGTTCTCTGGTCATTAAGGATGTATAATTGTTCTCTGGTCATTAAGGATGTATAATTGTTTCTCTGGTCATTAAGGATGTATAATTGTTCTCTGGTCATTAAGGATGTATAATTGTTCTCTGGTCATTAAGGATGTATAATTGTTCTCTGGTCATTAAGGATGTATAATTATTCTCTGGTCATTAAGGATGTATAATTGTTCTCTGGTCATTAAGGATGTATAATTGTTCTCTGGTCATTAAGGATGTATAATTGTTCTCTGGTCATTAAGGATGTATAATTGTTCTCTGGTCATTAAGGATGTATAATTGTTCTCTGGTCATTAAGGATGTATAATTGTTCTCTGGTCATTAAGGATGTATAATTGTTCTCTGGTCATTAAGGAAGTATAATTGTTCTCTGGTCATTAAGGATGTATAATTATTCTCTGGTCATTAAGGATGTATAATTGTTCTCTGGTCATTAAGGATATATAATTATTCTCTGTTCATTAAGGATGTATAATTATTCTCTGGTCATTAAGGATGTATAATTATTCTCTGGTCATTAAGGATGTATAATTATTCTCTGGTCATTAAGGATGTATAATTGTTCTCTGGTCATTAAGGATGTATAATTATTCTCTGGTCATTAAGGATGTATAATTATTCTCTGGTCATTAAGGATGTATAATTATTCTCTGGTCATTAAGGATGTATAATTATTCTCTGGTCATTAAGGATGTATAATTTTTCTCTGGTCATTAAGGTGTATAATTGTTCTCTGGTCATTAAGGATGTATAATTGTTCTCTGGTCATTAAGGATGTATAATTGTTCTCTGGTCATTAAGGATGTATAAATTATTCTCTGGTCATTAAGGATGTATAATTATTCTCTGGTCATTAAGGATGTATAATTATTCTCTGGTCATTAAGGATGTATAATTATTCTCTGGTCATTAAGGATGTATAATTATTCTCTGGTCATAAAGGATGTATAATTGTTCTCTGGTCATTAAGGATGTATAATTGTTCTCTGGTCATTAAGGATGTATATTGTTTCTCTGGTCCATTAAGGATGTATAATTGTTCTCTGGTCATTAAGGATGTATAATTGTTCTCTGGTCATTAAGGATGTATAATTATTCTTGGTCATTAAGGATGTATAATTGTTTCTTGGTCATTAAGGATGTATAATTATTCTCTGGTCATTAAGGATGTATAATTATTCTCTGGTCATTAAGGATGTATAATTGTTCTCTGGTCATTAAGGATGTATAATTATTCTCTGGTCATTAAGGATGTATAATTATTCTCTGGTCATTAAGGATGTATAATTGTTCTCTGGTCATTAAGGATGTATAATTATTCTCTGGTCATTAAGGATGTATAATTATTCTCTGGTCATTAAGGATGTATAATTGTTCTCTGGTCATTAAGGATGTATAATTGTTCTCTGGTCATTAAGGATGTATAATTATTCTCTGGTCATTAAGGATGTATAATTGTTCTCTGGTCATTAAGGATGTATAATTATTCTCTGGTCATTAAGGATGTATAATTATTCTCTGGTCATTAAGGATGTATAATTGTTCTCTGGTCATTAAGGATGTATAATTGTTCTCTGGTCATTAAGGATGTATAATTGTTCTCTGGTCATTAAGGATGTATAATTATTCTCTGGTAATTAAGGATGTATAATTGTTCTCTGGTCATTAAGGATGTATAATTATTCTCTGGTCATTAAGGATGTATAATTGTTCTCTGGTCATTAAGGATGTATAATTTGTTCTCTGGTCATTAAGGATGTATAATTATTCTCTGGTAATTAAGGATGTATAATTGTTCTCTGGTCATTAAGGATGTATAATTGTTCTCTGGTCATTAAGGATGTATAATTGTTCTCTGGTCATTAAGGATGTATAATTGTTCTCTGGTCATTAAGGATGTATAATTGTTCTCTTGGTCATTAAGGATGTTATAATTGTTCTCTGGTCATTAAGGATGTATAATTGTTCTCTGGTCATTAAGGATGTATAATTATTCTCTGGTCATTAAGGATGTATAATTGTTCTCTGGTCATTAAGGATGTATAATTGTTCTCTGGTCATTAAGGATGTATAATTGTTCTCTGGTCATTAAGGATGTATAATTGTTCTCTGGTCATTAAGGATGTATAATTGTTCTCTGGTCATTAAGGATGTATAATTGTTCTCTGGTCATTAAGGATGTATAATTGTTCTCTGGTCATTAAGGATGTATAATTTTTTCTCTGGTCATTAAGGATGTATATTGTTCTCTGGTCATTAAGGATGTATAATTGTTCTCTGGTCATTAAAGATGTATAATTGTTCTCTGGTCATTAAAGATGTATAATTGTTCTCTGGTCATTAAGGATGTATAATTGTTCTCTGGTCATTAAGGATGTATAATTGTTCTCTGGTCATTAAGGATGTATAATTATTCTCTGGTCATTAAGGATGTATAATTGTTCTCTGGTCATTAAAGATGTATAATTGTTCTCTGGTCATTAAGGATGTATAATTGTTCTCTGGTCATTAAAGATGTATAATTGTTCTCTGGTCATTAAAGATGTATAATTGTTCTCTGGTCATTAAGGATGTATAATTGTTCTCTGGTCATTAAGGATGTATAATTGTTCTCTGGTCATTAAGGATGTATAATTGTTCTCTGGTCATTAAGGATGTATAATTATTCTCTGGTCATTAAGGATGTATAATTGTTCTCTGGTCATTAAAGATGTATAATTGTTCTCTGGTCATTAAGGATGTATAATTGTTCTTGGTCATTAAGGATGTATAATTGTTCTCTGGTCATTAAAGATTGTATAATTGTTCTCTGGTCATTAAGGATGTATAATTGTTCTCTGGTCATTAAGGATGTATAATTATTTCTCTGGTCATTAAGGATGTATAATTGTTCTCTGGTCATTAAAGATGTATAATTGTTCTCTGGTCATTAAGGATGTATAATTGTTCTCTGGTCATTAAGGATGTATAATTGTTCTCTGGTCATTAAGGATGTATAATTGTTCTCTGGTCATTAAGGATGTATAATTGTTCTCTGGTCATTAAGGATGTATAATTGTTCTCTGGTCATTAAGGATGTATAATTATTCTTGGTCATTAAGGATGTATAATTGTTCTCTGGTCATTAAGGATGTATAATTATTCTCTGGTCATTAAGGATGTATAATTATTCTCTGGTCATTAAGAATGTATAATTGTTCTCTGGTCATTAAGGATGTATAATTGTTCTCTGGTCATTAAGGATGTATAATTATTCTCTGGTCATTAAGGATGTATAATTATTCTCTGGTCATTAAGGATGTATAATTGTTCTCTGGTCATTAAGGATGTATAATTATTCTCTGGTCATTAAGGATGTATAATTGTTCTCTGGTCATTAAGGATGTATAATTGTTCTCTGGTCATTAAGGATGTATAATTGTTCTCTGGTCATTAAGGATGTATAATTGTTCTCTGGTCATTAAGGATGTATAATTGTTCTCTGGTCATTAAGGATGTATAATTGTTCTCTGGTCATTAAGGATGTATAATTGTTCTCTGGTCATTAAGGATGTATAATTATTCTCTGGTCATTAAGGATGTATAATTATTCTCTGGTCATTAAGGATGTATAATTATTCTCTGGTCATTAAGGATGTATAATTGTTCTCTTGTCATTAAGGATGTATAATTATTCTCTGGTCATTAAGGATGTATAATTATTCTCTGGTCATTAAGGATGTATAATTGTTCTCTGGTCATTAAGGATGTATAATTATTTCTGGTCATTAAGGATGTATAATTATTCTCTGGTCATTAAGGATGTATAATTATTCTCTGGTCATTAAGGATGTATAATTATTCTCTGGTCATTAAGGATGTATAATTATTCTCTGGTAATTAAGGATGTATAATTGTTCTCTGATCATTAAGTATGTATAATTGTTCTCTGGTCATTAAGGATGTATAATTGTTCTCTGGTCATTAAGGATGTATAATTGTTCTCTGGTCATTAAGGATGTGTAATTGTTCTCTGGTCATTAAGGATGTATAATTGTTCTCTGGTCACTAAGGATGTATAATTGTTCTCTGGTCATTAAGGATGTATAATTGTTCTCTGGTCATTAAGGATGTATAATTGTTCTCTGGTCATTAAAGATGTATAATTGTTCTCTGGTCATTAAGGATGTATAATTGTTCTCTGGTCATTAAGGATGTATAATTGTTCTCTGGTCATTAAGGATGTATAATTGTTCTCTGGTCATTAAGGATGTATAATTGTTCTCTGGTCATTAAGGATGTATAATTGTTCTCTGGTCATTAAGGATGTATAATTGTTCTCTGGTCATTAAAGATGTATAATTGTTCTCTGGTCATTAAAGATGTATAATTGTTCTCTGGTCATTAAGGATGTATAATTGTTCTCTGGTCATTAAGGATGTATAATTATTCTCTGGTCATTAAGGATGTATAATTATTCTCTGGTCATTAAGGATGTATAATTGTTCTCTGGTCATTAAGGATGTATAATTATTCTCTGGTCATTAAGGATGTATAATTATTCTCTGGTCATTAAGGATGTATAATTATTCTCTGGTCATTAAGGATGTATAATTATTCTCTGGTCATTAAGGATGGCGTGATGCTGTAATTTTTTATTTTTTAGTGGATAATTAGATTATTAATTGTTTCGTAATGAAAACTGATTTTTTTTTTAAATCCGAATGGGTTTACCATCACTGTTAATCCCCGTTGTTTCGCCTGTTACCCTCCTGTTTATGACCAGTGTTGTGGTGGCTGTTTCACTCTTCAAAATCGTCAGAATCCTCGTAGATTTACAAACGGCTGTTTGAACCTTGCTGTGCGGGAGGTGCATACAGGACGCGGGCGCCCTGATACATAGGAGAAACTGGCACCGTGATGCATAGGAGATACCTGGCATCTTGATTCACAGGAGACACATTGTCGTGTTATATGTCCAGTGAGGTTAGATTCCAGCTTCATAGCTCAGTGCTTTATCAAGCTCTCTGTCACCCTGCTCACTTGTGAAGGCCAGAGTTCAGGAACTCAACAATGGGAACTCTTTGACCTGGCTTATTAAGGAATCCGAGAAAGAGAGAACAGTGATTGGACCCGGTGTTGTACCAAAGTGTAAGAGACAGCAAGGACCCCAGGAGCAGCCAGGGAACACTGTACAGTAACAATCAAGTACTGGTTTTCTAACAGAGTTGTAGATGCGTGGAACAGTCTTCCCAGTGGGGTGATAGAGGCTAGGACCTTGGGTAGCTTTAAGAAGAGACTGGACAAATATATGAGTGGGAGGGGCTGGGTTTGATTGGTGTCAAGGGGTACGGGAGTTATTTCTTGAGTAGCTTTAGGTAGATGTCGTTTTGATAAGGACCTGCCTCGTATGGGCCAGTAGGCCTTCTGCAGTGTTCCTACATTCTTATGTTCTTATGTTCTTTCCTGATCTATATATGACCTGTTGCCAGTGATGTGCTACACACCCGGCCCAGGAACACAACCACAGACTCACACAGGGATGCTGGACACTCACAGATGCGTTCATCCCGCTGAAAGGAAAATGAACAGGAGGCAAGACGAAGAACGAGGTATGATAAAGCTCTTGGAGCAGCGAGAGACTAAACCCAGTAGCGACCAGCGAAGAACCGGGGGGAAGCAGGAACTGTGAATCGACCCCTACAACAACAAATAGGCGAGTACAAATATGAGTATACACACATACACAAACATAAACACACTCAGCTGTTAAACAGCTGCAGTTGTTAAACAGCTGCAGTTGTTAAACAGCTGCAGTTAAACGAGTACAATAGTGGAGCTTAGACTGTTCTTTTCTCTAGTGCAGATTATCTTGGCGTATATCTTAATTTAGTCGAGGAAATTTAAACACGTTTAACCGCTTAAGTAGCTAGTTTATTGTGCACCTCACACTGGCTAGTTTATTGTGCACCTCACACTGGCTAGTTTATTGTGCACCTCACACTGGCTAGTTTATTGTGCACCTCACACTGGCTAGTTTATTGTGCACCTCACACTGGCTAGTTTATTGTGCACCTCACACTGGCTAGTTTATTGTGCACCTCACACTGGCTAGTTTATTGTGCACCTCACACTGGCTAGTTTATTGTGCACCTCACACTGGCTAGTTTATTGTGCACCTCACACTGGCTAGTTTATTGTGCACCTCACACTGGCTAGTTTATTGTGCACCTCACACTGGCTAGTTTATTGTGCACCTCACACTGGCTAGTTTATTGTGCACCTCACACTAGCTAGTTTATTGTGCACCTCACACTGGCTAGTTTATTGTGCACCTCACACTGGCTAGTTTATTATGCACCTCACACTAGCTAGTTTATTGTGCACCTCACACTGGCTAGTTTATTGTGCACTTCACACTGGCTAGTTTATTGTGCACCTCACACTGGCTAGTTTATTGTGCACCTCACACTGGCTAGTTTATTGTGCACCTCACACTAGCTAGTTTATTGTGCACCTCACACTGGCTAGTTTATTGTGCACCTCACACTGGCTAGTTTATTATGCACCTCACACTAGCTAGTTTATTGTGCAGCTCACACTGGCTAGTTTATTGTGCACTTCACACTGGCTAGTTTATTGTGCACCTCACACTGGCTAGTTTATTGTTCACCTCACACTAGCTAGTTTATTGTGCACCTCACACTAGCTAGTTTATTGTGCACCTCACACTGGCTAGTTTATTGTGCACCTCACACTAGCTAGTTTATTGTACACGTCACACTAGCTAGTTTATTGTGCACCTCACACTGGCTAGTTTATTGTGCACCTCACACTGGCTAGTTTATTGTACACCTCACACTGGCTAGTTTATTGTGCACCTCACACTGGCTAGTTTATTGTGCACCTCACACTGGCTAGTTTATTGTGCACCTCACATTGGCTAGTTTATTGTGCACCTCACACTGGGTAGTTTATTGTGCACCTCACACTAGCTAGTTTATTGTGCACCTCACACTAGCTAGTTTACTGTGCACCTCACACTGGCTAGTTTATTGTGCACCTCACACTGGCTAGTTTATTGTGCACCTCACACTGGCTAGTTTATTGTGCATCTCACACTGGCTAGTATATTGTGCACCTCACACTAGCTAGTTTATTGTGCACCTCACACTAGCTAGTTTACTGTGCACCTCACACTGGCTAGTTTATTGTGCACCTCACACTGGCTAGTTTATTGTGCACCTCACACTGGCTAGTTTATTGTGCACCTCACACTGGCTAGTTTATTGTGCACCTCACATTGGCTAGTTTATTGTGCACCTCACACTGGGTAGTTTATTGTGCACCTCACACTAGCTAGTTTATTGTGCACCTCACACTAGCTAGTTTACTGTGCACCTCACACTGGCTAGTTTATTGTGCACCTCACACTGGCTAGTTTATTGTGCACCTCGCACTGGCTAGTTTATTGTGCACCTCACACTGGCTAGTATATTGTGCACCTCACACTAGCTAGTTTATTGTGCACCTCACACTAGCTAGTTTACTGTGCACCTCACACTGGCTAGTTTATTGTGCACCTCACACTGGCTAGTTTATTGTGCACCTCACACTAGCTAGTTTATTGTGCACCTCACACTGGCTAGTTTATTGTGCACCTCACACTAGCTAGTTTATTGTGCACCTCACACTGGCTAGTATATTGTGCACCTCACACTAGCTAGTTTATTGTGCACCTCACACTGGCTAGTTTATTGTGCACCTCACACTAGCTAGTTTATTGTGCACCTCACACTGGCTAGTTTATTGTGCACCTCACACTGGCTAGTTTATTGTGCACCTCACACTAGCTAGTTTATTGTGCACCTCACACTGGCTAGTTTATTGTGCACCTCACACTGGCTAGTTTATTATGCACCTCACACTAGCTAGTTTATTGTGCACCTCACACTGGCTAGTTTATTGTGCACTTCACACTGGCTAGTTTATTGTGCACCTCACACTGGCTAGTTTATTGTGCACCTCACACTAGCTAGTTTATTGTGCACCTCACACTAGCTAGTTTATTGTGCACCTCACACTGGCTAGTTTATTGTGCACCTCACACTAGCTAGTTTATTGTGCACGTCACACTAGCTAGTTTATTGTGCACCTCACACTGGCTAGTTTATTGTGCACCTCACACTGGCTAGATTATTGTGCACCTCACACTGGCTAGTTTATTGTGCACCTCACACTAGCTAGTTTATTGTGCACCTCACACTAGCTAGTTTATTGTGCACCTCACACTGGCTAGTTTATTGTGCACCTCACACTAGCTAGTTTATTGTGCACGTCACACTAGCTAGTTTATTGTGCAGCTCACACTGGCTAGTTTATTGTGCACCTCACGCTAGCTAGTTTATTGTGCACCTCACACTAGCTAGTTTATTGTGCACCTCACACTAGCTAGTTTATTGTGCACCTCACACTAGCTAGTTTATTGTGCACCTCACACTGGCTAGTTTATTGTGCACCTCACACTAGCTAGTTTATTGTGCACCTCACACTGGCTAGTTTATTGTGCACCTCACACTGGCTAGTTTATTGTGCATCTCACACTAGCTAGTTTATTGCGCACCTCACACTAGTTTATTGTGCACCTCACACTGGCTAGTTTATTGTGTACCTCACACTGGCTAGTCTATTGTGCACCTCACACTGGCTAGTTTATTGTGCACCTCACACTGGCTAGTTTATTGTGCACCTCACACTGGCTAGTTTATTGTGCACCTCACACTGACTAGTTTATTGTGCACCTTACACTGACTAGTTTATTGTGCACCTCACACTAGCTAGTTTATTGTGCACCTCACACTAGCTAGTTTGTGTACTTCACACTGGCTAGTCTATTGTGCACCTCACACTGGCTAGTTTATTGTGCAGCTTACGCTGGCTAGTCTGTTGTGTACATCATAGTGGCTAGTCTAATGTGTGACCCAGTTATATCCTATGGACGCTAGTGGCTAGTTATTGGCTAGGGCCTTTGTGCTAGGCCCTAGCAGGACTAGCAAGAACGTTCTTCTTAACAGATGTTATTTGTTACAAGGAAATTTATGTCATACCCTCAAAATTTATGTCATACCCTCAGAATTTATGTCATACCCTCAGAATTTATGTCATACCCTCAGAATTTATGTCATACCCTCAGAATTTATGTCATACCCTCAGAATTTATGTCATACCCTCAGAATTTATGTCATACCCTCAGAATTTATGTCATACCCTCAGAATTTATGTCATACCCTCAGAATTTATGTCGTACCCTCAGAATTTATGTCGTACCCTCAGAATTTATGTCGTACCCTCAGAATTTATGTCGTACCCTCAGAATTTATGTCATACCCTCAGAATTTATGTCATGCCCTCAGAATTTGTCATACCCTCAGAATTTATGCCATACCTTCAGAATTTATGACATGCCCTCAGAATTTATGTCATACCCCCAGAATTTATGTCATACCCTCAGAATTTATGTCATACCCTCAGAATTTGTCATACCCTCAGAATTTATGTCACACCCTCGGAATTTATGTCATACCCTCAGAATTTATGTCATGCCCTCATAATTTGTCATACCCTCAGAATTTATGTCATACCCTCAGAATTTATGCCATACCTTCAGTATTTATGACATCCCCTCAGAATTTGTCATACCCTCAGAATTTATGTCATACCCTCAGAATTTATGACATGCCTTCAGAATTTATGTCATACCATCAGAATTTGTCATACCCTCAGAATTTGTCATACCCTCAGAATTTATGACATACCTTAAGAATTTATGACATGCCCTCAGAATTTATGACATGCCCTCAGAATTTGTCATACCCTCAGAATTTATAACATGCCCTCAGAATTCATGAGATGCCCTCAGAATTTATGTCATACCCTCAGAATTTATGTCATGCCCTCAGAATTTATGTCATGCTCTCAGAATTTATGACATGCCCTCGGAATTTGTCATACCCTCAAAATTTATGCCATACCTTCAGAATACCCCTCGGAATTTATGTCATACCCTCAGAATTTATGACATGCCCTCGGAATTTATGACATGCCCTCAGAATTCATGTCATACCCTCAGAATTTATGTTGTGATGCAGTTCAACTGGGCTTGGTAGGTCGCTAAGGGAGACCTAATTTAACTAATTATATGGTCACACCTGCCCTTGGCAAACGTCTGTCAGCCACGCCTTTTTGGCTTAAGTCTGAGTTGTTTATATTTTGGACGGCGTCAGATCGTAACACGTGGTGCACTCGCCATTGTGGGGGGTGCTTGGACCACCACATAAGCCCAAGGAACAGCTGAGCAGGAGATTTCGAGCAGAGCTGCTGCTGTGTGCAGAGCTCTGAGGAGGAGATTCGAGAGGAGCTGTTGCTGGGGTGCAGGGCTCGAGAGAAGGCTGCTGAAGTCTCTGGAGGAGACTGTTGGAGACATTGGGCAGAGTACTGGCTTGGCGCAGTACTCGTGCTGTGTAGGTCTTGGGACCTGTGGCTTAGTTCCTGTAGTAAACTGTCCTCTGTGCTATATTTTAAGTTATATTCATTTTTGCCAAGTTGATTGTGTTCCCTGTCTCACTGCTTATGTGTACCATCCCATTTATCTAAACCCCAATGATGTACTCCTGTTCCCAAATATATTATTGTACAAGGACTTAATAATAAACTGTGTTTGAGTAGAATAGTAATATTCACTGTCCCCGTTATTTGCTATTCCTATTTCTTATATTTTATTATGTTTATATATGAGTGAAGAATGGGCGAGGCATATGTTAGTGAGTAGTGTAGAGTTAATGAGAGTGTCGTGGTGGTCACCACTGACCTGTCATACCTACCTACCTGAGTGTCGTGGTGGTCACCACTGACCTGTCATTACCTACCTACCTGAGTGTCGTGGTGGTCACCACTGACCTGTCATTACCTACCAACCTGAGTGTCGTGGTGGTCACCACTGACCTGTCATTACCTACCAACCTGAGTGTCGTGGTGGTCACCACTGACCTGTCATTACCTACCAACCTGAGTGTCGTGGTGGTCACCACTGACCTGTCATTACCTACCAACCTGAGTGTCGTGGTGGTCACCACTGACCTGTCATTACCTACCAACCTGAGTGTCGTGGTGGTCACCACTGACCTGTCATTACCTACCAACCTGAGTGTCGTGGTGGTCACCACTGACCTGTCATTACCTACCAACCTGAGTGTCGTGGTGGTCACCACTGACCTGTCATTACCTACCAACCTGAGTGTCGTGGTGGTCACCACTGACCTGTCATTACCTACCAACCTGAGTGTCGTGGTGGTCACCACTGACCTGTCATTACCTACCAACCTGAGTGTCGTGGTGGTCACCACTGACCTGTCATTACCTACCTACCTGAGTGTCGTGGTGGTCACCACTGACCTGTCATACCTACCTACCTGAGTGTCGTGGTGGTCACCACTGACCTGTCATACCTACCTACCTGAGTGTCGTGGTGACACTGACCTGTCATACCTACCTACCTGAGTGTCGTGGTGGTCACCACTGACCTGTCATACCTACCTACCTGAGTGTCGTGGTGGTCACCACTGACCTGTCATACCTACCTACCTGAGTGTCGTGGTGGTCACCACTGACCTGTCATACCTACCTACCTGCCTCCTTCCTGCTCATTTCTGTCTCCCTCCTACCTACTCCCTCTCGATTACTCCCCTTTACTCACACTGTCCCCTTTAATTCCAGTACCCCCCTACATGACACTGTCATACCCTCAGAATTTATGACATACCTTCAGAATTTGTGACATACCTTCAGAATTTATGACATGCCCTCAGAATTTATGTCATACCCTTAGAATTTATGTCATACCCTCAGAATTTATGACATACCCTCAGAATTTATGGCATGCCCTCAAAATTTATATCATACCCTCAGAATATCTGGTGTTTGTACTGACATTACAGAGATAGTTATAGATAGTTATAGATAGTATATGGTTCATTGTACTAACTCAGTAGTACAGAGTAAGTGGAGAGTCATGTACATAGTGTACATGAATGTACTCTGATCATAAAGCTGCTTACATACTGTACATATATATAGTGTTAACAGGAATTAAAAGTACACTTTAAGTAGTGGAATTTGGTCTTTGTTTTAAGTGCACGTTGTATCAAGGTTCGTTATATAGGGTTACGGTATTATTATTATTATTATTATTATTATTAAAGTCGTAGTAGTAGTAACAGTAGTAGTTGTTGTTGTTGAAGTAGTAGTAGTAGTAGTAGTAGTAATAAGAGCATTAGTAGTAGTAGTAGCGATGGTAGCAGTGCTAGCACTAATAGTATTAGTAGTAGCAGTAGTAGTAGTAGTAGTAGTAATAATAATAGTGGTAGTGGTACTACTAGCACTAATAGTACTGATGGTAGTAGTAGTTGTAGCAATAGTAGCAGTAGTAGTAGTAGTGGTGGTGGTAGTAGTAGTAGCAGGAGTAGTGGTAGTAGTAGTAGTAGTAGTAGTAGTGGTAGTAGTAGTAGTAGTAGTAGTAGAAGTGATAGTAGTAGTAGTAGTAGTGGTAGTAGTAGTAGTAGTAGTAGTAGTAGTGGTAGTAGTAGTAGTAGTAGTGGTAGTAGTAGTAGTAGTAGTAGTGATGGTAGTAGTAGTAGTAGTGGTAGTAGTAGTAGTAGTAGTAGTAATAGTGGTAGTACATAGAAGTGGAAGCGCCGAGCTCCTAAGGGTCATTACTAGTTACGTAAGTCTGGTTACGTCAATATTCGTAATATTTTTTTTTTTTTTTCAAAAATAGTGGACTGGTGTGAGAAATGGTGGGGAAGGTTTGAGGGGAGGACCTGGGGCAGCCCGGCGGCAGCCCGGCGGCCTTACACCAAGTGTTGAGTAATAACACTGTCTTCTGGCTTCCATGTTGCTTGAGTGATGTTAGCTTAGAAACCAGGTTGACCTGGTTCACCTGGTTCACCTGGTTGATCTGGTTGACCTGGCTGACCTGGTTGACCTGGTTGATCTGGTTGACCTGGTTGATCAGGTTGACCTGGTTGATCTGGCTGACCTGGTTCACCTGGTTGATCTGGTTGACCTGGTTGATCTGGTTGACCTGGTTGACCTGGCTGACCTGGTTCACCTGGCTGACCTGGTACACCTGGCTTTTATTCCGAGGTACTTTGAGCTCAGTTTTCACAACAAAAGAAACTGAATACAGATATAAAAGAGAGTGAAAGAGAGAGAAAGAGAGAGAAAGAGAGAGAGAGAGAGAGAGAGAGAGAGAGAGAGAGAGAGAGAGAGAGAGAGAGAGAGAGAGAGAGAGAGAGAGAGAGCAAGCACTTATATGCGTGCATGCGCGTGAGTGACCGCTAAGTTTTCCGCTATTGCAACCTTCTCACAACCTTCCGCCTTACGTGAAGCAACCATCTCAATTCTGTAGTAAATGCTGTGTGTGTGTGTGTGTGTGTGTGTGTGTGTGTGTGTGTGTGTGTGTGTGTGTGTGTGTGTGTGTGTGTGTGTGTGTGTGTGTGTGTGTGTAAAACATTCTCCAAACAACATATGTGATATCTTCTGGTCAGACTTAACTGTATTCAATACAGCCGCGAGGATATCATCCTCTCAGGACACTACTAAAAAGTGACTCTATTTAGAGCAGTGTAAAGACCGAGCTCCGGCAAGCCAGAGCTCTACAGCTCTACGGGTTTAGTGCTTCACCGTGATGAATACATATTACGGTTTATTTAGCTATGGGTCGTTACTGGAGACACTTTTTCCTGCTCTTTGACAAATGAGTCACCATCTGGTCTACTCAATATTAGGACACACAAGATGTGTCCTTCTCACCAGTGTTGAGACACACAAAAAATGTCTCTCACCAGAGATATGTATATCTCATCAGAGATGCCTCTCACAAGAGATGTGTTTCTCTCACCAGAGATATGTATATCTCATTAGAAATGCCTCTCACCAGAGATATGTGTCTCTCAAGCAGAGATGTGTCTCACCAGAAATGTGTCTCTCTCACAGGATATAAAAGAGACAAGAGAGACACAGCTATATAATGAAAATAAATATTTTCCCATATGAGCTATGAATCATTTTAAGAAATTTCCTGTTTGTTGATAAAGAAGATGCTGGTGACGTGTGTATGTTGTGTACATGGTGATGTCAGTGTGGTGGTGCCACTGATGTCAGTGGTGGTAGCGGTGTCAATGGTGGCAGTGTTGTTGGTGGTAGGGACGTGTGTGAGTTTCCACTACACATAATGATCTAATTGTGTTATTGTTGATGGTGGTGGTGGCGTAACGGGTAAGTATGGAATAATGGCGATGGTGTTTGGGGATGATGAGTGTGTGTGTGTGTGTGTGTGTGTGTGTGTGTGTGTGTGTGTGTGTGTGTGTGTGTGTGTGTGTTGTGTGTGTGTGTGTGTGTTGGTGGTTGTGGTGGTGGGGGTGATGATGTGTTTAAAACTTGCCATTGTATTGATCCAGTCTTGCTTGGAACTTTCCAGTGTTTTTGTCCAGCCTGTGCTTGAAATTTTCCAGTATACTTGTCCAGTCTGTCTTTGGAGGCTGGAACATAAGAACATAAGAAAGAAGGAACACTGCAGCAAACACCAGCGTATGGAAGATAGGGAGAGCTTAGTGCCCCTTCCCCACCTATTGATAGCAAATGTAACATTGAACCTCTACTCATTTCATTGGAGTGTCGGGGGCACCAGTGATACCTCAGGTCATGTTTTATACAATTTAGTGCCAGGTCGGGTGCCAGGTGCACCCTTGTTCATGTGTCACTACGTTTCCTTCAGTTTACCAAAAAATTTCACCCTCTCGAGAATGTAACAATATTGAAAAGGGGTGAGAGGCAGGATTTAGGCAAAGGATAGTTGAGAGAATTAAACTAGCGAGTGTTAGTCACTGTCAGCTCCTTCCCTACATCCCACACTCCTACACACACAACATTAAAGCGTAAGACTGAATGAACACAACATCAGAACAAAACATCAGAACACAACATCAGAACACAACATCAGAACAAAACATCAGAACCATATCCCCGGCCGGGATTGAACCCGCGGTCATAGAGTCTCAAAACTCCAGCCCGTCGCGTGACGGCAGTGAAGGGACTTGAGCTAGAGTTCGTCACGGCCACGCTAGCTGGAGATTCGTCTGTAAAAACTTGCATTTGTGGTCACAGAGGTGCCTGTGCTAACCTTCCTATGGTGTAGGAATATACCTAGTTGGATGAATCTTATTGTGGCTAGCTGGTCTAGTGGCTAACGCGACGGGCTGGAGTTTTGAGACTATGACCGCGGGTTCGATCCCGGCCGGGGGTATGGTTTGTTTGCAATCGTGTCATTACGATTTCTTGAGTCATGTAAAACATCAGAATAACGTGGCTGCAACAATTCGCAAATGAGCCACACTTTAGGAAGACAAGTTGGTCTGGGATCATTATTGAATTGTTGCAACTTAATAATGATAATAAGGCACATGTGCAACAGTTAGGTATCTTTATTCCGAAACGTTTCGCCCACACAGTAGGCTTCTTCAGTCTTTGAGGGTGATAGACTGATTATATCAATTTTACATCTTGACTGTTGCTGCTCCCTCCTCTGTATTCGACTGAAGAAGCCTACTGTGTAGGCGAAACGTTTCGGAATAAAGATACCTAACTGTTGTACATATGTCTTACTTTATCAACTTGTCGGTATTGTATACCATTATCACATTCACAACTTAATAATGGTTCAAGACGGAAGGAAACAGTCTAGAGCCTGTAAATAGTGTTAATTTAGTTAACACTATTTATTGTCAATTTAGTTCCCCCTTACCCCTTACACTCGTCCACTTGTATGAAATGTCCTAACAAGAAGTCTGTTTATGTCATCTGTACACAAATAACCCGTCTATACACGACCATTAACTGGTGTGTGGCTAGTTAATGGTCCAAATCGGAGCGAGTTGTGTGATGCTCCAGTCACGGTATTGTGACTTTCACCCCTCAAGGAAGGTTCCTTGATGTTGGTGAGGGGCTCTTGATTTAGGGAATTGGATCTGTGCTCCAGTTCCCCGAATTAAGCCTGAATACCTTCCACATCCCCCCCCCCCAGGCGCTGTATAATCCTCCGGGTTTAGCGCTTCCCCCTTGATTATAATAATAATAATTGTGACTTTCATTCTCTGTTGTTCCTCTTCTCTTCGAATCATTTGGTCTCTAGCGACTAGTTTAACTTAATTTTTACTAGCTAAGTCCATTACTGCTAGCAGATTCGACGCTTCACTCTAGAAATTATATTTCCTGTGTGCTGGCTCTATTAATCCTGGATTATTTATTCTTGTCGTGACCTGCTGATTATAGATCCCTGGGATCTCATTTGTGTCCGCTTGTGTAGAAACAGAGCGGAAATAAGTGGCCAAATTAAATGGTCACTATCAGTAAGTTGCTCAGTAAGGGCTCTGGTGGCCTGGTGGTTAACGCTCTGGCTTCACACGGTGAGGGTCTGGGTTCGATTCCCAGCCAGAGTAGAAACATTGGACGTGTTTCTTTCCACCTGTTGTCTATGTTCCCCATCAGTAAAATGGGTACCTGGGTGTTAGTCGACTGGTGTGGGTCGCATCCTGGGACACTGACCTAAGGAGGCCTGGTCACAGACCGGGCCGCGGGGGCGTTGACCCCCGGAACTCTCTCCAGGTAAACTCTGACCTGAGTTATATTTAAGTGCAAGAAACCCTTCAGGCCTTTGATTCTTTCACAACTTTAATTTCATATTCTCTTTTGGCTTATCTCCTTTATTTTCTGATTCTCTCTCTCTCTCTCTCTCTCTCTCTCTCTCTCTCTCTCTCTCTCTCTCTCTCTCTCTCTCTCTCTCTCTCTCTCTCTCTCTCTCTGAGGGTTGAATATATTGGTCCGTAAGTTGACTCTTCTCTTGTGACTGCCTGTAATGTCTCACCTTTAAGTTAAAATATGTTTTTAGTCTAATGAGGCCTGGTCTCAGACCGGGCCGCGGGGGCGTTGGCCCACGAAACCCTCTCCAGGTAAACTCCAGGTATTATTTATCCATTTAGGGAATAAATGAGCCTTGGGAAGTTTGTACATCGCTCTGAAAATATATTAATTTCAGCTGTAACTGCTGCCCATCTGGTCCAACTTGAGATTTGCTTCCTGCAAAGGTTACTACAGTTCACACTGTGGCCCCTTGGCCCCTGTGCCCCTGGGCCCCCGCACAATCCCCGCGGATAATCGAGACCCATGGCTCTTGTCGTTGCTATGGTGATTCCATGAGCTGCTGAAACTAAGTGATTTGTGTTCACTTTCTCAGAGCTCTTTATTATCCTTCCCTATATATTCATGTTCTCCTTTCACTTGTGTATATGCTGAAGAGGACCCCAAAAGGGGGTCGAAATATACAGATCAATTAATCTAGTGAGCTTCTGTCTCCATGTGGGTTATTATTGATCGTTGCTACATATGCTGAAAATGGTGCACAGTGCCGACAAGTTGCAGATTAAGACACTTGTGTAAGAATAAAGACACCCAACTATTGCACATCTGTCTTTTTCTTCAATAAAGCTTAAGTTAAAATCTCTAATTAAAATATTTTCGAATCTTCATCCCTCATCATTTTTCCTCCCATAGAATTTTACCGTAGGCACTATCCACCTTTCCATGTTGCATCATTTGCCTCTTCTGTCTGTATATCCTTTTCTGATGAAACCATTAAGTTGTCCCTAATATACACCCTCTTCCCGCTTTCCTGTATGACTCCATTATTGTGGAGTAATTTATACACCTGTCTGTATGTGACGTTCAGCAGGTATGTCTCTGTTTTAAATGTTGGTCATAAGTCTCTGTTAGAGCAATAATGTGAGAGTTGCACGCACTGAGTTTGAGATGGTTTGTTTTGTTTCTTCAGTTTGAATTTACCTGCAGATCTTCTCCATTGTTTTTATAGATGATTATTTTTGCCTGTAGTTATCTTATTCGTTATCTCGGTTCCTGAACGTTGTTCTAAACTGTGTTGGAAAATGATGTCTTCCGTCCGTAGTGCTGCTGCTCTTTAATTACACACACACACACACACACACACACACACAGCGGGTGGCCTGGTGGCTAAAGCTCCCGCTTCACACGCGGAGGGTCCGGGTTCGATTCCCGGCGGGTGGAAACATTTCGACACGTTTCCTTACACCTGTTGTCCTGTTCACCTAGCAGCAAATAGGTACCTGGGTGTTAGTCGACTGGTGTGGGTCGCATCCTGGGGGACAAGATTAAGGACCCAATGGAAATAAGTTAGACAGTCCTCGATGACGCACTGACTTTCTTGGGTAACCTGTAGCGCAGTGGTCAGCGCAGTCGGCTCACAACCGATTGGTCCCGGGTTCGTATCCCGGGCAGGGCGAGACGTATGGGCAAGTCTCCTTACACCCGTTGCCTCTGTTCACCTAGCAGTAAATAGGTACCTGGGTGTTAGTCGACTGTTGTGGGTCGCATCCTGGGGGGATGGTCAATGCTACGATACCTGACAGACTCGAACTCCCTCAACTGACCTAATTGCTCTCACTCAGTGAGTGAGAACCAGTGAAGAAAACTGAGAAATCAGTACCAACGTAACAGTGCCGCAAGGCACACCAGACACACACACACACACACACACACACACACACACACACACACACACACACACATACACACACACAGAGGAGCTAGGAATCGACCTCTG
Source organism: Cherax quadricarinatus (assembly GCF_026875155.1). Classification (NCBI taxonomy): domain Eukaryota; kingdom Metazoa; phylum Arthropoda; class Malacostraca; order Decapoda; family Parastacidae; genus Cherax; species Cherax quadricarinatus. Next base: position 84,416,177 of record NC_069407.1, read on the forward strand.
CAACCACAATTAGGTGAGTACACACAGCCCGACGACTCGGCCAACACTCTCCTCTGCTTCAGAAAGACGCGGCTGTGCTTTGTAAACATGTATTTTCAATAGAGGATATTTCTGGGTAGGGGTCAGCACCTCCGCGGACCGGTCCAAGACCAGGCCTCACGGTGGACCAAGCGCTGATCAACTAGGCTCTTACTGCTAGGCGCACGCAGTGTAACGTACAAACCACAGCTCGACTAGACAGGAGCTGCTTTAAAGAACTTGTACTGTTCCCTCTTGATAGCCAAAGGACATTGGAGAGTCGGGGACCTCTAACACTCATCGAGTTCTCTCTTAGTGTACTCGTCGCTCCTTTTTTTATGGGAGATATTTTGCACCTCTGCCAAGTCTCTTGTTGTCATACAGACTGATTTCAGTGTTAAGGATTTGGACCAGTCACTACAGGATTTTCCTGGCGCAAATTATCATTTGTCTTTTTCGCCTACGTTCCAGAGAATACATCTTAAGGTATTTCAAGCTTTCCTAGCAGCTCAGATGGTTGAATGAGTATAAGTTTACAGCGGTGTAAGTTTTCTGTACGTTTTCCAGCTGAGCCGTCTGGCCTGTCTTGAAGGTGGTCATCAGAATACAGCAATATTCCAGTCTGAAGAGAGCAAGTGACCTAATAAGTATCTTCGGTGGCTCAGCATCTCTTGTCTTGAAAGTTCTACCTATCTAGCCTATCATTTTCCACGCAGTAGCAGCAACATTGTTGTGGTCCTTGAATCTTTTCTGAACATCATTACACACAAGTCTCTGTTGAGTGATTTATATTTATTCTTTGCTCTGTTATACTCTTTATTCGTCCATTCTTCCATAGCTGTACAGTAATTTCTTCTTGTTCCACATCATATTGTTGTCTGAGGTCCACTTGATGACTTGATTAATATTCACCCGAAGATTAAGTTGTGTCTACGACGGACGTCACTTTCACGGAGATTCTGGTGTTTTCAGTAAGAGTTGTTACGGTTCTGTGATTTATGTCCTTGTTAGTGTCTAATATAAGAATGAGAAACAGAAGTGGGGTGAGTTCTGTGCCTTGAGGAACGGAGCTTTTAACTGTGTCAGCCTCCGACTTCACTGTGTTGACAAGTGGGTTGGATTTGAGAAGCACTTGCCCAGTATGGGCAAGTGCTGCCTGCGTTGAGCAGTGTTGGCGGAAGCCAAATTGTCGGTCAGTCATTAGGTGGTTTGTCTCTAGGTGTGTCCTTAGTCTGGCCCATTATGTTCTTATGTCTCTAAAATGTCAGATACCCATCTGCCTACTCCTCCAGTTATTTATTTTGCTGTCTCATCATGGTTATACTTGTCGAAAATTAACAGAAATATTGTACAATATGTCAGGTTGTCTTCCAGTACATCCAGGATGTATCGTAATGATTCTAGCAGTTGTGAAAGGCAGGAGCGACCTGCCCTTAGCTAGGTGAAGTACAGGTCTTATCCTTAGGGAAATACTGACCTTAGTCAGGGTGAAGTACTGACCTTAGACAGGGTGAAGTACTGACCTTAGACAGGGTGAAGTACTGACCTTAGACAGGGTGAAGTACTGACCTTAGACAGGGTGATGTACTGACCTTAGTCAGGGTGAATACTGACCTTAGTCAGGGTGAATACTGACATTAGACAGGGTGAAGTACTGACCTTAGACAGGGTGAATACTGACCTTAGTCAGGGTGAAGTACTGACCTTAGTCAGGGTGAAGTACTGACCTTAGTCAGGGTAAATACTGACCTTAGTCAGGGTGAATACTGACCTTAGTCAGGGTGAATACTGACATTAGACAGGGTGAAGTACTGACCTTAGACAGGGTGAATACTGACCTTAGTCAGGGTGAAGTACTGACCTTAGTCAGGGTGAAGTACTGACCTTAGTCAGGGTGAAGTACTGACCTTAGGGTGAAGTACTGACCTTAGGGTGAATACTGACCTTAGTCAGGGTGAAGTACTGACCTTAGTCAGGGTAAATACTGACCTTAGTCAGGGTGAATACTGACCTTAGACAGGGTGAAGTACTGACCTTAGTCAGGGTGAAGTACTGACCTTAGTCAGGGTAAATACTGACCTTAGACAGGGTGAAGTACTGACCTTAGTCAGGGTGAAGTACTGACCTTAGTCAGGGTGAATACTGACCTTAGTCAGGGTGAAGTACTGACCTTAGACAGGGTGAAGTACCGACCTTAGGGTGAATACTGACCTTAGTCAGGGTGAATACTGACCTTAGTCAGGGTGAATACTGACCTTAGACAGGGTGAAGTACTGACCTTAGTCAGGGTGAATACTGACCTTAGTCAGGGTGAATACTGACCTTAGTCAGGGTGAATACTGACCTTAGTCAGGGTGAAGTACTGACCTTAGTCAGGGTGAAGTACTGACCTTAGACAGGGTGAAGTACTGACCTTAAACAGAGTGAAGAAACAGGTTAATTCCTTGAGGTGGTGACGACGGTGACAAAATCAATTCTACTCGGCCAAGAACTTAGTCTATGATACTGAATTAATTTTCAAGGACCCGAGACTGTCTTCAGAAGATTAATTTATGTAACTCCAGCAGAGATGTAAGGTGGCAACCACCACTACCAGCTGGCGAGGGTGGTAGTAGTAGTGGTGGTGGTGGTAGTTGTAGTACTAATAGTGGTGGTAGTTGTAGTATTAATAGTAGCAGTAGTGGGGGTGGTGGTAGTGGTGGGGGTGATGGTGATTATTGTTTTGGTGGTGGTTTTGGGGATGGGGGAAAAGGAGGTTGGTTGTGGGGGTGATGGTGACACTGTCTCCAACACTTGGGATTCCCTCCATCACTCCTTCCGTCCTCTACACTCCCTCTAACACCCACTACACTCCCTCCAGTACCCAGTACACTCTCTCCAACACTCAATACACTCCATCACCCACCATACTTCCTCCAGCACCCACTACACTCCCTCCAACACCCACTACACTCCCTCCAACACTTACTACACTCCATCTCAAAGCAAATGCTGAGTGGCACTGCCTCCTTCCCTCACTGTCACCCTAGTGGCACTATTTACTCCCCTCACTATTTACTCCTCACTGTCCCCTTAGTGGCACTGCCTCCTCTCCTCACTGTCACCCTAGTGGCACTACTTACTCTCCTCACTGTCACCTTAGTAGCACTGCCTCCTCTCCTCACTGTTACCCTAGTGGCACTACTTACTCTCCTCGCTGTCACCCTAGTGGCACTGCCTCCTCTCTTCACTGTCCCTCCAGGAACTTAGTTTTCCTCATCAGCGGGACTAATATGGCACTAGGTGCCCTGGTCACGTCTCTGGTGAGGTGTGACGGGGGACGTGAGGCGCTGCGCCTAGCAGACAGGGATGGTTACTAGCAGCTGTCAGAACAGTCTGGCTGAACTGGCACTAGTTTCTCAGGCTGAACTGATGTGCTTGTGAATGAAGTCTTGATTGTACTGGAAAAAAAACTGGTGAAATTCCAAGAGCTTTCGTGACTTCTCACATTATCAAGGAACTGTAAAAACAAAACATCAACAGGACTGCTTATAAGGGCAAGACTACACCTCACAGTCACGTCACAACAACAAGACTACACCTCACAGTCACGTCACAACAACAAGACTACACCTCACAGTCGCGTCACAACAACAAGACTACACCTCACAGTCACGTCACAAGAACATGACTACACCTCACAGTCACGTCACAACAACAAGACTACACCTCACAGTCACGTCACAACAACAAGACTACACCTCACAGTCACGTCACAACAACAAGACTACACCTCACAGTCACGTCACAACAACAAAACTACACCTCACAGTCACGTCACAACAACAAGACTACACCTCACAGTCACGTCACAACAACAAGACTACACCTCACAGTCGCGTCACAACAACAAGACTATACCTCACAGTCACGTCACAAGAACATGACTACACCTCACAGTCACGTCACAACAACAAGACTACACCTCACAGTCACGTCACAACAACAAGACTACACCTCACAGTCACGTCACAACAACAAGACTACACCTCACAGTCACGTCACAACAACAAGACTACACCTCACAGTCACGTCACAACAAGACTACACCTCACAGTCACGTCACAACAACAAGACTACACCTCACAGTCACGTCACAACAACAAGACTACACCTCACAGTCACGTCACAAGAACATGACTACACCTCACAGTCACGTCACAACAACAAGACTACACCTCACAGTCACGTCACAACAACAAGACAACACCTCAAAGTCACGTCACAACAAGACTACACCTCACAGTCACGTCACAAGAACATGACTACACCTCACAGTCACGTCACAACAACAAGACTACACCTCACAGTCACGTCACAACAACAAGACTGCACCTCACAGTCACGTCACAACAACAAGACTACACCTCACAGTCACGTCACAAGAACATGACTACACCTCACAGTCACGTCACAACAACAAGACTACACCTCACAGTCATGTCACAAGAACATGACTACACCTCACAGTCACGTCACAACAACAAGACAACACCTCAAAGTCACGTCACAACAACAAGACTACACCTCACAGTCACGTCACAACAACAAGACAACACCTCACAGTCACGTCACAAGAACATGACTACACCTCACAGTCACGTCACAACAACAAGACTACACCTCACAGTCACGTCACAACAAGACTACACCTCACAGTCACGTCACAAGAACAAGACTACACCTCACAGTCACGTCACAACAAGACTACACCTCACAGTCACGTCACAACAAGACTACACCTCACAGTCACGTCACAACAAGACTACACCTCACAGTCATGTCACAACAACAAGACTACACCTCACAGTCACATCACAACAACAAGACTACACCTCACAGTCACGTCACAACAACATAACTACACCTCACAGTCACGTCACAACAAGACTACACCTCACAGTCACGTCACAACAAGACTACACCTCACAGTCACGTCACAACAAGACTACACCTCACAGTCACGTCACAACAAGACTACACCTCACAGTCACGTCACAACAAGACTACACCTCACAGTCACGTCACAACAAGACTACACCTCACAGTCACGTCACAACAAGACTACACCTCACAGTCATGTCACAACAACAAGACTACACCTCACAGTCACATCACAACAACAAGACTACACCTCACAGTCACGTCACAACATGACTACACCTCACAGTCACGTCACAGCAAGAACAAGACTACACCTCACAGTCACGTCACAACAAGACTACACCTCACAGTCACATCACAACAAGACTACACCTCACAGTCACATCACAACAAGACTACACCTCACAGTCACGTCACAACAACAAGACTACATTTCACAGTCACGTCACAACAAGACTACACCTCACAGTCACGTCACAACAACAAGACTACACCTCACAGTCACGTCACAACAACAAGACTACATTTCACAGTCACGTCACAACAAGACTACACCTCACAGTCACATCACAACAAGACTACACCTCACAGTCACGTCACAATAACAAGACGACACCTCACAGTCACGTCACAACAACAAGACTACACCTCACAGTCACGTCACAACAAGACTACACCTCACAGTCACGTCACAACAACAAGACTACACCTCACAGTCACGTCACAACAACAAGACTACACCTCACAGTCACGTCACAATAACAAGACTACACCTCACAGTCACGTCACAACAACAAGACTACACCTCACAGTCACGTCAGAACAACAAGACTACACCTCACAGTCACGTCACAACAACAAGACTACACCTCACAGTCACGTCAGAACAACAAGACTATACCTCACAGTCACGTCACAACAACAAGACTACACCTCACAGTCACGTCAGAACAACAAGACTATACCTCACAGTCACGTCACAATAACAAGACTACACCTCACAGTCACGTCACAATAACAAGACGACACCTCACAGTCACGTCACAACAACAAGACTACACCTCACAGTCACGTCACAACAAGACTACACCTCACAGTCACGTCACAACAACAAGACTACACCTCACAGTCACGTCACAACAACAAGACTACACCTCACAGTCACGTCACAACAACAAGACTACACCTCACAGTCACGTCACAACAAGTCTACACCTCACAGTCACGTCACAACACCCGACTCTGTGAAACACAACTGATACTCTACCCAAGCATTAAAATTTTTTGCTTGTCTAATTTATCTCAAATTCTTCCGAAATTTTATTAATTATAAATCGATCCAATTTATATAAACCAAAAGAAACATATTATTGTCAAAACTGCAGACTTGCTTGGTACAACTTTCTCAGACTTTTGAAAATCAATTAGATGGTTAAAATCTCTCACAGGAATAGACCATCCAATTGAATTTCAAAAACGCTGAGAAGGTTGTGTCAGACAAGTCCGTCGTCGACACCAATATAACAGAATCGTGTTTCATAAAAAGTAATGTTGACAAGGATATGAATATTGCTTTTGTTTTTAGACAAAATGGATCCGTTTATAATTCAGGCTGGGCTTCAGTTCTGGCTTCAGATATTGCTTCAGGCTGGGCTTCAGTTCTGGCTTCAGGCATTGCTTCAGGCTGGGCTTCAGTTCTGGCTTCAGATATTGCTTCAGGCAGGGCTACAGGCATTGCTTCAGGCTGGGCTTCAGTTCTGGCTTCTGGGGCTTCAAACTAATCTAAAGATATCACTAACTTTACCAATCACAACAGTCTAACTGATGCAAGTCTTGCAAACTCTCTTTTTTTTAACATCTTAGTGACAACCATTAGTTCAAGTAACCCAGTCCGTTAGTCATTAATGAATTTGTACAGCAATGCAGTAACGAACCTCTAGACGAAATTTAAAATTCGTTGTTGTAGGTTAGGTTATGTTGGGCGATGTTTGGTTAGGTTAGGTTAGGTTAGGTTACCAAGTTTAGGAGTAGTTAGGTTAGGCTAAGTTGGGTTAGGGTTTGTTGGATTAGTGGCAGTGAGGTGTGTGTGTGGTAGTATGTCAGTGCAGTTTGGACAGCTGTGTGACGCTGTTTTTATAAAGGTAATTGCACCATGGTAACAATAAGAGAACACTATATCAACATCCATGGTAGAAAACCTGAAGCAGGAACACAGTGGTCACAATAAGAGAACACTATGTCAACATCCATGGTAGAAAACCTGAAGCAGGAACACAGTGGTCACAATAAGAGAACACTATGTCAACATCCATGGTAGAAAACCTGAAGCAGGAACACAGTGGTCACAATAAGAGAACACTATGTCAACATCCATGGTAGAAAACCTGAAGCAGGAACACAGTGGTCACAATAAGAGAACACTATGTCAACATCCATGGTAGAAAACCTGAAGCAGGAACACAGTGGTCACAATAAAGAACACTATGTCAACATCCATGGTAGAAAACCTGAAGCAGGAACACAGTGGTCACAATAAGAGAACACTATATCAGCATCCATGGTAGAAAACCTGAAGCAGGAACACAGTGGTCACAATAAGAGAACACTATATCAGCATCCATGGTAGAAAACCTGAAGTAGGAACATCAGTATATGTCCGGAGATACTCCTATAAACTCTTTTGGGGTCTTGTTTCTAGGCATTGTGTTCATCCATATGTTCTTGCACTACCATCCACAGAATGGATATGAGGAACAGAATAATCTAGCCACTACCATCCACAGGATGGATCTGGGACATACAATAAACTAGCCACTACAATCCACAGGATGGATGGGGATATACAATAAACTAGCCACTACCATCCACAGGATGGATCTGGGACATGCAATAAACTAGCCACTACCATCCACAGGATGGATGGGGATATACAATAAACTAGCCACTACCATCCACAGGATGGATCTGGGATATACAATAAACTAGCCACTACCATCCACAGGATGGATCTGGGACATGCAATAAACTAGCCACTACCATCCACAGGATGGATGGGGATATACAATAAACTAGCCACTACCATCCACAGGATGGATGGGGATATACAATAAACTAGCCACTACAATACACAGGATGGATGGGGATATACAATAAACTAGCCACTACCATCCACAGGATGGATCTGGGATATACAATAAACTAGCCACTACCATCCACAGGATGACAAAATCTAATCTTGCTCGTGACTAAGAAGTACATGACGAATCAGTAAGAAGGAAACGTGTAATTAGAAAAGGAGAAAGGATTAGAGGGTGATGCCGAGGAAAGGAAGAAAGAGAGAGAGAGAGAGAGAGAGAGAGAGAGAGAGAGAGAGAGGGGGGGGGGAAGGCAGACAAAACATTGGAGGACAACTACGAAGAAGAGAAGGTAACACGTAGAGGAAGAGAGGGCGGAAAGTGATGGAGGAGAGAGTAAGGAGTAAGGAAGGGAGATGGGCATGGAGGGAGGGAGAAGATAGGAGAGAAGACAGGATTTAGGGAGGAACATCTCAGCATAAGAAAGTGTTATGAGGGATGAAGTGTAATGTATTCAACAGCGTGTCCATGCTCTAATGTGTGTGGTAGAGGGGTGTAGATGGTGTGGGGGTGTAGATGGTGTGGGGGTGTAGATGGTGTGGGGGTGTAGATGGTGTGGGGGTGTAGATGGTGTAGGGGTGTAGGCGGTGTGGGGGTGTAGATGGTGTGGGGTGTAGATGGTGTGGGGGTGTAGATGGTGTGGGGTGTAGATGGTGTGGGGGTGTAGATGGTGTAGGGGTGTAGGCGGTGTGGGGGTGTAGATGGTGTGGGGTGTAGATGGTGTGGGGGTGTAGATGGTGTGGGGGTGTAGATGGTGTGGGGGTGTAGATGGTGTAGGGGTGTAGGCGGTGTGGGGGTGTAGATGGTGTGGGGGTGTAGATGGTGTGGGGGTGTAGATGGTGGGGGTGTAGATGGTGTAGGGGTGTAGGCGGTGTGGGGGTGTAGATGGTGTGGGGGTGTAGATGGTGTGGGGGTGTAGATGGTGTGGGGGTGTAGATGGTGGGGGGGTGAAGATGGGTGGGGTGTAGGGGTTGGGGGGGTGTAATGGTGGGGGGGTGGATATGGGGGGGTGTGGGAAGGTGGGGGGGTGTAGGGTGTGGGGGGTAAGGGTGGGGGGTGTAGAGGGGTGGGGGGGTGTAGAGGGGGGGGGGTTTTAATGGTGGGGGGGGGGAAAAGGGTGGGGGTTTAGGCGGTGTGGAGGGTTAAAAAGGTGGGGGGGTTGAAAGAGGTGGGGGGGTGTAGAGGGTGGGGGGGGTGTAGATTGTGGGGAGTTGGTTGTGGGGGGTGTAGGAATTTGGGGGGGTTTGAGGGTTTGGGGTGTAGATGGGGGGGGTGTGGGCGGTGGGGGGTTAATGGGTGTGGGGGTTGTTTGGTTGGGGGTGTAGAGGGTGGGGGGTTTGTAGATGTGGGGGGGTTTGGATGGTGGGGGGGGTGTAGAGGGTGGGGGGGTGTGGGAGGTGTGGGGTGAAAGATGGTGGGGGTGTAGGGGGTGTGGGGTTTTGATGGTGTGGGGGTGTAATGGTTTTGGGTTTAGGGGGGTGGGGGGGTGTAGATGGGTGGGGGTTTTTGATGGTGTGGGGGGGGTAGAGGGGTGTGGGGTTAGGTGGGGGGGTGTGGGTTGTGGGGGGGTTGGATGGTGGGGGGGTGTAGATGGTGTGGGGGTTTAGAGGGTGGGGGGTTTTAGATGGTGTGGGGGTGTAGATGGTGGGGGGTGTAGGGTGGGGGGGTGTAGGTGGTTTGGGGGGTATTTGGGTTGGGGGGGTGTAGAGGGTGTGGGGGTTTGGGGGTTGGGGGTGGAGGGGGGTGGGGGTGTAATGGTGGGGGGGGTGTAGATGGGTGGGGGGTAAAAGGTGGGGGGGTGTAGAGGTGGGGGGGTGTAGTGGTGGGGGGTGTAATGGTGGGGGGGTTTAGGGGTGGGGGGGTTGATGGTGGGGGGGTGTAGGGGTGGGGGGGGTGTGGGGTTGTGGGGGGTTTAAGGGTGTGGGGTTGGGGGGTGTGGGTTGGGGGTTTTAATTGGTGTGGGGGTGTAGTGGGGGGGGGGTTGATGGGTGGGGGGTGTGTAGATGGGTGTGGGGTGGGGTGGTGTGGGGGTGTGGGGGGGGGGGTGTGGGCTTTTTGGGGGGTTTGGTAAAATTTGTGGGGGGGAAGTTTGGTGTGGGGGTGAAGATGGTGTGGGTGGTAGGGGTGGGGGGTGATGGTGTGGGGGTGTAGAGGGTTTGGGGGGTGTAGAGGGTTTGGGGGGGATTTTGGTGAGGTTGGGGGTGTAGGGGTTTTGGGGTGTAGGGTGTGGGGGGTGTAGGGTTTGGGGGGGTTTTAGATGGGGGGGGGTTTAAGGGGTGGGGGGGGTGAAAAAGGTGGGGGGGTGGGGCCCGGTGGGGGGGTGTAGGGTTGGGGGGTTTTAGAGGTGGGGGGGGGAAGATGGTGGGGGGGGTTTTTGGATGGTGGGGGGGTTTTATGGGTGGGGGTTTAAGGGTTGGGGTTGATGGTTTTGGGGGTTTGGGTTGGTGTGGGGGGTAGTTGGGGGTGGGGGGTAGAGGGTGTGGGGGGTAGGGGGTGGGGGGTAGGGAAGTGGGGGGGGGGAGATGGGGGGGGGTGAAGGTGTGGGGGTGTAGTTGGTGTGGGGGTTTTAGGCGGTTTTGGGGGGGGAAATGGTGTGGGGGGGGGAGGGTGGGGGGGTTTTAGATTTGTGGGGGGTAGTTGGGGGGGGGTTAAATTGGTTTTGGGGGGTGAAGGGTGGGGGGGGGTGAAGAATGGTAAGGGGGTTAAATGGTGTGGGGGGTAAAAGGGTGGGGAGGGTGTGGGGGTGTCGGGGGGGTGTAAGGTGTGGGGGTGAAAGAGGGTTGGGGGTTTTGATGGTGTGGGGTTTGGGGGTGTGGGGGTGTAGAGGTGTGGGGGGGTTTTTTGGTTGGGGGTGTAGTGGTGGGGGGGTGTAGATGGTGTGGGGGTTTTGGGGTTGGTGTGGGGGTGTAATGGGGTGGGGGTGTAGATGGTGGGGGGGTGTAGGGAGTGGGGTGTAATGGGGGGGGGAAAATGGGGGGGGGTGTGGGAGGGGGGGGGTTTGGGGCGGGTGGGGGGGGTGGGGGGTTTTGTGGGGGTTTTTGTTTGGTGGGGGGGTGTAGATGGTGTGGGGGTGTAGTGGGTGGGGGTGTGGGAGGGTGTGGGGGTTGGGATGGGGGTTGGGGGGTGTAGTTGGTGTGGGGGTGTAAAAGGTGGGGGGGTTTGTAGGGGGTTTTTGGGGTGTAGAGGTGTGGGGTGTAGATGTGTGGGGGGTGTAGTTGGGTGGGGTGAAATTGGTGGGGGGGTGTAAATGGTGTGGGGGTGTGGGTGGGGGTTGGTGTAGATGGGTTTTTGGGGGTGTAGTGGTGGGGGGGTGTAGAGGTGTGGGGGGTTTGGGGTGGGGGGGGTTTTTAGTGGTGGGGGGGTGTAGATGTGTGGGGGTGTAGATGGTGTGGGGGGGTGGGTTGGGGGGTGTAGATGTTGGGGGTTAAAAGGGGGAGGTGTAGATGGGTGGGGGGTTAATGATGGGGGGGGTTTTAAGGTGGGGGGGGGGTGTAGTTGGGGGGGGGTTGTAGTTTGGTGGGGGGGTTTGGGGTGGTGTGGGGTTTTGATGGTGTGGGGTGAAATTTGGTTTTGGGGGGTGTGGGAGGGTTTTGGGGGGTGGGCGGTGGGGGGGGTTTAGATGGTTGGGGGTGTAATTTTTGTGGGGGTGTAGATGGTGGGGGGGGTTTTGGGGGGTTGGGGGGTTTTGATGGTGTGGGGATTTTGATGGGTGGGGGTGTAGAGGGAGGGGGGGGTGTAGATGGTTTGTGGGGGTGTAGGGGGGTGTGGGGGGATCTGGTGGGGGTTGAAAGGGGTGTGGGGGGTGTGGGTTGTGGGGTTTTTGATGGGGGGGGGGGTAATGGTTTTTGGGGGTGGGGTGGTGTGGGGGTTTTAAAGGGGTGGGGGGGGTTAATAGTGGGGGGGGTGTAGTTGGTTTGGGGGTTTTGGGGTGGTGGGGGGGGTGTGGGTGGTGGGGGGGGTTAGATGGTGTGGGGGGTAGAGGGGTTTGGGGGGGTGAAATTTGGTGGGGTGTTGATGGGGGGGGGTTTTAGGGGGTTTTGGGGGGGTAAAGGTGGGGGTTTGTAGGGTTTGGGGGGGGTTGGGTTGGGTGGGGGTAGATGGGGGGGGGGAGGGGTGTAATGGTGTGGGGGAAAAAGTGGTGGGGGGGTTTTTAGATGGTGTGGGGGGAAAGATTTTGTGGGGGTTTTGGTGGTGTGGGGGTGGAGGGGGTTGGGGGGTTTGTAGAGGGTTTTGGGGGGGTAGATGGTGGGGGGTTTTGATGGGGGGGGGTAGTTGGTAAAGGGGAAAGAGGGTTTTTGGGGGTTTTGATGGGGGGGGGGTTGGTTTGGTGTGGGGGTTTAGATTGGGGGGGTTTGTGGGTTTGGTTTGGGGGGGGTAGATGGGGGAGGGGGGGAAGTTTGGGTGGGGGGTTTTGGGGGTTTGGGGGGTGTAGATTGTTGGGGTGTAGATTGTGGGGGTGTGGGGGGTTTGAGGGGGTTTTGGGTTGGGGGGGTTTAGATTGTGGGGGTGTAGAGGGTTTGGGGGTTGGGTGGAGGTTTTTTCCCCAAAGGGGGGGTGTAAGGGGGTGGGGTGTTAGGGGGTGTGGGGTGTAGAGGGGTTGGGGGGGGTTGATTTGGGGGGGGGGGGGGTGGGGGGGGTGAAATTGTTTGGTGGAGGGGGGGTAGAGGGTTTGGTGGGGGGTTTTTATGGTTTTGGGGTTTTAATTTGGTGTGGGGGGTAGTTGGTGGGGGTTTGGTGTGGGGGAGATGGTGGGGGGGAAATGGTGGGGGGGGGTTAGATGGGTGTGGGGGTAGAGGGTGGGGGTTGTAAGGGGTGTGGGGGGGGGTGGTGGTGGGGGTGTAAGGGGTGGGGGGGGAATGGTGGGGGGTTTTGGTTGGGGGGGGGGGTGTAGGGGTTTGTGGGGTTTTGATGGTGTGGGGGTGTAGATGGGGGGTGGGGGGGGAATGGTGGGGGGGGGTAATGGTGTGGGGGTGTTGGGGTGTGGGGGTGAAAGAGGGTTTGTGGGTGTTGGGGGGTGGGGGGAAATGGGTGGGGGGGTAGATGGGGGGGGGGTGTTGAGGGTTTTGGGGGGGTTTTGGGGGTTTGGGGGGGTGTAATGGGTGGGGGGGGGGGGGGGGGGGGGGGGGGGGGGGGGTAGATGGGGGGGGTGTTTTGTTTTGGGGTTGGGGGGGGGGTGTAGAGGGTTGGGGGGGTGTAGTTTGGTGGGGGGGTTTAGGGGTGGGGGGTGTGGGGATGGGGGGGTGTAGTGGTGGGGGGGTTTAGAGGGTGTGGGGGGGGAAGGGTTTGTGGGGGGAAAATGGATGGGGGGGTTTTAATTTGGTTTGGGGGTTTTTAGATTTTTGGGGGGGTTTAAAGATGGTGGGGGGGTTTTGAGGGTTTTGTGGGGGGGTTTTGAGCGGGTGGGGGGTGTAGGGGTTTGGGGGGTGGGGAGGGGGGGGTGTAGAGGGTGTGGGGGGTGAAGATGGTGTGGGGGGTTTTTTGTGGGGGGTTTTGGGCGGTGTGGGGGTTTTGGTTTGGGGGGGGGTGTAGAGGGTTGGGGGGGTGTAAAATGGGGGGGGGGTGTAGTTTGGTGGGGGGGTTTTGTTGGTTTTTGGGGGTAGAGGGTTGGGGGAGTAGAGGGGTTTGGGGGTATTTTGGTTTTTGGGGTTTTAATTGTTGTGGGGTTTTGATGGTGGGGGGGGGTTGTAGGGGGGGTGGGGGTGTAGGGATGGGGGGGTGTAGTTGGTGTGGGGGTGTGGTGTGGGGGGTAGAATTTGGTGGGGGGTGAGGGTGTGGGGGGGGGGGGGGGGTGGGGGGGTGTAGATGGGTGGGGGGTTAAGGGTGGGGGGGTGTAAAAATTGGTGGGGGGGTTAGAGGGTTTTTGGGGGGGGTGTGTTGGTGGGGGGCTGTAGATGCGGGGGGGGGAAAAGGTTTTGGGGGGGTGTGGGGTGAAGTGGGGTGAGGGTTGTAGGGGGTGTGGTGGGAATTTTTTGGGTGTATTTGTTGGGGGTGTAGATGGGGGGGGTGGGGGTTTTAGGTGTGGGGTTTATTGGGGGTGGGGTGTGGGGGTGTAAAAGGTTGTGGGGGTGTGGGATGGTGTGGGGGTGTAGTTGGTGGGGGGGGGGTGGGGGTGTGGGGGTTTTAGTGGTTTTGGGGGGGTAGATGGGGGGGGGTGTGGGGGGGGGGAGGGTGGTGGGGGGTTTTGGTGGTGGGGGGTGTAAGGGGTGTGGGGGGTTAGATGGGGGGTTTTTTCCCCCCCCCCTTTTTTTTACCCTTGTTTTTTAATTTTTTTTGGGGGTGTGGGTGGTTGTGGGGGGGGGGGTTAGGGTGGGGGGGTGAAGTTTGGTGGGGGGGTGTAGGGGTGGGGGGTTTTAGATGGTGGGGGGTGAAGTGGGGTGGGGGTGTAGATGGTTTTGGGGGTGTAGATTTTTGGGGGGGTTTAAAAGGGTGGGTGTAATTTTATTTTTTTTTGGGGTTAATTTTTATAAATTTACCAATTTTTAAAAAAAAAAAAATTCCTTAAAAAAAAAAATTTTTTTTGTTTTTTTTTTTTTGGGTTGGGGGGGGGTAAAAGGTGGGGTTTTTGTAGATGGTGTGGGGGTGTGGGTTGGGGTTTTAAGGGGGGGTTTTGGGGTGTGGGGTTTTGTTGGTGTGGGGTGTAGAGGTTGGGTTGTTGGGGGGGGGAGAGGTGTGGGGGGTTTGGGGTTAGATGGTGGGGGGGTTGAAAGGGGTGGGGGGTGTAGATGGTGGGGGGTGTAGATGGGTGGGGGTGTAGGGTGTGGGGGGTAGGTTGGAGGGGTGAAAAGGGGGGAAAATTGGGGGGGTGTAGATGGTGGGGGGTGTAGGGGGTTTGGGGGGTGAAATGGTGTGGGGGTGTAGAGGGTGGGGGGGTTTAGGGGTTTTGGGGGTGTAGGGGGGGTTGTTGGGGGGGTGAGTGGGGGGTGTAGAAGGTGGTGGGTGAAAGATGGTGGGGGGGTTTTGAGGGGTTTGTGGGGGGTGAAATGGGGGGGGTGTGGGGGGTGGGGGGTGGGGTTTGGGGTAGAGGGTGTGGGGGTGTAGATGGATGGGGGGGTAGATGGGTGGGGGTTTTTGGGGGTGTGGGGGGTAGAGGGGTGGGGGGGGGTGTTATGGGGGGGGGTGTAGGGGGGTGGGGGGTTTTGGGTAGAGGGTGGGGGGGTGTAAAAGGTGAGGGGGTGAAGGGGGGTGGGGGGGTGTAAAAGGTTGTGGGGGGTAGTTTGGGGGGGGGGTTGTAGAGGGAGTGGGGGGTGTGGGTGGTTGGGGGGTGTAATGGTGTGGGGGTGTAAATGGTGGGGGGGAAAAAGTTTGGTTTGGGGGGTAGTTTGTTTAGGGGTGTAGATGGTGTGGGGGGTAGTTGGTGTAGGTGTAAGGGTGGGGGGGTGTAGAGTGGGGGGGGTTTGTAGATGGTGTGGGGTTAAGATGGGGGGGGGTGTAGATGGTGTGGGGTGTAAAAGGTGTGGGGTTGAAGTTGGGTGGGGGGGGTGAGGTTTGGTGGGGGGTTGTAGGGGTGGGGGGGTGTAGGGGTTTGGGGGGGGTTTAAAAGGGGGGGGGGTGTAAGGGTGGGTGTTTGATGGTGGGGGGGAAAGTTGGTGGAGGGGGTAGATGGTTTGGGGGGGGAAGAGGGTTTTGTGGGGGGTGTAGAGGGTTGGGGGGGGAAAAAAGAGAGTAGGTGTTGAGGGGTTGTTGGGGTGAAATTGGGTGGGGGGGGTTATGGTTTTGGGGGGTGAAAAAAGGTGGGGGGAAGGTTGATTGTGTAGGGGGTAGTTGGGGGGGGGTTAGAGGGTTTGTGGGGTGTAGATGGGGGGTGGGGGAAGTTTTGTGGAGGGGTGTAGGGTGTGGGGGAAGTGGGGAGGGGTGTAGATGGGTGGGGGGGAATTTGGGGGGGTGATAGGGTTGGGGGTGTGGGATAAAATGTCCGGTGTAGAGGGTGTGGGGGTGTGGGTTTTGGGGGGTGAATATGGGGGTGGGGTTTTGAAGGGGGGGGGGTTAAGTTGGGGTGGGGTGTAGAAGGGTGGGGGTGAAATTTTTGTTGGGGTTTTTGTTGGGTGGGGGAAAATGTTTTGTTTTAAAGGTGTGGGGGGTGAGATGGTGTGGGGTTTTAAATAGTGTGGGGGTGTAATTTTTTTTTTTTGGGGGGGTGAATGGTGGGGGGTTAGATGGTGGGGGGGTGTAGATGGGGGTGGGGGTGAAATTGGGTTTTGGGTGGATGGTGGGGGGGTTTTAGAGGGTTTGGGGGGGTGTAGATGGAGGGGGGGGTTTGTTTGTGTGGGGTTTAGGGTTTTGGGGTGAAATTGGTGGGGGGGTTGTAGATGGTGGGGGGTGAAAGGGGATTGGGGGGTTGTAGAGGGTGTGGGGGTGTAGAGGGTGGGGGGGTTGTAGATGGTGGGGGGGTTTAATGGGGTGGGGGTAGATTGTGTAGGGGTGTAGATGGTGTGGGGGGTAGATGGTGTAGGTTTTGTGGGGGGGTGTAAGTTGTGGGGGGGTGTAGGGGTGTGGGGTGTAGATGGTGGAGGGGGGGTAGTTTGGTGGGGGGGTGTAGATTTTTTGGGGGGTGTAGAGGGGTGTGGGGTGAAGATGGTGGGGGGGTTTGTAATGGAGGGGGGTTGTAGATGGTGGGGGGGTGTAAAAGGGGGAGGGGGTGGGGGGGTGTGAGTTTGATGGTGTGGGGGTGTAAATGGTGGGGGGTTAGATGGTGTAGGGGTGTAGATGGGGGGGTTTGTAGAGGTGTGTGGGTGAAAAGGTTTTTGGGGGGGGGTGGTGGGGGGGAAAAATGGGTGGGTATGAAAAATTGTGGGGGTAAGGGGTGTAAGGTGTAGTTGGTGGGGGGTGTAGAGGGTGAAGGGGGAAAAATGGGTGGAGTGTAAAAGGGTAAAGGGTGTGATGGGGGAAGGGGTAGGGTGTGGGGGGTAAAATTGTGTGGGGAAAGTGGTGTGGGGTAAGGAGGGGTGGGGGGGTTTAAATGATTTAAAGGTGTAGTTGGTGTGGGGGTGAGAGGGTGGAAAGGGGGTTTTTGATGGTGTTGGGGGGGTTAGATGGGGGGGGATGTAGTTTTTTGTGGGGGGTAGTTTGGGGGGGGTGTAGAGGGTGTAGGTTTAAAAGGTGGGGGGTGAAGTTTAAAATGGGGGGGGGTTTTAAAAGGGGGGGGGGTGTAGAGGGTGGGGGGGGAAAAAAGTTTGGGGTGGGGGTGTAGTTGTGTGGGGTTAGATGGTGTGGGGGGTAAAAGGTGTGGGGTGTAAAGGAAAATGGGGTGTAGTTGGTGGGGGGTGTGATGGTGGGGGGTGTAGATTGTGTGAGTTTAGATGGTGTGAGGGTGTAGATGGTGGAGGGGTGTAGATGGTGTAGGGGTGTAGATGTGAGGTGTAGATGGTGTGGGGGTGTAGATGATGTGGGGGTGTAGTTGGTGTGGGGTGTCGATGGTGTGGGTATGTAGAGGGTTTGTGGGGTGTAGGTGGTGTAAGGTGTAGATGGTGATGGGGTGTAGGTGGTGTGGAGTGTAGATGGCGTGAGGGTGTAGATGGCGGAAGGGTGTAGATGTGTGAGGGTGTAGATGGCGGAGGGATGTAGATAGTGTGGGGGTGTAGAGGGTGTGGGGGTGTACAGGGGCTGTGTGTGTAGATGGTATGTGTGGTGGTGTGAGGGGATGTGTGGTGTAAAATGTGTGGGTGGTGTGGTTGGTGGTGGAGTGGGTGGTGGTGGTGTGGGTGGTAGTGGTTGGTGATGGTGTGGTTGGTGGTGGTGTGGGTGGTGTGGTTGGTGGTGTTGGTGGGGTGGTACAGGAGGTACACACAATGAGACTGGAAGTCAGTCATCACAACTCACCACCTCACATTTACCCAACAATTAAGTTGAGAATAATGAGGGAACATTTCTGAGGATGTCGACTTGATTAGACGCCAGGGCGGCACTAGTTAAGATGGCGGTGGGCGGAGTGGGCGGGGAGTTGAGGGAGGGGGGAGGAAGAGGAAGGGAAGAATCGATGATAGGAGAAAGTGTGCTGGTGGGAATTGGCGATAAGCGAACGAAAGAAGAGAACAAGAACGCCTGGGCTAGAGAAGAAGAAGAGAGACAAGAGAGACTTAGTGAGCCCCGGATGTTATATTAACGAAACATTGTTAACACCTACGAAACTATAGATAATAACACTGTGGGAGGCGAGTGAAGGTGACACTGAATTAGTGACAACCTTAGTTACAACCTTAGTGACGACCCTAGTTACAACCTCAGTTACAGCCTTAGTTACAGCCTTAGTTACAGCCTTAGTTACAACCTTAGTTAGAACCTTAGTTACAACCTCAGTTACAACCTTAGTTACAACCTTAGTTACAACCTTAGTTACAACCTTAGTTACAACCTTAGTTACAACCTTAGTTATAATCTTAGTTACAACCTTAGTTATAACCTTAGTTACAACCTTAGTTATAACCTTAGTTACAACCTTAGTTATAACCTTAGTTACAACATAATTAGAGTTTCCACATCCCTGTCGTACCACAGTAACAGTGTGGTCGTGAAGAGCCAAATTTAAGATAATTGTTTGTTAGCAAGAAGAAGAATGTTGGTGGTGGTACCTTAGCTCAGAGTGCCCTCTCGTAGGTCCTGTAAACGGACAGACAGTATTATAATAATTATATTTAGGTATAGGTACACACACCTAATATAAAAACCAAACCATACCACGGGTGGGGCTTGAACCCGTGACCAGAGTCGTAAAACTCCCGACCGACGCGCTAGCCACTGGACCAGCTAGTCACAATAAGATTCATCCAACTAGGTATATTTCTACACCATGGGAAGGTTAGCATGGGCCACCACTGTGACCACAAATGCAAGTTTTTACAGACGAATCTCTCGCCAGCGTGGCCGTGACGAACTCTAGCTCAAGTCCCCTCAAAGCCGTTAACATGACTCACGAAATCGTAATGACACGATTGCAAACGTGAGTCAGTTATCTTACCTAGTAATATATGTGTAAATTACCTAGGATAACCCAGTAAAAAGTCAGACAAGGTGACTTATTTCCATTGGAGTTCTGGTAATATCTTATTATTTGAAGTTACAGTAGAAATCAGTCACGATTATATTCTTAAAAATTAAAACATCTAAGTAAATCAAGTGTGTGATAATTAGTTTGAGTAAAATGATATCTTTGTCGTAGGAGCAGTCGTGTGTGCAAGGTGCCAGTAATGCAGAGGTTGGCTATATTTTTGCACTTCTGCGCCACAGTCTTATAGGGGTGGGTAGACTGCATTTTCTTGGACTGGAATAAGGCCATTTCTCCGGCAGTGACATTGTACTCGATACTAACTTGAAGATTGAGACACTTATGCAGCATATAAAGATTCCCATATGCTGCATAAGTGTCTCAATCTTCAACTTGTCGGTTTTTCAAACCATTCATCGATACTAACTTGTTATGACTGGCCTGGTCACAGACCGGGACGCGGGGGCTTTGACAATAATTGATAATTGAATTTTCCCATGAAAGTAAGCGAAATTTTATGTTATTCCAAGGGAAAGGAGTACATCGTGGTACATCTGTGCAGTTATAATGGGTGAGAAAAGTTGACTACTCTTGCATAAATTTGCTTGTTGTACATCCTCGCCATGTAGACCCCATCGACTTCCTAATGGAAAATGTGGACTCCCTTCTGTTAAGACAACAGACCTTAACACTGATAGACGAAGACTGCTGGAGATGGAATTTACTTTTGAACTCTTTCAAGACGTGTGTGTGCTGTTGGATAATAGTCTTAACTCTAGTTTCCGGTCATGGCGATTTATTTCTTCTTTCTTTCTTTCTTTCTTTCTTTCTTATTCACCCTTGTTATATGAATAATTTTATTGGAGATTTCTTCTCCTCTCGGTGACTACAGGAACTGTATAGTGTGTTGTGGTTCACCCTAGTGTGTTGTGGTTCATCCTAGTGTGTTGTGGTTCATCCTAGTGTGTTGTGGTTCATCCTAGTGTGTTGTGGTTCATCCTAGTGTGTTGTGGTTCATCCTAGTGTGTTGTGGTTCATCCTAGTGTGTTGTGGTTCATCCTAGTGTGTTGTGGTTCACCCTAGTGTGTTGTGGTTCACCCTAGTGTGTTGTGTTCATCCTAGTGTGTTGTGGTTCGTCCTAGTGTGTTGTGGTTCCCCCTAGTGTGTTTGTGGTTCGTCCTAGTGTGTTGTGGTTCGTCCTAGTGTGTTGTGGTTCATCCTAGTGTGTTGTGGTTCACCCTAGTGTGTTGTGGTTCATCCTAGTGTGTTGTGGTTCATCCTAGTGTGTTGTGGTTCATCCTAGTGTGTTGTGGTTCACCCTAGTGTGTTGTGGTTCACCCTAGTGTTTGTGGTTCATCCTAGTGTGTTGTGGTTCACCCTAGTGTGTTGTGGTTCACCCTAGTGTGTTGTGGTTCATCCTAGTGTGTTGTGGTTCGTCCTAGTGTGTTGTGGTTCACCCTAGTGTGTTGTGGTTCATCCTGTGTTGTGGTTCGTCCTAGTGTGTTGTGGTTCGTCCTAGTGTGTTGTGGTTCGTCCTAGTGTGTTGTGGTTCGTCCTAGTGTGTTGTGGTTCACCCTAGTGTGTTGTGGTTCATCCTAGTGTGTTGTGGTTCATCCTAGTGTGTTGTGGTTCATCCTAGTGTGTTGTGGTTCGTCCTAGTGTGTTGTGGTTCATCCTAGTGTGTTGTGGTTCATCCTAGTGTGTTGTGGTTCGTCCTAGTGTGTTGTGGTTCATCCTAGTGTGTTGTGGTTCGTCCTAGTGTGTTGTGGTTCATCCTAGTGTGTTGTGGTTCACCCTAGTGTGTTGTGGTTCATCCTAGTGTGTTGTGGTTCGTCCTAGTGTGTTGTGGTTCATTCCTAGTGTGTTGTGGTTCATCCTAGTGTGTTGTGGTTCGTCCTAGTGTGTTGTGGTTCATCCTAGTGTGTTGTGGTTCGTCCTAGTGTGTTGTGGTTCATCCTAGTGTGTTGTGGTTCACCCTAGTGTGTTGTGGTTCATCCTAGTGTGTTGTGGTTCATCCTAGTGTGTTGTGGTTCACCCTAGTGTGTTGTGGTTCATCCTAGTGTGTTGTGGTTCATCCTAGTGTGTTGTGGTTCATCCTAGTGTGTTGTGGTTCACCCTAGTGTGTTGTGGTTCATCCTAGTGTGTTGTGGTTCACCCTAGTGTGTTGTGGTTCATCCTAGTGTGTTGTGGTTCACCCTAGTGTGTTGTGGTTCATCCTAGTGTGTTGTGGTTCGTCCTAGTGTGTTGTGGTTCATCCTAGTGTGTTGTGGTTCGTCCTAGTGTGTTGTGGTTCGTCCTAGTGTGTTGTGGTTCGTCCTAGTGTGTTGTGGTTCACCCTAGTGTGTTGTGGTTCATCCTAGTGTGTTGTGGTTCGTCCTAGTGTGTTGTGGTTCATCCTAGTGTGTTGTGGTTCACCCTAGTGTGTTGTGGTTCATCCTAGTGTGTTGTGGTTCGTCCTAGTGTGTTGTGGTTCGTCCTAGTGTGTTGTGGTTCATCCTAGTGTGTTGTGGTTCGTCCTAGTGTGTTGTGGTTTATCCTAGTGTGTTGTGTTTCATCCTAGTGTGTTGTGGTTCATCCTAGTGTGTTGTGGTTCGTCCTAGTGTGTTGTGGTTCGTCCTAGTGTGTTGTGGTTCATCCTAGTGTGTTGTGGTTCGTCCTAGTGTGTTGTGGTTCATCCTAGTGTGTTGTGGTTCATCCTAGTGTGTTGTGGTTCACCCTAGTGTGTTGTGGTTCATCCTAGTGTGTTGTGGTTTATCCTAGTGTGTTGTGTTTCATCCTAGTGTGTTGTGGTTCATCCTAGTGTGTTGTGGTTCGTCCTAGTGTGTTGTGGTTCGTCCTAGTGTGTTGTGGTTCATCCTAGTGTGTTGTGGTTTACCCTAGTGTGTTGTGGTTCATCCTAGTGTGTTGTGGTTCATCCTAGTGTGTTGTGGTTTACCCTAGTGTGTTGTGGTTCATCCTAGTGTGTTGTGGTTCATCCTAGTGTGTTGTGGTTCATCCTAGTGTGTTGTGGTTCATCCTAGTGTGTTGTGGTTCATCCTAGTGTGTTGTGGTTTACCCTAGTGTGTTGTGGTTCATCCTAGTGTGTTGTGGTTTACCCTAGTGTGTTGTGGTTCACCCTAGTGTGTTGTGGTTCACCCTAGTGTGTTGTGGTTCATCCTAGTGTGTTGTGGTTCATCCTAGTGTGTTGTGGTTCATCCTAGTGTGTTGTGGTTCATCCTAGTGTGTTGTGGTTCATCCTAGTGTGTTGTGGTTCATCCTAGTGTGTTGTGGTTCATCCTAGTGTGTTGTGGTTCATCCTAGTGTGTTGTGGTTCATCCTAGTGTGTTGTGGTTCGTCCTAGTGTGTTGTGGTTCGTCCTAGTGTGTTGTGGTTCATCCTAGTGTGTTGTGGTTCATCCTAATGGAATACTAGATCATTTTTAGTTCTGTAATGATTGTTGTTAACGTGCAGTACCTGTACAATGGTTCAGTAATGACCTTGATGAGGGAATTACTAGTGATATGAGCAAATTCGCCGATGACACAAAGATAGACAGGATAATTGATTCAAACGTAGATATCAGGAAACTTCAGGAGGATTTAGACAAACTCAGTACCTGGTCAGCAAAGTGGCAGATGCAGTTCAATGTAGCTAAATGCAAGGTTCTGAAGCTCGGGAGGACAGCAATGCCTAAGCGTACGTAATAAGGCAAACAGATTACTGGGTTTTTATATCTAGAAGTGTAAGCAACAGAAGTCCAGAGGTCATACTGCAGCTTTATACATCATTAGTAAGGCCTCACCTAGATTATGCAGTTCAATTCTGGTCTCCATATTACAGAATGGACATAAATTCGTTAGAAAACATTCAGCGTAGAATGACTAAATTAATACATAGCATTAGAAATCTTCCGTATGAAGTGAGATTAAAGCCCCTTAAATTACATTCACTTGTAAGAGGAGACATGATCGAAGTGTATAAGTGGAAGATGGGTATTAATAAAGGGGATGTAAATAAGGTCTTGAGGATATCTTTCCAAGACAGAACCCACAATAATGGATTCAAATTAGATAAGTTTGTATTTAGTTTAGATTTAGGACACTATGTCCGTGATCGTTTAAATTGTTTCATAAAAACGGGTATAAACTCTAAAACACATACCGAGTCTGTTTGGGTAGAATTTTCAGAGGGGCACGAAAAAATTGATTTTAGGCGTGATATACCGTCTCCTTAACTTGGATAGAGACCAAGGGAGACTACTGTGGGAGGAAATTGTTAAGGCCACAAGGCACGATATCATTGTAATTCTTGGGGACTAACTTTAGTCAGATTGATTTGAATTTTTTGAATGGGAATTTAGAATCTAACGACTTCTCAGTGGTTCAGGATTGTTTTTTGAAGCAGTTTGTGACAGAACCTACAAGGGGAAATAACCTGCTTGACTTAGTTCTGGCAAAGAAGGAAACCCTTGTTAACAATTTGGAAATTTCAGTGGAACTTGGTGCTAGTGACCACAAATCAATTACATTTAGCATTGAATGAAAGTATGTTGGTAGCGATAACTCAGTAACAGTTCCAGATTTTCGCTTAGCAGATTACGATGGGCTTAGAGAACACTTATCATCTGTGGACTGGGGTAACGAAGAGAGCTATCAATATGACAGTTTTCTGAACACTATACATGCTGCTCAAAGAACGTTTATCCCGTATAAAGAAATTAGATCAAATAGAAATGACCCAAAATGGATGAATAATAGGCTGAAATATCTACTAGGGCATAAGAAAGGAATTTATAGGCGTATCAAAAGAGGTGAGGGTCATCTTACGAATCAATATGTTGATATTAAGAGGGACGTTAAAAAGGGGATAAGAAAAGCTAAATGGGACTACAAAATTAGAGTTGCCAGGGGTTTGAAAACTAATCAAAAAGATTTTTTCCAAGTTTATAGAACAAAAGTTAGAGAAAACATAGGTCCCCTTAAAATAACTCTGGGCATCATCATCGAATTCTTTATCGTGATCAACAGCCTCGAAAGCTTTACTGAAGAAAGTTAATAAATATGTTAGGCAGGAATGACCCCTGGTGAATCCATGTTGAGTATCATTAATCAAATTCTGTCTATTGAGATGTCTTCTTATATTATCAGCTGTAATTGACTCTAATAATTTGCCTACAATTGAGATCAGGCGGTAATTTGACGGTAACGACTTGTTCCCTGTTTTAAAAATAGGAATTACATTAGCCATCTTCCACATATCAGACACTACACCTGTTTGAAGAGATAAATTAAAGATATTAGTTAATGGTTCACAGAGTTCCATTTTGCATTCCTTAAGAACCATTGAAAAAACCTCATCAGGACCCGGCGACTTATTTTGCTTCAAACGGTCTATCTGTTTGATAACCATTTCGGTAGTGACTGTGATATTACATAATTTATCTTCTTCAGGCCTACTAAAAAACCTAATTATTGGGATATTATTAGTGTCTTCCGGAGTGAAAATCGAGAGAAAATAATTATTAAAAATAGAGCACATTTCATTCTCTTTGTCAGTAAGATGCCCAGAGTTATTTTAAGGGGACCTATCTTATCTCTAACTTTTGTTCTATACACCTGGAAAAAAAATTTGGGTTAGTTTTCGAATCCCTAGCAACTTTAATATCATAGTCCCGTTTAGCTTTTCTTATTCCCTTTTTAACGTCCCTCTTAATGTCAATATACTGATTCATAAGATGACTCTCACCGGTTTTGATACGCCTATAAATTCCTTTCTTCTGCCCTAAAAGATATTTCAGCCTATTGTTCATCCATTTTGGGTCATTTCTATTCGATCTAATTTCTTTATACAGGTTACATTTTCTTTGAGCAGCATGTATGGTGTTCAGAAAACTGTCATACTGATAGCTCTCTTCGTTACCCCAGTCCACCGATGATAAGTGATCTCTAAGCCCATTGTAATCTGCTAAGCGAAAATCTGGGACCATTACTGAATTATCCCTACTATCATACTTCCATTCAATGCTAAAGGTAATTGATTTGTGGCACCACGCTTGTGCCAAGTTCCTCTGTAATTTCTAAATTATTAACAAGAGTTTACTTGTTTGCCAGAACCAAGTCAAGCAGGTTATTTCCCCTTGTAGGTTCTGTCACAGACTGCTTCAAAAAACAATCCTGAACTACTAAGAAGTCGTCAGATTCTGAATTCCCAGTCAATAAATTCCAATCAATCTGACTGAAGTTGAAGTCCCCCTAGAATTATTACATTATCGTGCATTGTGGCCTTAACAATTTCCTCCCTAAGTTTGGGGGACGGTATATCACACCTAATATCAATTTTTCATGCCCCTCTGAAAATTCTATCCAGACAGACTCTATATGTGTTATTTCAGACTTTATACCCATTTTTATGCAACAGTCCAAGCGATCTCTGTCATTCAGTGGTTCCCCACCCCCCTTCCTAATACGTCTGTCTACTTGAAAGAATTTAAAATCCTGTATGTGACATTCAGCAGGCACGTCCGGATTTTTCATATTGAATCACTTCTCAGTTATGGCAAATACATCAATGTTACCTGCACTAGCAATAAATCTCAACTCGTCCAACTTATTCCTAGTACTACGACTATTTGTGTTGTATATATTTAAAGACCCTCCTTTCTCTTTACCCTTCCTGCTCCTTTCTGTTTTTTTCCACTATACCTATTACTGTCCTTGTTATTGTTAAGATTTATGATATCAAAGCCTAAATTCATATTTCGACACTCATTATTTTCCATTTCTAAACCCATACCTCTAACTAATCTTAGTTTAAAGTCCTAACAACACCCTCAACTGAGCTAGCAGTAAAACCCATACCTGCCCTGGATAAGTGAACCCCATCCCTGGCATACATGCCATTTCGGCCATAGAAGTGGTTCCAGTTGTCAATGAATGGTACTGCATTATCCTTACAGTGTTTGTCCAGCCAACAATTAATACCAGTTGCTTTGGACAACCATTCATTTCCAACGCCCCTTCTTGGCAAAGTGCCACATATGACAGGGTGCCCTCCCTTCTTCCTAATTATGTCTATTGCTGTCCAGTACCTTCTAACTAAATTCTCACTTCTACGCTTGCCTTTATCATTCCCTCCAGCACTGAGGCAGATAATAAGATTGATCCCATTACCATTCATGATATTGTCTAGCCGGCTAACATCCTCCATCCCAGCCTCAGGAAAGCAAACCCTCTGTCTCCTATTCCTATCCTTCAAGCAGAATGCCCTATCCATATACCTAACCTGGCTATCCCCAACAACAACAGTGTTTTTACCTTGGTGTCGTTCGTTGTGACGTTCCCAGTAGCCAACTCACATTCATCGGGTAACATGGAGAATGTGTTTGATGTTTCCACAACAGTTTCCACAGCAGTCTTTTTCTTTTTTATCGTTTCTACCTCTCCATTCGTCTTCTTGATCTTTAACTTCGTTCCCTTCTGTACAACCACTGCCCAAGTTCCCTTCTTTACCTGAGGACTCACAACAGGAGGACTACTACAAATCCTTTTGTTTTCCTCCATCAGTCGCTGTCTCTCAAGCTTCGCTACCCTCAATTCCTCCTTAAGCTGCTGGTAAAGTTGTTCAATGGAGCAACTTTACCAATTTATTATTATTATTATTATTATTATTATTATTATTATTATTATTATTTTATTGTTATTTATTAATCCCATATGGTTATTCAATGTAAGGAGTAGTTGAGGCTCGATCCTGCGTCCCCTAATCGTAATGCTCTCATAACCAGGCTGATAGAAAGAGAGAGAGAGAGAGAGAGAGAGATTATAGGCTGAGGAATGGTATACAATACCGACAGGTTGGTAGGTAAGACACATAGGCAACAGTTAGGCAACTTTATTCCGAAACGTTTCTCCTACACAGTAGACTTCTTCAGTCATGTACAGAAAGTAGGCAGGAGCAGTAGAGATGTGAAGACGATGTAATCAGTCCATCACCTTCAAACTCGTAAATTTGAGGTTGTCAGTCCCTCAGCCTGGAGAAAAGTTCTGTTCCATAGTCTGAAACAGTCTGAAGAGACAAGTGACAGTGTGGAGACTTATATACTTATATAGTGCAACACAATGGCATCTTGGTACAGAAGAGAAGACACTTTGGACGACTTTTTTCAACTGAGAATCGTTGGATCTGAGAGGGATGTGACCTCTCAGTGACTACATTCTCTCTTCTACCACCCTGCACCTCTTCTTCCGACAGTATATAAGTCTCCACACTGTCGCCTGTCTCTTCACATTGTTTCAGACTATGGAACAGAACTCTTCTCCAGGCTGAGGGACTGACAGCCTCAAATCTACGAGTTTAAGGGTGATGGACTGATTACATCGTCTTCACATCTCTGCTGCACCTGCCTACTTTCTGTACTCGACTGAAGAAGCCTACTGTGTAGCCCATGTGTCTTACCTACCATAGACTGAGGAAGAGAGAGAGAGAGAGAGAGAAAGGTGTAAGCCATTGTGTGGGCCAGATTAAACGTCACTACATAATTGACACCTGGTGATGCTGGCAGCACCGGATGCCCTGGCTCCTGCCAGATGATGGCAGGGATGTGCAAGTGGTGTTCAGTGGTCGCGTTAGCGCACTTAGCGAGGCCAGCCGTGTCATCGAGTGTGTGGTTACCCCGTGTTCACGGCTCAGCGTGTGTGCCCTCTGCAACCCCCGTCTCTCACGTAAGAATTACTCTCGCCAGCATTAGAAAAATGAGATTTAGCCCCGAGTGTGTGTGCACTCATGCTGAGAGTGCACCCAGACCACCATAGAGATAGTATAACAGTTGCACTCATGCTGTGAGAGTGCACACATACCACCACATCGTACATATCTATACAGCTCGCTGCAACATTCACAGCAAATCCTGCACACTGGCAAAAATATTACCACTCTTAATTGGAAGGTGCTTACAGCAGTGCTCGTAAATGTTAGCAGTGTTAATGTTACATTCCTGTATTCTGGTGCATTCTAAGATACAGTAACTAAGTAACGTTGTCACTATGGGTTGAGTAACTAAGTAACGTTGTCATAGTGGGGTGAGTAACTAAGTAACGTTGTCACAGTGGGGTGAGTAACTAAGTAACGTTGTCACTATGGGTTGAGTAACTAAGTAACGTTGTCACTATGGGTTGAGTAACTAAGTAACGTTGTCACAGTGGGGTGAGTAACTAAGTAACGTTGTCACAGTGGGGTGAGTAACT
Organism: Cherax quadricarinatus; assembly: GCF_026875155.1. Taxonomy (NCBI): domain Eukaryota; kingdom Metazoa; phylum Arthropoda; class Malacostraca; order Decapoda; family Parastacidae; genus Cherax; species Cherax quadricarinatus. Next base: position 84,444,451 of record NC_069407.1, read on the forward strand.
AAGTAACGTTGTCACTGTGGGTTGAGTAACTAAGTAACGTTGTCACTATGGGTTGAGTAACTAAGTAACGTTGTCACAGTGGGGTGAGTAACTAAGTAACGTTGTCACAGTGGGTTGAGTAACTAAGTAACGTTGTCACAATGGGTTGAGTAACTAAGTAACGTTGTCACAATGGGTTGAGTAACTAAGTAACGTTGTCACTATGGGTTGAGTAACTAAGTAACGTTGTCACAGTGGGTTCAGTAACTAAGTAACGTTGTCACAGTGGGTTGAGTAACTAAGTAACGTTGTCACTATGGGTTGAGTAACTAAGTAACGTTGTCACAGTGGGTTCAGTAACTAAGTAACGTTGTCACAGTGGGGTGAGTAACTAAGTAACGTTGTCAATACTCTCAGAGTGGAATGTTCAACTCATCAGAGTGGAATGTTCAACTCATCAGAGTGGAATGTTCAACTCATCAGAGTGGAATGTTCAGCTCATCAGAGTGGAATGTTCAACTCATCAGAGTGGAATGTTCAACTCATCAGAGTGGAATGTTCAACTCATCAGAGTGGAATGTTCAACTCATCAGAGTGGAATGTTCAACTCATCAGAGTGGAATGTTCAACTCATCAGAGTGGAATGTTCAACTCATCAGAGTGGAATGTTCAACTCATCAGAGTGGAATGTTCAACTCATCAGAGTGGAATGTTCAACTCATCAGAGTGGAATGTTCAACTCATCAGAGTGGAATATTCAACTCATCAGAGTGGAATGTTCAACTCATCAGAGTGGAATGTTCAACTCATCAGAGTGGAATGTTCAACTCATCAGAGTGGAATATTCAACTCATCAGAGTGGAATGTTCAACTCCTCAGAGTGGAATGTTCAACTCATCAGAGTGGAATGTTCAACTCAGAGTGGAATGTTCAACTCATCAGAGTGGAATGTTCAACTCATCAGAGTGGAATGTTCAACTCATCAGAGTGGAATGTTCAACTCATCAGAGTGGAATGTTCAACTCATCAGAGTGGAATGTTCAACTCATCAGAGTGGAATGTTCAACTCATCAGAGTGGAATGTTCAACTCATCAGAGTGGAATGTTCAACTCATCAGAGTGGAATGTTCAACTCATCAGAGTGGAATGTTCAACTCATCAGAGTGGAATGTTCAACTCATCAGAGTGGAATGTTCAACTCATCAGAGTGGAATGTTTAACTCATCAGAGTGGAATGTTCAACTCATCAGAGTGGAATGTTCAACTCATCAGAGTGGAATGTTCAACTCATCAGAGTGGAATGTTCAACTCATCAGAGTGGAATGTTCAACTCATCAGAGTGGAATGTTCAACTCATCAGAGTGGAATGTTCAACTCATCAGAGTGGAATGTTCAACTCATCAGAGTGGAATATTCAACTCATCAGAGTGGAATGTTCAACTCATCAGAGTGGAATGTTCAACTCCTCAGAGTGGAATGTTCAACTCATCAGAGTGGAATGTTCAACTCATCAGAGTGGAATGTTCAACTCATCAGAGTGGAATGTTCAACTCCTCAGAGTGGAATGTTCAACTCATCAGAGTGGAATATTCAACTCATCAGAGTGGAATGTTCAACTCATCAGAGTGGAATATTCAACTCATCAGAGTGGAATGTTCAACTCATCAGAGTGGAATATTCAACTCATCAGAGTGGAATGTTCAACTCATCAGAGTGGAATGTTCAACTCCTCAGAGTGGAATGTTCAACTCATCAGAGTGGAATGTTCAACTCATCAGAGTGGAATGTTCAACTCATCAGAGTGGAATGTTCAACTCATCAGAGTGAATGTTCAACTCTCAGAGTGGAATGTTCAACTCATCAGAGTGGAATGTTCAACTCATCAGAGTGGAATGTTCAACTCACCTGCAAAATACCAAACTAATAATTTGTAGACAAAAATTCCAAGAGGTTAATTAAATCTCCTTCCCTCCCCTCACCCCTCCCCTCACCCCTCCCCTCACCCTTCCCCTCACCCCTCCCCTCACCCCTCCCCTCACCCTTCCCCTCACCCCTCCCCTCACCCCTCCCCTCACCCCTCCCCTCACCCTTCCCCTCACCCCTCCCCTCACCCTTCCCCTCACCCCTCCCCTCACCCCTCCCCTCACCCCTCCCTTCACCCCTCCCTTCACCCCTCCCCTCTGTACTTCCCCATTCTCACCCTTCATACCCTCCCTATCTCCTCTACCTTCATTATCATTCTTCACACATCCCCACCTTCCTCCTTCCCCAACTTCCCATCTCCTCTTCTCCCACTACTATACATTCTTGCATTCCCTTTTTCCTATTCCTCGCCTAATTCAAAATAGGCTAAATGAGAGAGAGAGAGAGAGGAGAGAGAGAGAGAGAGAGAGAGAGAGAGAGAGAGAGAGTGAGAGAGAAAGAGAGAGAACATTAAAATGGTATAAAATACCGACAGATTGTTAGGTAAGACACATATGCAACAGTTAGGTATCTTTATTTCGAAACGTTTCGCCTACACAGTAGGCTTCTTCAGTCGAGTACAGAAAAGTTGATAGAAGCAGAAGATACTTGAAGACGATGTAATCAGTCCATCACCCTTAAAGTTTTGAGGTGGTCAGTCCCTCAGTCTGGAGAAGGGTATTGTTCCATAGTCTGGAACAATAATAATAATAATATTGTTCCAGACTATGGAACAATACCCTTCTCCAGACTGAGGGACTGACCACCTCAAAACTTTAAGGGTGATGGACTGATTACATCGTCTTCAAGTATCTTCTGCTTCTATCAACTTTTCTGTACTCGACTGAAGAAGCCTACTGTGTAGGCGAAACGTTTCGAAATAAAGATACCTAACTGTTGCATATGTGTCTTACCTAACAGAAAGAGAGAGAGAGAGAGAGAGAGAGAGAGAGAGAGAGAAAGAGAAGCAAGTATGGACTTGCTAGAGCTACCGCCACTGTAGCTACTGTAGCGACATCTATCAATATGAATAATTAATTTATAAAACTGACAGGTTGATAAATGAGACACTTGTGCAACAATTGGGTACCTTTATTGTGGAAACGTCTTGCCACACAGGCTTCTTCAGTCGAATTCAAGAAAAGGTGGAAGGAATTTGAAGTAATCAGTCCTTAAGCCTGGAGTCGATGTATTCAGTCCATCAGTCCTGCTGCACTTTTGTCAAGAGTGATTTACTGAAGACGTCGACTCCAGGCTAAGAGACTGATTACCTCAAACTCCTTCTCATCTTCCGCCTTTTACTACATTGGACTGATGAAGCCACTGTGTGGCGAAACGTTTCCATAATAAAGATACCCAGACGTTGCACAAGTGTCTCATTTATCAACATCTTGCAGTACAAGGGAGGTCTACACCATAGCAGGTGAAGAATTCTTACACCTGTGCACTTGACTGCTAATTAGAGCCAGGTGTATCAGCTAGAATCCGTCAGGCTCTCCACAGCCTCCAACAGACGTGGTGATCATTCCCACACACCTGGATCTCAAACCAAGTATTCTGGACACCGACTACTTACTAATATGAAGTCCTTATTGACACCTGATTCCTGGTCCATTGCCAGGCAGAGTAATCCAGCTCACTCAGTCACTGAATGAAGTATTAACTTAGACATGGGTGCTGGAGCAGCTGGTCCAGTGAATGGCACTGGACCAGCTCTGGCACTGACTACCATTAAGCTCTATACCAACACCACTATACTTTAATTAAATCTCTACCTTCCTTGCACAAGACTGTAATCTGCTTAATGTACAAGGTGGTGGAGTGGACTCATGCGCCCCCAGGTCTTCCTCCAGCTGGGGACTCGGTGTATGGCACTTAAAATGCAGCACAAGACACTTTTAAGTCACTTTGAGGCAATTCTTTTATGAGGCTAAGGAACACACCTCACACATGAGGCACTTATTTGCTAGTGCTTCTGCCCCCTTTCTCTTCTCTTCTCTCTCTCTCTCTCTCTCTCTCTCTCTCTCTCTCTCTCTCTCTCTCTCTCTCTCTCTCTCTCTCTTCTCTCTCTCTCTCTCTCTCTCTCTCTCTCTCTCTTGTGGCATACAGCTGACTGCCTACGACTTCATCATTGTCGCTTGCCATCTGTTTTTTTTATATAATTGCCGGGGTACCTGTAGGGACCTCGTGGATCCTGCAAGAGAATCTTTTGGCAAGAATAATTTACTGTTGTGTAACTGAGGTGGGCTGAGATTTGTTGTGATAGTTATTACTTGTGTTGTTTGATTTGTTTCTTCTACAGTTATTATTTGCGTTAGTAAGTTTTGTCTTAGGTGTTATTGAGTGTTTTGTAGTTGTATTGTCAAGGGTGTTAAGTGATCTGTTGTGTCAGAGCACTCTGCAAATTTCAAATCTTCCTTCCCCTTCCCCTTCCCCTTCCCCTCCACCCCAACCTTCCCCCTGCACTTCATTCATTACCTCCCATATTCATCCCCTCACCTCACCAAGAATTTCCCCTCGTTATAATTTACCAATACCATGAGTCAGCGATCGTACACCTCAGTCCTTAGTTACATCAAATTATCATTTATATTTGACTTACGATAGCCATCCTGCTTCTGCTGCTGCTGCTGCTGCTGCTGCTGCTGCTGCTCCTCCTCCTCCTCCTCCTCCTCCTCCTCCTCCTGTCTCTCTCTCTCTCCTCTCCTCTCTCTCTCTCCTCCTCTCTCTCTCTCTCTCTCTCCTCTCTCTCTCTCTCTCTCTCTCTCTCTCTCTCTCTCTCTCTCTTTATCATTAAAGCCAAATTAGACTAGCTGTTATCAATGTTCCAGCAACTTACCATGTACATGTCAAACTTGTACCACTTCCTGTACACTCTGACATGTACAGTACACACACACACACACACACACACACACACACACACACACACCACACACACACACACACACACACACACACACACACACACACACACACACACACACATATATAATATATATATATATACATTGGAACCCCGGATTCCGCACTTAATCCGTCTCAGAAGGTTCTAAATCCGACAAGTTGCGAAAACCGAAGCAATATTTCCTATAAGAAATATATATATATATATATAATATATATATATATATATATATATATATATATATATATATATATATATATATATATATATATATTATTTATTATTATTATCACACTGGCCGATTCCCACCAAGGCAGGGTGGCCCGAAAAAGAAAAACTTTCACCATCATTCGCTCCATCACTGTCTTGCCAGAAGGGTGCTTTACACTACAGTTTTTAAACTGCAACATTAACACCCCTCCTTCAGAGTGCAGGCACTGTACTTCCCATCTCCAGGACTCAAGTCCGGCCTGCCGGTTTCCCTGAATCCCTTCATAAATGTTACTTTGCTCACACTCCAACAGCACGTCAAGTATTAAAAACCATTTGTCTCCATTCACTCCTATCAAACACGCTCACGCATGCCTGGTGGAAGTCCAAGCCCCTCGCACACAAAACCTCCTTTACCCCTCCCTCCAACCCTTCCTAGGCCGACCCCTACCCCGCCTTCCTTCCACTACAGACTGATACACTCTTGAAGTCATTCTGTTTCGCTCCATTCTCTCTACATGTCCGAACCACCTCAACAACCCTTCCTCAGCCCTCTGGACAACAGTTTGGTAATCCCGCACCTCCTCCTAACTTCCAAACTACGAATTCTCTGCATTATATTCACACCACACATTGCCCTCAGACATGACATCTCCACTGCCTCCAGCCTTCTCCTCGCTGCAACATTCATCACCCACGCTTCACACCCATATAAGAGCGTTGGTAAAACTATACTCTCATACATTCCCCTCTTTGCCTCCAAGGACAAAGTTCTTTGTCTCCACAGACTCCTAAGTGCACCACTCACTCTTTTTCCCTCATCAATTCTATGATTCACCTCATCTTTCATAGACCCATCCGCTGACACGTCCACTCCCAAATATCTGAATACGTTCACCTCCTCCATACTCTCTCCCTCCAATTTGATATTCAATCTTTCATCACCTAATCTTTTTGTTATTCTCATAACCTTACTCTTTCCTGTATTCACCTTTAATTTTCTTCTTTTGCACACCCTACCAAATTCATCCATCAATCTCTGCAGCTTCTCTTCAGAATCTCCCAAGAGCACAGTGTCATCAGCAAAGAGCAACTGTGACAACTCCCACTTTGTGTGTGATTCTTTATCTTTTAACTCCACACCTCTTGCCAACACCCGAGCATTTACTTCTCTTACAACCCCATCTATAAATATATTAAACAACCACGGTGACATCACACATCCTTGTCTAAGGCCTACTTTTACTGGAAAAAATTTCCCTCTTTCCTACATACTCTAACTTGAGCCTCACTATCCTCGTAAAAACTCTTCACTGCTTTCAGTAACCTACCTCCTACACCATACACTTGCAACATCTGCCACATTGCCCCCCTATCCACCATGTCATACGCCTTTTCCAAATCCATAAATGCCACAAAGACCTCTTTAGCCTTATCTAAATACTGTTCACTTATATGTTTCACTGTAAACACCTGGTCCACACACCCCCTACCTTTCCTAAAGCCTCCTTGTTTATCTGCTATCCTATTCTCCGTCTTACTCTTAATTCTTTCAATTATAACTCTACCATACATATATATATATATATATATATATATATATATATTAATATATATATATATATATATAATATATATATATATATATATAATATATATATAATATTATATATAATTAATCAGTTCCAGACACTCAAAAATATTCACAAAAAAAATCATTTTTTTAAAATAACTATAGTTTTACATACTGAAAATAATGATAAATAAATATAAACACAACATACCTTTATTGAAGACTTGTTGGTGTATGGAAAAGTGAGGAGGGGAGAGGGAGTTGGGGTTATTGTTTGGAAGGGGAATCCTCATCCATAAGGACTTCAGTATCAATTTCCTCTCTAGGGGTTTCTTCCCTTTTGGGTTTGGGGGTTTTGGGGGGCCCCCCAAAAGGGGGAAAAAGGGGGGTTTTTTTTTGGGGGGGGGGGGGGGAAAAAATGGGGTTTAAGGTGGGGGGGGGGGGGGGGGTTTTTTTTTTTTGGGGGGGGGGGGGGGGGGGTTTTTTTTTTTTTTTTTTTCCCCCCTTCCCCCCGGGGGAAAAAATTTTTTTTAAAACCCTTTTTTTTTTTTTTTTTCCCCTTTTGGGGGGGGGTTTTCCCTTCCCTTTTGGGGGAAAATTTTTTTGGGGGGTTTTTTTTCCCCCCCCCCCTTTGTTTTTCCTTTTCCCTTTGTTCCCGGGATTGGGGGGGGGGGAATTGGGGGGGGGGTTTTTTTTTTTTTAAAAAAATTTTTTTCCCCTTTTTTTAAAATTTTTTAAAAAAAATTTTTGAAAGGGTTTTTTTCCTTTTTTTTTTCCCCCCCCCCCTTTTTTAAAAATTTTTTAAGGGTTTTTTTTTCCCCCCAAAAAAAGTAAAAAAAAAAAAACCCAAAAGGGGTTTTTGGGTTTTGTAAAAAAAAAGGGGGTTTTGGGGGAAAAAAGGGGGTTGAAGGGGGGTTTTTTTTTTAAAAGGGGGGGGTTTTTTGGGGGGCCCCCTTTTTTTTTTTTTTTGGGGGGCCCCTTTAATTTTGGGGGGGGGAAAAAATTTTTTTTTTTTTTTTGGGGGGTTTTCCCCCGGGGGTTTTAAAAAAGGGGTTTAATTTTTTTTTTTTGGGTTTATTTTAAAAAATTTTTTTGGGGGGGGTTTTCGGAAAAAAGGGGGGGGTTTTTTGTTTTTTTTCCCAAAAAAAAAAAAAAAAAAAAATTTTTTTTTAAAAAAATTTATTAAATTTTTTTTTTTTAAAAAAATTTAAAAAAATAAAAAAAAAAATTTGGGGGGGGGGGTTTTTTTGGGGGTTTGGGGTTTTTTTTTGGGGGGGGGGGTGTTTTGGGGGGGGTTTTTTTTAAGGGGGGTTTTTGGCCTTTTTTTTTTTTTTTGGGTTTTTTTAAAAATTTTTTCCCAATTTTAAAAGGGGTTTTTTTAGGAAAAACCCCCCAAAATTTTTTTTCCCTTTTTTTTTTAAAAAAAAAAAAAAATTTTTTTGGGGGGGGGGGTTTGGGGGGGCCTTTTTTTTAAAAACCCGGGTTTTAAAAAAAGGGGTGGAAAAATTTTAAGGGTTTTGGGGTTTTTTTTTTTTAGGGCCCCTTTTAACCCCAAAAGGGTTTTGGGGGGGGAAAAAAAGGGGGGGTTTTTTTCCCGGGAAAAGGTTTGGGGGGGGGGGTTTTTTTTTTTTAAAAAAAAAAGGGGGGGGGGTTTTTTTTTTTCCCCCCCCCCCCCCCGGGGGGGGGGGGCGGGGGGAAAAAAAAATTGGGGGGGGGTTTGGGGGAAAGGGTTTTTAAAAAATTTTTGGGGGGGGGGGTTTTTTTTTGGGAAAAAAAAAATTTTTTTTTTACCCCAAAAAAATTTTTTTCCCCAAAAAAAAAAAAAAAAAATTTTTATTTTTTTTTTTTAAAAAAAATTTTTTTTGGGGGTTTTTTTTGGGGGGGGGGGGGGGGGTTTTTTTTTTTGGGTGGGTGTTTTTTTTTTTCCCCCCGGCCTTTTTCCCCCTTTTTTTTTAAAAATTTTGTATTTTTTTTTCCCTTTTTCCCCCAAAAAAATTTCCCTTTTGGGGGGGCCCCTTTTTGGGAAAAAAAAAAACCCCCCGGGGGGGGGGTTTTTTTTACATTTTTTTGGGGGGTTGGGGGGGGGGTTTTTTTTTGGGGGGGTTTTCCCCCCTTTTTTTTGGGGGGGAAAGGGTTTTTTTGGGGGGGGAAAATTTTGGGGGTGGTGAAGTGTAGTGTTTTCCCTGTCAATTCCATCAGGCAGGTTTAATGCCTCAAACAAGGGTTTACTGGGGTGAAGACACCTGAGTGTAGTATTATGTGTTTTTCCCCCTGTTTTTTTTCCCCTCGGGCCCGGATGTGCTCATACAGTTGTTACTGTGGTGAAAAAGACCCTGATGTATTTAAGGGGTGGGTTTTTCCCCCGTCATTTTCCCAAATCAGCAGGATGACTCATACGGGGTGTTACTTTTGGTAAAGGGACGATCGATTGTAGTTTTTAAGTGTAGTTTTTCCCCCCCCCTGTCATTTTTCCATCGGGCATGATGGTTTGTTTTACGGGGTTTTAACGTGGTGAAGACGATCTGAGTGAGTGAAAGTGTTACCCCCTGTCATTTTTCCATCAGGGCCGGGTAAATGTTCTTTCGAGGGTTACTGGGTTGAAGACAATCTAGTGTAGTGTAGGGGTTTCCCAGCCCTGTTCCACCCGGGCCAGGTAAGTAAATACGGGGGTTTACTGTGTAAGACAATCTAAATTTGTAGTGTGGGTTTTGGGTTTTTCCCCCTGTCATGTCCATCGGGCAGATAAAGCTCTTACGAGGTGTTACGGGTTGGTGAAGACAAAACTGAGTGGGTTTTTAGTGAAAGTTTTTTCCCTGTCAATTCCCAAACGGCGGGGAAAAATGCCCCGAAAACGGGGTTTGTTACTGTGGGAAGACGATTTTGAGTGTAGTGTTTTGTGTGTTTTTTTTCCCCCCCTGAAATTTCCATCGGGGCGGATGATCTCTACAGGTGTTACGTGGGGGGAAAAACGATCTGAGTTTTAGTTAGTGTGGTTTCCCTGTCATGGTTCCCCATGGGCAAATGATGCTCATACGGGGGTTTTACGTGGTGAAGACGACTGAGTGTAGGTAGTGAATTTTCCGGGGGCCCCATTTTCCACCCAGGCAAAATGAGCCAAACGGGTGTTACTGGGGTGAAAGGGATCTGAGTGAAATTAAGTGAGTGTTTTCCCCTTTTCATGTTCCTCAGGAAAGGTAGCCTACGGGGTGGGTTTACTGGGTGAAACTTTCTGAGTGTAAATTTAAAGTGTATGTTTTCCCCCCGCATGTTCCTTCAGGAAAGGAATGCCCTAGGGAGGTTTTAACTGGGTTTGAAAAACAAACCGAGGTAGTTTTTAGTGTAGTTTTTCCCGCCCATGTTCCTTTCGGGGCAGGAGAGGCACTAGAGGTGTTACTGGGGTGAAGACGATCTGGGGTTGTTAGTGGGTATTTGTAGTTTTTCCCGTCATTTTCCATCAGGCATGAAAACCCTCAAAACGAGGTTTTACTGTGGTGAAGACGATCTGAGTTTTTAGTGTAGTGTATTTATTTTCCCTTCATTTTCCATCAGGCGGGATAAATCTCAAAGGGAGGGGGTTTTACTGTGGGGGAAGACATCTGAGTGTAGTGTAGTGAATTTAGTTTTTTCCCTTTTCAGTTCCATCGGGCAGGGAAAAGCCAAAACGGGGTTTAAACTGTGGTGAAGACTTTATGAGTTAGTGTATTTTTTAGTTTTCCCCTTTCATTTTCCACCCGGGCCCAGGTAATGCTCATACGGGTGTTAACTGGGGTTTGAAGACAATCTGAGTGTGTGAGTTTAGGGGGGTTTCCCGGGTGGGGGGGGGGGTTCCATCAGGCAGGAAATGCCAACGATGTTACTTGGGGGAAGAAAAACTTGAGTGAAAGTGTAGTGTGGGGTGTTTTCCCTGTCAGTTCCATCAGGCGGGATATGCTCTACAAGGTTTTACTGGGGGTAAGACATCTGAGTGTAAAATGTAGGAAAGGGGTTTCCCTGTCATTTTCCATCAGGGCAGGATGATGCTCAACGGGGGGTTACTTTTGGGAAGACGATCTGGGGTTGTAGTGTAGTTTTTTTCCCTGTCATTTTTCCCCATCGGGCGGGAAATAAAGCTCAAACGGGGTTTTTACTGTGGTGAAGACAATCTAAAGTGTAGTGAGTTTGTTTCCCTGTCATTTTTCCAAATCGGGCCCAGGATTTTGCCGACGGGGGTTGTTATTTGGGTGAAAAATCTGAGTGTAGTTGTAGTGTAGGGGTTTTTCCCTGTCAGGGTTCCATCGGGCAGGATGACCTACGAGGGGGTTAAAACCTGTGGTGAAGACCCCCCCGGGGGTTAAAAGGGGGTGCCCCCAATTCCCCCAGGGGGGGGTGGGTGTTTTTTAAAAAAATTTTGGGTTTTGGTGTTTTTTTGGGTTTTTTCCCTTTAAAATTTTTGATATTTAGGGTTTTATGTGGTGAAACGATCTGAGTGGGGTGAGTGTAGTTTCCCCCCGTCTTTTTTCCCACGCAAAAAAATAAAGCCTTTCAGGTTTACGTGGTGAAGACGATCTGGTGTATTTTAGTGTAGTGTAGTTTTTCCCCCTGTCATTTCCCCTCAGGGGGGTGATGTTTCATACGAGGTGTTACTGTGGTGAAACGACCCTAAAGGTAGTGTAGTGTAATTTTTCCCCCCTGCCATTTTTTCCCATCAGGAAAGGATGATGCTCATACGAGGTTTTTACTGGGGGAAGACAAATCTGATTGTAGTGTATTAGTGTATTTTTTTCCCCCTGTCATTTTTTCCATCGGGCGGATGATCTCAAAGAGGTGTGACTGGGGTGAAACGATCTGAGTTTTAGTGTAGGTAGGGGGTTTCCCCCTTCATTTTCCATCAGGCGGGAAAAAAGCTCAACGGGGTGTTACTGTGGGGGAAGACGATTTTAGTGTGGGTGTATGTGTTTTTCCCTGTCATGTTCCTTCGGGCGGGAAATTTTGGCTCATCGAGGTTTACGGGGGGAAAAACGATCTGATTGTGTTATAGTGTAGTTTTCCCCCCCGGGCCCCATTTTTCCATCAGGCAGGATAAGCCCCATACAGGTTTTTTACTGGGGTGAAGACGATCTGGGGTGAGTTTTTAAGTGTTTTTTCCCCCCCCCCCGTCATTTTTCCATCAGGCAGGATGATGCTCATACGGTTTACTGTGGTAAAGACAAATCTGATGTAGTTTTTTGTAGTGTTTGTTTCCCTGCCCATTTTCCCCAGGAAAGGATGATAAACGAAACGGGGGGTTAACTGTGGGGAAGACGATCTGATGTAGTGTATTTTTTTTCCCCCCCTGTCATTTTCCCAAACATCGGGGATAAAGCTCTTTCGGGGGTTTTAAAACTGTGGTGAAGAAAATCTGATTGTAGTGTATGAAGATTTTCCCCCGGTCATTTTTCCATCGGGCCACGATGAGCTCAACGAGGTTTTTAAACCTTTTGGTGAAGCCCGATTTTAGTGTAGTTTAGTGTATTTTTTCCCCTTTTGTCCATTTCCATCAGGCAGGATGATGCCCGTACGAGGTTTTAAACGGGGTGAAACATCTGATGTAGTGTAGGGGAAAGTTAGTTTCCCCCTGCATGTTCCACGGCGGGATATCCTCGTACAAAGGTTTTTACTTGGGAAGACGATCGAGTGTAGTAAGTGTTTTTTTCCCGGGCCCTGTTCCATCAGGAAATGATGATGCCATACAGGTGTTACTGTGGTGAAGACGATTCTAGAATTTAGGGGAAAGGTAGTGTTTCCCTGTCATTTTCCCATCAGGCCATAAAAAGGGACCATAGCAGGTGTTACGTGAGAAGACGATCTGAGTGTAGTGTAGTGCAGTTTTTTTCCCTGTAAATTTTCCCCCATCGGGGAAAGGATGATGCCGTACGAGGTGTTATTTGGGGTTTAAGACAAACAAAAGTGTATATAGTGTAGGTTTCCCTGTCATTTTCCAAACCAGGCAGGATAAAGCCATACGAGGGGGTTACTGGGGTTGAAGGGAATCTAGTGTATTAAGTGTAGTGTGGGTTTTTCCCCCTTGCATGTTCCATCAGGCAGGTTGATGCTCGAAACGAGGGGGTTCTGTGGTGAAAACGATCTGTGTGAAAGGGGTAGGTATATTTCCCCCGTAAAGTTCCATCGGGCAGGAAAAATGCTCATACGAGGTTTTAAACGGTTTTGCGGGGAACGAACTGAGTGTATTTAAGTGTAGTGAAGGTAGTGTTTCCCCTTGCCCCATGTTCCAAAAAGGGGGATAAATGCCGACGAGGTGTTACTGGGGGGTTGAAGACCTTTCTGAGTGTAGTGTAGGATTAAAATTTCCCGCCCAGGGTTAAATCGGGGGCAGGATGATGCCATACGAGGTTTTAACAGTGGTGAAGACGATCTGAGGGGTAGTGAAAGGTAGGGGTAGTTTTTCCCCTGAAAGGTTCCATCAGGCGGGATGAGGGCTCATACAAGGTGTTACTGTGGTGAAGACGATTTTAGTTTTAGGGGTATTTGTAGTGTTTCCCTGTCATTTTCCCATCAGGCGGGATAATCCAGGACGAAATTTTAAAGTGGTGAAAAAACGATCTGAGTGTAAGTGTAGTGTAGTGTTTCCCTTTTTTCCATGTTCCATCGGGAAAGGAAAGATCCCAATACAAAAGGTTTTTAAAACTGTGGGAAGACAATCGAGTGTAGTTTTGGTATTTGTAGTGTTTTCCCTGCCTTTTTCCCAAACAGGCAGGATGATGCTCGACGGGGTGTTTACTTTGTGTTAAGACAATTTTAGGTATGTAGTGAGTGTTTCCCTGCATTTTTCCCATCGGCAGGATATGCTCAAACGAGGTTTTTACGGGTGGTGAAGACAAATCGAGTTTTAGTGTAGTTTTCCCCCCTTTGCCATGTTCCTCAGGCGGGATGATGCTCTACGGGGTTTACTGGGGGTGAAGATTTTTCAAGGTAGTGATGAGTTTTTCCCCCTGTTCCCTGTTCCATCAGGCACAAATGATGCCAAAACGAGGTTTTAAACTGTGGTGAAGCCCGATCTGAGTGTAGTGTAGTGTAGTGTAGTGTTTCCTTGTCATTTTCCCCTCAGGCGGATGATGCCGTAGGGGTTTTACTGGGGGGAAAAGACGACGAGTTTTAGTGTAGTGTAGTTTTTCCCCCCGTCCAATTTTCCATCAGGCGGGAAATGTTTGCTCGTCCCGGGGTTTGTTACTGTGGTGAAGACGATCTAGTGTTTTGGAAAAGTGTAGTGTTTTTCCCTGCATTTTCCCAAACGGGCATGATGAGGCCATCGGGGTTTGTTTACGGGTGAAGACGATCTGAGTGTAGGAAGTGTAGTGAGTTTTTCCCCTGTTCATTTTTCCATCAGGCGGGAAATGCTCAAACGAGGTGTTACTGTGGTAAAAGACAAACTGAGGTAGTGTAGTGAAATTGTTTCCCCGTCATTTCCACCCGGCGGAGGGATGCTCATACGGGGTGTTACTGTGGTAAAGGAGGGATCAGGTGTAGTGTAGTGTATGAGGGGTTTTCCCTGTCATTTTTCCATCGGGGGGGCAGGGATGCTGAACGAGGTTTACTGGGGTTTGAAGACGACTGAGTTTTTAGTAAGTTTTAAGTGTTTCCCCTGTCTTTTCCCAAAACAGGCATGAGATGCTCAAAACGAGGTGTTACTGGGTTTTAAAGGGACTATCGATGTATTTGGTGTGTAGTTTTTTTCCCCCCTGTCATTTTTTCCACGGGCATGAGGGTTTGCCTTTCCCGGGGGTTTTAACTGTAAAGGAAGACGATCTGAGTGTAGTGTATGCATTTTTTCCCCTGCCCTTTTCCCTCGGGCAGGTAAAAGGCCGACAAAGGTTTGTTTACTGTGGGAAGACGATCTAAAGTGTAGTATGGGTGAAAATTTTTCCCCTTTTCCCCAGTTTCCATCACCCAGATGGCCAAACGAGTTTTTTCCCTGTGGTGAAGACATCTGAGTGAAAGTGTATGTAGTTTTTCCCTTTCTTTTTCCATCGGGCAGGTAAATCCCTCAAAACGAGGTGTTATTTGGGTGAAGACGACCCGGGGTGAAATGTAGTGTATGTATGTTTTCCCTGTATTTTCCCCATCGGGGGCGGGATGATGCTCACGAGGTTTTTACGGGGCTGAAGACGTTTTTTGAGTGTAGTTAGTGTAGTATTTCCCTGTCATGTTCCATCCGGCGGGAAATAATGCTCATACGAGGTTTTACTGGGGTAAAAGACTTTTCTGAGGTAGTTAGTGTAGCGTTTCCCCGTCATTTTCCATCGGGCAGGATGATGCTAAATAGGGAGGTGTTACTGGGGGAAAAAACGTTTCCGAGGGTATTTTATTGGTGTTTTAAAGGGTTTTTCCCGCATTTTTCCATCAGCGGGATAAATGCCATACGGGGTTTGTTACTTTTGGAAAACGATCTGAGGGGTTAAAGTGAAGTGTTTTTTTTCCCTTTTGGCATTTCCCAAACAGGCGGGATAATCTCAAAAACGAGGTTTTTATTTGGGGGGTTGAAGACGATCTAAAGAAAAGGAAAGTGTAGTTTTTTCCCGGCATTTTCCCATCGGCAGGTTTAAAGCTCTACGAGGTGTTACTGTGGGGGAAGCCCGATCTGAGTGTGTGTATTTAAAAATTTGTAGTGTTTCCCGGGCCCATGTTCCATCAGGCGGGATGATGCTCCGTACGGGGTTGTTACGGGGTGAAGACGATCTGGGGGTTTTGGTAGTGAAGTGTTTTTCCCGGGTCTTTTTTCCATCAGAGGGATGATGCTCATACGAGGTTTTTACGGGGTTTGAAACGTCTGAGTGTGGTAGTGTTTCCCTGTCATTTTTCCAAATCAGGCAAAAGAAAGTTTCGAAAGAGGTTTACTGTGGGAAGACGTTTCCTGAGTGTAGTGTAGGGGTAGTTTTTCCCCCCTGTCAGGTTCCATCAGGCAGGTTTGGATGCTCATACGGGGGTTTACTGGGTGGGAAGACAAATTGAGTGAAGTGTAGTGTAGTGTAGTTTTCCCCTGTCAGTTTCCATCAGGCTGGATGATGCTAAAAACGAGGTGTTATTTTGGGGTTTAAGACAATCTGAGGGGTGGGAAAAGGGGAAAGTTTTTTCCCCTGTCATTTTTTCCACAGGAAAGTTTGAACCAAACGGGGTTTGTTACTGGGGTGAAGACGATCTGAGTGTATGTATTGAAAGTTTTTTCCCTTCATTTTCCCCTTGGCATTTATGCTCGTTCGGGGTTTTTTAAACTGTGGTGAAGACGTTCGAGGGGAAGTGTAGTGTAGTGTTTCCCTGTCATTTTCCATCAGTCGGGAAATGATGCCCAAAACGTTTGTGTTACTGTGGTAAAAGACGATTTTGGAGTGAGTGTAGTTTTTTCCCTGCCCTTTTCCATCAGGTAGGATGAGCCTTACGGGGGTGTTACTTTTGCGAAGACGATCTGAGTTTTTAATGTAGTTTTCCCTGATTTTCCCATCAGGCAAGGATATCTCTTTACGAGGTAAAAACGTGGTGAAACATCTGAGTGTAGTTTTGGGGTTGGGTTTTTTTCCCTTTTCCATTTTCCCAAATCAGGCGGGATGATGCCGACAGGTGTTACTGGGGTTTAAGCGATCAAAAGGTGTGTATTTTTTTTCCCCTGCCCATGTTCCATCAGGCAGGATAGCCATACAAAGTTTTAAATTTTGTGGTAAGACGATCGATTTTAAGTGAAAGTTTTGGTTCCCTTTCATTTTCCATAGGCACAAAGATAGCCATACGAGGTGTTACTGTTTGAAAAAAAGATCTAGTGTAGTGAAAGGGGAGTGTAGGTTTCCCCCCCCCTGTCATTTTCCCCATCGGGCAGGGGGGGATGCCATACGAGGTGTTACTGTGGTGAAGCCCGACCCGGATGAGTGTAGTGTAGTGTTTCCCGTCAGTTCCATCAGTCAGGATGTGCTCATCCCGGGGGTTTTAAACTGGGGGTGAAAACAAATCTGATTTTGTAATGTTATTTTTTTCCCCCTTTCCCCTTGTCATTTTTCCATAAAGGCGGGAGGATTGCTCAAAACAGGGGGTTACTGTGGGGGAAGACGACGGAGTGAAGTGTAGGGGGGTTTCCCTGTCATGTTCCATCAGGCGGGATGACCCTAAATAACGAGGTGTTACGGTTTGAAACAAATTTTAAGTGAATTTAGGGGTTAGTGTTTCCCTGCATTTTTCCATCAGGCAAAATGATCCTCCGGGGGTGTTCCCTTGGGGTTTAAAGACGATTTTGGAGTGTAGGGGTAGTGTATTTTTTTCCCCCTGTCTTTGTTCCATCGGGGGCGGGCATGATCCCTCATACGGGGGTTTTAAAGGGGTGAAACATCAGAGTAAGTGTGGGTTTTAGTGTAGTTTTCCCTGTAAATGTTCCATCAGGCAGGATTTTCTCGTACGAGGTTTACTGGGGTAAAAGACGATCTTAAGGGGTTAGGGGTATTTTTTTCCCTGTCATGTTTCCATCAGGCAGGATGATGTTTTCCCATACAAAAGGTTTTAAACTGGGGTGAGACGATTTTGAGTGTAGGGGATTTGTGGGTTTTTCCCTTCATGTTCCACCCAGGCAGGTGAGCCATACGGGGGTGTTACTTTTGTAAAGACGATCGAGTGTACTTTTGGTGATGTTTTTTTCCCCTTAAAATTTTCCCCATCAGGCAGGAGGGAAGGGCACATACGATTGTTACTGGGGGGAAGCCCAATCGAGTGTGCGTAGTGTAGTGTAGTTTTCCCTTTTCCCCCCAAGTTCCATCGGCAAGGATGATCCCTCGTACGAGGTGTTACTGTGGTGAAGACGATCTGAGTGTATTTTTTAGTGTATTTTTTCCCCCGTCATTTTTAAATCAGGCAGGTTTGATGCCCGTACAGGTGTTTAAAGTGGGAAAAAAACCCCGTCAAAATTTGTAGAAGTTGAAGTTTTTCCCCTTTTTCATTTTTCCCAAACGGGGCAGGATGATGCTCATCGAGGTGTTACTTTTGGGAAGACGATCTGAGTGTATGTAGTGTAATGAAGTTTTTCCCCGTCAATTTTTTCCATCAGGCCCCGGGGATGCCAAACGGGGTGTTAAGGGGTGAAGCCCTTCTGGGGTAGTGAATTGTGGGGTGTTTCCCCCGTCTTTTTCCCCCCGGGGCGGGTGAGCCAAACGAGGTTTTTTAAATTTGCGGTGAAGCCCGATCTGAGTTTATTTGTAGTGTAGGGGGTTTTCCCCTGTCTTTTTTTCCAAATCAGGGCATGATAAGCTCATACGGGGTTGTTACGGGTGAAGAACGATCGAGTGAAAGGGTAGTTTTTTCCCCCTGTAAATTTTTCCATCGGCAGATAATGCTCAACGAGGTGTTTACTGTGGTGAAGACGATCTGGGTAGTGTATTTTTTTTCCCCCCGGGGCATGTTCCATAAAGGGGGGGGTGAGGGCTCATACGAGGTGTTACGGGTTGATAAGACATCTGAGTTTAGTGTAGTGTAGGGGGGTTTTCCCCCCTTTCCCATTTTTCCTTTCCAGGCAGGATGATGCCTAAAATACAGGGGGTTCCCTGTGGGAAGAGACCCGAGTGTAGGGTTAAGGGAAAAGTTTTTCCCCCCCTTGTAAATTTTTCCAAACAGGAAAGATAATGCCCGAGGGAGGTTTTACTTGGGTGAAGCGACCCGAGGTAAATTGTAGGGGTGTTTTTCCCCGGCATTACCATCACATGAAAGCCATCGAGGTTTAAAAACTGTAGGTGAAGGGAACATCTTGAGGGTATTGTATGTATGGCCCCCCTGTCATTTCCAAAAAGGCAGGTAAAAGCTCAAACGAGCGTTACTGTGGTAAAGACGATCTGAGTGTAGTGTAGTTAGTTTGAAGGTTTTTCCCCCCTGTATGTTCCATAAAGGCACGTTTATCTCAAACTAGGGGGGTTACTGTGGTGAAACGATCTGAGTGAAATTTGTATGTTTCCCCCCCCTGTCTTTGCCCCATCAGGCGGGATGATGCCGACGGGGTTTTAAAAACTGGGGTGAAGAACGATCTGATGTAGTGTAAAAAAGTGCCCGCCCTGTCATTTTCCAAACCCGGGCATAAATGATGCTAAAAACGAGGGGGTTACTGGGGGAAAAAAGACGACTCTGAGTGTAGGGGTAGTGTAGTTTTTTCCCTTAAGGGTTCCATCGGGGCTTTAATGATGCCATACGATGTTTACGTGGTGAAGACGACTGAGTGTATTTTAAAGTGTAGTTTTTCCCCCTGTCATGTTTCCATCAGGCAGGAAAGGGGGCTCATACGAGGTTTTAAAACTGTGGTAAAACCGATCTGAGGGGTAGTGTAGTGTAGGGTAGGGGTTTCCCCCCTGTCATGTTCCATCGGGCCCACGTTTAAATCCCTCATAACGAGGTGTTATTTGGGGTGAAGAGGGATCTAAAGTGTAGTTAGTTTTTCCCCCGTCATTTCCACCGGGCAGGATGATGCCGAAACGAGGTTTTAAACGGTGGTGAAGACATCTAATGTTTTGTAGGTAGTTTTTCCCCTTTTCCATGTTCCATCAGGCAGGATGATGCCCGACGAGGGGGTTACGGTTTGAAGCCCGATCAAGTGAGAAAAATTTGTAGTGTTTCCCTGCATTTTCCCCATCGGGCCCTGATGATGCTGGGTACGAGGTGTTACTGGGGGTTGAAACGATTTTAGTGAAGTGTATTGTTTTCCCCCTGTCATTTTTCCTAAAGGCGGGAAAATTATTTTCGAACAGGTGTTACTGGGGTGAAGACGATCTGAGGGGTAGTTTTGGGGTTTTTCCCCGGGTCATTTTTCCCAAATCGGGTTTGGGGATGCCGAAACGGGGGTTTTTACTGTGGGGAAGACGATCTGGGTTAGTGTAGGGGTTTCCCTTTTTCCATGTGAAAAAAGGCAGGATGATGCTCGTACAGGTTTTAAAACTGAGGGTGAAGACGTTTAAGTGTGGGTATTGTATTTTTTTTTCCTTTGTAAAATTTTTCCAAACAGGCAAAAAGATGCTCGAAAACGAGGTGTTTAACTTGGGGAAGAAAAATCGAGTGTAGTGTATGTTTTCCCTGCCCATGTTCCATCAGGCAGGATGATCCCCAACGGGGGTTTTTAACTGTTTAAGACGATCAAAGGTGTAGTGTATTTTAGGGGTTTCCCTGTCAATTTTCCCAAACAGGCAACGAAAATGCTCTTTAACAAATTTTACTGGTGGTGAAGACAAACTGATTGTAGATTTAGGTAGTGTAGTTTTCCCCGGGTAAAGTTAAAACAGGCAGAAGATGCCCCATAGAGTTTTTAAAACTGTGGTAAAGACGATCTGGATTTAGTGAGTGTAGTTTTTCCCCTGTCATTTTTCCATCAGTCGGGATGATGCCATACAAAGGGGTTAAAACTTTGGGAAAGAGGGATCATGGTGTAGAAAGTTTTCCCCCTGCCCTTTTTTTCCCATCGGTGGGAAATGTTTGCTCGAAACGAGGGGGAAACAGTGGGGTTAAGACAAACTGATTGTGTGTATTTTTTCCCCGTCTTTGTTCCATCAGGCAGGATGATGCTTTTTACGGGGGTTTTAACAGGGGAAAGACGATCGAGTGTAGTGTGGGTTTTTTTTCCCTGCCCCCTTTTTCCTCAGGCAGGATAAATCTCAAAACAGGGGTTTAAAAGTTGTGAAAAACGATCTGAGTGGAAAAGGTGGGTTTTCCCCCCCCTGTCATTTTCCACCGGGCGGGCAGGATGCCATACGAGGTTTTACGTGGGAAGACAAAACGATTTTTAGTGTAGGGGGGTAGTTTTCCCCCTGTCATTTTTCCATCGGGGCGGATAAATGCTCGTACGAGGTTTAACTGTGGGGGACATCTTAAGTGAAAGTTAGTTTTTCCCGGGTCTTTTTTCCATCAGGCGGGAAGAGGGCTCAACGAGGTTTATTTGTGGTGGAAGACGATCTGTTTGTAGTGTAGTGTAGTTTTCCCCCCCTTTCATGTTCCATGGGCGGGATGATGCTCAAACAGGTTTTAAAAACGTGGGAAGACGATCGAGGTAGTGTTTGATGTTTTTTCCCCCCTGTAAAGTTCCAAAAGGCAGATGATGCTCTTTACAGGTTTTAAACTGTGGTGAAACAAACGAGTGTGGTGTAGTGAATGTAGGCCCCCCCCCTTTCATGTTCCATCGGGGGCGGGATGATGTTTCCTTTACAGGGTTTTTAAAAATGGGGTAAAGGGACGATCGGGGTTTTTTTTTAAGTGTAGGGGTTTTCCCTTTTGTCATGTTCCATCAGGCGGGATGATCTCGTACAGGGTTTTTTAATTTGGGGTGAAAACAAATTTTAAGTGTAGTGTAGTTTTTTCCCTGTCATGTTCCACCCGGGCAGGATGATGCCCCAAAACGAGGTGTTACTATTGGTGAAGCGATCGAGTGTAGGTGGGGGTTTAGTTTTTTTCCCCCTGCCCATTTTCCCATCGAAAGGGAAAAAGCCCCAAAAACGAGGGTTTACTGTGGTGAAAGACGAGGTTTTGAGGTAGTGTAGGGGTAGTTTTAAGTGTAGTGTTTCCCTGCCCAATTTCCATCATCGGGAAAAATGCTCAAACGGGGGTTTTTATTTGGGTGGTAAGACGATTTTAGTGAAAAGTGTAGTGTTTCCTTTCATGTTCCTCAGGCGGATAAATGCTCATACGAGGGGGTTAAACCGTGATAAAAGGCCCGATCTGAGTGTAGTGTAGTGGGTTTTTTTTCCCCTTGTCTTTTTCCCAATCATGCAGGTGTTCTCTACGGGGGTTTTTCCCTGGGGGAAAACCCCAAACGGGAAGGGGAGGGGAATTGGGGGTTTTTACCCCTTCATTTTTCCATCACATGATGTTTTCGTACGGGGTTGTTACGTGGGAAGACGATCGAGTGTATGTGTAGTGTTTTTTTTCTCTGTCATGTTCCATCAGGCATTTTTGATGCCATACGGGGTTTTTACTTTGGGAGAACATTATGAGTGTAGTGAAGTGTTTTCCCCACCCCTTTTTATTTTTTCCTTCGGGCAGGATAAATGCTCATCGCGTTTTTACTGGGTGAAGACGATTGAGTGTAGTGTGGGTGTAGGTAGTGTTTCCCGTAAAGGGGTTCCACCCAGGGAAACGAAAAATGCCATCGAGGGGTTACTGTGGTAAAGGGACAAACGTGGGTGTAGTGTAGGGGGTTTCCCTGTCTTTTTCCCATAAAGGCAGGATTAGGCCGTCAGGTTTTAAACTGGGGGTGAAGACGTTTCTGAAGAAGTGTATTTGTAGTGTTTCCCTGCCCATTTTTCCATCAGGCATAAAGATGCTCGTACGAGTTTTAGGGGTTTAAGACATTTTGAGGGGAAAGGTTTAGTGTAGGGGTTTTCCCTTTTGTCATTTTTCCATCGGCATGATATGCTCATACAAAGGGGGTAACGGGTGTGAAGGACGATTTGAGTGTAGTGAAAGTGAAAGTTTTTTCCCTGTTTTTTCCACCCAGGCGGGAAGATGCTCTTTAACGACGTGTTACGTGGTGAAGACGATCTGAGTAATTTTTAAGGTGTAGTGTAGTGGTTTTTCCCCCTTGGTTCATTTTTCCAAACCGGCACGATATGCTCATACTAGGTTTTTATTTGGTTGGTGAAAAAACAAATCTGAGTGTATTTGAAGTTTTTTCCCTGCCATGTCCCATCGGGCAGGATGTTTCTCGTACAGGGTTAATTAATTGTGGGGGAAGAAAATCGGAAAATGTAGGTAATTGGGGTTTTCCCCCTTGGGCGTTTCCCCCCCGAGCCATTCGGATAAATTAAGCCCCGTACGGGGTTTTTTACTGGTAAAGAAGCACCCGGAAAGGTTAAAAAGAAAAAGGAAGTTTTCCCGTCATTTTCCCCAACAGGCGGGAAATGATGCTCGTACGAGGGTTTTTAACGTTGAAGACAAACGGATGTAGGAATTGTTTCCCGAAAAGTTTCCAAACGGGAAAGGATAAAGCTCGAACGGGGGTTGTTACTTTTGGTAAAGACGTCGAGGGGTTAGTTTTAGTGAAAGGTTTTCCCCCTTTTGTCATGATTCCATCGGGCAGGATGATGCTCGTACGGGGTGGTATACGTGGTGAAGACGATCTGAGGTAAAAAAAAGGAAGTGTTCCCACCCCTAATTTTCCCCATCAGGCGGGAAATGATGCTCCCCCAACGGGGTGTTACGGGGGGAAAAGGGACGATCGAGTTAGTGTAGTGTAGGGGTTTCCCTTTCATTTTCCAAATCGGGCGGGTTTTTAAAGCCGAAACGAGGTGTTTACGGTTAAACAAATTTTATGAAAGTGTAGTGAAGTTTTTAGTGTTACCCCTGCATTTTTCCCATCAAAAGGATATCCCCTCAAACGAGGGTTACTTTTGGGTTGAAAAACCCTGAGTGTATTGTAGTTATTTTTTTTCCCCCTTGTCTTTTCCCAAACAGGCAGGAGATCCCGGGAACAGGTTTACGGGTGAAGCATCGAGTGTATGTAGGGGGGGGGTAGTTTTTTCCCTGTCATGCCCCTCAGGCAAGGAGTTGCCCATACGAGGTGAAAACTGGGTTAAAGACGATCGAGTGTAGTGTTTTGGGGTGTTTTCCCCCTTCATGTTCCATCAGGCAGGGAAGGACCCCCCGTGGGAGGTGTTTACTGTGGGTGAAGACATCTGAGGGGTATGTATGTGGGTTTTCCCCTTCTTTTTCCACCCAGGCATGATGATCCCCGACGAGGTGTTACGTGGGGAAGACGATCTAAATTGTATGTAGGGGTAGTGTTTCCCTTCGGGGTTCCATCAGGCAGATGTTTCACGTACGGGGTTTTTACGGGTGAAAAACCTTTCTGAGTTTAGGGGAGTTTAGTGTTTCCCTGCCCCTTTTCCATCAGGTGGGAAGATGCCCCATACGGGGTTTTTACGGGTGGTAAAGGGAACGATCTAAAGAAAAAGGGAAATGTTTTTTCCCTGTCATTTTCCCATCAGGCATATAATGTTTCGAAAACGAGGGTACTGTGGGGAAGGGAACGATCTGAGGAATGTAGTGTGGGTTTTTCCCCTGTAAATTTTTCCATCAGGCAGGGATGATGCTGGGAACAGGTGTTAACTTGGTGAAGACGATTTTAGGGGTTTTTTAATGTAGGTTTCCCCCATGTTCCATCGGGGCAGGTTTATGCCCCGTAGGGAGGGTTTTTTTGTGGTGAAAACGCTATTGTGTGAGTGTTGTCTTTTGGGGGTTTCCCTGTCATTTCCACCCAGGCGGGAGAAGCCGTACGGGGTTTTAAAACTGGGGGGTGAAGACGATCTGAGTGTAGTGTAGTGTAGTGTAGTGTAGAATACTTTGTGGTGTTGTGGTCGGTGTTAAAATGTTTTGTGATCCTTTAACTGTGTCCTTCACACACATAAAGAAAATTTTTATATTTTACACACACACACACGCATATATATAATATATATATATATAATATATATATATATATATATATATATATATATATATATATATATATATATATATATATATGTGTGTGTGTGTGTGTGTGTGTGTGTGTGTGTGTGTTGTGTGTGTGTGTGTGTGTGTGTGTATCCCGTGTCCATGTGTCTGTACCCACAACATTTCTCTTACTTTGTTACAGTCTATGTATCCTGCGTCCCTCTGTGTATCCTCAGTTCTTCACTATGTATAGTACACATGAAGCACCAGTGTCCATGAGTCATTATCAATCTTTCAGTTTTAACAAGGGAAGATTTGCTGTATTTGATGACAAATATACGACCTGTATGTATTGTTGCTGTGTTGGTGGTCGTGTGTTGTCAGTGTTGGTGGTCGTGTGTTGTCAGTGTTGATGGTCGTAGTGAGTTGTCAGTGTTGGTGGTCGTGTGTTGTCAGTGTTGGTGGTCGTGGTGAGTTGTCAGTGTTGGTGGTCGTGTGTTGTCAGTGGTGGTGGTCGTGTGTTGTCAGTGTTGGTGGTCGTGTGTTGTCAGTGTTGGTGGTCGTGTGTTGTCAGTGTTGGTGGTCGTGTGTTGTCAGTGTTGATGGTCGTAGTGAGTTGTCAGTGGTGGTGGTCGTGTGTTGTCAGTGTTGGTGGTCGTGTGTTGTCAGTGTTGGTGGTCGTGTGTTGTCAGTGTTGGTGGTCGTGTGTTGTCAGTGTTGGTGGTCGTGGTGTGAGTTGTGCAGTGTTGTGTTGGTCGTGTGTTGGTCAGTGTTGATGGTCGTAGTGAGTTGTCAGTGGTGGTGGTCGTCGTGTGTTGTCAGTGTTGGTGGTCGTGTGTTGTCAGTGTTGTGTGTCGTGGTGAGTTGTCAGTGTTGGTGGTCGTGTGTTGTCAGTGTTGGTGGTCGTGGTGAGTTGTCATGTGTTGGTGGTCGTGTGTTGTCAGTGTTGGTGGTCGTGTGTTGTCAGTGTTGGTGGTCGTGTGTTGTCAGTGTTGGTGGTCGTGTGTTGTCATTGTTGGTGGTCGTGTGTTGTCAGTGTTGGTGGTTGTGTGTTGTCAGTGTTGGTGGTCGTGGTGAGTTGTCAGTGTGGTGGTCGTGTGTTGTCAGTGGTGGTGGTCGTCGTGTTTTGTCAGTGGTGGTGGTCGTGTGTTGTCAGTGTTGGTGGTCGTGGTGAGTTGTCAGTGTTGGTGGTCGTGTGTTGTCAGTGGTCGTGGTCGTCGTGTTTTGTCAGTGTTGGTGGTCGTCGTGTTTTGTCAGTGGTGGTGGTCGTAGAGTGTTGTCAGTGTTGGTCGTCGTGGTGTATTGTCAGTAGTGTTGGTGGTGGTGGTAACGTGTTGTCAGGTGCCTTAGTGTTGACACTCACCAACAGTCTTGTAACTTGTGTCATGATCTTGACACATGTCTACAGTGCAACATCTC
Organism: Cherax quadricarinatus; assembly: GCF_026875155.1. NCBI lineage: Eukaryota > Metazoa > Arthropoda > Malacostraca > Decapoda > Parastacidae > Cherax > Cherax quadricarinatus. The sequence goes on from NC_069407.1 coordinate 84,469,905, forward strand.
TAGCAACATTACGTTGTGTTGAGAGTTAAGGACACACATGTACCTCCTGCAACACGGACCCACTGAGGAAAACGGTATATATTGTTCCCTGTAATACACTGACCTTGCAGAACTGGACTGTCTTGCACGTCTGACTCACACTTCTTGGACAAAGTTGCCTTGAACCAAAGCACTTGTTTGCAATTTGCAATATTGCACTACTTCCCTCTTGTGTTTTTGGCCAAAAGTTATTTCTAACATTTAAATTTAGCTCAGAAATACAAGGTCTCTTGTTCAGTGTTAAGTTTTGTTTTAGTTCCGTGTGGGTCATTCAGTAGTGAAGGCTCGATCATGCGTCACGTAATCTCGGGGTCGGTTTTTGATCAGTCGGGCTGTTGGTGATGGCAATGATGGAGGGACGAATAGCGTGTTAGGCAGTGCAGGTGTAGAGTCACAGCTCCTGGCCTCGCCTCTATGCTGGTAGCTACTAAGTCCACTCTCTCCCTGCTCTATAAGCTTTATAATACCTCTTTGTAAAGCTGTGTATGGATTCTGCCTCCATAACATCACTCTCCAGATTGTTTCACCTCCTGGCAGCTCTATGACTGAAGAAATATTTCCTAACATCCCTATGACACATCTGAATTTTCAACTAACAGTTGTGACCCCTTGTTGCTGTGTCCCATCTCTGATACATCCTGTACCTATCCACCTTGTCAATTCCTCGCAGTATTTTATATGTCGTTATCATGTCTCCCCTATCTCTCCTGTTCTCCAATATCGTCAGGTTGAGTTCCCTTAACCTCTTCTCGTAGGACATATCCCTTAGCTCCGGGACTAGTCTTGTTGCAAACCTTTGCACTTTTTTCCAATTTCTTGACGTGCTTGACCATGTGTGTGTGTGTGTGTGTGTGTGTGTGTGTGTGTGTGTGTGTGTGTGTGTGTGTGTGTGTGTGTGTGTGTGTGTGTTGTGATGAATGTGGCAGTTTTCTGACACCTGTGTGTTGATAAATTAGACATGTACAACACTTAGGTATCTTTTTTGAGGAAAAGTTTCGCCACGCAGTGGCTTCATCAGTCCAATACAAAGGAATGTGGTGAAGAACAGGAGGAGTTTAAGGTAATCAGTCCCTCAGCCTTGAGTCAGTATATAAGCCACTTCTTCGCATATATGCTGTGTTCCTTTCAAGATTGATGGACTGATTACACTGACTCAAGGCTGAGGGACTGATTACCTCAGACTCCTGTTCTTCACCATTCTCCTTTGCATTGGACTGATGAAGCCACTGTGTGGCGAAACGTTTCCTCAATAAAGATACCCAAGTGTTGCACCTGTGTCTAATTTATCAACTTGTCGGTTCTCTGAACCATTTATATACACACCTGTTTTATTGTGAATGTGAGTGTCGTCTAACACACCTGTGTTTATGCATGTTAAGTCAACATTTGCCTTAGATGTGCTACACTGCAAGTGTCATCAGTCTGGTACAGTGGATGGAGCAACATGCACTCAACAAACAATGTACCATTCATCTACAAACCTGTCAGACACTGCAACTTCTTGGGATCTTAATACTTAGGAATTCTTCGCTTGCCTAATTCTTGGGCACGACCTACTTCCACATTGAACAAATGTGACACCACCTATGACTGCTGCACCTCTCCTACCATACGGTTTATAAGCTGCTTCTCCGCTGATATGCCGTATTCTATTCAAGATTGATGGACTGAACACATCGACTCAAGGTTGAGGGACTGATTACCTCATTCTCCTCCTGTTCTTCAAGTTTCTCCTTCGTATGGACTGATGAAGCCACTGTGTGGCGAAACGTTTCCTCAATGAAGATTCCCAAGAGTTGTATATGTGTCTAATTTATCAACATGTCGGTTCTCTGAACCATTCATCTACAAAACAATGTACCAACAGAAATATTGCAACACTCCGTCGCCAAGATCAACATTCCTCGCTCGCACTGCAACACATTCTTAAGTTAAAACGCCCAGTTTTGACGTTTTTTTAAGCGTTTTATCTTCTTACAATTGTACTTTCTGTACTTGTAATTTGTTTAAGATAATTCAGGTTAACTTGGTTTACTTAAATCTATTATGTCAGTTTCTGAATTGTATTCTGAAGAATGAGGAATAGGTCAGCTCCCACTTGTTTCAAGTATCGGGTCAGCTCCCACTTGTTTCAAGTATCGGGTCAGCTCCCACTTGTTTCAAGTATCGGGTCAGCTCCCACTTGTTTCAAGTATCGGGTCAGCTCCCACTTGTTTCAAGTATCGGGTCAGCTCCCACTTGTTTCAAGTATCGGGTCAGCTCCCACTTGTTTCAAGTATCGGGTCAGCTCCCACTTGTTTCAAGTATCGGGTCAGCTCCCACTTGTTTCAAGTATCGGGTCAGCTCCCACTTGTTTCAAGTATCGGGTCAGCTCCCACTTGTTTCAAGTATCGGGTCAGCTCCCACTTGTTTCAAGTATCAAGTTCCAGTGTACTAAGTTCTGAACTTGATGATCTATGTATTTTGATACCTGTAAAGTAAAAGGACACAAGTGCAACTACTGTGACATTTTATTGTGGCAACGTTTCGCTCTCCAGGAGCTTTATCAAGCTTGATAAAGCTCCTGGAGAGCGAAACGTTGCCACAATAAAATGTCACATTAGTTGCACTTGTGTCCTTTTACTTTACATATTGTCGGTAATTCTACCAACTTTATTACAAGTTTGATACCTGTATCTTAGGTAGATCACTTTCCTCAGTATATTGATCCCTTTAAGATTATTCATTATTCTTAAGAACATAAGAACACTGCATCAGGCCTGTTGGCCCATACTAGGCAGGTCCTTCACTGATCCATCCCACTAACAGAGGGGTTGGATTTTGAGTGGGACTTGCACGTGAGTTTATAGAATTATCAAAGCTTGTTCCTCGGGTAGAATTGAAAAATTGAGTTGTGCAAATATTCTGTTAGTGGGATGGATTGTGAAGGACCTGCCTAGTATGGGCCAAGAAAACTGATGCGGTGTTCCTCTTTTCTTATGTCCATATGTTCTTAAGAATAATGAATAACGTTAAAGGGATTTATGTTCGGGAAACTGATGTTAACCAGCAGCTAGGCGCTCGTGGGGCGGACTGGAGAAGCAGGAAGGGTAGTCTGAGGACGAGATGCATCGTTCTTAGTTGGTGGAAGTCTTGATTCTTGGGTAACTTGCAGCAGGCTTGGTCACAGGAGGGAAGGCAGGTGGGGACAACAGAGGCAACTCAGTTGTAGGTGTTATTTAGCGTGGAGTATCTGAGGAAGAGCCGTTTACGAATTTCTTGAAATTGGTTCTGGAGAGGTGGTGGAGTTTTATTTTTATTACCATAAGTAATACGGAGTGGTTTTATGAACTCCAGAACTTGGGTAAGAAAGAAATGGTGTGGAGTCTCACGAACGAATTTAACAGACCCAGCGCAGAGCCCTTTGTACAGTTCTGTGCAGGTCATGGTGCCCTCATTCAAAGATGTGTAGAAAGTCAGGTTGTCCCAAGTAGGTGAGCTGGTGCAGGAGTCAACATCTTCCTCGTCTTCCTCAGAAGAGGATAAAGAGGGCGAGTCTTCTATGGTGCTAGTTGATTGGTCCATTGCAGTAGTGGTGGAAGAAGTCGATGGTCGCCTCTCATTGGTGGGATTTGGAGGAGTCTCGTCACATGAAGACGGTGGTGGTTGTTTGAGAGGATCTTACTGGTGTGGAAACATTGACATTATTTGAGGTGGTCTTGAGTATGGCTGAGGAAGGTGGGGAAGCAGGGAAAGTAAACCCTGGCATGTTGTTAAACCTGAAGAGCTCATTAATGGTGGTGTTGAAGGTTCCAGGGAGAGCCATATTCTGCATATGGGCATACACCATACAGTAGTAAATTTTGGTTGGGTCACAGTCAGGTATGAAGGTGGTGGTGGAGGGTTGAGTATCCTGGAGACGTTTAGTGGTATCAGCGTGTAATGTGGTGATAGCAGCATAAGTGGGAGATCTGGAAGAGGACTTCTGTGCTATCTCTTGAGTTTTCAATATTTCACACGTAGGACATTTTGCAGCAAGAGTGTGGTGGTTGCTCTTGCAATTCAGGCAAGTTGATATTGGTGGAGTGGAAGTAAAGCAGGTTTTGAAATCGTGGCTCTCACAACCACAGGTCGTGCAGAACTTCTTGTTCTTAATAATAATCCCTTTACCAGGCACTCCTAGGAAAATGCGAATTTTGAAATGTATTTCCTATGAGTGGACAGAGTATCTCAATGTAAGGGAAATGAGCCCATATAAATGGATTTCTCAAAATAAATTTTCTTTCAGTTGCCAATATTCGACGACCGTAAAGCGTGTCAAATTTTGAATGGTGCAAATTTGCAATTATTAATAAAACACCAAATATTTTTCTAATTTATTATACAAATAGACAATATCAAAAACATAAATGGAATTTGTTTCCAAACATTTTGTAAGTTTAAAAAATATATATAAAAATGAACCAAGGAGCAATATGGACACATTACAAAGGGATAAAACATTCAGGTACAATATTCCTGAGTTTCCTGAGAAAGAACAATCATTCTAGATCACTAATTGCTACAATGAAAGGCTTTGAAACAATTACTTTTTATATGACAGGAAAATGAGGATGTGACAGGATTTTTCTTGGTGCTGCAATGCTTGCATGTAAATATCTTGGCATTTAGTGGGCTAATTTAGGCTTTTTGGGTGGCCTATCTTCCTCCTCACCACCACATGACACCTGTGCATCCGGTGGCAAGTATTCATCACCACTGTCAAGCAATTCCAGGTCAGCTGGATCTGGATCTGAGTCACTTTCCTCTAAAATGCAGACATATTTGGACTTTTCTTTGGAGGACTCACCATAAACAGTTCTGTACACACCCAGATCACTACAGAATTCATATATGCATTAGAATTTTTTTTAGAAATATTTATTTACTGAAATTGCTAATTGGGCCTTGAGGGGCAAGACTGTGTGTGCTTTGTCTTTTGTTGCACTTTTTTCAATTGCATAGTGCACTCATATTATGCTTCACACAGACTTTACATATATATCAAAATATGGCTAAACTATTCATTTGTGCACTAGACACAAAAATCAGTACTTACCGACATTGTAGAGGGTAAAATCCTAGAGTATATGAGTGTCACTCGATGAAAAAACGGCTCTCGGCAACTCCAAGCTAGAAGTGTTTACATTTTGGTCTCTCAACCAATGGGAAGCAAGCAGACACCATCGCCACCTAGCTGGAGTGACTCACAGAAGGCTTGTGATTGATCAGAAATAGAGAACGGGAACCCAGATGCGTGGAGGGAGTAGGAAGATATGTGCAAAAAGCATGCGTTTAAGACCGAGTACACTCGGTCCTTAGTGCTGTGCATATAAGAATAGCAATTCCAGTAGTGTGGGATATGGTGGTAACTTTCTGCTTCAGTATAACTGGGGCTTATGAAGTAATAATAGATGGCCAGACCCTCAGCCACAGCATGGGCACCCATGGTCACATCAGTAAAAGTGATTTGCAACGTGGATGAAGCAGTAGGGATTTTGGTAATGTGCTCCACTGTAGCCCAGGAGTTCTGGTTTTCAATGCTAACCCCCCTATGGTTTATAAATCTACCTAGTTGGATGAATGTTATTGTAGCCCTGGCCCAGTTTCTAGCCCTTTTGGGGGTTTTATGACTCTCTGACCCGGGGGTTTTCTATCCCCCCCCCTGTGGTATGGCTTCATTTGTAATCATGTCACAAAATTTCATGAGGGTTGTAAAGCAAGAAGTTTGTACATTTTTAAAGGAAAACATCTTCTTGGCCCTTAAATCCGGAGAGGACATGACGTAACCTCGGTCATGAGAAAGCTTTTTCAGCCTAAACATCATCGCTGTACCGACGTGAAGCGCCCTGAAGCACAGAATGGTTAAATTCACTTACGAACCCCCCCCTAACGGCAGCTGCAATGTTTTTTTTAAGGATCTTCCAGTTGACTGCAAGGTTTAGTTTAAGACGATAGATTAGAGTGCTCCGGAAAGATCGAAACGATAACAGTGAAGGTAAAATTTTCCCGTCCCCGAGGGTTTAAAAAAGGAATGTTGAAATAAATTTGGTAGAATTACCAAAAATTTTGGGTAAGGGCTTGTTTAAAAGCCCCGGAGAGCGAAATTTTTCCACAATAAATGTCCATTAGTTGACTTGTTCCTTTTAAACTTTAAAAAGCGAATGTTGGAGCGTGTTTTGGCTACAAGGTCTCGAAAATTAAGAACATGTCCCTTTTACCTTACCTTTGATGGTTTCGAAAGTTTCACTACTCCGGACCCCCCGGGGGCCCCGGGGCCGTCTGTGCTTGCCTGGTAAAACCAGCGTTGCGCTGGTGACTGCCACCCCACATATCCAAAAAGCCGGGTTTTGATCGGCACTTGATAAAGATACTTGTCCAGTTTCCTCTTGCAGGCTTCTACACTTGTTTTAGCCGTGTTTCTGATACGTGCAACGTTGGGTATCTTAACGGATGAAAAAGGGTTTTGTCCCATAGGGTTCTTCAGTCAAAACAGGGCGCGTAGAAAAAAAAAGAAAAAGTAATCTCCATCAACCTTGGGAAAAAAAATATTTTAGGGGGTAGTCCCCGCTGATTTACGATTACATATTTGTATTTGATGAAAAAATCACTCCCTAGATGAAACTTTATCAAAAAAAATACCCGACTGTTACACTGTGTCTTTTTCGGTAAAATTTTACCTTGTCAACAAAAGGCGTCGTATTTTTGTCCTGGGGTGGTCACCGTGAGGGGAACCGAGGGGGGGATTCGTCCAAATTCTTGTGAATCCGTTTCAACTGTATGATCCCCTAATCACTTTGTTTAGCCTCCAGGGGCTCTAATCTTTAATTGGTGGGGGGAGTACTACCCTGCCCCCCCCTCTTTCTTAGTGGGGTTGGTGTACACCATTTTCCCCCACCTTCATTAAATGGTGGGTAGAAAATTTCCAAAGCCCCTCGCGGGGGGTGTGATACTTGTTACTGAAGAATGAGCACTTTTGCAACATATGGGAATCTTTTTTGAGGAAACGTTTGCCAGACAGTGGCTTCTTTAGTCCAATCGAACAAGGGGGTAAGGAAGGGGGAGTTTTAGGTAACAGTCCCTCAGCCTCGAATCGATGTGTTCAGTCCATCATGAAAGTTAAACATATCGCCGGAGAAGTGGTTTATATACTGCAGTCAGGTGAGTGGCAGCAGGAGGAGGCGGCATCACAGTGGAACCATCCACTAGTGTAAGTAGGTCTTCGTCCAGAGGTTGGACAAGTGTTGAAGAATTCCTTGTATCAAGATCCCATCATGTTGCAGTGTCTGACACGTGATAAATAGATTTCAAAACCGAATTCCGTGTCTCACATTCTCGTTCAGTAATTTTGTTTTCGTTCGGGAGTCTCGTTCTCGTTCAATAGCCGTATCTGATACTCCTGACAAACTTTCTCGTTGATTACTTGACCAGCCAGACTGTTGCTGCCGGCATCCCACAGGCCTATAGAGTTACCACAGCCAGATTAAACTGACACAGCCTACATAAACTGGTTTAGTTTCTCGCGAAAACTTGCTGTTGTATGTGAGGTGTGACCATGTGATGGAAGTGAGTGTGTTTCCTGCCAAGGTCGTCTAGTCTGACTTCCATGACTCACAAGAGACATCTAGATCGTCTAGTCTGACTTCCATGACTCACAAGAGACATCTAGATCGTCTAGTCTGACTTCCATGACTCACAAGAGACGTCTAGGTCGTCTAGTCTGACTTCCATGACTCACAAGAGACGTCTAGGTTATCTAGTCTGACTTCCATGACTCACAAGAGACGTCTAGGTCGTCTAGTCTGACTTCCATGACTCACAAGAGACGTCCAAGTCATCTAGTCTGACTTCCATGACTCACAAGAGACGTCTAGGTCATCTAGTTTGACTTCCATGACTCACAAGAGACGTCTAAATCATCTAGTCTGACTTCCATGACTCACAAGAGACGTCTAGGTCGTCTAGTCTGACTTCCATGACTCACAAGAGACGTCTAGGTCGTCTAGTCTGACTTCCATGACTCACAAGAGACGTCTAAATCATCTAGTCTGACTTCCATGACTCACAGGAGACATCTAGATCGTCTAGTCTGACTTCCATGACTCACAGGAGACGTCTAGGTCGTCTAGTCTGGCTTCCATGACTCACAAGAGACGTCTAGGTCGTCTAGTCTGACTCCCATGACTCACAGGAGACGTCGAGGTCATCTAGTCTGATTTCCATGACTCACAAGAGACGTCTAGGTTATCTAGTCTGACTTCCATGACTCACAAGAGACGTCTAGGTCGTCTAGTCTGACTTCCATGACTCACAAGAGACGTCTAGGTTATCTAGTCTGACTTCCATGACTCACAAGAGACGTCTAGGTCGTCTAGTCTGACTTCCATGACTCACAAGAGACGTCTAAGTCATCTAGTCTGACTTCCATGACTCACAAGAGACGTCTAGGTCATCTAGTTTGACTTCCATGACTCACAAGAGACGTCTAAATCATCTAGTCTGACTTCCATGACTCACAAGAGACGTCTAGGTCGTCTAGTCTGATTTCCATGACTCACAAGAGACGTCTGGGTTTCGCTAGTCTGACTTCCATGACTCACAAGAGACGTCTAAATCATCTAGTCTGACTTCCATGACTCACAGGAGACATCTAGATCGTCTAGTCTGACTTCCATGACTCACAGGAGACGTCTAGGTCGTCTAGTCTGGCTTCCATGACTCACAAGAGACGTCTAGGTCGTCTAGTCTGACTCCCATGACTCACAGGAGACGTCGAGGTCATCTAGTCTGACTTCCATGACTCACAAGAGACGTCTAGGTCGTGTAGTCTGATTTCCATGACTCACAAGAGACGTCTAGGTCGTCTAGTTTGACTTCCATGACTCACAAGAGACGTCTAGGTCGTCTAGTTTGACTTCTATGACTCACAAGAGACTTCGAGGTCGTTTAGTCTGACTTCCATGACTCACAGGAGACGTCAGGGTCATGGTCACTCAAATGTGGGCCTGAGCCTTCCACTGGTGATCCTGGAGTGGTGATATCTGGGTGGTGATGGGTGTCACCATCTTGGTGGTGGTTGTTGTGCCACCATCTTGGTGGTGGTTGTTGTGTCACTATCTTGGTGATGATGGTGGTTGTGTCACCATTCTGGTGGTAATGGTGGTGGTTGTTGTGTCACCATCTTGGTAGTGATGGTGATTGTGTCACCATCCTAGTGGTAGTGGTGGTAGTGGTTGTGTCATCACCTTGGTGATGGTGATTGTGTCACCATCTTGGTGGTAACAAGCATGGTGTACCAACAACACCTGAAGATGGTTGCTGGAGTCATGGTCTCCGCGACTCGCTCACGGACCAGACACCCACCATCCTGATCACTCAGGCTTTTGCTGCAGTTAGGTTAGGTTAGGTAAGGGTTGTCAGGAAGCAGGACAAGTGTTTCCTGACGCGGGTCGTAGGGCTTGTGTGTACCACATCAGCATTTTGTTTGTCTACCAGTGCATCCAATGCCATATCGTAATGCTTCAGCAGTTTCTCTTAACCCAAGTTGACCTGAGTTGTGCGACACTTCTGAATCTATATATTATTTACTCATGCTTCTTAAAACTCCTTCAAAGATGTTGATAATATGGAACTTCAGTGTTATTGGTAGACTGGTTGTTTGCTGCTGATTTACTCTCATCTTTGTGCAGTGGGGCTATGTCAGTGGTTTTTAATGATGGTGGGACGAATCTTGTGTGTAAATCCCGTCTCCATGAGATATTTCAGACGTATAATAGTATTTTTTTGTAGTTTTTGATGGATATGGAGTTCCAAGAATCTGCGCCTGAGGCAGAGTACATGAGCACACTGTCTATTGCGTCTTCGAAGATGATTCGCTCGAAGGTTGTGCCAAAAATATATGGAGATGTCTGCCGATTTTCAGGGTGAATTTATAAAAAACTCATTTGGATTCTTAATTTCAAGTTTGATCAATAACTCGCTGAACACTTTTCTATGTTGTCAAGGGTAGTTGAGCCTGAAAACTTTTGACTCAGCCCCAGGTGAGGTTAGTTTTCTAACGAGGCAAAACTTTTCGCGACGCGTCGCCGTTGTCTCGGTTGCTGTGTTTTGATTCTTGTCGGGGGGATGGGGGTGAGGGGGAGGGAGAGTCTTGTTATTACGTATAACCTGGAAGAGGCTACATTACGTGTAGTTGTAGTGTGAGTGGCATCAGTACGAATTACTCCAAATATTTCTTCTCATGTTGGCAGTGTATGTTGGACGCCCATTTACCTCACCAGCAAACGATAATGTTTTCTCTTGTCTACCGTAATAATAATAATAATAATAATAATAATAATAATAATAATAATAATAATAATGAAAATAGCAAGGGCTCTTAATAGCACAATGCTAGGATTCTGCCGCCGAGGCGGCTAGTTTATTGTGCATCCAATATCCATCCTATGGATGCTAGTGCATGAACATATGGATACACTAAAGGCCTAGGAACTAGGCCCCATAGAATTAGAAGGAGTACATCTGTATTTATATCTTAAATTCACTTATCTGTTACAAGCAAATTTAAGAAATTTTCTTAATATGTCTGGTATCTTAGTTTCATTAATAAGATATCTTGACATGTTACATAGGTTATTATACTGTCTCTATATTCCTTAATAAGTGGACATTTAAGCACATAGTGTTCAAGACAGTGACCATATACCTGACCACATAATTTGTATTTAGTTTCATCATCTGTGTGTGTGTGTGTGTGTGTGTGTGTGTGTGTGTGTGTGTGTGTGTGTGTGTGTGTGTGTGTGTGTGTGTGTGTGTGTGAGTGTGCGTCAAGCTGCCACAAGTACTTGTAACCAAGCCTAAGCCTGGCTACTACAACACCACTCACTCTGTCCACTTTGTAAGTGACTTCGTAAATTTGCCTACTGTCTCTACGTTTATTTTGTCATAGTAGATTATAGATCTACTCAGTATAGTAGATTATAGATCAAGATCTATGTTTTAAACTGTATTCCCATAACTTCAGATTCGCCACCTCTCTCCTGATATTATTCTCTCCTGATATTATTCCTAATACTGGACACAGATACTCCAAAAATGTTGCTTATATTTTTTTTGCTGTGGGTTCGTTGTTTGGTTAATTTATCAACATTATTGTGGGGCTTAAATTCAGTGGGTGATAAAACCCATAATAATTGTGCAGTATTTCCTCTTTTTCTGGATTTATTTTTAAAATATCTGGACTTGACTTCTCCAAAGAGCAAGTGAGAATTACTAAGTGATTCACTGAAGTGTTTTCTTGCTGATTCACTTAAGTGCCTTCATTGTGATTCACTTAAGTGCTTTCATTGACAACATAGAATCATTAACAGAGTCATGGTCGGTGTCATAAGTAAGCTTTAGCGCCATTAACAGAGTCATGGTCGGTGTCATAAGTAAGCTTTAGCGCCATTAACACAGTCATGGTCGGTGTCATAAGTAAGCTTTAGCGCCATTAACAGAGTCATGGTCGGTGTCATAAGTAAGCTTTAGCGCCATTAGGATGACAAACAACTCAGTTTGCAGTGCAGACGTCCAGTTGTTAACTATCATACCTGACTCAACATTGTTGTTGCAGTTCTTAAGTGACGTAGCAACAAGAGCAATAAACACAGAAGCAGTATAATATGATCCTTTATGTGGCTTGATAAAGCTCACTGTGTGGGCGAAACGTTGTCAATAAAGGATCACATTACATTCTGTGTTTATTTTTCCATTGTGTCGGTATTTCATACCATTTATTTCCAGTAATAAGAACACGTGTTCACTTTCCTTCTTGGGCATTGTTTTACTGTCAGTTTGACATGTGTCTTCTCAACATGTGTGGTATACAAGACTACGGGGATCTTCAGCAACTCCCTCCCATTATGTCTCTGAATCTGTATTGATTAAGCCACTGGATGGCTAAACGTCTACAATAAAGATACCCAGATGTTGCACCTGTGTGTGATTCTTCGTCTTCTTAACACCTTTGGTTTTGTTGTTGTGTTAGTTACCTCTTATCGCTGTTGTTTACGTTCGCTTAAATTCTCTTATCAGACTTTTAAATCCTCTCTTTCGCTTGCCTTTCCAGTCACGTACGTGAACTCTTTAGACACGTTCCTTCTCGCCCAGATTCTCTTTCAGTTTCTCTCATCCTCTCCTCATTCACTACTAATATTTCTCTCCTCTCCCTCTCATTTCGTCTATCCTTCTTCCTGTGTAATATCACTCTTCACTTGTTCTCCCCACGACCTCTCCCAATTCAGCTGTTTTTTTCTCCTCTCTCTTACTCTTCAAAGTTTTCATTCTTCTCTTTCCCATTTTTCTCATCTTTTTTTACAGTGAAGTGGGAAAGAGATGGGAGGAAGAAGAGAGACTCGTCTACTCTCTCTGTCTCTCTCACACACTAACCAACAAAGTTATTTTACGTCAGTCGCTCTACAGTCGAGTATTTATTAATAGTAATGTTCCAGACCATGGAACTGAGCTCTTCTCCAGGCTGAGGGACTGACCACCTTAAATACTCTTTCTCCAAGGTTGATGGACTGATTGCATCATCTTCATTTCACTATTACTGCTGCCTTTGTATTTGACTGAAGAAGTCTACTGTGTAGGCGAAACGTTTCGTCAATAAAGATACCCAACTGTTGCACCTGTGTCTTAAACATCAACTTTGTCGGTATTTTATGCCATTATCACCATAACTCTTCAGCTCTACTGAAGAGGGTCTCAAATTGAGGCCGAAGTACACTCTGATTCATTTTTTTAATAATTTTCATTATTATTATTATTATTATTATTATTATTATTATTATTATTATTATTATTATTATTATTGATATTATTATTATTATTATTATTATTATTATTATTATTATTATTATTATTGTTATTATTTGTGTACCGTCTACCTGTTTTTATGTCCAAGGGTCATCGTCTCCGTGTCCCGGTCCAGGACCAGGCTTCCTAGTTGAGGGCTTGGTCAACCAGGCTATTGATTCCGCCAGCACACAGTACGTGGTATGCACCACAGCCTGGCTGATCAGGAACAGACTCGAGGAATTTGTCTATCTTCGTCTTGAAGACAGTCAGGGATAATTCTTCTTATGTATGTAAGGCACATGTTTTAAGAGTCTTGGTACCTTTAAACTTGTTGATCTTTCTGTAAGAGTTAGTTACTTGGCTAGGTACTGACCACTTTTAATCACGCTGCTGTTGAAGTCAGGTAAACTATTGTGTAAGTCCAGTCAGCTATTTATGAAGTCAGGTCAGCTATTGTGTAAGTCCAGTCAGCTACTGATGAAGTCGGGTCAGCTATTGTTTAAGTCCGGTCAGCTATTGTGTAAGGTCGGTCAGCTACTGATGAAGTCGGGTCAACTATTGTGTAAGTCTAGTCAGCTACTATTAAAGCCGGATCAGCTGCTGTGTAAATCGGGTCAGCTACTGTTGAAGTCTACTGTTGAAGTCGGGTCAGCTGCTGTTGAAGTCGGGTCAGCTACTGTTGAAGTCGGATCATCTACTGTTGAAGTCGGGTCAGCTACTGTTGAAGCCGGATCAGCTACTGTTGAAGCCGGGTAACTACTGAAGTCGGATCAGTTACTGTTGAAGTCGGATCAGCTACTGTTGAAGTAGGGTAGCTACTGTTGAAGTCGGTAGCTACTCTTGAAGTCGGGTCAGCTACTTTTGAAGTCGGATCAGTTACTGTTGAAGTCGGATCAGCTACTGTTTAAGTCGAATCAGCTACTGTTGAAGTCGGGTCAGCTACTGTTTAAGTCGAATCAGCTACTGTTGAAGTCGGATCAGCTACTGTTGAAGTCGGGTAGCTACTGTTGAAGTCGGGTCAGCTACCGTTGAAGTCGGTAGCTACTGTTGAAGTCGGATCAGCTACTGTTGGAGCCGAATCAGCTACTGTTGAAGTCGGGTCAGCTACTGTTGAAGTCGGGTCAGCTACTGTTGAAGTCGGGTAGCTACTGTTGAAGTCGAATCAGCTACTGTTGAAGTCGGGTAGCTACTGTTGAAGTCGAATCAGCTACTGTTGAAGTCGGGTAGCTACTGTTGAAGTCGGGTCAGCTACTGTTGAAGTCGGGTCAGCTACCGTTGAAGTCGGATCAGCTACTGTTGAAGTCGGATCAGCTACTGTTGAAGCCGAATCAGCTACTGTTGAAGTCGGGTAGCTACTGTTGAAGTCGAATCAGCTACTGTTGAAGTCGGGTAGCTACTGTTGAAGTCGAATCAGCTACTGTTGAAGTCGGGTAGCTACTGTTGAAGTCGGGTCAGCTACTGTTGAAGTCGGGTCAGCTACCGTTGAAGTCGGATCAGCTACTGTTGAAGTCGGATCAGCTACTGTTGAAGCCGAATCAGCTACTGTTGAAGTCGGGTAGCTACTGAAGTCGGATCAGTTACTGTTGAAGTCGGATCAGCTACTGTTGAAGTCTGTAGCTACTGTTGAAGTCGGTAGCTACTTCTAAAGTCGGGTAGCTACTGTTGAAGTCGGGTCAGCTACTGTTGAAGTCGAATCAGCTACTGTTGAAGTCGGATCGGCTACTGTTGAAGTCGGATCAGCTACTGTTGAAGTCGGGTCAGCTACTGTTGAAGTCGGGTCAGCTACTGTTGAAGTCGGGTAGCTGCTGTTGAAGTCGAATCAGCTACTGTTAAAGTCGGATCAGCTACTGTTAAAGTCGGGTCAGCTACTGTTGAAGTCGAATCAGCTACTATTGAAGTCGGATCAGCTACTATTGAAGTCGGGTCAGCTACTATTGAAGTCGGATCAGCTACTATTGAAGTCGGATCAGCTACTATTGAAGTCGGATCAGCTACTATTGAAGTCGGATCAGCTACTATTGAAGTCGGATCAGCTACTGTTAAAGTCGGATCAGCTACTATTGAAGTCGGATCAGCTACTATTGAAGTCGGATCAGCTACTGTTAAAGTCGGGTCAGCTACTATTGAAGTCGGATCAGCTACTATTGAAGTCGGATCAGCTACTGTTAAAGTCGGATCAGCTACTATTGAAGTCGGATCAGCTACTATTGAAGTCGGATCAGCTACTGTCAAAGTCGGGTCAGCTACTGTTGAACTCAGCTGAGGTTAAACTAACTCAGTTTTAATTAGTTCACTCATGCTAATTGCTGCTGAAGGGCTCTTGATCCAGGGAATTTGCAGCTACACTCCCCCCTTCCTGGGAACAAACCCAACTATCCCCAACATTCCCCCAAGGGCTGTATGACTCGTACGGGTTTACCTGGGTTGTGTAATGTGTCGTACCAACAAGGTGACTTCAGCTGCTACCTACACCTCAGCATTTCCAGCAATGTTTCTCTCTTATTATTAAGCAATAAAATCTAGAATAGAATACTGTTCTTATTACACAATTATATATATATATATATATATATATATATATATATATATATATATATATATATATATATATATATATTATCCATGGAGAAGTGGAACAGAATTCTTCCTCCGTAAGTCTTGCGTGTCGTAAGAGGCGACTAAAATGCCGGGAGCAAGGGGCTAGTAACCCCTTCTCCTGTATGCATTACTAAATTTAAAAGGAGAAACTCTCGTTTTTCCTTTTGGGCTCCTGGAGAACGAAACGTTGCCACAATCAAATGTCACATTAGTTGTACCTGTGTCCTTTTACTTAACATATTGTTGGTAATTCTACTATCATTATCATGGTACAAGCAACACCGACCTACGTGACATCAGTGCCCTGTTATACAAAGAGCTGACATCAGTGCCATGCTATACACACAGCTAACATCAGTACCATGCTATACACAGAGCTGACATCAGTGCCATGCTATACACAGAGCTGACATCAGTACCATGCTATACACAGCTGACATCAGTACCATGCTATACACAGAGCTGACATCAGTGCCATGCTATACACGGAGCTGACATTAGTACCATGCTATACACAGAGCTGACATCAGTGTCATGCTATACACAGAGCTGACATCAGTGCCATGCTATACACAGAGCTGACATCAGTACCATGCTATATACAGAGCTGACATCAGAGCCATGCTATACACAGAGCTGACATCAGTACCATGCTATACACAGCTGACATCAGTACCATGCTATACACAGAGATGACATCAGTACCATGCTGTACACAGAGCTGACATCAGTACCATGCTATACACAGAGCTGACATCAGTACCATGCTATACACAGAGCTGACATCAGTACCATGCTATACACAGAGCTGACATCAGTACCATGCTTTACACAGAGCTGACATCAGAGCCATGCTATACACAGAGCTGACATCAGTACCAAGCTATACACAGAGCTGACATCAGAGCCATGCTATACACAGAGCTGACATCAGTGCCATGCTATACACAGAGCTGACATCAGTACCATGCTATACACAGAGCTGACATCAGTACCATGCTATACACAGAGCTGACATCAGTACCATGCTTTACACAGAGCTGACATCAGAGCCATGCTGTACACAGAGCTGACATCAGTACCATGCTATACACAGAGCTGACATCAGAGCCATGCTATACACAGAGCTGACATCAGTATCATGCTATACACAGCTGACATCAGAGCCATGCTATACACAGAGCTGACATCAGTATCATGCTATACACAGAGCTGACATCAGTATCATGCTATACACAGAGCTGACATCAGTACCATGCTATACACAGAGCTGACATCAGTACCATGCTATACACAGAGCTGACATCAGTATCATGCTATACACAGAGCTGACATCAGAGCCATGCTATACACAGAGCTGACATCAGTATCATGCTATACACAGAGCTGACATCAGTACCATGCTATACACAGAGCTGACATCAGTACCATGCTATACACAGAGCTGACATCAGAGCCATGCTATACACAGAGCTGACATCAGTACCATGCTATACACAGAGCCACTGCTTACGCATAGCAGTTCCTCAAAAAGTAAAATCTGGCTGTGCATTAAGTGTTAGGTGATGTCAGTGCAGTCAGATATAAATGTGACGACGTCCTGCCACCAGACGTGTGCCATTCACGTCAGCTAAGACACTGGTAGGTAACTGCCACAAACACGTCACGATTTATTCACAGGCTGCATCTGAAAACTAGAGAACGTTTCGATCTCTCTTGTAACATCATTCGCGTCTTGGTAATGGTTCACGACCGACCGAAGCGTCGTTTTAGTTCCCATGTCTAATGGGAAGTAGACGACTTGTTCGTGTGCGTTCATATATAGTATGTTTACCTGGAGTTTACCTGGAGAGAGTTTCGGTACTAATGTCAGCTCCGTGTATAGCATGGCACTGTGTATAGCATGGTACTGATATGTATTCATATATATTTTCATACGTAATGTGTATATTCAAATGTATACGTGACGACCCCAGGAATACATTTGTAGCGTGTTGTGTTGGTTAGAAATATCTGTGTTGGATCTGTTTGTGTCTTCTAGAGTGGACAAAGTGCCTTGAAGGGTTTTTTGATTAAATGAATTGTATCTGCTCCTCCCTTACTTGACATAACCTTGATTACTTCCCACTACCTAGGTGTTGCATGGCCCCTGGCAGACATGTTTACTCCTGCCGTCAAAGCAAGGCGTGTTGCTAGGCAACATTACAGGGCTGTAAACAAAATGTCACTTTTATTCACCAGTCTATGGACTGGGTAAACAAGAAGTGTGATATACACCTAACTTTACTGCAAATATATTCTTCTGTACGAATATATTTACAGTCTATATGAGGAACAATGCTCATAGAGCATTAGGTATTATCTGCTTTCCAGTCTGTTAACCTGTGAGCAAGATTTGAGGTAATCAACCAGCCTTCGACTAATTGTATACTATGTAAACCGTGACCGGAACAATGGACACATAATTTCTGGAACGTTGTCGTAAGTTTCATTCTCCCGTGTGCAGGTTATTTGTGGTTCTGCAAGATCCATTACACAAAACCCTTAAGACCCGCACAAGTATCTAGTTAAATACTGAGTCCACGTGATTTTTTGTTGAGATGCCAACAGCGCAGAAGCAAGGGTATGCAATCCTAACGTAAGCAGAGTCCATAAACCTGGGTGTATACTAAGATTAGTCACTGCTAAATGTGCTCAACCAGCCTCTTCCTGAGGGCACACCAGACGACCCCAGAGACTAAGTCCACACAGTGCCATGTACAGACCAAGTATCTGCATGTGTTGTGGTGTGTTATAGACTACAACAAGAGAACAGTGCTTCATCCCAGAGGCAAAGTCGACAATGTAGTTATTAAAAATGCCACCGTCCACACTAACACTACGACCAGAAACAAAGCTAGAGTGGAAGGTTTGTGTGTGTGTGTACACAGCAACTAGCTGGTCCTGCCCCTGTCTGTGTCAACATGCCAACTGAAAGCTGACTAGGTGGGAACACCTGCAATACTACCCTCTCATACTTCATCACATACTGTACTTGTTGCTTCCCTGCCATATTACATTAAATACATGGTGTTTTCCTGCCATATTACATCACATACGTAGTGTTTTTTGCCATACTGCACCACAAGAGGCTGGCTTGGTGCTGGTAGTGACACTGGTAGCGTGCATGATGCTGGCTTGGTGCTGGTAGTGACACTGGTAGCGTGCATGATGCTGGCTTGGTGCTGGTAGTGACACTGGTAGCGTGCATGATGCTGGCTTGGTGCTGGTAGTGACACTGGTAGCGTGCATGATGCTGGCTTGGTGCTGGTAGTGACACTGGTAGCGTGCATGATGCTGGCTTGGTGCTGGTAGTGACACTGGTAGCGTGCATGATGCTGGCTTGGTGTTGGTAGTGACACTGGTAGCGTGCATGATGCTGGCTTGGTGCTGGTAGTGACACTGGTAGCGTGCATGATGCTGGCTTGGTGTTGGTAGTGACACTGGTAGCGTGCATGATGCTGGCTTGGTGCTGGTAGTGACACTGGTAGCGTGCAT
The DNA here is from genome assembly GCF_026875155.1 of Cherax quadricarinatus. Classification (NCBI taxonomy): domain Eukaryota; kingdom Metazoa; phylum Arthropoda; class Malacostraca; order Decapoda; family Parastacidae; genus Cherax; species Cherax quadricarinatus. The sequence continues at coordinate 84,488,937 of NC_069407.1, forward strand.
GATGCTGGCTTGGTGCTGGTAGCACGCATGAGGTTGGCTTGGTGATGGTAGTTCACGTGGTGCTGCCTTGGTGTTGGTATCACATAAGAACATAAGAATGGAGGAACACTGCAGAAGGCCTACTGGCCCATACAAGGCAGGTCCTTATCAAAACGACCTCTACCCAAAGCTACCCAAGAATTAACTCCCATACCCAATGACACTAATCAAGCCCAGCCCCTCCCACTCATATATTTGTCCAATCGGGGCGCATGAGGCTGGCTTAGTGCTGGTAGCACGCATGAGGCTGGCTTGGTGCTGGTAGCACGCATGAGGCTGGCTTGGTGCTAGTAGCACGCATGAGGCTCGCATGGTGCTGGTAGCACGCATGAGGTTGGCTTGGTGATGGTAGCTCACGTGGTGCTGCCTTGGTGTTGGTAGCACGCGTGAGATTGGCTTGGTGCTGGTAGCACGCATGAGGTTGGCCTGGTGTAGTGACGCTGGTAGTGTGAGGCTGGTTTGGTACTGGTAGTACGCGGGAGGCTGGCTTGGTGCTAGTAGTGACGCTGGTTTGTTGCTAGTAGCTGGCGTGGTACTGGCTTGGTGCTGGTAGTGATGCCGGCTGGTGGTAGGGGGGATGACACTGACAGTGTGCAACCCTCCGGAACTCCTTTATACGGTTTTTTCTTGAGTTACCTTAAGTCAGGCACGCGAGATGACGCTGTTACTGAGATTGTAACGAAGTTCAACAGTTTTTACAGCATTTGAAATCTTTAGTGTGCCTGATTTAGAACCTTCAGTGTCTCCTTATGGTTGACTTTCCATCAACATAAGAACATAAGAAAGAAGAAACACTGCAGCAGGCCTACTGGCTCATGCAAGGCAGGTCCAAGTTTCCCACCGGCTTAAGCCAGTGACCCAACCTAGCCAGGTCAGGTCACATCCACGTAAGGAAGGAGCATGGCATCAGACCTGTTAGCACAAGCTAGTCAGGTCCAACTCACACCCACTCATGTATTTATCTGACCTATTTTTAAAACTACACAACGTTTTAGCTTCTATGACTTCTAAGACTTTGCTCTTTTCTCCTCACATTCTTTCTGTCCTTTCTCATCAAAATCTTCGCCTCTTTTCTCACTCTTATCATGCACACCCTCCCCCCCTCTCCCCCCCTGCCTAGGTAGGAGTCGCCCAGTAGTGAGGAAAGAGTGTGTGTACTTCCAGGGTCACATTTCTTGGCTCAAGTTACGCACACAGTCCACCTTTTAGAGTGACGTTATGCCAGTCTTGACCGCCTCGCTAGTCCATTATGCCAGTCTTGACCGCCTCGCTAGTCCATTATGCCAGTCTTGACCGCCTCGCTAGTCCATTATGCCAGTCTTGACCGCCTCGCTAGTCCATTATGCCAGTCTCGACCACCTCGCTAGTCCATTATGCCAGTCTTGACCACCTCGCTAGTCCATTATGCCAGTCTTGACCACCTCGCTAGTCCATTATGCCAGTCTTGACCGCCTCGCTAGTCCATTATGCCAGTCTTGACCGCCTCGCTAGTCCATTATGCCAGTCTTGACCGCCTCGCTAGTCCATTATGCCAGTCTTGACCGCCTCGCTAGTCCATTGTGCCAGTCTTGACCACCTCGCTAGTCCATTATGCCAGTCTTGACCACCTCGCTAGTCCATTATGCCAGTCTTGACCGCCTCGCTAGTCCATTATGCCAGTCTTGACCGCCTCGCTAGTCCATTATGCCAGTCTTGACCGCCTCGCTAGTCCATTGTGCCAGTCTTGACCACCTCGCTAGTCCATTATGCCAGTCTTGACCACCTCGCTAGTCCATTATGCCAGTCTTGACCGCCTCGCTAGTCCATTATGCCAGTCTTGACCGCCTCGCTAGTCCATTATGCCAGTCTTGACCGCCTCGCTAGTCCATTATGCCAGTCTTGACCGCCTCGCTAGTCCATTATGCCAGTCTTGACCACCTCGCTAGTCCATTATGCCAGTCTTGACCGCCTCGCTAGTCCATTATGCCAGTCTTGACCACCTCGCTAGTCCATTATGCCAGTCTTGACCACCTCGCTAGTCCATTATGCCAGTCTTGACCGCCTCGCTAGTCCATTATGCCAGTCTTGACCGCCTCGCTAGTCCATTATGCCAGTCTTGACCACCTCGCTAGTCCATTATGCCAGTCTTGACCACCTCGCTAGTCCATTATGCCAGTCTTGACCGCCTCGCTAGTCCATTATGCCAGTCTTGACCACCTCGCTAGTCCATTATGCCAGTCTTGACCTCCTCGCTAGTCCATTATGCCAGTCTTGACCTCCTCGCTAGTCCATTATGCCAGTCTTGACCACCTCGCTAGTCCATTATGCCAGTCTTGACCGCCTCGCTAGTCCATTATGCCAGTCTTGACCACCTCGCTAGTCCATTATGCCAGTCTTGACCACCTCGCTAGTCCATTATGCCAGTCTTGACCTCCTCGCTAGTCCATTATGCCAGTCTTGACCGCCTCGCTAGTCCATTATGCCAGTCTTGACCACCTCGCTAGTCCATTATGCCAGTCTTGACCACCTCGCTAGTCCATTATGCCAGTCTTGACCACCTCGCTAGTCCATTATGCCAGTCTTGACCACCTCGCTAGTCCATTATGCCAGTCTTGACCACCTCGCTAGTCCATTATGCCAGTCTTGACCACCTCGCTAGTCCATTATGCCAGTCTTGACCACCTCGCTAGTCCATTATGCCAGTCTTGACCACCTCGCTAGTCCATTATGCCAGTCTTGACCTCCTCGCTAGTCCATTATGCCAGTCTTGACCTGGCTAGTCCATTATGCCAGTCTTGACCTCCTCGCTAGTCCATTATGCCAGTCTTGACCACCTCGCTAGTCCATTATGCCAGTCTTGACCTCCTCGCTAGTCCATTATGCCAGTCTTGACCACCTCGCTAGTCCATTATGCCAGTCTTGACCACCTCGCTAGTCCATTATGCCAGTCTTGACCACCTCGCTAGTCCATTATGCCAGTCTTGACCTCCTCGCTAGTCCATTATGCCAGTCTTGACCACCTCGCTAGTCCATTATGCCAGTCTTGACCTCCTCGCTAGTCCATTATGCCAGTCTTCACCTCCTCGCTAGTCCATTATGCCAGTCTTGACCACCTCGCTAGTCCATTATGCCAGTCTTGACCACCTCGCTAGTCCATTATGCCAGTCTTGACCTCCTCGCTAGTCCATTATGCCAGTCTTGACCACCTCGCTAGTCCATTATGCCAGTCTTGACCACCTCGCTAGTCCATTATGCCAGTCTTGACCGCCTCGCTAGTCCATTATGCCAGTCTTGACCACCTCGCTAGTCCATTATGCCAGTCTTGACCACCTCGCTAGTCCATTATGCCAGTCTTGACCTCCTCGCTAGTCCATTATGCCAGTCTTGACCACCTCGCTAGTCCATTATGCCAGTCTTGACCACCTCGCTAGTCCATTATGCCAGTCTTGACCACCTCGCTAGTCCATTATGCCAGTCTTGACCGCCTCGCTAGTCCATTATGCCAGTCTTGACCACCTCGCTAGTCCATTATGCCAGTCTTGACCACCTCGCTAGTCCATTATGCCAGTCTTGACCTCCTCGCTAGTCCATTATGCCAGTCTTGACCTCCTCGCTAGTCCATTATGCCAGTCTTGACCACCTCGCTAGTCCATTATGCCAGTCTTGACCGCCTCGCTAGTCCATTATGCCAGTCTTGACCACCTCGCTAGTCCATTATGCCAGTCTTGACCTCCTCGCTAGTCCATTATGCCAGTCTTGACCACCTCGCTAGTCCATTATGCCAGTCTTGACCACCTCGCTAGTCCATTATGCCAGTCTTGACCACCTCGCTAGTCCATTATGCCAGTCTTGACCTCCTCGCTAGTCCATTATGCCAGTCTTGACCTCCTCGCTAGTCCATTATGCCAGTCTTGACCACCTCGCTAGTCCATTATGCCAGTCTTGACCACCTCGCTAGTCCATTATGCCAGTCTTGACCACCTCGCTAGTCCATTATGCCAGTCTTGACCTCCTCGCTAGTCCATTATGCCAGTCTTGACCTGGCTAGTCCATTATGCCAGTCTTGACCACCTCGCTAGTCCATTATGCCAGTCTTGACCGCCTCGCTAGTCCATTATGCCAGTCTTGACCACCTCGCTAGTCCATTATGCCAGTCTTGACCTCCTCGCTAGTCCATTATGCCAGTCTTGACCACCTCGCTAGTCCATTATGCCAGTCTTGACCACCTCGCTAGTCCATTATGCCAGTCTTGACCTCCTCGCTAGTCCATTATGCCAGTCTTGACCTCCTCGCTAGTCCATTATGCCAGTCTTGACCACCTCGCTAGTCCATTATGCCAGTCTTGACCGCCTCGCTAGTCCATTATGCCAGTCTTGACCACCTCGCTAGTCCATTATGCCAGTCTTGACCGCCTCGCTAGTCCATTATGCCAGTCTTGACCACGTCGCTAGTCCATTATGCCAGTCTTGACCTCCTCGCTAGTCCATTATGCCAGTCTTGACCTCCTCGCTAGTCCATTATGCCAGTCTTGACCACGTCGCTAGTCCATTATGCCAGTCTTGACCTCCTCGCTAGTCCATTATGCCAGTCTTGACCTCCTCGCTAGTCCATTATGCCAGTCTTGACCACCTCGCTAGTCCATTATGCCAGTCTTGACCTCCTCGCTAGTCCATTATGCCAGTCTTGACCGCCTCGCTAGTCCATTATGCCAGTCTTGACCTCCTCGCTAGTCCATTATGCCAGTCTTGACCTCCTCGCTAGTCCATTATGCCAGTCTTGACCACCTCGCTAGTCCATTATGCCAGTCTTGACCACCTCGCTAGTCCATTATGCCAGTCTTGACCTCCTCGCTAGTCCATTATGCCAGTCTTGACCACCTCGCTAGTCCATTATGCCAGTCTTGACCTCCTCGCTAGTCCATTATGCCAGTCTTGACCTCCTCGCTAGTCCATTATGCCAGTCTTGACCGCCTCGCTAGTCCATTATGCCAGTCTTGACCTCCTCGCTAGTCCATTATGCCAGTCTTGACCTCCTCGCTAGTCCATTATGCCAGTCTTGACCGCCTCGCTAGTCCATTATGCCAGTCTTGACCTCCTCGCTAGTCCATTATGCCAGTCTTGACCTCCTCGCTAGTCCATTATGCCAGTCTTGACCGCCTCGCTAGTTCATTACACCAGTCTTGACCGCCTCACCAATCCATCACGCCAGTTCATTAATGGACTGAACACATCGACCTCAGCCTGAGGGACTGATCACCTCGCACTCCTCTTTACCTTTCACCATTTCTCTGCATTGGACTGAAGAAGTTACTGGCCGGCGAAGCATTTTCAGAATAAAGATACACAAGTGTTACACAAGTGTTACACAAGTGTTGCACAAGTGTTGCACAAGTGTTACACAAGTGTTACACAAGTGTTACACAAGTGTTACACAAGTGTTGCACAAGTGTTACACAAGTGTTACACAAGTGTTACACAAGTGTTACACAAGTGTTACACAAGTGTTGCACAAGTGTTACACAAGTGTTACACAAGTGTTGCACAAGTGTTACACAAGTGTTACACAAGTGTTACACAAGTGTTGCACAAGTGTTACACAAGTGTTACACAAGTGTTACACAAGTGTTACACAAGTGTTGCACAAGTGTTACACAAGTGTTACACAAGTGTTACACAAGTGTTACACAAGTGTTACACAAGTGTTGCACAAGTGTTACACAAGTGTTACACAAGTGTTACACAAGTGTTACACAAGTGTTACACAAGTGTTACACAAGTGTTACACAAGTGTTGCACAAGTGTTACACAAGTGTTACACAAGTGTTGCACAAGTGTTACACAAGTGTTACACAAGGTTTACACAAGTGTTGCACAAGTGTTACACAAGTGTTACACAAGTGTTACACAAGTGTTGCACAAGTGTTACACAAGTGTTACACAAGTGTTACACAAGTGTTACACAAGTGTTACACAAGTGTTGCACAAGTGTTACACAAGTGTTACACAAGTGTTACACAAGTGTTACACAAGTGTTACACAAGTGTTACACAAGTGTTACACAAGTGTTGCACAAGTGTTACACAAGTGTTACACAAGTGTTACACAAGTGTTGCACAAGTGTTACACAAGTGTTACACAAGTGTTGCACAAGTGTTACACAAGTGTTACACAAGTGTTGCACAAGTGTTACACAAGTGTTGCACAAGTGTTACACAAGTGTTACACAAGTGTTACACAAGTGTTGCACAAGTGTTGCACAAGTGTTGCACAAGTGTTGCACAAGTGTTACACAAGTGTTGCACAAGTGTTGCACAAGTGTTGCACAAGTGTTACACAAGTGTTACACAAGTGTTACACAAGTGTTACACAAGTGTTGCACAAGTGTTACACAAGTGTTGCACAAGTGTTACACAAGTGTTACACAAGTGTTGCACAAGTGTTACACAAGTGTTGCACAAGTGTTACACAAGTGTTACACAAGTGTTACACAAGTGTTACACAAGTGTTACACAAGTGTTGCACAAGTGTTACACAAGTGTTACACAAGTGTTACACAAGTGTTGCACAAGTGTTACACAAGTGTTGCACAAGTGTTACACAAGTGTTACACAAGTGTTGCACAAGTGTTACACAAGTGTTGCACAAGTGTTACACAAGTGTTACACAAGTGTTACACAAGTGTTACACAAGTGTTACACAAGTGTTGCACAAGTGTTACACAAGTGTTACACAAGTGTTACACAAGTGTTGCACAAGTGTTACACAAGTGTTACACAAGTGTTACACAAGTGTTGCACAAGTGTTACACAAGTGTTACACAAGTGTTACACAAGTGTTACACAAGTGTTGCACAAGTGTTGCACAAGTGTTGCACAAGTGTTGCACAAGTGTTACACAAGTGTTGCACAAGTGTTGCACAAGTGTTGCACAAGTGTTACACAAGTGTTACACAAGTGTTACACAAGTGTTACACAAGTGTTGCACAAGTGTTACACAAGTGTTGCACAAGTGTTACACAAGTGTTACACAAGTGTTACACAAGTGTTACACAAGTGTTGCACAAGTGTTACACAAGTGTTCACAAGTGTTACACAAGTGTTACACAAGTGTTGACACAAGTGTTGCACAAGTGTTGACACAAGTGTTACACAAGTGTTACACAAGTGTTCACCATGTTAGTTTCAACACAGTGAGTCCCTCCCCCCACTTTCATAAGTGTACCAAGTTTACGAAACATAGTGTTACAAATTGTTCACCAGTGTTGAGTTTAACATCTGTCCGTTTACTACTGTTTAGAATCAATGTAACATATTTAAATTAAATGTTGAATAATTTATCATTATTTATATTATTGTTATTTTACTGTTATAATTGAACATCTTGATTAATTCTGAATATTATTATTCATTATTAGTTTTTAAAGTTTAATTTTCTCATTTTTTCCAGTTTTCAGTTTTTTGCCTGTTATTCTAACATATTTTACACATTTTCTAGTTTTTTTTTCCAGTTTTTTCTCAGTTTTTTTTCTTTTTTTCCAGTTTTCTCTAGTTTTTTTTCCCATTTTCTCAGTTTTTTCCCAGTTTTCCTCAGTTTTTTCCCAGTTTTCTCAGTTTTTTCCAGTTTTCTCAGTTTTTTCCCAGTTTTCTCAGTTTTTTTCCCAGTTTTCTCAGTTTTTTTTCCCAGTTTCTCAGTTTTTCTCAGTTTCATTTTTCCCAGTTTTCTCATTTTCTCATTTTCTATTTTTTTTCCCAGTTTTCTCAGTTTTTTTCCCAGTTTTCTCAGTTTTTTTCCCAGTTTTCTCATTTTTCCAGTTTTTTCAGTTTTTTCCCAGTTTTTTCAGTTTTTTCCCAGTTTTCTCAGTTTTTTCATTTTTTTCCCAGTTTTTTCATTTTTTTCCCAGTTTTTTTCAGTTTTTTCCCAGTTTTCTCAGTTTTAAAAAATATGAGCTTATATTAGATGTTTCAGTTTGATGTTTAATATAAATGTAAATAAATTAAACTTTTATTATCGTAATGGATTTTTGTTTATGGTTTTATCTTATTACTGAATATGAAGGTATATTCATATTCTTTATTTTCAGTTTATAAACCGTGAAGGGTTCTTAAGAATGATAACTAACACTGTTATACTGGTATATTGAGAATATAGGTGTAGGAAGCCCAGCCTGATGTCTTGGATGTCTGAGGGTACTTGTCTGAGTACGTCAGTCTGATGTCTTGGATGTCTTGGATGTCTGAGGGTACGTGTCTGAGTACGTCAGTCTGATGTCTTGGATGTCTGAGGGTACGTGTCTGAGTACGTCAGTCTGATGTCTTGGATGTCTGAGGGTACGTGTCTGAGTACGTCAGTCTGATGTCTTGGATGTCTGAGGGTACGTGTCTGAGTACGTCAGTCTGATGTCTTGGATGTCTGAGGGTACGTGTCTGAGTACGTCAGTCTGATGTCTTGGATGTCTGAGGGTACGTGTCTGAGTACGTCAGTCTGATGTCTTGGATGTCTGAGGGTACGTGTCTGAGTACGTCAGTCTGATGTCTTGGATGTCTGAGGGTACGTGTCTGAGTACGTCAGTCTGATGTCTTGGATGTCTGAGGGTACGTGTCTGAGTACGTCAGTCTGATGTCTTGGATGTCTGAGGGTACGTGTCTGAGTACGTCAGTCTGATGTCTTGGATGTCTGAGGGTACGTGTCTGAGTACGTCAGTCTGATGTCTTGGATGTCTGAGGGTACGTGTCTGAGTACGTCAGTCTGATGTCTTGGATGTCTGAGGGTACGTGTCTGAGTACGTCAGTCAGTACGTCCTCACTGCTGGGGCGTCGTAACAGTTTAAACTATGCTGATGTCACAGTATTTGAAGTCCCTGGCTTCACAGCTTGCCTATTTGAAACATGCTGACAGCCGCACGGGGTGTGCAGGTAATTAGTAATGAGGAATGACACTGGTTCACGAATTCGTGATGTCGCAATTGAAAGCAAACCACTATGTGGGTGGGGTTTGAATCTCAGCTTACATCTGTGGTCACAGTGGGACCCATGTTAACCTCCTCATGGTGTATAAGTATACCTAGTTAGATCAGTCTTATCGTAGTCAACTGGCTTAGTGGCTTACACGCTGACCTGGAGTTTTGCGACTCACTCACCGCGAGTTCAAGCTTACTTTCCAGCGGACGCAGTTCCAGGGACTTCCAGTGTTCCCAACAAATTAAGAACTAGACTGAATTTATACGACTCTGTTCATTCTCCAGATCAATAATGTCGCCTGCCTTGAAAATGGGCTGACAGAACACCGTGTTAGTCCAGTGAGAACACGTGAACTGAAAGAGTATCATCATTGGCTTGGAATCTCTTGTACTGAAGGTTCTAGTTATCCAGTCTATTATGTTTCTCAAGTCTGTGATAATTACACTGTTGTCCTTCAGTATTATTACTCCCAAATCCCTAACATAAATATTCAATATATTTTTTTATTCCAGATAAAGGTTAGTTTAACGTAAATTAATTTATGTGTCCATAGTTAAAAGTCAATAATGAAATAGCAGGCAGTCAGGCTACGTCTTGCTAACGTGTAACATCTTAGCTAATTAAAAAGTTACCATCCCCTCGCAGACAGCCTGTAGGATGCGCTGCTCCAGTGTACTGTAGGATATACAGTATCAGCAGCAGCTGTTGCAACAGCAATAGTAGAATCAGGAACAGAGGTAGCATTAGAAACAGCAAGAACAGCAACAGGTGGAGAATGGGTTGATAGGGTGGCTGGTGAGGATAGTGTGTCGTTAACTGTGATGCTGCCACTCGTAGATGATATTATCTTCTGAGCTGTGTATGATTGACAGAGAGAGAAAGAGAGAGAGGAGGTGAAAGAGGAGAGGGAGAGAGAGAGAGGAAGATAGAGAGTGAGTAGAGAAAGAGACGGAGGCTAGGTAGGGAGAGAGGGGGAGAGAAAGGATTTAAGAGAGGCTAGGGAGTGTAACAAGAGAGAGAGAGAGAGAGAGAGAGAGAGAGAGAGAGAGATGGGTAGTAATGGATAACCGGTAATTATAGAACAGAAAGGAAATTTAATGCTTTTTTTTGTCTAAAGAAACTTGGACAGACGAGTAATATGCTGCTGCAATCTTACTCTGTAAGATAGTTCACACAGAGTAAGATAGTTATCTCTGTATTAGGACTGAAGAAGTCACTCGTAGCCAAACGTTTCCTTTAATAAATGTCCTGAACTGTACATGTCTTTTTCAACACTGAATTAGCTGCGCAAGCTGGACGTGAGTTCTGTTACCGCCACGCAGAAGAGAAACGGAGCTAGTGGATCACCCTGCTGAACACCCTCTGATGAGGCGATTTCGTGACTCACGAAATCGTAATGACACGTTTCAAACAAACCATACCACGGGCGAGGATAGAACCCGCGATCAGAGAGTCATATAACTCCAAACCGACGCGTTAGCCACTGGATCAGCCAGTGGCTAACGCGTCGGTCTGGAGTTTTGACTGTGATCGCGGGTTCTATCCCCGCCCGTGGTATGGTTTGAAGTGATTTCATGCTGATGAAATAAAGGGAAAAAGACTAGGAAACTGATGTCGGACAGCTGACAAGACTACACGTTAAAGGCATTCTTATATCATTTTTCGATAGTTACGATACTTGACAAGGTCTCGCATGTTAGTAGCAGACTTCCTAGGTGGCGAACCAAAGCAAGAAGATATGTTTCCCTGTTATAGTACATCACAGTGATGGAATATGTGCTTCGTGTCTCAGATAATGAGATGTGTCAGCGAGAGCTGGGATGCTGGATGATGCAGAAGTGAACTGAGAAGCGACACCGGGAGGTGGGGAGAAGGTTGAGAGAATGGAAGAAGGGGAGAGGAGTTTTCAGAGGGAGTAAAAATTCAAAAACATATGGAACAAGGGGAGATAGAGATATGAGGGGAAAGCACGGCAGGGAAAGAGAGGGAGAGTTAAGATTAAAGATGTTAAACAGTGAGGAGACAGGGAGAACGAGGGGAAAATATAACAATGGAAGCGAAAGATGCCAGTGTTTGGGTAAGGTGTAGAGGGGAAACACAGCATGTCTGTGTGTGTGTATCGTAGGGTGTGGCAGGAGGAAGGGAAGAGATCCAGTGTTTGCTGTGTGAGGTGTGTGTGTGTGTGTGTGTGTGTGTGTGTGTGTTCAATATGTACATGTAGTTGCAGAGGTCGAATCTCAGCTCCTGGCCCTGCCTCTTTGCTAGCCACTACAAGGTTCACCGTCTCCCTGCTTCGAGTGCCCTATCGTACTTCTTCTTAAAACTATGTATGGAACTTACCTCTATCGCTCCACTACCTACCTGCTACCTGGAGGGTATTCCGTGGATCAAAATCCCCACGGCCTGGTCCATGACCAGGTCTCCTGGTGGATCAGGGCCTGATCAACGAGGCTGTTACTGCTGGCCGCACGTAGTCCAAGGTACGAACCACAGCCCAGCTGATCCGGCACTGACTTTAGGTATCTGTCCAGCTCCCTCTTGAAGACAACCAGGGGTCTATTGGTAATTGCCCTTATGGCTGGTGGGAGGCTGTTGAACAGTCTTGGGCCTCAGACTAAGCTGTTCCACTTCCTGAATACTCTAAAACTGAAGAAATACTACCTAACATCCCTGTGACTCATCTGTATTTTCAACTTCCAGTTGTGCCCTCGTCTTCCTGATTACCGTCTCCCCAACCATCTAAGAACATAAGAACATAAGAATGGAGGAACACTGCAGAAGGCCTACTGGCCCATGTCCTTACTGTCAATTACTCAATATTTTGTGTTTTGTTATATCACATTCAGTCTTTCTTTCATCTGATGTCGTCAGATTTATTTCCCTTAATTTATCTTCTTCCGACAAGTACCTTACCTCTGGTAAGGTAAGCTTCTCCGGTTACTTGACGTGGTTGACCAGGTGTGGGTTCCACACTGGTGCTGTGTACTCCAGCACCATTGTGGGGCGGTGTTCCACAAGGATCAGTGTTGGGCCCCTTGTTGTTCAAAGTCTACATAAACGACATAGATGAGGGAATAAATAGAAACATAAGCAAGTTTGCTGATGATACCAAAATAGGCCGTCGAATTTGTTCTGACGAGGACATTAGAGCACTCCAGGAAGATTTGTATAGACTGATGCAGTGGTCGGAGAAGTGGCAGATGCAGTTTAATATAGACAAATGCAAAGTTATAAATGTTGGACAGGAAAATAACCATGCCACATATAAACTAAATAAGATAGATCTTATTATTACAGATTGCGAAAAGGATTTAGGAGTTCTGGTTAACAGTAATCTGAAACAAGACAACAGTGCATAAGTGTTTCGCAATAAAGCTAACAGAATTATTGGCTTCATATCAAGAAGCATAAATAACAGGAGTCCTCAGGTTGTTCTTCAACTCTATATATCCTTGGTTAGGCCTCATTTAGACTATGCTACACAGTTTTGGTCACTGTATTACAGAATGGATATAAATGCTCTGGAAAACGTACAAAGGAGGATGACAAAGTTGATCCCATGTATCAGAAATCTTCCCTATGAGGATAGACTGAGGCCCTGAATCTGCACTCTCTAGAAACGCGTACAATTAGGGATGATATGATCGAGGTGTATAAATGGAAGACAGGAATAAATAAAGGGATGTAAATAGCGTGCTAAAAATATCTAACATAGACAGAACTCGCAGCAATGGTTTTAAGTTGGAAAAATTCAGATTCAGGAAGGATATAGGAAAGCACTGGTTTGGTAATAGAGTTGTAGATGAGTGGAACAAACTCCCGAGTACAGTTATAGTGGCTGAAACGTTGTGTAGCTTTAAATATAGGTTAGATAAATACATGATTCAGGGTGGGTGGGTGTAAGTTGGACCTGACTAGCTAGTGCTAATAGGTCTGATGCCGTGCTCCTTCCTTAAGTGGATGTGACTTGACCTGACTAGGTTGGGTCATCGGCTTAAGCCGGTGGGAAACTTGGACCTGCCTCGCATGGGCCAGTAGGCCTGCTGCAATGTTCCTTCTGTTGTAATATGATGGTGACGTACTCATTGTACAGTGTTGTACTATGATGGTGACGTGTACACTGTACAGTGTTGTACTATAATGGTGACGTGTACACTGTACAGTGTTGTACTATAATGGTGACGTGTACACTGTACAGTGTTGTACTATAATGGTGACGTGTACACTGTACAGTGTTGTACTATAATGGTGACGTGTACACTGTACAGTGTTGTACTATAATGGTGACGTGTACACTGTACAGTGTTGTACTATAATGGTGACGTGTACACTGTACAGTGTTGTACTATAATGGTGACGTGTACACTGTACAGTGTTGTACTATAATGGTGACGTGTACACTGTACAGTGTTGTACTATAATGGTGACGTGTACACTGTACAGTGTTGTACTATGATGGTGACGTGTACACTGTACAGTGTTGTACTATAATGGTGACGTGTACACTGTACAGTGTTGTACTATAATGGTGACGTGTACACTGTACAGTGTTGTACTATGATGGTGACGTGTACACTGTACAGTGTTGTACTATGATGGTGACGTGTACACTGTACAGTGTTGTACTATGATGGTGACGTGTACACTGTACAGTGTTGTACTATGATGGTGACGTGCACACTGTACAGTGTTGTACTATGATGGTGACGTGTACACTGTACAGTGTTGTACTATGATGGTGACGTGTACACTGTACAGTGTTGTACTATGATGGTGACGTGCACACTATACTGTGTCCTCAATGACCCCTTACTTAGAATTAATAATAATAATAATAATAATAATAATAATAATAATAATTATTATTATTATTATTATTATTATTATTATTATTATTATTATTATTTTCAGTTTCTTTATGATGAATGGTTTGAAAAACCGACATGTTGAAGATTGAGACACTTATGCAGCATATGGGAATCTTTATTCAGGAAACGTTTCGCCACGCAGTGGCTTCATCAGTCCAATACAAAGAGGAAGGCGTAAGGAGAGGAGGAGAATGAGGTAATCAGTCCCTCAACCTGGAGTCGATGTGTTCAGTCCATCAATCTTGTAGAATGTACAGCATAGGGCCGTAGACGTGGCTTATATACTGTAGTGAGGTGACGTGAAGCAGTTGGAGGCGGGGTCATAGTGGTACCATCCACTAGTCGAAGTAGGTCTTCGTCCAAAGGTTGAACAAGTGTTGAAGAATTCTTTGTAACAAGATCCCATGATGCTGCTGTGTCTGACAGTTGTGATGAATGGTTTGAAAAACCGACATGTTGAAGATTGAGACACTTATGCAGCATATGGGAATCTTTATTCAGGAAACGTTTCGCCACGCAGTGGCTTCATCAGTCCAATACAAAGAGGAAGGCGTAAGGGGAGGAGGAGAATGAGGTAATCAGTCCCTCAACCTGGAGTCGATGTGTTCAGTCCATCAATCTTGTAGAATGTACAGCATAGGGCCGTAGACGTGGCTTATATACTGTAGTGAGGTGACGTGAAGCAGTTGGAGGCGGGGTCATAGTGGTACCATCCACTAGTCGAAGTAGGTCTTCGTCCAAAGGTTGAACAAGTGTTGAAGAATTCTTTGTAACAAGATCCCATGATGCTGCTGTGTCTGACAGTTGTGATGAATGGTTTGAAAAACCGACATGTTGAAGATTGAGACACTTATGCAGCATATGGGAATCTTTATTCAGGAAACGTTTCGCCACGCAGTGGCTTCATCAGTCCAATACAAAGAGGAAGGCGTAAGGAGAGGAGGAGAATGAGGTAATCAGTCCCTCAACCTGGAGTCGATGTGTTCAGTCCATCAATCTTGTAGAATGTACAGCATAGGGCCGTAGACGTGGCTTATATACTGTAGTGAGGTGACGTGAAGCAGTTGGAGGCGGGGTCATAGTGGTACCATCCACTAGTCGAAGTAGGTCTTCGTCCAAAGGTCACCTCACTACAGTATATAAGCCACGTCTACGGCCCTATGCTGTACATTCTACAAGATTGATGGACTGAACACATCGACTCCAGGTTGAGGGACTGATTACCTCATTCTCCTCCTCTCCTTACGCCTTCCTCTTTGTATTGGACTGATGAAGCCACTGCGTGGCGAAACGTTTCCTGAATAAAGATTCCCATATGCTGCATAAGTGTCTCAAACTTCAACATGTCGGTTTTTCAAACCATTCATCACAACTGTCAGACACAGCAGCATCATGGGATCTTGTTACAAAGAATTCTTCAACACTTGTTCAACCTTTGGACGAAGACCTACTTCGACTAGTGGATGGTACCACTATGACCCCGCCTCCAACTGCTTCACGTCACCTCACTACAGTATATAAGCCACGTCTACGGCCCTATGCTGTACATTCTACAAGATTGATGGACTGAACACATCGACTCCAGGTTGAGGGACTGATTACCTCATTCTCCTCCTCTCCTTACGCCTTCCTCTTTGTATTGGACTGATGA